>JAOXXN010000395.1:146080234-146115337 GCA_026770055.1 Myrmophylax atrothorax
TGGGTTCACGCTTCTACCACCTATTACAACTGCTTGCTCATCGCTGTTACAAGTTCTTTGTATAACCCCTGTCAAAATGCCTAGGCTGAAGTTTTCCATGATAAGTGTCTGAGGGTTTTTGTTTGGTTTTGAGGAGAAAAATATAATTTATGGATATTATTCTGTTCCTGTGGGCACCATTCCCTTTTTCTAGAAAAACTTTAGCCTTCTAGAGTTTAATCTGGACTCAAATTTTGCACAGATGGCCACCATGTTAAGGACACATCTTTCATTCTTTCCAAGAAAGAGCCTTAATAAAGTCACCCAGATTTAAGCATTTTCACTTGCTGAATTACTTGGGACTAGATTTCAGTAACAGTCTTCCATTGCCTGCAAGCCTTAGCACCTAGAGATACAAGATGATCTTCCTGAGGGCTAAGCACACAGGCTATCACAACAGGTGGGACTAGGGAGGGAGTGTCTAGTCAGCACCATTCAGTGCCAGAATACTCCTTGCTTCTCATGATAAGCTCTTTCAAAATCCTTCAAAGGGGGCAAAAGCCCAATTCATCATCCTCAGCTGACTTTTTTCAAGCCTTACCCATCGACACTCCAGATTAGTGTCTATTATATCAGGCAGGGAACTTCGTTACCACTTTCCAGGCCATGGTTACAAGAGGGGTTGGAGTTATACATGTCCAACCTTTCAAATAAGGTTTTATATACAACTTCATAAAATTCAGTGTTTCACATGGAAAAAAATGTCATGCTCTTAATTGAGTCATCTAGGGAAGAGATGATTATTTTGAATTTGTCATAGCATAAAGGGTCATCACAAAACTCTTTGGTGCTTCTGCTGCATTTACTAGTCCCATAAACCAGTACGTCACAACTTTGTCCAAGGATGCAAACACATCTTAAAGTTTAGCAGGGAAGTGTTACATACAGTACATGAAAAACGTGTTTAGAGCACTCTAGAACTGTGGCAGCAGGAAAGTGATATAATTAGTTTGACAAGGAGCACACAAGCTTCCTGAAGGAAGTAATCCAAAAACCCACAGCAAGAGCAATCCTTCCTTCCTTTGACAGTGCACTTCCCATCTGGATATCTGTTTACTGTGTTCACAAATAAAAGTTCCTTCAAAAGTTGCATTTTACTTCGCTGATCACTTTTCCACTATACCTTATGCCTACCAGCAAACCCACCAATAAATACATAAAAAAGTATCCTTTCTTTGCTTTGAATACCAGTGCCTCCATCTTTACAGTCTTCATTGGAGCATTACAGTTTAGGATCCTTATCACTTATTTTGTGCTTCCTAACATTCAGAATTTCTTAAAAAAAGTTAAGTTGTAAGAGTGATGAAATGGCAAGGACTGAAAAAACCACACATAAGTAAACCCAAGGGAGGGTTGAAAGCACATGGAAAGATTTGTTTTGCAGTGACTTAGTTTTCATGCTGCACTAAGTCCTAAGGTTTCCTCTTTCCAGTAATTTCTACATCATCCATACACTACTAGCATACTGGCCTTACACACCCAAGGTAGTAAATAAGCTAAGAGCACTATACTTTTGAAGCTATACTTAGGTCAGACAGGAAACAGTTAAAGGAAAAGTAGTGAATACCCAGCTTTAAAAAACAGGGTTTGAAGAGGAAGACCTGCATTGACCAACTTCCAGCTAACAAGAGACAAAAACTTGATGGATGAAAACAATATATTAAAATTTTGACAACTAACTGAAAGGAAGTAGCCCCAAACCCAAAAGAAACAGGAAATGTGATCAGCCACACAAGGTAAGAGCAACAAAACTGACAGACATCCTGCTTAGTACAAACAGATACAGCTGTGAAACATTTCATCAGCATGCAGACCAGCTGTGCATCAGCAAGCTCACCATGGAGCACCTCTGCATGGACATCACCCCCTCTGACAACAAACTGCTATGCATTATCCAAAGGCAACACTCATGCCAGACCTGAACCTGCAGCAGCCCTTAGCTAAAAGTAAAACTAAACTCATTTCTCTCTTCATCCAGCATAGGAGCTTGCACGTTCAAGTTTGACATTTCAATAATTTCAGACTTTACTTTTTTTTCTCTACTCCACACTTGCTGCACTGGATTAAATATCAATTAATAGTACTGATTCACATGGACACTCAGTACTGAGCTAAATTTTGTCATAGTAACACCTTAATGATACACAAACACATTCAGGAGAAGCTCTGAATGATTCCTGACATTCCTTACTGCTCCAACTCTGTAGCCAAAGGAAATTAACAGTAGGGATTACCTCCTGCTGACTGTCCCTCATTCAAGTCACCCAGGGCTCTGGATAGGAAAAAAGCCACCATCATTTGAGAGAAACACCAAGTTCAATAGCCATTACATTCATAGCCATCGATTTCCAAGAGGTCTAACCCAGATTTAGTCATCTGTAGCAACACACACTACCAAACCTTAAAACGTGATTTCCTTACTCTCAGTCTTTGAAACAGTCACAGAGTATTTTCACCCAACTTTCCAGCAGTAGCAACTAATTTACTTGCAACTTTTGGGACAGAGCTTTTGATAAAGGGCAGAGGCGTAACTGCTGCTATTGGACCTGAGCAACCTGATGTAGTGGCTGGCATCCTTGCCTGTGGCAGAGGGGTTGGAACTAGAGGATCCTCAAGGTCCATTCTAACCCAAGCCTTTCTATGATTTTATGATGACCTGCTGACAGCTGGAGATCACTCCCCACTCAACAGCCCAGGGAATTTCTTCACTGAGAAGGCTGCAGGCGCAGCACCATTAGGTAATTCACACTTCAAGCTGAACCCAGAGGCAGTCTACATGCCATCTCATTTATATACCAAAGCAGTGACTGGACTAAGTGGACTCTTCTGCACTTCTGCATGAGATTTCAAAGTGCTGTGACTCAACATGAAAGTTAAGTGGGAAAAGTTGGCTGGAAGTCATACTTCATCTCCAGAACCAGCATTTCATCCCTGTTAATACCAAAAGTTTCATCTCCTGGCTTTTGGAAGGTTTTCCTTTCAAGTAATCAAACCAGAGCAACTAGGGAAAGTCACTCCTGCTGCATACTGCTGTGACTGAACCAATTCAGGCCATTGCTTTTCTAGGCTATGCTCTCCCCAATAGCAAACAAGCTTTTGCTGCCTTAAGCTTCCAGCTGTACACATGATATAAACATTGCTGATCCAACACAATTAGAATTTGTACTATTTGAGAGTTTCACAGTTTGTACTTGTATTCATTCTGAAGAGCCTCAAGCCAGTTTCACCCCTTCTTTATCTTTTCTTTCACTCTTTGTCTATTTAGACAATAAAAGCAGGAAATGTCTCATTACATATATTATCTATGTTTTGTGCTCTTATGAGGTTAAGTGAAAAAACAGTATTTTCTATGGGAAGTCAGAATTTTGCCAAAATCCTTTAAGCCAGTCATAAGAAGATGTATGTTGCACTTCAGTCAAATAAATTAATCACTTAGGTTTAAAAATCTGAATCAAAGAAATTTTCTCACAGCAGTTCACTGCTAATCCTACCTGAACTACAAGAGAAAATTACTTAATTGCTTCATAGCTACTTCTACGGACCAGGCTCCCATGCCAGTGTTCCAAAAGGTGCACTGCAATATCCCCATGTAAATGTCAGAGTGCAGAAAGGAATTCTAAGAGCAGAGTGCCTCCCACAGGAGTAAAGACAATAGGGGAATCCTGCTGGTTTTATCAAGCATTCAATCTACTCAGATGATCTGTCACAGTTTTAGTGTTCCGTTTTATTTTGGCAAAAATAAAAAAGCCATTGTGCAGGGCAGAAACTGAAAAGCTTAAGAGCTTGTTTTCTGGTGGTGCTGGTTCCCAAACATAACCAGTGTATGTGGCAGCCCTCCCTCGGCATGGGTGACACTTCTTTGGCTTTTGCCTAATTCTGTGGACACATGATTCTTTGACATCTCTATCTTGCTGTTACCTTGGTGAAGGGGCCAATGAACACAGACAATAAGTACACAAACACTTCTTTCTCAGGGAAAGAAATGAAAACCCCAGCTTGTCAAGAACTTCTAGACCCCTCTCCTCCATCATGGTTCAAGGTCAGCCAATTTGTAGAGTGCCCATTTTCAAGGGATGAGTTCATATTTTTACAAGGGCATATAGTGACAGGACAAGAGGGAATGGTTTTAAACTTAAAGAGGATCAATTTAACTTAGCTATTAGGAATAAATTCTTCATTGTGAAGATGGTGAGGCACTGGAACAGGTCGCCCAGAGAAGCTGTGTATGCCTCATCCCTGTAAGTGTTCAAGGGCAGGTTGATTGGGCTTTAGGGAACCTGGTCCAGTGAAGGGTGTCCCTGCCCACAGGAAGGGTGTTGGAACTTTGTAATCTTTAAGGTCCCTTCTAACCCAAACCTCTTTGGGTTAGAAACAAACTGGATATAGAAACAAGAGACACACTAAGGAGTGTCATTAGTACACTAAAATCTGTTTTCCCTGCATCTGTTTGTTCCATGTCAAAACACACACCAGTTCCTCCTGAACTCATTCATGCATTATTCTTCTTCAAGGGCATAGGGCTCATTGGTACACTGGGAACCCTACAAGCCTTTAAGGAAGACTATTTTTGCTGCATCTACTTCTGAGTTTTACTATTATTTCATCCACAGTCATTAAGTTCTTGCTGTGCACAGGACATTGTACAGCACTAGCTGCCTGCTGTTTACTCAAGTACTTGCAATAAAAACAGAGTCCTATGTTTGACTACATTATACTCTGATTAAGAGCACAAAATTAAAAGAACAACAGAAAAAACCCAAACAAACCACTAAACATGTTCCCATAGTCAAGTTCAAAGTGCACAGCTTAAAGACATTGGCTGAATTTTTTATGTAAATTATGCCCGTAAGAGCCAAGACTAAAAACAGCAAGATGGGCTTCTCAGATGTTTACCTGAAACAATTGTGAGAGCTCCTGTTTACAGGTTATTTCCTTGCTTACCCTCAACACTGAGTTTTTCAGCAGTTGTATATCTTTGACACACACACAAAAAGTTAATAAAAAGTCAGAGGAAGTCAAAATACCACGCAGAGAACCTTGACAGAAAGCTTCAGGTTGTCTCTGACCTCTTCCATACCCCTACAACTGCATTTTCTAGGTTCAAAATACAGTTTCTATTCAAACAGGAAAAAAACCCAAAATAACACAGTCGGTAAATACATCTCTCCGAAGTTTTGTTCTAGGGACGGGATGCAAAATCAGGCACTGTGGTCTTTATCAAACGTTGGGTTAAACAATGGGTAATGGCAGTTCACAAGTGTTTCATAGAAAAACCATAACATGATGAAAAGCATAAGCCAAAACATTCTCACTAGCAGAAGTGAAATCCCTTATTTCATCAGACTCAGTGCGTGGCTATGACTCCACTGCAAACACTACCCTGAAGTACTCTGAACGAACTGAGCAGTGCCTGGAAGCACGGGCGGCAAACTGCGCCCATGGTCACACACGATGACAATAATCTCACTGAAACACTGACCGGACACCAGTCAAGGCTGCCCCGTGTTCTGAACCCAAGACATTGCTGCGAGAGCAGAGAGACAGAGGCAACAGTCACCAGTGGTCAGCTTCCGTAGGGAAAGTATGTGTCTTGACTTCACAGCTGCTTTCCAGCCCATCCTATCCCACCCCGTTGCTGCCCGGGAGCCCGGACAGCAGCATCCCATAGCCGCCCCCACTGCCAGGGAGGGCTGGGGTCCGGCTTGGGGCGGCGCCCGGTGCCCTCTCCAAGCTACCACCCCGCCGAGAGCCACCCGTTTCCCCGGCAGCTGGCAGGGACGGGGGAAAGGGATTTAGTTATATGAAAAAGGAGGACGGTGATGCAAGGATGTGCGCTCGACCGCGAGGTCGGTGTGCTGGACGAATGGATCGATGGATAGAAAGCACGACGGATGGAGGGAACCTCCCTTACCTGCCACGCTCCGGCTGCCCCTGCTCCGCCGCTGCCACCACCGCGCTCCAGCAGCCTCCTGTGGCCGCGGGGCGGATTTATAGCCCGGGCCCCGCCCGCCGGGAGGTGCCGCCACGCCCGTCTCGGGGCTCCGCCCGGTCGGCCCCGTGCTCGCCCCGCCGGCCTTGGGCAACTGCGCTGGCTAGACCCCGTGTGCCCGGGTCCCTGGGTATCAGCCGGGAACCCTGGCGCCCAGCGCAAGCCCGGGTCCCCTCGTCCTTCCTGGCCGCGGAGCCCAGCTGGAGAAAGCTCTGCGCTGACATCCCGTTCCCGGGCAGGCGTGAGAGCAGTGAGCAGCGGAGACGCGCCGCTCCGCTTACCGAAGCCGGTTGGCAGGGGCTTCACACAGTTTGGCGAGGAGAGGGGAGTGTATGTAAGGGCTTGCCCAAGGACCGAAAGAGCAGTACCCTTGGGAAAGACTGAGCTGGGGACGGCGACAGAGGGGTCCTGCAACAGGTGGTCAAAGTCCTGCGGACCTGCATACTGCTGTGTAAAGTCTGTCTACCAGGTCCTGAGCTGCAAAATCTTATGCTTGTACACCAAAACGACCACTAGGAAGGAAAACTGTATTTTCAAGGGGAAAATAACACCTTTGAACATTTCTAATGAAGTTCAGAGGGTGCAGCGGGTGCTGAAAGGGCTGTGTGAGTTTCCCAGTGAGCAGCTCTTTGGCAAGAAGTGCAGCTAATCGTTTATTCCAAAAAGGGGCCCTAGCCTGCTGAGCAAAGAGTATCTGTGTATGCACAGTTCTGCGGGCAGCCGCCCGCCAAGGGGCGGGTTACACTGTGACGGCCTGAGCTGCTTTTTCTGTGTCTTTTCTGTGGAGCACACTTCCCATTAAGTGTGTGATTTCACTTAACAACCTCACTTTTATGGCAGGTTACTGTGACCCAAGCTAATGAAATCACAGTATGTTGTCATTCTCCCTCATGCGGTGGCCTAAAGAGGAAAGCAGGAATTCCTCAAACTCTGAAACACTGTTAAAATCTCTACTGCTTGTTTTCTTGCCTATACAATAAGCTTATTAATTCAATCTACAAAAGCTTTCTGCTGTTCAAATGCATATTAGCTTCTCCTTTCCTAAGTCAGCTTCTGCAGCTGAGTGAGAAACTTCTGCCTTCTGAAAAAGAACCCTGGAATTCTGGTTCCTTTTTCACCACAGAATGATGGGAGATCATGTTGTGCAGAAGTAATTCTGAAGTGTTACCAAATGCAAAATAAAGGAAATTTCTTATCTTGAGTTTGGTTTTTTTTTACCTTTGATTAGTTAATGTTTGCAAGGATGACAACTATTTCTGAGCAATGCAAGAGAAGCATTTGTCATTCTAAGACAGCACTGCTCTGTGTTTTCTTTTTTTTTTTTTTTGAATTATAAAAGGTCTAATCTTTTTCATAATCGTCTTAAACTGTGATGCCAAGAAACCAATGAAACCATCACAATTTAATTTGCAACTGAGCCTATTTTGAAGTCATATCTTCAAAATTACGTCACTGGCATGCTGTGTTTGTTATGGAAGATCTGTCTAGCTCAGCGTACCAGTTATGGAACAAGTGTAAATGCTAGAATAAGAAGATAGGCTTGACTAATTTTCCAACAGATTAATCCTTACTTTATCTGATCATGAAACAAAACCCTAGCTCAGAAACATTCAGTCCTTCAGAAAACAGACCTGGGTCAGTGTCTGAATTGTGTGATTTGGCCCATTCTCAATGAGTTTTTCAGTCTGCTGTGCTTGGCTGCTTTTTGGGGAAGGGTCTGAAAGCTCTAGAGAGTCAGATGGAATAAACTGTTCTCTGTGCATTACATGCAGACTTCTGCAGTAAAAAACAAGTACTGAGTCTGGAATGGACTGGAGAACTGGAATGAAGTGTTTTCATTTGCTTTGACCTTTGCAGTCTGTTTATTATTTAGATCACATGTGGTGTTAGACCTTCTGAAATGTTGTAGATGGGCAGGTAGAAGCCTCAAGGAGTAGTTGCTTGGAAAGCCTGGGAATCTGTGCACCCAAACAGAGTCTACTAGTTCATGAACTCTTCCTAGCTATCTTGCTAGTTATGCCTGAGAATAACACAGTGATTTACAGTCTTTTGAGGGTAATTGGTGGATTGCAAAAGAAAATGGATTAATTCCAAAAATCCAAGTTAGGAAGTATTTTACTATGTGAAGATGTAATTGCTAAAGTTTGTACTCAGAGATCCAAATCCTAACATGTGCCAGAAAGGAGCACGGCTGAAAGCTTGGGGAACATCATTCCCCTCTGCTTGAAAAAGTCTGTTTAGAAGGCAGGTTGAGAAAACAGGAATGTCAAGGCTCAATTTGCCAGAATGTCACTGCTGACAATGCAGCAGGCACAGCCTCAGTGAGTTTTCAGCCCGTGCTGGGCTGCAGGACTGCTCACACTGCATTCCTGCAGCAGTGGAGTGGCTCCTGTGCCAGTATCTGTACGTGTACAGACGTGTGTACTTTAGGAACCACTGTGCTCGGGAGACAATACAAGCTGCCACCCACATGGGCCCACTGAAATCCTAAGGAGTGCTTCTACTGTAAATATTATGTCACTTAATAAACCAGCTCCATGCAGCTGGCATGCACTTGTTGGTTCCAGAAGAGCATCTCTAGAGTGGCTGCCCAGACACAGATCTCCATACCTGTACCAGAAAACTGGCTGTGCAAATTAACCTGAAACCTCTCCAGTGCTGTCAATGGCTTTTACTTGAGATCACATCTTAGGTCTCCAAGTTCTTTAAGAGTAAAGTAAACAAGTCCTTTATTTACTGTTTTATTTTGTTTTACTAAACTGGGTTATTGTAAGTATCCACACACCCAAAGACATATTTGCACAAATAATGAAAGTCCATATTTCCATGCTAGTGAAAGACTGATCATATGTGCTGAGCAGAAACCTGTCTATGTGTTCCAGTATCTGGCAGTAACAATATTTCAGCATTTAAATAGCACTTTAAAGCCATTAACTAATCAATGCTTACAAGGCTTCAGGGGAAAGAGGGTGGTGTAAAAGAAGAACCACCAGACTAGAGACGTGATCCAAAGTCCACCAAAAGGTAGCAATTCCATCTGTTTCAATGCTATGGAAACAGATTTTAATTATGAGACTATTCCTCCTTCCCTTGACATCTTATTTCTTCCCATGCCAGCATTAACATAGGAAATATCAGTGGTTATGCTGCAGCAGTAAAGAAGGAAGAAGAGTTAAATAAAGTAGGAGCACAGTGTTATATTTTGCAAAAAATACTGTGCATTTGTTTAGAAAGATCTTTGCACACTGTTTACATTTAAGCAGTGGTAAAATTATTAGTCACTGCAAAAGAAACTGGGTGTTCCCTTGCTCTTGCTGACAATACTGGAGGGATAATTTTGGATTAAGCTACATGTTTTTTGAAAAATATACTTGATGTTTGCTGGTTCATGTTAAAAGAATTCCCTGTGTGACCCATCAAATATCACACCCCATCCACTGGGAATTTAATTCTACTACAGCCTTTTGTTGTTGTCTTTGGATGCCTTGATGATGCTGACATGTAGCCATCCAGATCGGTTGTCCTTCCAAAAATTATTCAATGCAGCTTTGAACCAAGGACACTGACCTCAATTAAAAATATAAATAAATAACACCACAAACTGAAGATTCACATGCCTTTGTCAGAGATCTGCCTGGTATTATTCATATCCCCCCTTAAGTACTTATTTCCAGTTTGGAAACTGCTTTTGGCAGGTTTATCTGCTTCAGCAAAAGCATAAATGTGGGGTGAGTCATTTATTTCATCTTGCATTTGGAACTTCCTGCCATTTGCAAAGGAAGTGGATTCTTTTTTTAACATTTTTCAGAAGATCAGATTTATCTATAAGTTCATTTGATAAATGGAGTGGATGTGGGGCAGGGGGTGGGGGGATTGATTTGTTTTGAATAGGTATGTCCCTTGAAGTTTCAGTGGAATGTTTTACCAAGAGGAACATTTCTGTAGGAAGCTCTGTTGATTGGTGTGGAATCTGTGAGCTACATTCACAGCAGGACTCAGCTGCTGAGTGACGCAGTTGCCCAGCCCTGCATTTGCCACTCAGGCTTTCAGTACAGTGCACATGGACAAACAAGTGCCTAAGAACTGGGTTTATGAGAAGTCAACATGATGACTGGTAAATATTAAAGCTAGCCAAGAGAAAAAGCCAAGAGAGACAAAGACTAAAATAGATTTTATGTTTATTTCCACATAAGGTTTTTGACTGCGAGTTCTCTGAGATAAATACCTATGGTCACAGAGAGTTTTCCCTGGTACTGCCTCAAAATCTATAACCCACAGGGAATGCAGACATCTGGGGACAGTGTCAGATACCATAATCACTCCTTTGTGTTTGAGCACAGCTCTTCTGCTTACCAGGAAAAAATCTCAACCACAGCCTACAGGGTGGTTATATACCCATTGCACAATTCTTTGCTTGCACTTTCTCCTGAAGGAGTTAACACATTTTGCAAAAATAATGAAAGTTCATCAGCCAAACAGGAAAAAGGAAGAATTTGGCTCTGTAGCTCACAGATGTCATTGTGAAAGCAGAGAGATAGATTTATATCCCTGCTACAGTTGGAAAGAGAGTTGGGACTTGATGCATACTTCCACTCCTCCTCCAAACAGAAATGGCTCCAATTACAATATCTAGATGAAAACGTGTCTCTCACACCAAGAACTCTCAAAGAGAGCCTTCATTTTAGAAGCTATCTATTATGAAAAAGTTAAGCCACTATGAATTCTCTGAAACTTGCACAGGATAAGATAAAAGGCAAGAAATCCCAACAGTGTTTTCAGTTAGGATCTAAAGCAACTCATTTTCCCAGGGTGGCAGTGGTTTCACACACATCCTGATTTGGTGGCAGCCCAACTGGGGTTTTATAGGTCTCAGTGTTACCTACATTTCAGACTAAGGAGGCAAATACAAGGTCCTGCACTTGAGGAGGAATAACCCTAGGCACCAGTACAGGTTGGGGGCTGACCTGCTGGAAAGCAGCTCTGTGGAGAGGGACCTGGGGGTCCTGGTGGACAACAGAAGAAACATGAATGTCTTGGAACATGTGTAGTGGAGGACAACATGGATGCTTAAGGCAATGGAGCATCTGTCTTAGGAGCAAAGGCTGAGAGAGCTGGGCCTCTTCAGCCTTTCAGAAGAGACAACTGAGAGGGGACCTCATTACTGTGCACAAGTATCTGAAGGGAGGGTGCCAAGAAGATAGAGCCAGACTCTTGGTGGTGCCAAGCAATAGGAAAAGAGACAATGAGCAGAAATTGATGTGCAGGTGACCAAGCACTGGAACGGATGCCCAGAAAAGTTGTGGAGTCTCTCTCACTGGAGATGTGCAAGAACTGTCTGGACGCAATCCTGTGCCATGTGCTGTGGGATGACCCTGCTGGAGCAGGGTGGTTGGACCGGATGGTCCACTGTGGTCCCTTCCAACCTTTCCCATTCTGTGATTCTGTAATTCTATGAGGTTTCGGTGAGTTCACCACAATCAAAGCATAATACACTGATGTAGTCTCGGTTTGTCTGCTCAGATAGGTTCTTTGTCTATCCTTCTTTGTCGCCTGCTTGCCACTGTGGAGAAGTTCACACAGTGCTGTGCACTGTGGCCCATAAAGATCCCTGTCCTTTCTGGTGGCCCCAGGAGGATGTGTATGGTGACCAGCTACTCACCTGCCCTCTTGTTTGTCCAATGGTCTGAACAGAAAGCTGTTTGGGGCTGCTGAGAGATCAGATAATTGTTTTTATGCATTCCTGAGAGCCTCTTGAAGGAGTTTGTTTATCCCTGCTGGTGGAATATTGAACTCTTCAGACTTGTCTACCCATTAAACATACATGTACACATCTGTATGTACAATTGTATAGACCTTGTTCCTTTAGAGATTGACACCAAACATTCAGATAAACACAGTAAGTTCCCTTAAAGATTTAAGAAGTTTTAAGAAGTACCTGTAAGTTGGAGATGTCTTTTCTTAAAAGCTGCATTCACATCCTAGAAAGGGGGGATTCTATGTACTTCAACACTAAGAACTCTACTGGCATCCACAGTGTTAGGGGTGTTCAAACAGAAGTCACTTGGGGGCTGCACAAGAGGCCTGAAGGGGCCTCTAAGTCATCTATGTAAAATAGACTTTGCAACTACTTCTTGTTTAGCAGAAAGGAGGGGCCAGGGATGTGCTGGGTATGAGTGTGTGCTGTGATAAATTAGGCTATTCAAAGCAAGAGATCACAGGATTTGGAAGCCACAAGGAAATTTCCTGTTTCTAAACACTTTGCTGCAGGTCACTTCAGCTGGCATGGCTGCAACTCCTGTACTGACAAGGCAGAAAACACCAAATACAATTTGACATCTTTTTGATTCTCTGTGGTCATTTTTTGGCTGACCAAAATTGCTCCAAAACTGAAGTACAAGAGCTCCACTCTCTCCCTTTAGTCCCCATCTTTAGTTATATTTTTAAAGAAGTTCCTCTACTAGCTCAAAATCTGGAAAGTACTTCCCTCCCCCCTCACCTCTTCCTCCCACTCCCTCTGGCTAAGGCGTTGCTATACACACAAACACAAGTTCATCAGTGTACCAGAATCCTTCAAATTCTATTTTTCACAGCCTCACTGAAGGAACATCCAACTCACATCCCAGCTGAACTTTTGAACCCTCCAAGTCCTGAGATAGCTCAAAATCAAGCAAAACAGGCTGAAGGGTGCCTATCAATCTGAGGAGCAACTAAGCAAGTGAAAGTCAGAACTCTGTGCTCACTGATATCTGATAAGGAAGAGCTGGTAAAAGGCCTGATCATTGTCTAACCTTCCTCATGTAGTAATGTCTTGTGCCCTCTGCTTGAAAATGCAGTTGAAAGTGCATGTCCTTTTGTCCTGAGCACACATTTACATAGCAGTAACACAGCCAGGCAATTAACTAAAAGAAAGTCTGGTTCTTGAAGACCCTAATGACATGTATCACTTGTGATCAGTTAGAAGGCTACAACTGTTTTCTGAAGTTTTTGGTTTAAGTGCTGGTCTTACAGCTCTGAGCCCAAAGTCAAAGAAGCACAAAGTAATGTTGCTGGTAGGCACTGTGTACTCAGAGCTGACCATACCAACAGGCCTGGGACCACTTGGGACCATGTTTGTGGTCTTGCACTCCTGGGTGTAAAACACAAACAGCTATGAAACAGATACCTCAGGTTTCTTCCCTGTCTTGTGTCCAGGTAGAGGAGAAAAAGGTTGATTCACTTCTTACAAAAGCTTCAAAGAGGAAGGTGCCAGAGAGAAGACAGGTAGGACACAAGCATCGGGTTTTGATTGCAATCTGTTTAAGGCTTCTTTTGACAAACACCAAGTGTGTAACCTTTAGACAAAGTAATGGAGGGAGTAGGGATAGGAGAAGAGAGAAATAGGTAAGCTGATTGCAGCTCTTGCAGCAAAACTGGACATGCTCTTTTTGTCAGCCATCTCAAAACAGTTGCTCTGAATCAAATAGCCAGCTCTAAAACAGAGATTCATTCACTTAGTAGCTTTAGAGGCTGTTCACTATTAAACAAGACATGGTAAATCTTTCAGATTAGCAAAGCAAACAAATCACAAAAAAATCCCACTTTGGTGCTAAGTTTTGGCCTGTACAAGCTGCATCTCAAACAGATGCTGTGTCCATACTGCTAAATATAAAACAGCCCAACGCCAATCTCTGGCCCTGACATTAAGTGTCGTGGCCTGACTAAGGCTTCATGTATTTGGATCAACAGACTGACCCCACACATTGTGTGGCATTTGACCCTTGCTCTCTTCTGTGCTACAAGTGGTGTCCCTTTGGTCCCAAGATTTATCTTCATTTTCGTAATGTGTTTTTGAGTTTAGAGGTCCTGGAAGGATCTAAGGGTGGTGTTGCAACCCATGAGAGTGATGTTTTTATAGCCTGAAGCTGATCCTGGTGGGATGGCCTTGGAGGACTGCACAGGCTGGAGTGTGGTCGTGTCCATACTTCCTGGTGACATCTCCTAGGAAGAGGGCAGGCCAGAGCCAGTGACCAGGCTCCTCTGTAGGTTTTATTATCACATGCATCCACTTGGAGTTAGACACTTAGAGGACAGTCTTTGCAAACCTCTCATGCCCTCAGTGCTCCTGAAAAACTTCTCACTAATGAAGAATTGCAGAAGGTAAAGCACAACCTCTGTTGGCAGCCTCTGGATAAGTGGAAAACACTAGGAAATTTCAGCAGCTCTTCAGCTGTTATCTGCCAAAAATTAAAATTGAGTGTTGAAAGGAAGAGAGGAGCTTTATTTCTCACAGCAACTGAAATTTTTGATGTTTTGAACAGCTTTCAGCAAGAGCAACTCTGAAAAGTTTTTTTCTAACAAAATACAGACAGTCCCATAAATAAAGCTAAACTGTTATATTTTTGTAAGAGAGAAAAAGCAGAAGTAAAATGAAGGATTTCTCATGATATCACAGAATAGTGTAGAGATATTTGTAATCCAAATCATATCTCCAAGAAAGCTCTCCTCAGCCTAAACTAAAAAGAAGGAGAGAGATTCTTTGCTTTAGGAACCATCCAGCTACTGAAACCATCAAAGATGAGTGATTGCCAGGTTGATGTCAACCATCTATAAAATATATGTCAATTAGTTCCTGACACTTGTCTTGTAAAAGGACTGCTGGTGGAAGGACTGGCTATGTGAGTAAAGAGACAGTGGTGAATATAATGTATGTTGTCTCTGGTAACATTTTTGACACCATCACCCACAGTATTCTTATTTTCAAGCTGAGCAAATATGGCATATGTAAGTGTGCTTGAAAAATGGTTGTGCTGCCAGGGCTAAAGTGTGTCATAATCAACGGCTTAACATCCATCTGAAGGCCAGCAGCAAATGGAGTGTCCCAGAGATCCAGTATTGTTCAATGTCTTCATCAATGATTTGGATGATCAGACAAGAGGTGTGCACCCTGCAGCAAATTCAAGATCATGCTCAGTGAGGGAAAGTGATTGATATATCACGTGAAAAAGATTTAACCCAGAATGACTTTGAGAAACATGGAAATTGTACCAACACGAACTTCCTGAGACTCTGCAGGGAGAAGTGCTGAGTTCTGTACTTGGGTGGAATGACCCCACACATCAGCACAGGCTGGGAACTGAATGGCTGAGACTTGATGAAAGAGAATGCAGGGCTTGTGATCAATGCCAGAAAGAGAAAGGAGACAATAGTCTGCTGTCATTACAGGTAGTGCAAAAATCACATGGAGTTACATGACAAGAAGCATGAGCAGATCCAGGGAAATTATTGCCTCCTTTACTGATCCCTAATGGTACTGTTTTGGGGCATGTCAAGAACCCTGAAAAGCTCAGCAAAGAGCTGCAAAGATTGTTAGAGGAATTAGGACAGATGACCTTCAAGGAGAAGGTAAGAAGGCTTGTTTAATCCTGGCAAGAAGAAGCACTGGGCTAGTCTAATGGCAGCCTACATATGTGTGACAGGAAACTGGAGGGATGATGAAGCCAAATCCTTTTTCCATAGTGGCAGAGAATACGATGGGGCAGCAACTACAAGTTGTGGCATGGGAAGCTGAGATTAGACTGAAGTTTAAGACAGTAACAAAAAGCTAAGGAAACCAAAATAAAGTCTGCTCTGTGGAAGGAGCAGGTCCAAAAGAAAGCGAGCATGGAGGGCATGGCATAGATCACAGCAATGTTGAGATTACCACCACAGAACAGTGAACAGTGAGTGGTGCCAAGAGTGCTTAAAAAGGTGAACTCTGGAGGCTTCACCTACTTACCAAAATAATCAGTTGCTGGTCTGAAATTCTACTGAGCAGCATGTCCTCTGGATACAAGATGCAAGCTTAGAGTTTTAAAAACCCAAGGCAGAAATTAAAGAAGTGTAAGGTCTCTGTTACTACACTATTTCAATTAGCAGTGACCAGAGTTAACCCATATCCCAAAGAGCTGGTTGCCTTAGTACTTTTCTACAAAAGGATCAAAGATAAGTCTTGCAAGTGCAAATAGAATTTTGAAAGTAAGAGAGAGAAATGGTCTACGTTTAGGTCTGGGTGTGGAAAATTCCAGGATTTTTATCTACAGAAGACTAGTAAATGAAGTTTAATGTCATTGTTAGAGTGAATAAACTAAACCCTACCAAAAATTTTCAGAACATGATTTTCATAATTAAAAATAAAAGGCAGTTTTGGAAGAAAAATAGTCATTGCTGACCGACAACTTAATGCTCAGAAGAAATACCTAATAGAGCAAACACCTGAGGTTTGATGTGATCAGGTCAACATCACCTAAAACCTGTAAAAATCACATTTCTTTTTTGAACAAATAGATGAACAGTATTGGCAGAGTTACAGTTAAGAGTGGGCTTTAGATTGGAAATTATTAAAGTTATTGTTACGTGGTGACTGAACAGCCTTTTTCCAGCTCTAGCTGTCACTGGAAAGAGAACAGCTCACTGGTGAATAAAATTTGATTCAGAGCCACCAGAGTGGAGAGCACCAGCTGGAGCAGGAAGAAATTCCATTGAATATGCTGAGGACAAGACTGTCACAACTGAAGACTTTCAGGGGTGTCTTGGGGGATACCCAATGAACAGAGATATCAAAATCCTAATCTTGCCACTTCTACAAAAAGTACAGGCCAAGCAGAGTAAGAAGGAACAACCAAAACACTGTCAACAGCAACTGGAAAAAGTACATCTTAAAGGGCTAGTTGTGTTCATTATCTAGGAAGCACAGTCCTTCTAGTTTCTATCCTAAATGGCCCCGATAGAAGATACAGTGCTCAGACATGTAATTTCCCTTTATTACACAGCACAGACATAGCTGGTAATGCCCAGCAGTGATCACAGCCCAGTGGGCAGGAGCTCCCAGAGTTTATAGTGAGATACACATGGGAACACACTGCTGCTGCTTCCCATGTCCTCAGTGGAGTGGACTGATCACCAGTGACATCAAATGGAAAAAGCAGTTTTTCAGGAAGTTTGTGTTGAGCCCTGTTACCTCACTGAACACTGTAAGTGTCTGCCAGCATGATGATTTGATTTAGGTTTTCGTCCCTTAGCACTGAGGCACATCTACGTGTGCAAGGCCATATGCATTTACCAGTGTGTAGCAAAGCTTTACAAATATGGCTAATTATTATTCATTAGTTTTGGTATTACATTGCTGGGTAGAGCTAAGGTTAGGAATCCTGCTTTGCTACAATTTACTAAAAATTAATTTTGAGAGGCAGTTTGTCAAAAATGCTCATTATTGAAATGGTGAGGACATCATCTTCTGCTAGGGCACCAAGGCCAGAGCATGTGTCTTGAGTACTTCATCGTTATTGATAATTGCTACCGCAAGTATTAGTGTTGTGAGATGAGGAGATTCTGAGTGCATGTAGGTACACTTTGTTGAAAGGTCTGAGTGTTGTAATCCACCCACATGTAGGCTGTGGTACCAGGCAGCCTCACAAAAAGGGATAATCTGACAAACAGCACCACATGTCATGGAGCTTGGACACACATGAGCCCCAAGACAAGAGTTTTCAGCAGGATGATTAATATCAATGTCACCCTGGAAGAATAGTACGAACATACTGAAACAAAACATCTTGAGCTTGGAGGTCCTGTATCTAAAAAGACTGTCTGTACCACACTTTGTGTCCCCCCAGCTGAGAAAGACCCTGAGCAAACTGATAAGGGATGACATGAAGATCATTTGTTTCTGAATGTAAGATTTCCTGTTTAGCGTGCTTTCCCTGATGGAATGCATTTATGGCTTTGTTTGTCCCACTCATTGTAGGATATTTTTATCTCAGAAGAAGCTCTTCAAAATTATCAGAATTTAAAAGAGGACAAAAATCTGTTGCAGTTTTTATGGTCAATTATCTCAAGATATATTTGGACAGAAATTCAAAGCCATCTTGTTAGAAACTTAAATAAGTCCTGAAAAAAATTCTTGACTCAGAAAGGAAGCCTTGAGCATAAGTAGTTTACACATTGTGAAAAATATAAAACTCTGTCTGCAGCAGTATTTAAAACTGGGAATTACAGTAAAATTGGCAATAGGCTTTAAAAATCATATGAAGTACCATGAAAAAAATCGAAAACCTTGAACTAGACACTTTGCCTACAAGACCAGGTATGCCATATCTGTTTTTCCTACTGGATTTTCACTGTCTTTAGTTCCAAGACAGAAAAGCCCACAAGAGCCAAATTTAATCTTATGTTCTTTCTGTGGCATTTGATGCAGGCTGGGAGAAGGGACAGCTCTTGCCCCCCTGGCTCAGGCAGCTGTTGAAGCTGCTTTACAGCATTTTATTTTCAATTGTGTTATTTTCCTGTAACTATTAGTAACTCAAGAAAAGGCTGAATGCAGGCTTGAGCTTCCTGAGACCCATTACTGATTGGCCTGTCATCAGATGGGTGGTTTTAGCTTATGCTGAAAGCTCCAGAGGCACACATGAAAGCCAGACCTCACCCCTTGCTCGTATGTGTTCCCTTTTCCAGGAAGGGTCCCAGGGACTCTAGGGATACCTGCAAGAGGCCCACCCAGTTCTGATCTACTCTCTCTCTCCATAAACTCAGGCAAGAACTCATGTAATGGCAAGTTTGTGTGCTAAGCACTCAGTTGGTGGGGGACTCCGGTGGATTTTACCCCCAAAGTATACAAGATTTGTAACTTTGTCTGCTGGAAAACAGCTTTGTGTTATAGTTAAGTTCTTCAGGGCTTTTTATAGATGACAGAATGCACATCCTTTGCTTGGACCCTCCTTCATGCAAATTTGCAAGAACAGCTTATCAGAATTGCTGGTCTAGGGGATGAGCTGCAGAAATGGATCCTCACCTATATCCAAGTTGGTTCAGGAAGGGTCTGGCTGTTGGGGACCAGCCACTTTCAGTGCTGCACGGTCCCTTGTACTCCCTGCCTTGATCACACCAAACCAGCAGAACACTAAAAGCCCAAGAAGGACAAAAGCCAAACTACGTGTCTCATGATAAATGCTGATACCAAAAGCGTCCTGGGTTTGGCAGCTGCCAGTGCCTCTTCTTAGAAGTTTGTCAATACAGAACTTTCTTCACCAAAATGAGAAGTGTCCTTTTTTTCTGGCTGCTGCAGTGTACTGAACGAGACATTTTTATAGCCACATGGTCTGCATGCCCATTGCCAACATCCAGCAGTTATGTTATGTACTCAAGAGTTTTCCTGGCAAAGTATCAAACCTCCCTGGAATAATCTGAAGCGGCCTCATTTAGTATGTTCCCTGGTACTGTAGAAAGGCTGAGCCAGAGCACAGAGTGTGATACTGAGTCTGCAGATGTGGTAAATATTTAAGGTTAGAATTAACCACTATTTTAAAACACCTCTTTCTCATAAACATTCTCTTATGTTATGACACCTGAAGTTCTTCCTGCAGTTTAATAACAATAATGATTCATTGTTGTCACTGATGTGTGTTTCTGTCCGAATACTTAAATCAGTTCCTTAATATATAGAAAGTTTGTTTATAAATGTGGAAAAGGAATAGTAGATCTATCCTACCCTGAATCATTGACCAAAGATTTGAGGCATTTTCAGTCAGGAGGATAACCTGGACATTATAGCACATCTGTGTTCAATCCTTTTTTATTTTGGATGGAGACAGATCCCTGTTTTCCTGGTCATAAGAGGGAGGGATGCAGTTGCAGGAAGCATGAATAAAAAGGAAGGGGGGGGTGGGGGGTGGATCTAGTAAATGAAGCTTCCTCTTATTCAGTAGCTAGTTGTTTTAGAAAGTTTAACTATTTAAGAGGGTTAAATCTAAGTCTAGGAAGTTCCACTGAGGAAGTGGATAGCCCAGATGGCAAGGGTTTGGGGCAAGATGGGCATGTATAACTGTACAAAGTAGACAAAAACTGAGCAACTTGGGAAACTGAATGTGATTTTTCCTGTTTATTGCTTTGTGCTCAACCTACTGATAGTGTAAATACTTGATTATTGCTTTGTGCTGAGTCTACTGATGATGTATATTTGGAGAAGGAAAATAGCATAATCTCCCAAGAGTATGAGGAGAAAGGAGGCTCAGACATCCTGGAAAATGGGACGTGACCCTGCAAGGGACTAGCAGAAGGTTTTCATCCAGCTTCCTATAAAAAGAGGAAGCTCAGGCAGTTTCTTGTATTTGTAACCATTTAGACAGCTCAAGACTTCAGAAAAAACCCCGAAGTACATAAAGCACTGCAGTGCTTCATAAAAAGGAATTAAAAATGATACTAGATGGAAACCCTACTGGAAGTACTGACTTACTGTAAACATTTGAAAAAACAGGCTACTAGCCGCAAGGCTTTGAGTAAGAATCAAGGCTTTAGTCTATTGACAGGAAACCAGAGCTGGAACAAAATTCACAGCATTTTCCAAACATTACTTTTTTTCTCCCTTAGAGTGAGAAGGCTGCCAAGCAGTTTCTGGTGGAAAGAACAGAACTTATATTTTCATATCAAATTATAGAAACCCAGAGTTGAAGAGAACTTGAAATGGGAATCCGTGCCTCTTTGGAAAAAGGGTCAAGTAAATGTAGCCATTGCTTATCAACATTTTTTAAACTATTTTAAAATCCTCCAGAAATAGAGTTTGAGGGTTCTCTTGCTTCTTCTGAGATAAATTACTTTAAGAAATTATTTTTTATTTTTTCTTCCTGTTAGTTCTTTCTTATCATAGTCTGAGGGCACTTGAAGAACAAGTTTTTCTTTTAATATGTAACATTTCTGATAACATTTCCAAGCACAGGAAGGCCAGCAGTTTTCAGCCTTTCCTTCTCTGTGTGTTTCTGTGGTGTTTCTATTGGTTCTTTTCCCCTTTCAGTATTGAAAAGCACAACAAACTTTATTTTTAAAACATTTCCTCATATCTTTATGCCTAAAGGGCTTGCCAGGATCATAGTCCTTCACTCAAGTGTCTCTGGTTTCTTTACATGTTTTCTAATGTGCAGTATTCAAAGCTGGC
This sequence comes from Myrmophylax atrothorax, assembly GCA_026770055.1. NCBI lineage: Eukaryota > Metazoa > Chordata > Aves > Passeriformes > Thamnophilidae > Myrmophylax > Myrmophylax atrothorax. The sequence continues at coordinate 146,101,204 of JAOXXN010000395.1, forward strand.
ACTGAAATCTGGAAGTGAGAGGTGCTGAAGGGTCCTCTATGGATTTGTTACTCAAAGAGGGATAAATGAAGTACAAAGTTTACCTCCTATGTTTGACTTACAGTAGTCGTGTTAATATGTCCTGGGGTGACTTTTGCTTGGTTTCCCATGTATCATACTCTTTCATATTCAGTTCATAGGCCTTATTCTCTGCTATTGTTGCTTTGAGATCTTCTCTCTTTTCCTAGTTGGTCTATGATTTCTCATTTCTATGTTTTTAATAAATTCATTAATTTAGGCCATTTTTTCCACTTAATGAGATCAATGTGAGTGTTCAACTTGCCTGCACACATTGGTGCCAGCTGCTCATGTAAATTGGATTTCCAAATCACAAACTGAGAGGGTCTATTTTGTATGCCATCTCTGTTGCATAGAAATTGTTGCATCCTACTCTTAGTCACACCAGTGATATTCGTGGTTGCTCTACAGTATTTTTGTGTAGACCATATATCCCATGGTTTTATTACAAATGCAATTAATTACATCAAATATTTGCCTGTCATCAGCTGAGTGAATGTGGTGGACTGACCTTGGATGACCACCAAGTGTCCATCAAGCTGCTCTTTCACTCCTCCTTCTTAGCAGGACAGGGGGAGAAAATGAGATTAAAAACTTGAGGGCTGGGAGAAGAACAAGGAGACCGCTCATCGCCATAAGTAAAACAGACCTGACTTGGGGAAGATTAATTTAATTTATTGCCAATTAATAACAGTGAAAAATAAAAGAAAAAACAAAAACACTTTCCCTCCATCCTCCTTTCTTCCCAGGATCAGCTTCACTGCTGACTCATCCCTGACCAGAAGCTCAGGGGGACGGGGAATGGAAGTTGTGGTTAATTCATCACACATTACTCCTCATGCTCTTTTCCATCTCCAGCATGGAGTCCCAGTCACAGGACACAATCCTTCTGGAACTGTTCCAGCAGGGGTCTGTTCCTGCAGTCCTTCAGGATTAGACTGCTCTAGCATGAGCTCTTCACAGGTTGCAGCTTCCTTCAGGACACATCTCCCTGCTGCAGTGGGATCCTCCATGGGCTGCAGGTGGATCTCTGCTCCCATATGGACCTCCATGGGCTGCAGGAGCACAGCTGCCTCAGCTTGGGCTGGAAGACCAAGCTGCTGAGGAATCTCTACTCCAGTACCTGGAGTACCTCCTGCCCCTCCTTATTCACCAACATAGTTTTCTGCAGAACTCTCTCTCTCTCTTTTCTCTCCTCTGGCTGCTGTTTCACAGAAGGTTTTTTCTCTCTTCTTAAATACATTATCCCAGAGGTGCTACCACAGTTCCTGATGAGCTTAGCCTTGGCCAGTGGTGGGTCTGTCCTGGAGCTGCCTGGCATTGGCTCTGTTGGACATGAGGGAAGATTCTGGCACCTTCTCACTCAAGCTATCCCTGTAGCCCAGGCCCTGCTACCAAAACGACTCTGCACAAGGACTTACCATGTCAGAGAAGAAACTAAATTCCATTAACGTGCTTTACTCTTGACAAAACCGTGCTGGCTGTTTCTTTGCACTGTATTATCTTCCAAGTGCTCACAGGCCATTTCATAATTTGTTCCAATAGCTTTCCACATTCAGCTGAATTCCTGGGATTTGTTCCACTTCTCTGCTTCCACCTCCTCAAAAGCAGATAGGACACTCACCCCCACTAGTCCTCAGGGCTCACCTCACTGCAATCAACTTTTAAATGTATTTAAGGATTTTTCTAGCAAAAAGCAAATAAAAAGGAACACACTTGGTGACACAATTGCTGGTCCCAGTTCCACACCTCTCATTCTTCTTAAGTTTCTTATTTGGCTGGTGTTTATGAGTTGTCTCTTTCTCTAATCTAGACAATGCCTATTCCACATTGGAATTCTGCAAAAGGGGACAGAGTTTTTGGCACATTCTTGATTGACTTTTGATAACTCAGCTCCTGCTATAACAATCTGCCATTTGTCATAACCATGAAGTGAGCAACAAAAGGTCTCTGTTAAATATTTAATTCCAGGCATGGCCCCAGCAGTCAGTGCTGGTAGACTGAGAAGACTATGCAGTATAGGAGGTAGGAAGAAGCCAGAGGAAAAAAACTCAAGTGACAAAATGTGGCGTTTTTGTCTGGATCCTAGATAAATATAGATGGATGTTTTATTATCTTTAAAAGTAGAGGACTTTCCTTTATTAATATAAATCAGAAATCTAATAAGTGTGAATAGTCCACTTAATAAAATAAAAATTGCAAATCACAAATATCTTTTGTCTTACTCTCCATGAATATGCTTGTTTCAAAAAATTCAGCCAAATCCTAGAATAGTTCCATGTAAAAAGAATCAATTATAACAAACCTGTTAGTTAAAATTAACTTTTGTTTATTGGCAGCAACACTGGTAACAATAATGACACTTTTTCCTACAGCACTCCTGCTTTGCAGAGCAAAATAAAATTCCACTGCAGCCCAGAGTCATCTGATATCTTTATTCATGTGTGCTGGCCTTAGAAACATTTCATAAGGGCCATATGAAACTTCATTTATAGACTTGTTTTTTGTTTGGTTGAGATATTTATTTGGGAGGGATGGGAGAATTTTGAACTTATTGCTGCCTCAATCTGGAAGATCATCATCCAAAGATGATCCAGCCTCTCCAAAGATAAGGCTAGAGCATGTCTAATAATTGTGGTACAGATAACTTGCAAGTAACAGAAAATAAAATCCTCTAATCAAAACTAATGTGAAGAGAAAAATCTTCAAGTTTAAACTCTTAAAACTAGAGTGCCAGTGAAATGTGGAAGCCCCTGGCATAAAATCTTATTTCAGGGGAATTAGCAGTGTAAATAGTGCCCAGTACATAACAGCAGTTTGTGTTCGTATCACTAAATTGTGCAACCAAGGAAAGATCCAGCAACTGATGGCCACCTATACTGTCCAAGAAAAAGCAAAATCTCACAAAATCCCCTTTAGGATGGCATTATTCCTCAATCAAGCTTATTTAAATTAATTATCTCCCCAAAGGAATAAGATTTGGGTGACCTTTTCAGAACATCATATTAAAGTGTGCTTTGTTTATTGAGTGCTTTTGAAACATCTTGGACCAAAATGCAGTTTTTCTCTAATAAAATATGTCTGGACCAGTTCCATTCCCCTCCCACTCGCTGAAGCCCACAGGACTAAATGGGTGTAACAAAAAGAAGAATTTGGCCATTGACCTGCAACTCCAGTGACTCATACTGGATCACATGAAACTGTCTCCCAGTCAGAAGCTGTAACACAGGTCTGCTGCTAAGGTTGAGCTTCTCTGCTACCACACAGAATGCAGGAGGCTTCCAGGGAAGGTACCTTTCCTGTCAATTCACAGAATCACAGATCATAGTGGAGGCTGGAAGTGATTTCTGGAGGTCACCTGGTCCAACTTCCCTGCTCAAGCAGGACCACCTAGAGCTGGTTGCCCAGGATCATGTCCAGATGGCTTTTTCTTATAAGCAGAGAGACTCCACCACCTCCATGAGTAACCTGTGCCAGTGCTCAGTCACCTTCACAGTAAGAAAGAGTTTCCTGATGTTCAATTGATCTTTCAGTTCGTTCTCATTGCCTCTGGTTCTGTCAGATTCAGCGCAGAGCTGAGGGGATGAGAAGTGGGACAAAGAAGGCTTGGAGACTAGAAACGCTATGTTGTATTGCCAGCTGACTTCTCCAGCCCCAATACTCAGACTTCATACTTCTGGATTTTTGCAGTTGTTGCTTATGGGGCTGGGAAGCCTATGGGAGTTTTGGTCAGAGGGTCTCAAGGCCCATCAAGATGGCACAGTATGGATCTGGCTGGTTGTTCAGATCCCCATCTTTGCAGGTGCTCTCCACAATGCAGAGACTTACAGAAAAGTCTCATCCCTGTGCCTCCTCTTACCACACAAACCTTTTCATATGCTCCAGGACACAAGTTATTCTGCTATGGGCAGGGAGGAAGGGGAGGATATCTAAAGCCAAATCTATCCCTATGTTTGTTTGCTCCATTTTTGTACCATTCTCCTCTGCATGTTGTCTTTTAGATCCTCTCACCTGGGTTGATCGTAGTCCTTCACTCACAGGAGCAGAGAATACTGTATGGCCCCATGCATTATATTTTAGGCTATGAGGGATGCATTCCATATAAGGGTGGCCTAATCCAACACATCAGCCAGCCAAATTGGCTGAGCATGCTACTGGGGGATTTTCTTATTTTGCTCAACCAAGGACCTAAATGCTTTCTCTGCCTGGAAAAATTATCAAGAAATATTGTTTCAGAGAAAATGTTTTGGAAGCATCATCCCAAGTGGGGATTAGACTTGTTTTAACTAGGATAATCTGGAATTGGAAAGCTATACAGACATCCAAGAGTGCCTGGTGACATGTGGAAGCGTAAAGGTGAGACTGACTCATAAAAGTGCACTTGAGACTGTTTTACAACAGCAATTCACAGCATATCTGATCCAAAACAAAGCAGGGTTTGCTTACCCGCAGGGATCACCGTGTACATACAGAGGAAACAAAGGGCTTACATCTTTCAACACAAAATATTTCAGTATAAATAGCTCGCAGGAACGCAGCTAATCTCTAAGGCCTTCTGTCAACCAGCTGCAGAAGAGAGAGGAAAGGAAAACCTTTTAATGAAGGGCATCTTCAACATGCAGGGTGGGCTTTTCTGTAGCCAAAAAGGCCCATGCTTGGTGCTTGGTTTTTGCATTTAAAAAGTATGAGGGGTGATTACTTTAAGCAGGAGGGGCTCTTTCAAAAACTGTGTCTTCTCTGTCCCTAAGAGAGAAAACTGTACAATGGGCTTGATCTCCCATCTGTGCTCCAGGATTATGTCTGCCCTGCCAAATCAAAATCATCCAGGGAAGAAACTGAGGCAAGTCAAACTCTGACTGCCCACACTGCAAAACAGTTTCTTCTCTCCCAGGATCTGCTACAGACAAATCCAACCAGTTCTGCCCAAGACACCTCCCCTAGGTACTTTTCACCACTGGCAGTGAGGGTGAGACCAAACCAGATGCCTTATGTTGCCTTTATCATCACCCCTACTTGTCCTTGAATCCCCAGGGTCTTGTGTTTTCCCATAGGAATGAGCCCTCAGGTTCGTATTATAAAATCACCACTCTGGTATACCTTGTGATAGGAGCTGAGGATCAATTTCTAGACGGCATAAATTTTTAGTGCCCCACAGGGAAACAAGGCTGATTGCCCGATGCAGTGAAATTGTAGCATTTTAGTGGCAGAAAGGCAAATTCTATCAATCAGATTGTCCATCTGCTGGCAGCCACACAAGGTTGTCCAAGAGGGATGCAAAAAAGAAGATTTTCTAAAAGTCAAGCAAGGGCAGGTGAGTAGTGTGGGCTTTGTGTGTACACACCTTTGTTGTGCATAGTCTTGTAAGAACAGCCTAAATTCAAACACAAATTCAGAATTCTGTAAAGCATCGAAGCACAAATTTGAGAGTTAACCTAATAAAGGTCTTCCTTATATGCTAGGTTAGCAAGGTCTGCAGATCTGGCATTTCTCAAACCAGATGACCACAAAACCTCAGAGGAGTGAACTTCTGATTTTCAAAAGTTTGTGAAAAAAAAATTAATGAAAATCAACGGAAGATTTCCACAGGCAGGGAGCAGAAGACAGAACAGAGTAGATCTGGGGGGTTTGCCTATTTGATGGATACACACGCAGACCACATGTTTTTCTCATCTTTGCCTCAAGACCATTTAATCAGCAACATATTAGCCTGGGAAGGAAGAGGAGCTGACAGAGGGTTTAAAAACACTCTTTCCCTTGGATACCTTAGCTGGTGTTGTAGCTACTGAGTAGGTAAGCAGTGCCATGCCATTGTGGCTCAGAGTCCCCAGCGTTTGTTGTTGTAGAGTCAAGGTGGGGGACGCCTGTGGCAATCAGGCAGATTGGTGGTCTCAGCACTTTCCTTCTACCAGACTGACATTGTTCCATGCAACACAAGATTGGCAAGCCTATTCTTTACGTTGGTGGCAAATGGAAGGAGGTGTTGCTCATGCCACAATGACAGTGTGAGTGATGGGGTGATAGTTCCAATCAAGCCAAATTGCTCAGGGGAATTATGAAATTGTGCAAGACAGTTTCTTCCAGCTTAGATTATCTCTTTTTGATAGGCAGAGACCCTGAGGTGGTGGGCAGGGGTGCTCACATGTAAGGAAAGGCCAGGAGTAGTTCATTAGTCTGTTTAATATTTCAGCTGCACAGGTACTAAGACTGTTCTATGTAAAGCAGAAATATTGTGAAAAGTAGTTGACTAAATATCCACTGAGATATGCTCTACTTTTACTTGAATTCCACTGTATTCCCCATTAAAAATATGGTGCTCCATGGTGGGACTCCATGTTCAACTCCAGTGTTGAACACAAGGCAGCAAAACCACATTTCATCGTGCAGAGAGATGTGATCCTGCAACAAAACAAACCGCACTCAGGGGACCTGTGGCCAGACCTTGGTCAGACCTCAGGAATGACAAGGCCCAGGCTTTACATACACAGTCCTCACAATGAAACCCAGAGAAAAAATTCCCTAAACAGTGCATAAACATGATCTAAACATACATAACAAGCACTGGCAACCTGAAGGGAACATGAAATTCTTGAGTTTACTGCACTGCTGTCCTGCTCTGAATTTATATGCCTGAAGTGGAAGAGAAATGGACTTATCACTGTCTGCTGGGGATGAAGAACTTTCTCCTGAGAGCAGATGACTGCTGTGTATGGGCTGTCCTTCTGGACCCAGGCACCTTCTGCTCTTGGCTACACCATGACCCATGCTCCAGAGGAGTACTGGAGAAGTGTCCCATTCAGAATTGTCTGTCACTTATTTTAGGGTACTTTATAGGCAGGTAGAGGATGTGCTGTACAAAAGGTGTTCCTGTATAAAAGATGCCTGCCATTATTTATGATACAGCAGTGCTGCTGGGGCAAGCAAGAATTGTGCAAAAGAACTGTGAAATTACTGAAGAGAGATTCTCCGTGCGTATCCCATCTTTCTTTCCGCTGTGGCCTGAACTGAAATTGGAGTGCTCTTCCACATACCCAATCTCTAGATTACAGGAATCAGTCTCCCCTTGCTGTGGCAATTATCAAAGCTCATGGTTCACAGTTTGGTGCACTAGGCTCTAGGAAGCAACTGTGGTTGAGTGAAGTGAGCAAATAAAAAGTTTCTAGGCTTTGGCTGGTGGTTTTACATCTTTTTGAGGTCTTATTGCTAGACTCTGCTGTCCCTACCTTCCTTCCCCTGCTATCCTGGCTGTCACTGCAAACCACCCTACAGACAGAGCAATAAACAGTAGCACTTTTCAGTCGGCTCAGACTGACAAGCTGAACAATCAAAGTACTTCAGCTGATTTTTCATGATGAAAAGAAACAACAGTCCCTCAAGTGGTTCATCCAGTAGGTTGGCAGTGACAAACATCTAGAAGGGATAAGTACTGATACAAGTGCCTCCAGAAGCATGTCTAACAAGATGTACATTTCTGTTTGGGTCTCCTCTGCCTAAAAAAGAGTGTTTCAGGAGAAGCAAAACCTAGAAGAGATGCTTTTCTGCCTATGCATTCATTACTCAAACACACTTCATAAAAAGATCTATTTCAGTTGAGGTCTTTTGTACAAATCATATGGCCAAGGCAAGACCCTTTCAGAGGGCTTTGTTCTACATGTTGATTTGAATTATCTCCTAACTGTGCCACTGAGCTTGCTTAGGAAACTGATCCCTAAACATTCCAGCTCCTGGTCAAATGACAGAGCATTTCCTTCAGTTCCTATTTAAACACGCACATATGTTCTTCTCCTTGGAGTCTGCACAAAGCCCTGCATTGTGGGCTGTATTGGGTACTAAAACTAGCACAGTTGGCTTAAACTTGCCTTTTTCAAAGATTTGCCTGGCCTCTTTTGAGGAAAACAAAGCCTTTTGTATTCTTGTGGCTGAAATTATTCAAGGGGAACCACAAGGCATAAAGAGCCCCCAGCTCCTCTCCCATTGCAATTTGGAGTCCATTTCCCAGGGAAGTGTGACTACAAGGGACAATCACATGGAACTGTCCTGTATAATTTGCTTTTAGAACATTCCAGAAGGGAATATCTAAGAGAAAAGGTGGATGTTCATACCAGTTCTTAAGCCAGTCTCCACAGCTGGAAGCAGTATATGTTTCTTTTCCCATCCTGTGACAAAAAATTCCTGTAACATCAGCATTGTGTGCTGGTTTACCCTCTGAACCTCCAACATCCTCATGATTTTCATAATGACTTTTGACAATGAGCAGGGTGAATATACCAGAATTAGAAAAGTACCTTTTGAATTCATTATGTGATTGATGGCATTTCTCTGGGTATGAAATAGCAGAGGTTTGGTAGGGAGAGGGCAGGACAGGAGGAGAAAAAAATGCATAAAAAGTAAGGTGTAGGGAAGAGAAGATCAGAGAAGTAGAGTTGAAGACTGTGCCAAACACAAACACAAACAAATGCCTGCAGTTGCAATGTTTTGCTTCCTGAATCAGCCTGACCACAGAAGTAGTTCAGTGACTGATACTTGTGAAAGAGTAGGCAAGTGCAGAGGCTGTAAAGGACCAGTCCCCTATCAGCACCACAGAGGTATCAACAGCAACACTCACCCTGAGCTGAGGAAACCTGAGAGCAGCAGTGGCAGTCCATGAAGGTCAAACATGAACATACAAGGAAAGCTCTTATCACAATATAGAGTGAGACAGCACGTGAAGTTTCAACTGGGCCTGTTTAGTTGCCTGGCACCTTGTCTTGAAGCCAGTCCTTCCAAGCTGCCCTTGGATCCCAACCAAAATAAAAGGTGGTTCCCTTTGCATGGGCAACTTTTGGTATAGAAAAACACTAGCAGAGAGTGTCCTGCTCCTCTGTGGTGTGGGAGGACAAGCTGCACTTACTGATCATGGTGGTCCATACAGGAAGTACATGAAATACAACAGCACATTCACAGGGTGAAAGCAAACATACAGTATGTGACACGAACTTGTCAAGGGATGAGAAATGTCCTTGTTTGTGTTCTGGCAAGATGTCAATTTAGAAAATGTCTTTTAAATTCTGTCCCTGTTCTCTGTGTATACACTTAACTGTGGTGTTGCATGATGAACTATGGTGGGGATTAACCAGTCACTTCCCTAAGGACAAGTTATATGCAGGTTGCAGTAAGGCAGAGCCTAAGGATTCAGTTTTTGCTGGACATATGAGGCTGGGTTCTGTGCCAGTTCATCTAGTGAAATATAAAATAAAATAAAATAAAATAAAATAAAATAAAATAAAATAAAATAAAATAAAATAAAATTATAATGATGATGACTTTGCTGCAGAAAGGCAGCAGCAAGTGCCTCAGACACAGAGGAGGTGCAGGGGCAGTGGCAAGAATGCCTTGGCACTGGCTCACTGCTTTGCAGAGCTGCCTCAGTGCTGCTGCTCTTACAGCTGCCCACAGCTCCCCTGCCTGCCTGGGTAGCTGTCTTGGGTTGAGAACAGAGCCTCTCTCTCATGAAGCTGGAGTGTGCTGGGAGGCAACACCAGGCATTTGGGACAAGGCTGGTAATCAGCAGCGAGAGCAGACCCTGAAGCAGGCCCAGCTACAGTGATAGTCTGAGCTAAAGCTTTCCCCTTCACAGGGACAGCAGCCAGGTCTTATGCTGAGCTCCTGGAAGTGTCCTGGAGGTAAGAGTTCTCCAGTCTTCAATGACTGCTAATGAATAGTGGATAAATTTGGGACAAGTTACCTTTGTCTGCAGAAGGTGGTATTAGATGGTACAGGTTGTTAATGAGGCTGAAAAATGTATAGTTTACTGACAAATCTGAATCACCAATTGTCTACACTGCAGAGTCTTGTGCCAGGTCATATAGTTGAATAGAAATCATAGTTGTTTTTTTGCTTGTTTGTATTTGGCCTGTGAACAGATATATTGTGATTGAAAGCCTAATCCCCCATTTGTCTATTAAAGTAATATTCCATAACTTGAAGGAAAAAAATCATTGTAATGCAATGAATAAAATACTCATTTAAAAACACTTTACCATGCTTGCACATTTTTCAGTTGAGAAGATATATTATTCACCCATTGTATGGTTAGATAACTTTGGGCACAGGACTGTGAAGGAACTAGTCCATTCTGAACAAGTACATATCGTAACTGGAAACACTTCAACCTTATAATACAGTCTCATGAAACTATAGCCTTATAATTTACCTTAATCAGCCAGTGACAGACCTTCTGGCCCTTTGGCTAGATTGCTTTTTGTGCCTGAGCTTTCATTCTGTTCGTGCTGGGTGAAGTGTAGACATTCATTTTGAGTGACTCACTGACAGAACCATGATGACTGACTCACAGTCCCATGATTTTTAACAACAGACATAGTGGATGGTTTTAAATACGTAGCAGCACCATTTCACTGACATCAGCATTTTGGAAAAGAGGCAGATTCATTCCTCACAGATACTCTTCACATTAATTAGTGCAACACAGAGTCAAATCTTGTTTACCAGACAGTAACACCAGCTAGTTACATGAATCATTTTGATTGGCAGGTCAGCTATAAAAATCTTTAAATCAAATTAAACAATTTCTCTCTGGGCTTTTTGCTTAAAATAGCTTTAAAACTCAAGGTACAATTCCTCCTAGACAATCCTGGGAGAAAGTAAACATGCTGTGAATGATTAGCTAACTTGACCTCTGCTTTCAGTGGAACAATGTCTTTTATATGGAAAGTTGGAAAACACCAATGAAAACTGATGTGTGACTGCAATTAACATTGCTGATTACTGTTGCTGCTTTGCCACCCACATTCTTTAAGAGGCTACTAGAAAAATGATCTCTTTTCAGAGCTCGTTTAGCAATGCTATCACATGAGGTGCACAGGTCATGGTTTTCACGGTGGTACAGCTCACTGAACTTCCATGCTCTGCAGTATTTTGTGCACAGGCCTGTTTTTTTCCACTTGAACAAAAACACACCAGATTTAGTTACTCAATTTACTCCAGTAAGAGGACATTCACCCGCTTTGCCACTGCTGTTTGATAGCATGAAATACTGTCTGCAGTTGCCAAGGAGGAAACCTAGGTGAAGAAGCTCAGCTAGGCAAAGAAGCCCTGGTAATATTAGGAGGACAGGTATAGTGGTAACTTAAAAACAATGCTGACATGACAAGGTACTGGTCAGTGTCCTACAAGAAGCAGCTTCCCAGAAGGGTCCTAGAGCAGTGGCTTGTATCAGCAATACTGTGGCCAGCAGGACCAGGGCAGTTCTGCTGCTGTACTTGGTACCACTAAGGCCACACCTCAAATCCTGGGTTCAGTTTTGGTCCCCTCACTTCAAGAAAGATATTAAGGGACTGGAGTGTGTCTAGAGGAGGCCAGTGGAGCTGGGGAAGGGTCTGGAGAGTAAGTCTTATGAGGACCAGCTGAGGGAGCTGGGAGTGTTAGGCCTGGAGAACTCTCTATAAATACTTGAAAGGAGGTTGTGGTGGGGTGGGGGTTGGTCTCTTCTCCCAAGCAGCAAGAAATAGGATGAGAGGAAAGGGTCTTGAGTTGCACCGAAGCAGAGTTAGATAGAATCTTAGGAACATTTTCTTCATGGAAGCAGTTGTCAAACCCTGGAACAGGTTGCCCACAGAAGGGATTGACTCAACATCCTTGGTGGTATTTAAAAGACATGTAGATGTGGCTCCTGGGGACATGGTTTAACGGTGAACATAGAGGTGCTGGGTTAACGGTTGGATTCAATGATCTTGCAGGTCTTTTCCAACCTTAATGATTCTATGATTCAGTGATTGTGTGACTCAGGTGTTAGGAGGCAAAGGGTGGGACAGGAAGAAAAAGAAGGCAAGCATAACCTAAGCAAGGGTGGAACTGCAGGAAAGACTTTGGCAAGGTCAATGAACTTAACTAGAGCAAAAGCTTTGAGCACATGAATAGGAAGATGGTGAAAAAGAAGGAAACTTTTGGACCTTGTCCATTGACCTTACATGAGGATGTGTATCATTTCTCTGCATACTTGGAAGTTCACCACTGGAGACATTTTACTTGCCTAGGAATCTGGGGAGCTGACACTGGTGGGCAACACAGGGACATGTTCCTATGTTCTGGTGGAGAGCGGGTTGATATTTGGACTTTGAAAGAGCTGAGGAAAAGTGGGTTGATATTTGGACTTTGGAAAAGCTGAGAGAAAGTGGACTCATGGACAGTGATTTCAGGATGGGTGTAGATGTGGCACACAAATAACACTTAGACCAAATAGATGCTCAAAATATTTACATAGCAGTGACACTGCTGTGTAAGCAAAAGGACAAAGTAATATGATCTGGTGGGGATGTAGAATTTGTTCAGTGTTTGTGTATAAAACAGACACAAAAAAATTAGACATGAAGTACGAAGTTTTAAAGAAATGGACTATTTGTTCCCTTGAAGGAAACTGCCTACCTCAGGGTGACTGTGGACACAAGGAACCTCGGTCCACATGGAGACCTCACAAACACCTGCCCATCACACTGTCCATGGGACTGTCAGCATACCTTGTGCTCTGCAAAGCTAGCAGCCTCAAGGCTGCCTGAAGCATTGCTAAGCCTTCTAAAATAGTAGAATAAGTTAGATTAGAATAGACCTGGAAGATCTTCAACTCCAACCATTAACCCAGCACTGCCATGTTCACCACTAAACTGTGTCCCTAAGTGCCACATCCACAGGTTTTTCCTCCATGGATGGTGACTCCAGCACTCCCCAGGGAAGCCTGTTCCAATGGTTGACAAGTGTTTTGGTGAGGAAATGTTTCTCAATATCTAATTTAAACTTCCCTTGGCACAACTTGAGGCCACTTCCTCTTGCCCTATCGCTTGTTACCTGTGCGAAGAAACTGACCTGGCTACAACCTCCTTTCAGGTAGTTGTAGAAAGTGATAAGGTCCCCCATGATTCTCCTTCTCTCCGGGCTAAATAACCCCATGACCTGGATGAGTTTAAGGACTCCAGTAGACATGGCTCTAAATCCAATTCCCTCTAACTCCTGCTGGGGCAGTGTTTTTGCATTTGCACACTGGATGACTGCAGAGCATCCCTGTTGAAGGCACCTGCCGTACCCAGAGAAGCAGCCAGACCCAGATGGACACAAGTAGCTGATAACTCATAGGAGTTGACCTGAGAAGGTTCAAACACACAGTACTTAAGCCAAATACCAAGAAGCAGGAGATAGTGTCTTTACAAGCAGAAAGGAAATGCTTAATGACACAGTTCAGCTATTGGGCTTTTTTAGTGATGTGAAGATTTCTATAGATCAAAAACAAATCAAAGGTGTTTTTTTTCTCCTCTTTTTGTTTCTTATGAATGAGAGTTGGAAACTCTTCCATGTGAAAGATACAGTTGAAAAGAGGTTCAGCACAACAGAGCTAAGGTAAAAGAAGAGGTCCTCAGAGAGATAAATAGTGTATAAAAATATTTATCATACTGAAAAAACTACATTTACTGTGAGAAAAACAACTAGGCAATTCACATCTTGTATGTTTGCCAACAAGATCTGTAGCAAAAATAGTAAATCAATTGTTCACCTTTGATCATTCATGAAGACCAGGCACAGCTGCTTTTTGCCATATACAGGGTCTCTCAATGCCAAAATGAAGGAATATTAAATCACATCCTTCATGGTCACTAAGATGTCAACAATACATCTTTTATGGTAATGTGTTTGTTGCTCAGCTGTTTACAAACACTTAACAATGAATTATTAATTAAAGAGAGGTACTGTTGCTTGGTAGAGCTGATGGCAGCAGATTCAAAGTCTTTCCCCAGACCTGCCATTGCCTTTTTCTGTCTTTTCTTGGCAAGTAATTCAGTCTTTATGAGTTTCAGTCTGTCTGTAAATAGAAATAACACCTGCGCTGTAATATATTAAATAAACTTAGCTTTTTCTTCCATTCACAAGCTGTCTATGAGCAGTCTGGTTCTGTATGTGAATCATCTCTAGCCAATAAATTTCTTTACATTTGCTGGTTACAAGCACAGTGTTTCTTAAGTAAAACTGGAACACTGATAGTGACAACTGTTTTGGCTTACTAGCTCCATTCTTTTTACTGTAGTTAAAGAATATAATA
>JAOXXN010000395.1:146159457-146171476 GCA_026770055.1 Myrmophylax atrothorax
TCATGACCGAAGTGCTTGTGTGATCACAGCAGATGAATTAGGCCCTTAAAACAGGGACTTGGGGTGGATCTTCAGTCTCTCAGCCAGGTCTGTGAGTCACAGAGGTGACAGATAAGTTGAATCTCTTCTCAAGTCACTTATTTCTGAGTCTGCCTTAATGTCCCCTATATAACACCTAAACAGAGCATAGATCCATCAGAAGACTACATATATATATGTATACATATATATATATACTATATTAAGTTCAATTCTTTTCTCCAGAGAGGCTTAGAGCTGTCAAAAGGTGAGTAGCATGAGGCCCAAGACCACAAGCTTTCCAGCAGCCTGATACATGCCGATGTCAGCCAAGAGATCATAGAATCATGAAAGTTGGAAAAGACCTCTAAGACCATTGAGTCCAACAGGATGTGGGGGATGGAAGTCACATAAGGTTTCATTACACTGTTATGTGACAGGGGAGGTTCTAGGAGCTAATGAAAATACTGTGGAAAGAAGTGTGTACAGAGAGAAACATCTTTGATTTTATAATAATAAAAAATTTATTTTGATTCATATCATACTGAAAAAAATAAATAAATAAAATGACAAAGGATTGAGTGAGACTCTCCACCATCAGAGAAAACAAATCATGATCGATTGTGTAGTCAGATAAAAATACGAAAAAAATCTGGTCATGGTAGGAAAAAAGTGCTCAAGAGATTTGGCTTTGGTAAAAAATGTAATACACACTCAAGACGTGCTTCAGAGACTTTGCAGTGGTGGCAAATACAGTCCAAGAGTTTGAAGCCTTGACATGTTGCTGAATGTTTTCCTTAGTCATTCTTTTAAATCAAATAAACTCAGAAAGTTTCTAGCAGGAACACAATCTTCAACGATGGCAGTGGGAATTAACTGTTCCCTCAGCATCATCTGTTGGTATCTCCTTATTCTGAAGGCATTTGAAAGAGCAGCAAAATTGTGGAGAAACTGAGACAAAGATCTAGCACAACAGTCAGCTGCCTAAAGGACTCTAGAAAAAGTTCCTCTGGAATAGAAATGTGATGGCACAGAATATTCCTCATCCTGCACCTGGAGAGATCCACTCTCTGCTCTCCTCACACTCTGAAAAATGGACATCAGTTGCACACAGTCAATGCTTGCTGTCGGCAAGAACATTAAATGGGAATTGCAGCTTGTTCCATGATGAAGACACTAAATCTATCTGCAATGGTATGAGCCATGAGGTTTTACATCTGCTGTCAGAGGCAGAATATTTTGCGGAAAATGGGAAACTGAACTAGAACAGTAAAAGGGAACTTCCAGAAAAATTCAGACTATAATGTAGCTGACTTCTTTTTACCACTTTCTTTGATTCCAAAATGCCTCCTGTGATTAAAAGGAAAAAAACCCAATGGGATATGAGTACCAAGCCACTATGACTTTTCTTCCAAATCTTTCTAAAAATGACTGAAAGAGCAATGAATGTTTCTGAATTACTGACATTTTTCCATTAGGAAAAAAAAAGTAAAGTATTTGAAGCTCCAAAATCCAGCCACAGTGTGAAGATACCACTGGAGTCTTCCATGTAGCATTTTTCCTCTTAAAGCTGCTTTGCTTGTATTACTTCACCATCTCACCAGAAGCATATTGATTAACAGCAATTCAAACAACAAAAATGCTTAAAGAAACAAATGAACATGGCACAGTTAGAAATGCTTCATTCTTTTACAAAAGACATGTAGAGGACAGTAAGCCCGTCAAATTTGCCATGCCTATGACACGCAGGTGAGTTCTGCTGGCCATCATGCTGGGAAAGTACTTCTTGACATGAGATCATGAACAGGTCTCAGCACGAGGATTTGAAAATCCTGTCCTTTCCATATTGCTAAACTGAAGGGTCACATGTACAGCAAAGGGAGCTCAATTCTCCGCACATTCATTTGACATCCCTGGCTCTTTCTACACCTTGAGTCTGGTAATACTTATGTGGGTAAAGCAGTTTATGTTGGTGAGTGGTGCTGTGGCCCAAAATTTCAGCTGACCATGACATTGTGCCATGTATTGTTGCCTTGTAGGTCACCTCACTGTTACCAGCTGGCACAGAGAGACAAGGGGATAAATCTTGGATGAAGCACATCACTGGTCAAAAGGTTTTCGCTGAGCTCAAAATACTCATTTGCTTGGACATCCTGCCACAACTGGTGCAAGGAAGAGGAGACATTTAGATGATGATTTCTTTTGCCATAAACCCCAACTAGTGTGATACATTAAAAATTAAATATGCCATTTTTTCCAAGCCTGATTGAAAGTCCCTTGAAGTCTGTGGCAGACTTCACCAGAACTGAAAGTGGGTCAATAATCCATTAGTCCTGTTTTCATGAGAGCAGGAAGAAAACAGCACTGTTTTCCATTCCTTGCTGCCTGAACTTGGATTCTTTTATCTGTCCTTGAGGCTTAAATGTGTTTATTTCAGCACAAATTGGTGGATATGAAAACTCTACTGTAACTTCCTTCATCTCACCGCCTAGAGATACTGACATTAATATACTCATTCCTCCAGAGATGCACATAATTTTGAAGTCTGTCTCATGCTGTAAGATGACCTTCTGTAGATTGTGTCTTTGTAGGTGTTGCAACAAAGCAAAAGATTCTTTCTGTATTACTAGTTGGTATCCTGACCCCTGATGCTTTTGTCCATTTCAAATAGAGACCTTGTAAAGACATAACACTTTTTTAAATTTGTAAAAAAATAAGAAGAAAAGTTTCCTTTGGACTTTTGGATATTTTCCCATAATAAAAAAGGTAAAAGCTACCTTTAAAAATCAGTTTAGCTTGTGTTTGCTTAAATGCAATATAAGAGTTGTTATTATTGGTTTTGACTACAAAAGCATATCAGATGGAGGATAAAATTTGGTTAATTTTCCCCCTTTTATAAAAAACTTTAATTTAGGGTTTGTCATCTGTAAAAAAAAAATCACATCTCTTGCACAATTATAAAAGGCACATATAAACGACTTAAAGAAGAAAGTCCACTCTTCAACCTTAAACTGATAAATAAAAAGACCATTCCAGAGTATTTTCGACAAAACAAAAAAAAAAGAACAAAAATTACTTATAACCAAACAAGACAAATAAGTGGCTAAAAAGGCCATTTTTTTTTCTGGAGTTTTCAGTATTATTGTCTCCATCATTATGACTGTATAGAATGTGATATTAAATAACACAAGATAAGAAATGTTTTGATTTATATCTTCTAGACACTATCAATGCAGAATGAGGCAATGGTTCAAATATTTTCTACTCCAGGGAACTTCATGTTTTTGCTTAATACATCATGAAAACAGAAATAATAGAGAAAACAAAAGAAACAGTTCAAAAAGATCAACAGCAGAAGTGAATTAATTTCTTTGAGGTAATCCTTACTATGATGTTCACAGCTGCCTTAGTGGGTTTCAAGTCCCAGAAGTTGCTTTCACTCGTCTTCAAGGATCTCCTGCCTTGCTCAAGGAAAGAATGGACACACACAGCAGTTCCTGTGCCCAGGTTTTCTCTAATCAGGAATTCAAGAATAAGCTGCAGAGCCTAAGCAGAGATTAATTTATTCCCACAAGTGATTGATAGCTCCCAGCTATTTGTAGATAGGAAATCATGTGCAGCGTGGATGCCGGTCCTCAGCCCAGTTCCCTGCAGTATGAGATGCTCCGATTTCACTGCAGGTCTTCAAACCTGGCTGACACCCAGATCATCTTCACTGAGCTTTGTTCTGCTGCATGTTGGGAATTGCAGCCCCCACTCCTCCCCGTGGCCAGGGTCATCTGCCCTTGAAAAATTTAATTTTTTCAATGGAGGCAAGGGTCAAAGTTATGTTGAACTCAAAATCCCCGTCATGGACACCTGTCTTCCGGAAAGCCCCACCTGAAGTGTTGTTTTCCCAGTAATGATGCCAGTGTCCTTTGCTGTTTGCTCCAAAGCCATACACACTCACCTAGGACGTAAGAGAGAAATAGTGTTATGGACTGGAAAGCAGTTGGTCTTCATCAGCAATGCTGAAGAAACTCATTTGATTCTCAGTGTATTTAGAGGCAGCAGCACCCGAGGACTTCAGTTGTGTGTCAAACTCTTCTACTGCATGACATGATGCAACCACAAAGTAATGGCCCAAGGCCTACTCGAGGGTCATTACATCCTAAGCTATGCTGAGACACCCCCATACCTGGACTCAAAGAGAAATGGAAATTTCTATCCATTAATTAATGTTTAGTAATATGAAAAAAACACATTCCTATCCTTTGAATATGATGTTTGAACTCAGGAGATGAGTGGCTCAGAATGGCAGTGAAAAGATATTGGTTTGGTCCTAGTCTTCCAAATAATGACCCATGTTGAGTTGATCCCACTTATATGCTTAACTATTTGAATTTTGCAGTTACTTCAGAGAGATGGACATTATATTCTTTGTGTGTATATACCTACAGCCTTTCCTCTCCCAAAGACTCATTCATCGATGGTTATGCCTGTGTCCTCTGGTGGTAAAAGTCCAAACATCATAGCTGATTTATTTATACTGAGAGTGGTGATATGGCTAGGCTTGAACATGTCATAGCCACCAAACAAACTCCCTAAACCACCCACACATGGGCCCACCCAAATATGAGCTGGTTTTAAGTTATTTTTGGTGATGTCAGAGCCCTGTTCATTGCCTGCTTACCAGAAAGCAGGTTCCTCCCATCCTATCTGCTGGGACTATGGTAGAGTTTCTTCTAGGATTTTTAGGAGTATTTCCATCACCTTTCCAAGGTGCAACAGAGTCCTGGGTGACCAAAACTCTTTCATCTGCAGATCTGTGTCTAGGACAGAGATTTTGCCAGCATAGTGATTTTTATGCCCTATACTGACAAGCCCATTATTGCAGGATTTTGTAGAGCTCACCTGGCATCACTGTAACTAGCTGAGTCTGCAGTCAGCTAGGAGCACTTTACATTAGTCAAAGCAGGGAATTTCCTCAAGTGACTGCTGGAGCAGAGGCATTTGCTATAACCTACAGTATAAATCCAAAAGCTTGAGTTTAAAAATAGACCGTTTGCATTTGTCATATGGGGTTATGTAAGACCTGATCATCAAAGTTCTTCATGTGGGATTATGTTTAAGATTTAGATATCCAAATGGAGGTACCTGAGCACCCATTACAGTCAGTCGTGATTCAGGCAACAGAACCCCTGCGTACCAGGGAGTGACACTGTTACCCCAGAGTGCTACCAGGAGCTGGGTTTGCTGAATCAGTCTCTTGGTTCCACTGATTAAACAGATAAGGCCTCAGTGTAGCTGTCAAACAGAAGTGCCATTTGAGATGTCCTTGAGTACTCAGAATGTCTACTCCAGGCTGGCAGAAGTCACACAAAGCCAAGAGATTCCTACATTTCTGGTCTGGCAGACGGAGGCAGACGACATGCCCATGGCAACCATAATGGCTCTTAGAGCTTTAACAGTTGGACCAAATGTAATTGGGACTTTCACTAGTAAAATGGGCACAGACACCACAGATGTCTTTTGATATCAAGTGGAATCTCTCTGTTTATGTTTAATTATATTCTCCTGGAATTCATCTTAAACATTAAAAAATCCATCACTGTCAGTTGAGTGTGTCTGCATATTACTAAGGAGTCTGCATATGTTTGAAGAAGTAAATGGCAGAGAAAGTGGAGAGGGGGAAACAAGGGCTGAGTGAGTGTTCAGGGGTTGTTCCTGGCTCTTCATTATGAAATGTCCTGGGTTTTTATCCACATATCCCAACACAGCCAGACTTTACCTCATCGCATACATGGAGAGCAAACATCAAAGACAGAAGACCTGTGGAGGGGTATCTCCCATGGTGCTCCAGCCAGTTGTCATAGATGTATTTCATAAAAGCTGGATTATAAACCAGGATCTAGGCAAAATTGGATTGAAAAACTCATTAGGAAAACACTCTGGGAAAAAACAACAGTGAACATCATTCCTTAAGGACACTGGGATAGGGGAGTGGGTAAGAAAGAAATAACAGTTGTTCCTTGAGGCAGATAAAAGGGAAAAATTAAATCCTATATTAAATACATTCACGAATATTTCCCATGTGCATAGTCCTTCCTTGGTCTTGACATCTCACCTGCTTATATTAATATAAATCCTGGTGATTCCTACTGAAACTAACAGATATGAAATGGTACAAGGGAGATGAAAATTAAGCATTAGGCATTCAACTCTCCCTGCAGCACCCTGCAGGTGAGCTTTGGGAAGCTGGAGTTCTGAAGAAGACAAGCATGAGATGGCATGCTATGTTTTGTAGAATGATAGATTAATTTAGGTTGGAAAAGACCCTTAAGATCAAGTCCAACTGTAATATGAGTGGTAACATAGGAGCAACTTCATCTTCTGCACAATATGCCAACCATCTCTTGGTATGTCTACAAGTACAGATCTAAGGAAACCGGGGGTCAGATGTAAAGTATAAGGAAGCCTATGAGGTTGTGTCAGCTGCTTTTCTCCTGTTTCCCAAACATACTATTTTTCTATGCTTTATACTTTTTCTTACAAGACATAAAATGCTTATATCCTGTAAAATTATGAGGTTATCTTACAGAGACAGAGCACTTAAGATCAGACATGAGCATACAGTAAATCCAAGGATGGGTGGGAGCCCTTGGTTTCAACCCCCTCCCATGAATGAGGCAAATAGAGGTTTTTCCCTCCATAGTGCATTTTTAATCAGAGTGACAGCGTTTCAGTGCTATCTGGTTAGCTGCAGGGCTTTTCCTTTTACAAAGTCAGAGGTTAACTGCTGATATCACATCCATGTGCCATCACTTCTCACAGGGTCTTTTGCATTGCACAGTGTGGGAAGAAATAGTAGCTTCTCCTCTCCCTGTTTGGGAAGCTGCTGTGTATCACCAGCCATACACTGGGTTGCTGCTACTCAACTGTGACATGAGTTTAACAACCCACTCTAGTGCAGCTCACAGGAGTTTTGCAGAGGTTATCGTGTTTCTCACAACAGGTAGAGATGAGATAAGCGATTATTTAATGCACACTGGAGGTCCATGGTTTGAAGCATAGGGATATAAACTGACACTAGTTGAAGATCTCATCTGAAGCCTTTGGCAAAACCCAGCCTCTTGAATGAAAGGTGTGTGCTTTAATCTGTAATTTTAATGCTCTGGAGCTAATGTCATGTTTTACCAGCCCTTGAGACATTAGATGCCTGTACTTCTTTTGAAAATCAACATCTCCAAAGGCTGAGAGAATAAAACTTTTATTTTGCTGGAAGCTCTACAGAAGATGTTTTTTTTCTCCCTACACAGCCTGCCTTGGTTATGTACTCAAACCATGCAGCCACAACAGAAGTCTTTGCACAGTGGATTAAGGTCCAACATGGGAATTAGCATCCTGCCTCATGGGAAATCCTGCCTCCAGTCTGTCCCTGTGCAAAGCAGGGAATGTTCCCTGGTCTGTGCTATCCTCCAGAATATGCTTGAACATTGCCTGTGAGACCAGTAATACACCTAGAGCAAAACCTGCATGAATATGGCCTGAGCTCAGTCTCCAAACTTGTTTAATTTGGTACATGTGGCTACTACAGCTTAGCTGTGGGCTAAGTGTATACCATCAGGAATTTCCCATTAAGTTAAAAACACACAGTTTTATTTGTTCAGAGTTCACTTAGCTCCTTATTACAAGAAACTGACCTGGGAAGGAGAAACATCCTTGGTGTTCAAATACAAAAATTATTTTTAAAAAAACCCTTTAAAGTCTCTCCACAGTGTAATTACATGCAAATGACTGCAATGGATGGGAATAGAGCAACTGCTGTGGAGGACAACGCTGCACTTTTAATGTTCCTGAGCAGCACCATAGGAAGTGATGTAACCTTCAGAACAGCATTCATACTATGGCATAATCACAAGAGCAATTTCTTTCCAACCTCAGTTATTTAGTGGTTGATCTATGGGCTAAATGGCACACAGGAACTAAGTCGTTATCTTAGCTGAACCTTGTAAAGTGTCTGTATTTCAGTTGCAATTTTTTATGAATGTCAAGGGCTTGCTTAGATACTTGCAGTCTCCCAAAGAGGTAAATGACCTACAAATGAATTAGAAGGACACAATCCATAAACCAGCATTGCTCACCTTTTCTTTTTTGACTTTGATTTTCCGTGGAACTGGAACGTATGTGCTGTTAAAAGAAAAACAGCAATAAGACAAATAAAAGCCCAATTTAATAATATTTTCATGTAATTCCAAATAAAGAATATTTTTCACATACAATAATAAAATAAAATTGTCTGAAAGCAATAAATTCAAGAAGGTGTTGTAAAATGAGGCTGCAGTTAATGAACACATCATGAAAAGAACTGAGCTGTCACTAAAGCACACCTATGAGAAATAATTATGTTCTTATATTTTCAAATTACTTAGTGACAGTAAGACACCAAAGATTTAGTTGAGAATATACTGTGAGTCAATGCTATGTGGAGCTCAAGACTTCTAATTCTTGAATTATGACTGATGCAGTCCTTGCACTTTGATGATGGGAAGGACTTTCCAATTTCATGGCAGAAAAACCTTTTCCCACCAGGGGGAGACTTTTCCCCTCCTAATATTTGGACCTACCTCATGATTTTCAGAGTCGGTGGCAGCAGAGTTCATAATTTCTATGTTTATGTGCAACTCGGGCATTCCCAGTACACAGCCCTTCACCAGCAAGCTAATCCCCTCCTCCCCAGGGCAATGCTGAGGCTTCCTGCAGTTCCCAGCATAAAAATTCCAAGTCATACCCTATGACTGGATTGAAATCATGAGTCATGTCTTGAAAACAAAAAAAACTTTTATTCCCCGTATCTCATGCACAGTGCATGCTGGCATTGCACAGCTCATCACGAGTGCTGTAAAAAATCTCCCTGAGTTTGTTTCAAGTGAAAAAGTGCTGGTGGACTGGCCTCTTAATTGGAGAATATCCCAAAATATACTCTGCATACTTCTTAGATGAGTTGTTGGAAATCACTGAAGTCATTAATTTAATTTAAATGTTTTTACTTGGTTTTTGGTAACAAGGCTCCTTTCATTAAGATTTTAATTTTTTTGAACCATGGAACACCAACACTTTGAAACCTTCCCAAACCCGTGGTGACCTGGCAATGTTCTCATCTCCTTAGGTCCTTCCGGACATCCCTGACCTGCAATCCCTGTTCTATGCTGAATGCAGTGAGAGAGCTGCTGGGTGGTTCCAGCCCTCCTGAGAGGTGACAGAAGATGCTAATGGGGAAAGGGACTGATGCAGACTTCTTAATCTGCTCTCAGCAAATGTGCTCTTGCAGCTGCTTCCCATACCTGACCCTGACTGGGTAAACAGTAGACATAGTCTTGGTAATCCTGTGCCCTTTCTGTGGTTATGAAGACAAAAGAGCTTCTTTCAGAAGTAATACTTAAGTCCTGCTGTCATTTGGCTGCAGAATTTCATAAAATTGCACAGAAAATACTGGCACACTGATTAAGACCAAATGGAGACCTATGCTCTTATGATCATGTGAAACCTGGGCTGCAGGGCAGCCAGGGAGTGAGTGATCCAGTAAGTACCACACAGGAGCAGGACAGAGTGAAACCTGCAATGAAGGTGGCTACAGATGGTGTAACATATAATTTGGAAAACATCTGTGAGCCACTTTGCAGAGGTCTAGTGAAGCCTCTCATTGTTCCTGGCCACCTTGTACCTGAACTCTTGATGCAGGTGGAGGATGTGCAACTTTTTAAAGAACATAAAAGTAGTCTTTGCCAAACCAAGTGGAGTTTTTTTCACTGTGCAGAGTCCTAGAAAACTTGCAGAAAGCAAGTTAAGGGAACTAGTCTAAATATATGGCTGATGAAGGTCTGATAGTTTACTATCCCCAAAAAGGCTTTCCTGGGATAATGCAGTCTTAGAGAGACACTTTAAGGTGGGACATATTTCAGTCAAATGGGACATATCTCAGACAATCATTCAGCTATCAATCCAAGATAATATTAAGGCCATCTGCAGTTTAGCTTTTGTTTTGAACCGTAAAAATTCTTAGTATGCTATTGGGAGAAGAATATGTTTAACTCACAGGTTTTGAGTTTTAGGAAATTATTCTTTCATTTGAATGGGATACAGAAAATTAAACACTGTGTAAAAGTCTAACCAATACAGAATGTTTTTCTTTTTTGACTATAAGGGCACTTAGGTTGTTCTTAGCCTAAGCTCAGTTGATACTCAGTTGTGATCATGCCTGCACACAAGGCATGATGACCAAGCAGGTCGAATAGGGAGGTAAGTACTTTGCTTCTAAAATACCAATTTGCAGATGTATTTTATTTTTATTTCATGCCTTCTTCCCTTTAAAAATGTACACTCAACAGTTTCCTTATACAGGGTGTCTGGCAGAGTGTGTTTAATGTATGCTCATAAGGCTAATTCTACTAGCCTAAAATTATGTTACATATATTGCTATGATTTGTGTGCTTATGATTTCCTGCTTTTATTATTCCAGAATGTACCAGCTTATTAATTATGCAATTTCCCTGCTTTGAACATGGAAAAAATTGTAAAATACTGGTATTTCTTCCATGTGGTTAAATACTCACACACTAATTTATACCAGATACTTACCAAGCCCATGTATACAATCTACTTATAAATATATAATATATCTTGTAATTTATTACATAAAGATGCTTTCCCTTTCTAGTGCTGTGACTGCATTGTAGTCAACCACTTATATCTTCCTAATAGGCTAAGAGCTCACTCGACTTGCAGTGCAGACTTCAGAGTTCAGGAAGTGCCTAGAGCTTTCTTCTGGGGCAGGGACAGGCAGTAGACCTGCCTGCATAAGGTGTGTCCAGGTGAATTATAGAACCATAGAATCACAGAATCATTTAGGTTGGAAAGACCTCTAAGATCACTGAGGCCAAAAATTAATCCAGCACTGCCAAGTTATCACTAAACCATGTCCCTAAGTGCCACCCCTAGATGTCTCAAGTCCCTCCAGGGATGGTGACTTCACCATTCCCCTGGACAGCCTGATCCAATGCTTGACAGCCCTTTTAGTGAAGACATTGCTCCTAATATCCAATCTAAAACTCCCCTGGTGCAACTTGAGGCCATTTCCTCTTACACTGTCACTTGTTACTTGGGAGAAGAGACTGACCCCTACCTCACCACAAACCTTTTTTCAGGTAGTTGGAGAAAGCAAGGTCTCCCCTGACCCTCCCTTACTCCAGATTAAACACCCTCAGTTGCCTCAGTCATTCCTTATCACACTTGTGCTCATGACCCTTCCCCAGATCCATTGACCTTCTCTGGGCATGTTCCAGCACCTCAGTGTTTTTCTTGTAGTGAATTGTCCAGTTTTCTCAGTGATTTTTTCAAGTTACAAGAGTGTTCTGAGGATGGATTTTTTCCAAGACAACTTATGACTCTATAGATTAAATGCTGGTGGTGAAAAAGGTAAAAGGAAACTAACCCAGATTTGTTACAAATTAATAGAATCTTAATAAGTGGAAATAATCTAAACTGCATATGCAAAGAGAGAAAGAAAATAAAAAGAAGAAATAAAATTTCATTTGTTATTCCATCAAAATTTTTCCTTAAAATTGCAAAGTGGGTCTTATGCTCAGTCAAAATGCCCAGGACATACTTTTTCAAGTTTTAAATATTGTGAGACTTTGAAATTGGAAAAAAAAATGTAGAAATGTAGAAATATTTCACTCTGGAATTAAGTAATCTGATCTGTTCTTGTTGTCTGTGTGTAGCAGGGTGCCTCCAAGTAATCTCGCAAGGCTGTGGTTTTACATTCAGCAGATAACCTCACACATAGTACAAATGTCACATACTTTACTCTCTGGATTAGGAAAAGCCAGCTTATGGGAAGGGAGAGAAATCTGCTAGTAGGCGTCCAGAAAAAAAAATGCATTTTGATCACATTTCTAATTCTGGTGCTGCCATATTAAGCAGGACAACCTTTACTTCTGACAGCACTCATAAAGAAGAACTG
>JAOXXN010000395.1:146181123-146197784 GCA_026770055.1 Myrmophylax atrothorax
GAGCAGTTTGGAGGCATTAACACTCAGGAACCACTTCCCAGCTATAAGACATCATACAAAGATTAATCCTAGTAAGTCTGGTGGGGCAAACGCAGGTAATCTCCATTTTGCAGCCTGAAGGAGAGGTTAAAAGGAAGCCATCAATTTTAAAAATGCCCCCTTAGTTTGGAAAATATGGCATTATTATTGTTGTATTTAATATCCTGCAATTACTATGCATCAAAGAGTTGAAGGGGAAGAATATAGAGACTTTCAAGAGTTTGGGCTTCATTCAATGATTTGTGTCATCAAAAAATTTTCAGCCTCAAATATGAATGTATATGTGCCTATATTATGTAAATAACACACAATAATATGCATATCCCAAATCGTGTGATTTCTGACTTCCATGGCTGGTATCGGTCACCTCCATGCTACCTCAGGTGTCAAGACCATGCCTCTGCAAGATGTGTGTGCCCTCATCTCTGGCTGCAGGATGCTTGCAGCTCAGGAGAGTGCACTGCCGTGCTTAGAGAGATTTGTGAGCTTGGACCACCTTCAGATCCATCGGTCCTCACCATAGGAGGAGCAGCTCTAGCTCAGCTGGACATGTATGGGGGCTGCCAGTGGGGCTAAGAGGTAGTCCAGGGTCAGGTTCTTTCAGAATGTCCAAAGCTGCTCTAAACGTCACACCTCCAACCAAGAAGTGCAACAGCAGGTGGGACTGGCATGTGGCAGGTACTGTGGCAGGTACTGGGACCAGATCCTGGGACCTGACCTGGATATGGAACCACCTACTGCAGAGATCTGGTAGCTACGTGCTTCCTTCAGTGCACTGAGCCCTCTGTAGTGCTTTCAAAGTGACACAGACAGTGTCCCAGTTTTAAAAAAAAGCTTCTGGTGATCAAAGTACCTGGGCACATTTTCTACAAAGAGCATTCAAAATGCATGGCTCAGGTGCCAAGTAGCTCTGCTGCTGTCTTAAAAATAAGTGCAGCTTCTGTAACTTTCCCAGCATGCATGTTGAGGATGCCCTTTTGTTCACCAGCTAGTTAGCAGATTTTTAAGCCATATATTACATTTTTTGCTACAAACATAATGATTTTAAACAAATATTTTCTTTTAGATACACCAATAACATGGCCCCAAGAGCTGAGCTATCTTCCAAAAAAAAGATGGCAAAACTCTCAAATATCATAAGACTCAAGATAAAAATTGCTATAACATGATAGTTTATGAACAATGTGCTACAAATAAGATTGCCAGGAAACTCTGAGTCTGAATTTACTTATCACACCTTTAATCCATCAATCTCAACACATTTATTTTGAATTTAGAACAGCATGTTCTGATCTCATATTTTTAGTACTTTATGACCACCAAGAACAATGCATTCACCCCTGAGAACAAACCAAGAAAACTATAAATAAATGCTGTGTTGTGTTACAGCATGTAATTTTTGCTGTTTTCTAATATATGGGTTACTAAATTTAGTGAGAACATCCACAGCATTTGTGTCATAGTAAAACAATGGAAAACTTGCAGGTGAACCAGCTAGGGTGGGGAAGAAAATATAAACAGAAGGAATGTATCAGGTAACACCAGGTGCCACCTTCCAAAACACTGACACTCTCACAGTCCCTGAGCATAAGATGAGGGAAAGCAGAGAAGACAGAGACAGGAAGGGATGAGGGGAGGGAGGGAAGGAGGGAGAGGGGAAGGAAGGAATTTCTAAGAAAATGGTTACAGCCTGGAGTGTTACTAATGGCCAGATCCTCCCCAAGAGCAGAGGACTCAAATTCAACTTTAAGTCCCAAAAAGCACAGAGCAGCTACAGAGTGTACCCAGGAAGAGAATTTGGGCCATTATTTGTTACCCGACTAAAGTAAAGAAGGGAGAATTTATCAGCTATGTAGATTTAAGCAAATGAAGAGCAATGAGCAGCCCTGACAACATGCCCCTTGTTTCTGTGAACATAGAAACAGCCAGGTACATTTTCTGATGCTTCTGCAGAGCAGCCCTGCCCTGTGCAGCAGGATGAGCCAGTGCAGGGATGGTGGCATGGACCTTCTCTTCCCTGGTTCTTCCCATCTGCACAGGTGGTAGCACTAAATCCAGTACAGACAAACAACTTTATTAACAGCAGGCAGGAATATTTCCTTCCAAAAGGCCACATCCTACCAAGACGAAAGAGTTTAAACCATATATTCTCCAAATAAACCATGAAGCAGCGTGGCAGCCATGCGAAGAGCTGTAAGAAAGTGAAACCACCCCATTCTTTGGCCCCAAATGTCACTTTGTTTTCGGTGCTGGTGATTAGTCTCTGAAATCAGTCCTCACTGTCCTAATAGTGGAGGGATACTAATGCTGCAGGACCACTTGGATGAATAACATTCACATGTACAGCAACAGGGTTAAAGGGCAACGGGAGACAGACCAAGCTTGCTAGATGGGCAGCTCTCTGCCAAGGGCTCTGCCTGTGTTTAGTCCAAGCACATCTCATGACAGGAAAATCACAACCATGTAATAAATAGCTTCAGTGCAGTCACTGCCATCTCAGTGTCTCAGTTATAGCATAACAAAACCACCACACTGTCCAAAGGCAGTTCCTGACAGAGAACACAGTCATTTCTCCCCTGAAAAGAAGTTTGAGCAATCTCAGGTTTCCTTGTGACTCATTTTTATGTACAATATAGTAAAAAGTCACAAATTACTGAGTTGGCAAGGCATACAAGAGTAAAACATGGCCATGAGCAATGTTTTTTTAAAGACCGGCTGAAATCTCAGAATCACTTTGAAGATGAGCTTAAAAACAAATAGTGAAAAGGGAGTTCCGTCAGGATGTACCTGGGAGTCACTTACTGCAAAAATGACACTGACTGTCTTGGAAAAGCTTAACCAAAGCAACATGTGCATCAGAAATCAGTTGCAACAAGGAAGTGAGGCCAAATCCTGCCTAGGTTTATCCAAAACCATCTTTCAGAGCATCAAGGCACTTTCTCCACTTACCACAGATGAGGGCCACAATTTTCAGCAAGTTATTGACTTCCAATACACAGTGCAGTTTTGGGGAACACCAAAAAATTTCACACATCATGGTTGATGATAGAAAACATCTAGAAATACTAAAAGATTTATTTTTACCATCTGAAAAAAAGAATGCTTTGATTTTGTATTCTGAAGTGGTGTATTCCCTTTGAACTTGATCTGAATTAAAAAAAATGAAAATAATGAAAACACTAAAATAGGGTTAGACAGCTCTGAAATTTAATGAACAGCTTTTATTTGGGGCAGAAGAGGGGAGACTTTTAACTGTTCTGAAAGGCATTGTTTTTTTCATTTTGATGAAAAAGAAACAGACCTCCCCCAAAGTAACTGTTTTATGTTGAGCTGAATTTTTAATGCCTTTGAGTACTGTGTCCAGTTCTGGGCCCTTCATTTCAAGAAGGACATTGAAGTGCTGGAGTGAGCCCAGAGAAGGGCAGTGAAGCTGGTGAGGGTTCAGGAGCACATGTGCTATGAGCAGTGGATGAGGCAGATGAGGGTGTTTATCCTGAAGATGAAGAGGCTCAGGGCTGACCTTGTAATTCTCTGCAACTGTCTGAGAGGAGGTTGTAACCAAGTGGGGGTTGGTCTCTTCTCCCAAGCAACTAGGGAGAGGATGTGAGGACATAGTCTAAAACTGCAGCAGAGGAGGTTTAGGTTGGACATTAGGTGGAATTTCTTCACAGAAAGGGTGGTTAGATATTGGAACAGGCTACCTAGAGAGGCGGTGAAGTCACTGTCCCTGGAGGTGTTCAAGGAATGCATGGACAAGGCACTCAGTGCCATGGTCTAGTTGACATGGTGGTGATCAGTCATAGGTTGGACTCGACTACCTCAGCGATCTCTTCCAACCTAGTTGATTTTGTGAATTCAGATACTGCTTATTTTTCCCCCTCAGTTTCACTAGAAGAAGGGGAACCACAAGTTTAGACTTCTGTACTAAGAGTCCTAAGCTCTTTTTCTTCTTTCAGTTTTTTTTGGTTTGTTTTTTTTTTTTTTTTTTTAAGACAGAATGCATTCAAACCTCATTTTTAAATTAGTGAGTTCCAAATGCAGAATGCAGCATGGCTTTGCTTGGGGCTATGTGCAAGCTCATGCTGTCCATGAGTAACCTTATCCTCTCATCTACTAAGCTCAGATTGGGCTATGATCCCTCCTCTGAAAACTTCCAGTTGTTAGATCAGCTTAGCTCCTTGATGAAACCTCAAGCCAGGGCAAGGGGAACTAGCAGCTGAGGTTGCCATCTTCCTTTCTCATGGCTTCAACAAAGCCTAGCTAGGAATCATGGGGACTAGAAGGAAAAGAGTCTGGAGGCTGCAAGAAAAAACACATGTGATGGCAAATCAGAGTCATGACCATGGGACAGGTGAAAGGATACAGCACCTGGAGTACCTAAGACATATCAAAAATGATGATTTCATCATAAACCACTAACATCATTTATATGAGTTAAAAATGTCAGAGTTCAGTGGCATTTCTTTTTCACCAGTAAATGCAACAACCAGCAATGAGAAGTGATAAATCCAATGTAGCCTCATTTCTGCAGCCCTTCACGTCTCCTCCAAAACCCAAACATCCCCACTACAATAGTGGGTGCCTCAGGGGAGCCCCCTGAGGGGGTCATAGAAGAGCTGAAAGCCCTGATTTCGAAAGGGTTGTGGTCACCACAAGACACCAAGTTGGAGGCTGTTGTGTGTTCAGAGAAAGGCACAGGAGACTACTCTTCCTGAAGAGGGAAAAACCAAGTGCAATGGAAGCATTATTTCACTGGGGTTGCTGTGTCCAGAACTTGTGCTTTAGCAGCTGGGCAGTGCAGACCAGAGTAGATCATTCAATCGATGTCTTGTTTCAAGAGAACATAAAAGGGACTCTTAATAACCAAAACATCAGGATGGTCCTTTTTCATTTCTGTGCTTTTTGAACAAGGTATCTGCTAGCTTTCATAATACTTGGATTAGGCTCCCAGGGGAGGTTCGACCACCCTGCTAAAGGATATGCTGGGGCTGCTCCTTCCCAGAGACTCACAGCCACCCATGTACTTTCCAGATCTGTTTTACATCATCAGCCATGATGGAGAATGTTTTCACAGGCATGGAAATAATAATTTTCCATTTAATCATGCTAATTATTTACATATCTTATGGGAGGGAGAGTCCCAGGGGAATTACACACTTCACAATGGGTTTGCTTTGCTACCTCGATGGATGGCAAAAAGCCCATCTGACACAAAAACAGCCGGCTTACAAAGTCTGGTCTTTTGCAGAGAAAGGAGAAAAGGGCAATATTGACATTTGCAAGTTCTGGATTTACCACTAACTCTGTCAGGGACTTTTCTAGCTTGGAGCAAGTGAACATGCACTCCAAGCCCCTCTGAGCTAAACAGTGGCACAAACACCCACTTCCTCCCACCTCTGCCTTGTCAGCTGAGACAGGAAATGCTTTTGGCAGAAACCACCTCTTGCTATCTGCTCAGCATCATTTGAAGCCTGATACTGCAACTGTCACCCAAACTCCAGGCTATATCCACACCTCCCACTTACCAGCCACCACCTGTAGCTCTCTTCTGGGACAAAGGCATTTTGTGAGGTCAGGAAAGGTTGCATAGTTGAATTAAATCTCTGATCAAACCAGAGGGAATGTCCCATCTCTGAAATGCAAGTGTGACAGCTGCAAGGTCTCCTAGGGTACTTGAAGAGTTTTACGACTTGCTCTGAAAACTGCATGACAAGATGTCGGGGATCCCAGGTGGTCGTGGTCACCTGGTGTGTGTAGTTCAGCAGAAATGATGTTACTGTGATGAGCAAAAAGGCAAATGTAAACATTTTCACATTTCTCCTCCTTACGACAACCATCTTTCTTTCTCAGGTTCTGTCACCACTGCTGACCAAGTACAGTGTAGGGTCCAACGTAAGGCAAGAAGGAAAGGGTGCAGCAGGCACCTGTCAGTTACCAACCCGGGCTTAGGCTGAAGAGATTGACTCCACTACCTCCATCCATAAGGGAAGAAGCTTCATCTACCCCAAATGGGCTTAAGGAAGTCAAAGATGGGTGTTTTCTTTCACCTTTCACTTTCTTGAAGTTCCTTCCACCTCTCCGTGTCCTGCTGCTAGTCTCTTCTGATGAGGGCTTAATAAAGACAGACCCTTGTCTTTCCAGGTACCAGAATATTTAAAAGGGAGAAATATCAGCATTAAAATTCAGGGTTTGAGTGCGAGAGCAAACCATACATTAAAACAAAAAAAAATTGTAGAAAGAAGACGGTGGTTATTCTTTTTCTTGAAAGTTCTTGAAGGATTGGACCATCTGGGGATGTACATTCCATCAGAGAGACATGCTTTGATGTCCATTTAAGCCATGGGGAACTGTTTGCAACCTAGAGACACACAAACAAAAAAAGAAAGAGAAACAATTTTCAGATTTTGTTTTTGTATTCCTCCCAACCTATTTTCTCTGCTTTTCTCTGCTCATCTCAAAACTGCTGATCAGCTCAGAGCCCTCAACACAGGAGCTCCAGCTTCCAGCTCTGCTGCAGCATTTGCATATCGAGAAGCTTCAGGGTGAAATTTCTTAGAGGGCAGAGCATCCACCTGTGGACACTGACTCTCATTGTATTGAACCAGCCTCCTCTCTCTACTCTGGCCTTATTTGAATTACAGTTTGTAGCTATTTGAATGGCAGTGACTCGCCACGTTCCTTCAGGCTGACCTTGATAGCCACAAGCTATGCAGCGAAGTATTCATAACTCAGAGCAGCTTAACAAAAAGCACCGGGTAAAGGAGGGAGTAGCAGAATGGGGAGAAAGATGAGTTGCTTTCTTTGTCTTGCTCCCCCCACCCACCTAAATTTCTTAAGGATTGAGACTGGACTTGTGATTCAGAGAAAGCCAGGCAAGACCAGCTTATATATTCTGGGACAGACAGGGGAAATCAAAGTACAAATAGCCTTTGTTTCACATGGATTATTGCTATTTTTCCTGCCCAGGAAGGGTAGCTGAGGGCAGCCTGTGATCTCAGAAAGTTCCCGTGACACCCCAGCCTAGGCACAGAGGTATGGAGCTGCCCTGAGTATACAGAAGAAGCCTGAGCTGCTCTCTTTTCCCTTCCTGATGTCCTAGGCCTGGCAGCACTGATTTATACAAGGTTTTAAAAGACAATAAATGAATCCCTTCCTCTGACAGTGCCGTTGTTTTGTGGGAAGAAAAATATGGATTTTTTAAACTTTGGAAAGTTTTGCAAAAGGTCCCCAAAGTGCAATTGCTTAAATAACATTCTTTTGGGGTTTTGTTATTTTTTAAAAAGATAAAAAAAAATCGGAGAAGCAACAGTTTCAGACTATGAACAAGTGAAAGCCTAGCAAGAGAAGTCTCATTCACTGCTCAGCTGCAAGCTTCAGGCCAGCAAAGACCAAAAATGCAACTGTTAACTTTAAACCCCATCATTTTAACCCATTCTGTGCAACACATTAATGCAGGATCCCCCTCATTATTGCATCACTCAAATGTGATGCTTATCCAGATGTGGGGGAAGTGCAGCTGGTAAGCATCCCCAGCTTTGCTGCTGGCACCTCTCCTGGGGATCTGAGAGGAGCTGCCCCCGGCTAAATCACTTTTCCAAGGTGTCCTAGTTCAGCAGGTGGGATCAGTTTATCACTGCGGGGGTGTGACCAAAGCTCTGTATTCTACACCCTCTATTCATTTCCCATGAACTGTTAACAATGGACCATTTGCAGTAGCTGCCCAGGGCACACCTCAGGCTGTGAGCTGAGTGTGAAAGACACCTGTGAGATAAGAGCTGTGACAACTCCCATCCAGGAAGTCGTTAGCACTTCCACACCCAGCCTGAGGTGTCATGTCTGCTAATGGACCAGCAATGATTCTGAATACCCTATGACTCACAGAGTGAGATCACCCATTGTGTAATTCCCTGCCCTGGGGGAGGTACTGGGCTGTACCACCTGGACCTGAGGGGATATAATCTTGGGGGTTTGGGGACTTGATGATCATTCATTGGATCCAGAGGAGGACCAGAACCTTAACCAGACTGTGACCGTCATCTGCGCCAACAGGTTTCTCACTTCTTTTTACTTTGGACTCAGGGGGAACCATGTGGGGCTCAGCACAGGAGCTAACAAACACCATTGCTTTTGTACCCCAGGACACTGGGTTATACTTCTGGGTTTTGTGGGTTAAAACCAATTTCTCTTTATGCCATTGCATTTAATATTGTTGTTAAATTGTAACTCTGACTTATAATCTCTTTCGTGTTGGGTTTGTTTCTCCTGCTGTTTTACCTTTAAACCAGCACATAAAGGGTTTGACACGGCATCTTGGAGGCAGCATGGACTTCGATTTTAAAGGTGATGTGTAAATATTTATCAAGTCCCATAAAGCCAAATCTGAAGACAGAAGCCTCAGACCACGGTCTAAAGCCTTTGCTGCACCTTTCTCCTCACACGTGATGGGCAACATGTACCCTTCCATTAGCTGCCATTTGCCAAATGCCTCAAGATTTATTTTAAGTCTGGCCCCTCCAACTGCATTTATAGGAGCTCCAGGGCTCAGGCTGAGTAACAAAAAGGCTTTATTAACCCCATCTGCTTGGGCTCCTTGCACAGTAAATCACACAGCACCAAGGAACCATCCTGCACACACTTTAATGTTTTAGAGGGAAGTTTTTGGTCTAATCAGAAATCTTCTAAATAAGTTCCTGGTAAAATTCAGGAGCTGCATCTGGAGAGGCAATGTGGATGCTGCCATTGCCTTGGTGACTTAGAAATGGAGCTTAGGAGAATAGCCCCCATGCACACCACCTGGGTGGTCCCAAACACATTTGCTTTACTACTCTGGATGTAGTTGTTAGTCTAACAAAAACACAGCTTCTAGTACTGCCCAAAATATGCCAAATCCCAGAAGTAAATTGATTCTCCATTTATAGAGTAGATAATTCAAGCGCTGTGATGCTGACGGGTGGAACCCCCACTGCTGTCAGCACTAGGCCAAGTCAGTATTTGCAAACACAGCTCCTGCCCTTCTATTATATTTTTAAGAGGAGGACGGAGGGGGATTATCCGGCCTTTCTTGGAAAAGCTATAAATAGAGTATTGTTCATAAAACAGTTCGGGCCTCAAAAACAAGCACTTCTTTCACTCAGATTATTTATTTATTTATTTATTGCAACTTGGCTAAGGTTAAACTTACATTTACAATTTGAAAAAGAAAAAAATAATAACCAAACCAGTGTTTACACATTGGAGCGCAATGTCTTCAAACTGTCTTTTATAGCATGTGATGGGAAGGTGAGAAACCGGAACTCCCAAGTCCCTTTTCCCATGTGGATATAAACACCCAATGCTCTGTTTTAATTCTTGCTATTTACAGTTTTCTATGAATGTACATGTTTCTTAGGGATCCTTGTGATATAAATATAAATATATGTATATATACATATACATCCTCACAGAAAGGCTCTGAGGGCTACATACGTCATTTAAGGTCTGAGGAAAAGGAAGAATGAAATGAATGGAAAATGCTTTCTTCAAGTTCACTGTGACTTGGACCAGGTCCTTTTTTTCCTGTCTTACAACAGATGTAAGGCCCAACCCAGACATCACTACTTTTAGTCTTTACAGCATCTTCCACCACATCCCTGACTGCCCCTGCATCTCCCTCTGCTCACATACCCTTCATAAATATTTGCGCAAGTGTTTCCGTTGGATTCACCAAGGTGCTGGGAAGTGAGAAGGGCAGGGACTGCTCTGGGAAACCACGCAAGGTTGCCAACCCCAGCTTTTGGGAATGTACTATCTCTGGATACTACTTATGGTAGTTAAATTAAGCTACAA
Organism: Myrmophylax atrothorax; assembly: GCA_026770055.1. Lineage (NCBI taxonomy): Eukaryota > Metazoa > Chordata > Aves > Passeriformes > Thamnophilidae > Myrmophylax > Myrmophylax atrothorax. The sequence goes on from JAOXXN010000395.1 coordinate 146,190,988, forward strand.
GTAAGTAGCATGATACCAGCCATGGTCCTAATCAACATACCTCAGCATGACCTTGACGTTACATCTGTGAACAGGCTATTTTGGCCTCAGAGACCCAAAACCAATTCCTGGGGACTTCAGGTACAGAGATTTAGTGCCCAGCCCTCTCCCAGCTACAGTCCCCTGAGAGATAAACACAGCTTAATACTGCATGCCTGCAGCTGTGCCTGTGGGCAGAGATCCCAGCTTAGCTCATGCAAGCAGCAGGTTAAGCTACCTTAAGTGATTGGGTGCTTAAGGTCTTATTTCTGGTCTGGATTTTGCCTGTTACCTTCCCACTCCTCCCTCTTCAAACATTGTCCCTGTCTAAGACACCTTTATACATCCTGGGATAGCTGATTTATGTTGGTAACACCCAGTGATGTGCAATGCAGGCAAAATGCTAAAGGTTGCATTCCAGGAAGAACAGAAGAGAGGTTCAGAGGAAGGGGCAGGTTCCTCCAAGCTCTGCCCAGAGCATAAAAGTGGGTCCATTCTGATTAAATGGTCATAAATGAGTGCAGAGCTTAATCTTTTGTCTACATTTTACATTATAAAATCAATCCAGAGTGATTGTTTGCCTTTGTTGTCTTCTCACATTTTCGAAAGAAGGATCAGAAAGAATATTTTTTTTCCTTCTATTTTTTTCCTCCAAGGTAGATTTTATTTGCAGTGTAAACTCACAATCTGAAGAATGTCCCTGGTCTCTTGCCAATCTGGCAATTAACTGACAAATATAAAAACACATTGGTTCAATGGACTAATATAAAGAAATTCTTAACACCTTCAGGAAATTTTTTTTTCACAAATCCACCTACAAATGCAATGTATCCTCACTGCACTTGTCAGGTTCTGTGATAAAAGCTCATCTGCACACCCACAAAGGAGCACAAGAGGAAAATAGCAGAATGGGAAGCCTATGTAATACCCTACTCCAGCTGCTCCCAGGCCTATCCTAGGAGCCATCAACTCATAAGAGTCTGCACCAGCCCAAAGGAGCCCAAGGGTACACAGGCAGGTTGAAACCTGAAATAAGGACTCAGAAGAAGGGACATCCTGCCTGGGTCCCTCCCAGGGTTGGTCCTGCACAGCCTCAGCCTCGGGTGTGAAACTCACCCAGGTAAGACTGTGCTACCTTTAGGACTGAGATGTATTGTTGCTTTGGGGCATGGGACCCCTTATGGGGTGCAGGGGAAGGGCATTTGGGGATTACAAAAGATCTGTGTGATCAGACACATAATACTAGCACAATGGTTAATTTTTTAAAATTTCTTTTAAAAGATGGACCTTAAACAAAAAGCATGTAGAAAATAATGAAAAAACATTGAGAAAAAAGTCACTGCACTACTACTCATACCCCCATATTGTAATGGTCCCAGTGCACTGGTGTGTGACCCCTTTTTAATGACTTGCCTAGCAAAGAAGTGCTTTGTACCAGCACCATGTTAAGGAGATCTTTGTTAGCTCATGTTAGGTACTGATGGTTCAGGATCCAGCTTTTCTGGTCTATAACTCACATTAAAACCTTGGTGTGAAATGCACTCTCTACTTTGAGGTTGTCATCATTTTTGAGACACAGCATGTCAGGTATAACAGCACAAAGGAAATGGGGAGCAGCATCCCTGTACAGAGATATTGCCAGTGTTCCATTCACAGCTGGAATTGTTCAAAAGTCAAAAAGGCCTTTAGACTTACAACTCACATATCCACCTGCCCTGTCAGAATCTGGGAAAGGACAACCTGACCTACTGCAGCTCTCTCATGACTGATGGTGTCCATTACACAACCCCTCTACATCCCACAGTATTTTACAGCTAGAAGCTCTATACTGCAAAGAATAAGTTCAAGATTTGCTGCAATTTGACCTCAAGAGACTGTGCTGTGCTAGAAAGGTCTCAGTGGCAGAATTGCCAGTACCCATTTTCAGAAGCACAGCTCAGATTCCTGCCCTGTAAAAGCTCCAGAGATGAATTAGTTTCTCAGCTGAGCCACTGACAACTATATTGTTATAAACCCTTTTGGCAACACCAACAGTGTGTCCCCAAGCACCTTTTCTGCTGTTTTGGGACTTTCTTCCTGTCCACACTCCTTGTGAGTAACTACTTGAGCAACTCTTGGTCTCAAAGCCCTGGCCTGGAAAAAGATGGAAGGTTAAATCTTGCCTTACTGTACCCACAGAGGCCCAGAACAGTCTTGGAACATGTCATTCTAGGGCAACAAAAACCATGTCCCTGGAAAAATACACATAAATTTCCACTCCAGGTCTGTGCTTAGGCCTGGAGAGGAACAATGAAGGGGACTGTTTCACTACAAACCACAGGCTTGCCTGCCCTACCCTGGCTCATCCCTAGCTGCCTCCCACTGACCAGCACTGGCTGACATTTAGGAAGAAACACTTCACTGGTCTGACACCTCACCAGAGACCTCCGAAAACAAGAGGCTTTTGCTACATGAGACAGAGTGTGAATTACATGACAGCCTGGCTGCCAGTCAGAGTTAAACACAGGCTGGAAGTGTGACTCTTAACCAGATGATGCTGGGACATCCCGTGAGACCTCTGGTCCACTTTCTTCAGCTCCTGCAGAACAGTCTGACCAAGCATCAAAGGTCACATGAGGGCTGTAGACGTGAGGGGGTGCTGCCTGTGCCCTAGCACAGCCTCTGCGACTTCAGTCTGTTCTTGGTAAGACACCCACAGCTTTGACAGGCAAAGGTCAGCCCTGTCCTTCTCAGGCACCAAAAGCCACCACAGGATACAATTTTGGAAAAGTACAAGCTGCCACTTCCCTTTGCCTTTTTCCATCCATCCATCCATCCATTCATCCATCCATCCATCCACCCATCCATCCATCCATCCATCCACCCACACCCACCCATCCGCCCATCCATCCATCCATCCATCCATCCATCCATCCATCACTTAATTGCATTGTGGATTGCATATAATTCCTAATCTGTGGAAGTGTGTTCAAGGCTGGTTTAATATGAATCCTGAGTAGCCTGATCTAGTGGAAAGTATCCCTGCCCATGGCAGAGGGGAGTTGGAACTAGATCTTTAAGGTCTCTTCCAAACCAAACCATTCCATGATTCTATGTTTAATTAAAATAAGATTGTGTTGTTTCTCAGAGCTAACTGACTCCTTTCTCCTGTCCCTTGTTACATCCTCACAGGGATGACATAGGTGCTGCTGACCTGTGTGCTCACAGCCACAGAAAGGCAGACTCAAGTCTCAGCTGCCGTTTAATCAGGGAGAAAATGGTCTGTAACTCCTCTGCCCATCCCTGATCCTGCTGAGAGGCATAAATCTGTTTGACTGCCACTGTCAAACAGGGTCACAGCATCAAAGTTGGACAAGCTAGTTGTTATATTGCTCTCAATTTATTAAAATTCTCACCCTAAGCAAATCAAATTAATCATTTCAACACTGCCTAGGGAAAAAAAAAGCCTTCAGGAACATTTAAGTCATGAAAAAAACATAGCTTGAGACAAATTTGAAGGCAGGAGCTCCACTGTGCTTGAATTTGAAGCCAGCTGTTGGGCAGTGTTTCACCCATCACAGAGAATAGAAAAAAAAAAAGAAGGTGGTTTATGGAGCATAACTGCATGGCATTTTAGGTGCCAGCAATCTGAAAAAGAATCATTACCTACTTGTGTCTTACCAGTGAGCAGGTTTGCTGGCAGGCTCAGGCTGACCAGGTCGATAGGGAATCTCCATGGTACTCTAACACAGTCTGCCCTGCCTTTGTGCGTAACAGGTCTGTTTAGTTAGGGTAAGCTTTTTGTGCAAGATGTGTATGAGATTACAGAAACTTGGGTGGGGAATTGGCATTCTGATGCTTCAAAATAAATATTTGTCTTGGCAGACTTTATCAGGCTTGTTGCTGAGTGGTCTGGAAATGAAAACTCCCTCACAGTGTTTGAAGAAAGGGCTGGAGGATCGAGTTCAGAAAAAGTCATGAGTGTTCCTGTACCCTTGAATGCCGGGAACAGCCATCCCTGCAACCTCTCACCATGGTGAAGATATTTTTTCCTCCATCGCCTCCTCCTCCCTTGCATACCAAGAGTTGACTCCTGCAAAGGCTGGAGAAATCACAGTATTAACGTCCAGGATTAATTGTGCTGTCCTACATGGGCTACATTGTCCTGCAGTTCCTACTTGTGTCTTTAGGCCAAGTAGGAAATTTTGCTTTGAATGGAACTGGAAGTGGCATGAAAGATTGTCTGGTTCTAAAATCTCCTTTACGAAGTTCAACAAGACTAAATAGAGGGTCCCGCACCTGCGTCACAGCAACCTCAATACAGACAAGGGGATGAAGGGATTGAGAGGAGCCCTGAGGAGAAATACTTAAAGTCCTGGAGGAGCAATGGGTGCTCACAGGCCAGAAAGCCAACCATATCCTGGGCTGTATCAAAAGCAGTGTGTCCAGGAGGCTAAGGGAGGTGGTTCTCCCCCTCTGCTCCACTGTGGTGAGACCCCATCTGGATTACTATATCTAGCTCTGGGGTTCCCAGCACAGGACCTGTTATAGTGAGTTGAAAGGGAGAGCCACAAAAAGTGATGAGAGGGCTGGAACATATGTCTTACGAAGACAAGCTGAGAGAGCTGGGTTTGTTCAGCCTGGAGAAAGCTCTGGGGAAATCTCAGATCCTGGTGTCAAAAAGGGGCTTATAAGAAAGATGTGGAGAGACTTTTTAGTAGAGCCTGCAGTGATAGGACAAAGGGAAATGGTTTTGGGCTGGGGCGAGGCTGGCTCCCTCCCCTGGTGTCACCAGCTATGCAAGGATGACATTCACCTAGGTATCATCACTTATCACTTGGAAACACATGGATCACTCAGACTGTGGAGATAAACTCATGATCAATTTATTTCCAGTGAGAACTATAATGTGAATTAGTCTCTATTTATATAATGGCCCTTTGTTACTGTAGTCAGGCTTGGTGTCATGCCAGGCTCAGTGAAAAAAAAGCACTGATAATACTTTCCAGAATAAGCCTAGTGTTAAGTTTTCCAGGTCATTACAGTGCCGAAAGAGGACTCGGCCAGATCTCCATAGCATGAAACAATCATGAGATAAACTGGGAGAGGCCAGTGAAAAGGATGATTAATTCAAACTTAACGGGCAGCTCCACTGCTGACCTTTTTATGGTCTATTCCTTTGGACCAACCTCTGTTCAAATACTTTCAGGACAAAACAGGAGCACTGGAATGACAGCACTGTCCAGCCAAGCAGTGAACAGTAGCATTTATGGCCAAGAGGCTGGAGTCTGCCAGGTCACACCAGGGATGTGTTGAAAAACAACAATGGAAAAATGAGCTGCCAGTAGGAATAAGTTCCACAGCCCCTGTCTTGCTAGAAATTGATTTCAGAGGAGCCCTACTTCTTTGCACACGCTCTATTAATGAAAAATAGCACCTCTGCTTACCTAGTGGTACTTCATTTTCTTTTATATATTCCAAATCCCTTCCCTATAGACACGTTGATGTTTTAAATAGCAAACACATTGCTACAAGCTCTTAAACTCCTTCCTTTCCTTATTCAGTAGTTTACAGTGCTGGACATACACATAGATTTATCCTGCTGGATGAGAGTTTTTCTGTGGTGGGCCAGTATGGGTTGGGATGGGATTCTTTTGGCCAGCAGGCTGTGAACCCAAAGCTGGGACAATGAAAACAATACATTTACAGTGAAAATCCTCAACTAAAATTCACTTGCTCGCTAAAATTAATTCACTTTATTTCCATGAATTACTCTACTTCAAAGAGTTCCTCAAAAACATCAAAGCAGACAACTGGACACATAAAAATTGCTGTTGATTCCTGTTGATAAATTTTGATGGCATAGCTCATGGTGGACAGAGTGCCCCTGCACTCCCACATCCCTCCCATGCCTTTAGGTAATTTGTAGGCTGGGATCAAAGCTCAGCTACCTTTTGCTTGGGAAAAAAAGAGTTATCAAAGGAATTTCCAGGACACCTATATGTGTTTGCACCTAGAGGAATTTTTAAGTGGTTCATGATAGGACAAGTCCAGAACTGAAACTGGTAAGGAGTTTCTCAAGTACAATTTATTTTTATTTCTGTTTTGTTTCATATCAGTTTGTCAAAATTGAATCTTTCAATTTTCCATCTTGATTTTCTATTTCAAGAAACTTTAAAATAGGATCTTTGACATTTTCAATGAAAAAAATCTAGTTTTCATTTTGCAAATAAATTTCTTCTAAAAATGTCAAATTTATGGTAATTAATGCAAAACATTTAGAAATTCAAAACAAAAAATCCAAACAACAGCAAGGAAAAAAAGCTCTATGCTCACTCCTGGAACAAGAAAGGTGAAAAAAATTATCACCTATTATTTTTGGTTTTACCTTTGTATTGGGATGACTATGGATTGGTTTTTAAAGTCTGACTAATTCCCCAGAGAGAGTAAAAATGGTATTTTCAGGTAATTCAAATAGACAGAGATACATTAACAATGGCAGCAGCAGTAGCAGAAATATAAGCAAGCTAAAAGTATCGTGGAAGCAAATTCCTGTACATACATTTGTTTTAATTTTACAGTGTTACAGGTGAGCATATAGGATTATTTCAGATGGTAGAACACTCTGAACTAAAGGTGTGTGGTGGGTTGACCCTGGCTGGATGCCAGGTGCCCATTTTGGACATGGAAGGCAGCTTCTGGCAGCTTCTCACGGAAGACACCTGTTGTGGGTTCACCTTGGCAGGCCTGGATTCGGGTTCTGAGATTTGCACTAGGCCTGGAATTGTCGGGTGACTTGA
>JAOXXN010000395.1:146197884-146218549 GCA_026770055.1 Myrmophylax atrothorax
TCTCTTGGCTGGTTGCGGGGGGAGAGGAACACTTTTTCTCTGTTCTTGGGCAGTTGGCATTTTGCCAGCTCAACCCAAGACAACACCCCTGTAGCCCCATCCTGTCTCCACTGCCAAAACTTGGTGATGCAAACCCAATACAAGGTGGAACTTAACCACAATTGCTACAGTATCTTTAAACATTCAGCTCAAAAATACTCACCAATCTATTTCTTGGTTAAAACTGCAGGGACATGTATGTGGCTAGAAATACAATTGTTCATGACTTCAAATAATGTGTTGTAAGGAACTCTAATTTCTGATAATAAGAGAGTGATTAACACACTGCAAGAACCCTCATGGCATTACAATTCTAAATACAGAGAAAGATTAGATGGTAATGATGATAATATGGATGGTATTGTCAATAATTCCTAAAATCTAGGAAACATTTCCATGCCCACGTGAACATCTCTGATTCTCTTCACTGGGATTCATTCCCTGAGGCAACACCAAACAGTTGTTGGCACTGTGAGGCTGTTAACTCGAGCTGACGGGATCCTCGTTAAACCAACAGCCTTTCTCTCACAATCGATGGCACCATCTGACACTGCTCTGCATTAAACATTTATTCATCGGGCAGACTGAATTCTCTCTGGAGAAGATTTAATGACACCACAGGGATTTTCTCATTCATTAACCTGGGATTTACATTTAGTCTTTATGGTGCTACAAAGGTGTCAAGCTACCCACAATTAAATTCAGAGGTGTTTTAGCATCTGTGCATAGTCTGGACCTGGCAGCCAATACAAACTATGGCAAGTACAAAATAATACTTCCAAGTTTTCCAACTCCTGTGCACATGACTATAAGTTTGTCAGCCATAGAAAGTTTGTAAGTCTATAAATAATACAATAACATATATCACAGATTAAGTAACATATTTGATAAATAATATACCATGTTACAAGCCAGAATTAGAAAGCCATTAATCAACACTTTTATTGATTGATCATTGATGTCCCTAATAGGTGTACTTGACCTATTTGGATCTAACTATACTATGTGTACCAGCCTGTGCATTATCCAGCCTCTGGGCGTATAGTGACGATTCCATTCCAGTTTTTGTCCTTCATCTACCATGGAGCTGACAGTTAAGAAAGAAATTAATGATTCAGGCTGCCTTTTCTCTAGAGGACTGCTGCATCTCAGGTTATCTCTAATACCTGATGGATACAAGTAGCTGCCCAGAGCAGATCATAAGAATATGGCTCTTCAGTGCTCCATCAGTGGAAGCTTTGCTTTGGGACTATATGGGACCCTGGGTACAGAAACACCAGAGGGTTTCAGTGAATACGAAATTTTGTCTACTTGTCTGGACTTTTAAAGTGTTTTTACAGAAACAAAGATTAGCATACATCAAAGACGCACAGAAAAGGCTTCTCATAATCCTGAATATGAAGATATGTCAAGAGCTGCATGCAAAATGGATTTGCATACATCAGAGCTGCACATACAGCTGCTCAGCTGGGCATCCTAAGGTGCATTAAAAATGGTAATACTGAATTTTGTGGGTGCTGATAATTGAATGCTGGAGAAACACAGACAGACATGCGCAAAACTACGGCATCTTTTCCATTTGTCTTACTTAGATAACTAAAACATAAACAGGGAGGCTGCTAAAGTAGCCAGAAACCCTGAATATTTAAGAGCTCTCTGGTTCAAAGAGAAATTCAAAGTATCATTTAGCCATACAGAAATAATTATCAGAGGAAGATTTAATTTATTTAGTATCTAAATTTTCATTTTAAAATTGCATCATATTATCACCCACTGATTTTGTAAAAGCAGAAATTTTAACACAAGAAAGTGGTGATCAATTCAATATTGTTTTGGTCTTGCCTTCTCCAGTGCTCCTAACATCCTACCTAGAAAATGAGCTGTAGCAGGCCAGATGCTGGAAACATTAGCCTGGATTTATTGTTTAACCTATGAAAAAGCTAAATTCTGTCTCCCATTCAAACAACTGAGAACTGGATCACATACTCATTCCAATATCCTTTCCCAATCTAATACATCCTTCCATTCTCGGTGGGACAAGGAAGCTTTTTCTTGGTATTGCAAGGTTTTCTACTAATGACTATTGCAATGAATGTGTGATCCTGTTCTCACTCACTCCAATGGAAAATTTCATGGTAACCTTTAAAAGGGGGCTTACAAAAATGTCACTGCTTGCTCTAGCAATAAAGCTCCTGGTAAGTTTTAATGGGCACAGTGTTAAAAACAATCCCCAATGACTGCAGGCAGCAGAGACCTGGGGCTTTGGGTTTTCTCTGAAATGAGCCACCCATTTGTGTCAAAAAGTTTGCTTTGAAAGTGGAAGCTATGATATTTTTATATGTGCTTTGCCTTTATTAAGCAAAGGAAAAAGAATAGTCATACTAGCTTCAATTAAAAACTCTCAAGGATTTGCAGGGAACTGTATACCAAGAAACTCTGGAAAATATGCTGTTCTGCTTGGCTTGGTTCTAAACAGGATAGGATGAGTTTTTAATTTTTTTTTTATTATGCCTTTTTTGCTCAAAAATAAAAAGTGAATGCTGAAAAATAATGACTGCATCCAAAGGGAAGTCATTACAAACAGAACTTAGACATTCCCAGAGGAGAACTGACCTATGACTTCTTATGGAGGCGATGGAGCATCCGTTGGAGGGCATCATTACTTTTAAATTACTCTAAAGGCAGATGAGAGTCCCCAGTCCCAGAACTGTTGTCATATTCAGCTACAAGGGATTGATTGAGTATGTGGTAGTTGTTGTTGCTCAGGAGTTCCCACCCTTAGGAAAGGAGATTAGATACCAGGGGCTCCTGTGCCTCAGTGGATTGCTGGATCTTTCTTTAAAAGATGAAGTTTCCAAGTTTCCAGTCACCAGCATCACTACTGCTGAGATGTTTCCAAACTTGCAGCTGATGAAAATTGTTCTCATTTTACAGGCTCCTGTATTTCTTGCTTCTGAATTTCATTGACCTGCTCTGGTTTACATGCACAGCAGATTTGGTGCATCTCTGACTTGTATGAGAATCAGTGAGGAAAGGGAGAGAGACAGACAGCAACAAGGCTCACAGTGACAGCACATGGCATACAGAGGCAAAAGGATCTGCAGTAATTTCTGTTCCCAGAGCTATCAGCCAGAAAGGCAGCTGAGGAGAGGACTGCTTACCCCTCACAATCAGAGAGATGCAGCTCCTGCCTGACACCCGAAACTGAGACAGTTTGCCTCTGGTTCTGGACATTTGTTCTTAGACTCATGGGAGGCTCAGCTGGGTGAGGTGCTGAGATGTTTCCTCCCATGCAAAGGCAGCAGCAACCAGTTACACATAACTAACAGAAGATTTTTAAACTCCTCTGCAAACAACCAGTAGAGGAAATTCTCCTGCCTCTCTGAGCAATTTGTTACCATTAGAAACACGGTCATATGACAACAGCAAAAAACATGCTTTCCCAGACTCCCACTTGATTAACAATCTTAAAGGAAGAAATTGAAACAAGTCCAGCCTTCAGATGAAACACTGCACTGCAATCCTTTCAGTCTAGAGTCAAACCCAAACGCTTTGGGATCACTTCAAAGCATCTCCCTGCAGAGTCTGTGAGCACTCTCCTGCTGCTGGAGCTGCACCCTGGCTTGCACAGCAGTGCAAGGAGGGCAAGAATCATAGAATCATTTAGAAAAGACCTCTGAGATCATCAAGTCCAACTGTTAACCCAGCACTGCCAAGTGATCACTAAACCACATCCCTAAGTTTAAGATCCACATGTTTTTTGAACACTTCCAGGGATGGTGATTTTACCACTTCTCTGGGCAGCCTGTTCCAGTGTTTGACAGCCTTTTTGGCGACAAAAAAAATATTAATATCCAATATAAACATCCCCTGACACAACATAAGACTGTTTCTTCTATCACTTTTTACTTGGGAGAAGAGACTGATCCCCACCTGGTTATCACCTCCTTTCAGGTAGTTGTAGAGAGAAGAAAAATCTCCTATCAGCCTCCTTTTCTCCAGACTATATGAACCCAGGAGAAATGCCCCTCTGTTTCCAGATACCGGCAGCTTGGGAAATAGCCTCAGCCTATGATCCCATCCCTTATTTACAGGACATGACTTTATGCTGGGAAAAACAGGGTAAGTTCTAGGATGCCATTGTCCAGGTGGTAAAGTGAGAAGGAGCATGTAGGCTGAGCAGACTGCACAGACACATGTACCCAGCCCATAGGGACAGCAGGGGCCACTCTGGACTTTGGGGAGACTGAGTTTGCTTTCATGCACATACCAAAATTCTTAAAGGGTGTTTCCATAACTTTCCCTTCTTTCCTCCATCCTCACCTTTTTACTCCAAGTTAATGGAAGAAAAAGAAGGTACAAGGAAAGAGGATTTGCCTGGATTAGCTGGGAGCAGGAAGAGTCTGGGAGCAGGTTTACTGACCTGCTGACAGGGCTTACCGTTGGAATTAACCCTTATGTGGGTCACACTGCTGTATGCAAGGAGAGCAGGAGGCACAAAAGGATGCCCAAACTTCTGCTGGTCTGAACCAAACCAAAATCCCACTGTGATAAAATCCCTCTTCTACAGCAAGGGATAAAAAAAATGGGAGAGATTGCTATTCCTTCTCCCCATAGCTTTTATTAGAATCACGGAATCATTTGGGTCAAAAAGACCTTTAAAGGTCATCTAGTCCAAAGCCCCTGCAATAAAATCAGCTTGCTTAGAGCCCCATCCAACCTGACCTTGAATGTTTCCAGGGATGAGGCATCTACCACATCTCTGGAAAATATAGGCCAGTGTTTCACAATCCTCATCATATTTTTTTTTTCCTTTACATCCAGTTTGAATCTATCCTCTTTTAGTTTAAAACCATTACTCCTTGTGTCACTGCTACAGGCCCCAGGGTGTTCCTGGTGCTGTCTAACTCATCAAAGTAGGGTTGGGTCTGCAATCCATGGGATGAAACATGATTTACAGTTCAACTTGTTCAACACAGACAGGATACAAACTGAATTTTCTTTAAAAAACAGCTTTACAAAACCCATGGAAGTGAGCTGTACATTTGGTGGCTAGGGTCCCCATCATCCTCACAGCAAAAAGGAAAATTAAGAAGTTTTTGCAGCTCCACCAGTGCTCCTTTGATGACCAGATGTCTGTCAGCAACATCCTCCCCCACACAGGTGAGGTTCCCGTGGGTGATACCTCCCCAAGCCCAGACAATATGGCTCTGTGAGAGCACACATGGTGTGTACATGTTCTCCTATCTCCAGGATATCTAGTCTGGGTGCGTAAAGTCTTTGGCTTGGCAGGTGTTGCACATTACTTCAAGTTGGCCAGACATCTTCAAATGAGTGCAGAAATACTCAGCTAATTAAGAAATGAAGACAGAGCTGTCTTCCTGATGAGCAACCAAAGAAAGAAAAACCGTCACGGTCCTAGAGAAAAACAAAGAGCCAGACTTGAAGTGACAAAATCCAGGTGGCATTTGTGGCTGTGCAATGACAAACAAGTAACACCCACAGCACTCATTGCTTCTATTTGGGGTACTCCACATGAGATTTTTGGGGTTTCAGTTTGAGAGTTGTTTTCCAGAATTTTTGTCAGTCAATGCCCACAGGTAGCCAGAGAAGAATCCTTCTCTTCCTAAAACTGAAACCCACACAATTTACCCCTGTTTTTAGGAACATTTAGCTTTGGTCTGACTGCATCTCTCACCACACTTGTACACAGACATCACACACCCCACAGCTGAGACAGGGCTTTGCTACTGCTTTTGAAGAACCTTAGGAAGGTGTCACAGAAATGGGTTGATCAGCTCTAGTTTCATTTCCTGACCCACTGAGGCTGTCGCTTGCTGTGGAAGCAGTAACCCCTCAGAGGGGAAGGTGACACAAAACAAGCAGGTTATTCAAGTCCTCTGACAACAGTTCACAACACACCTTTCTCGTAGTAATCCCTCCAAATACTGCCATGCACAGTACATGCTGTTGCCAACTCTGCTTTACATCTGGGGAAGGGGTGAGTAAGCCTGTAGGCATTCATCTTACTCTTACCCTTACAGAGCTTGAGGCAGAAATGTAACATCCATCCCTGGCTCCCAACTCTGCTACAGACTCTGGTCCTTCCCTTTTCCAGTGCTGCTCAGCATTTTGAAAGTACATCAGTAGGAATGGGAAGCTGGTATAGTAGCAGAAATGTTACTTTGCCCTCTGCAGCCCCTTCATACCTCCAACCTGCAGCTTTTTCAGGGCTGTGTTTCAGCCTGGGTCCTCCAAGCACTTGTTAGGCAGCCGTCCCTGGCAGGAGTGAAAATTAGTTTAAGATGGAGTTGGCTGCTGTTTCCACTGCTCTTTGCCAAGTCTGATGGCTCCCTCAGCAGATTTCCTGGCATAGTGGGCCACAGCTGGACTGAAGGAGAAGCACAAGCCATACAAAGGCTACTGGTAAGGGCCATTTAGTCTGCAAATCAATGGGTAGCTATCTTAGCACTAAGCAGGTAATAGGAGATTCAAAACGTAAAAATGCATTTTAAGGCTTCTTTGGTCCAATTTGAATCCTTGTGCCTGTGTTTGTGATGACTCGAGCTGAGTTTCATTTACAATCATCTTATGGGAAGTGCTGCACCCCATCAGCACTGCCAGCAGCACACAAACTGCAGGCACTGCAGTCACTCCTCCATTATCAGCAAAGGGAATTTGGGGATCACCAGAGATCCTGTATACCTCTCTCCCCAACTGTGCTGGGAATATTAAACCCTCTTGTCACTTCCAAAGGCTCTCATTTTGCAGTGGCTACAATGGCTCCTGCTGCAGATCTTTCGCATTCCCACACGCCTTCACTGACACCAGCAGGGCTGCTAATTTGAATTACTGTCCCTGCCCCTCCATACAATAATCTCCATCTATACAAACTCCAGAGTCAAGGGGTTGCATGCTGCTTTTTATAACTTCACCACCAACTCAGTTTTTAAGAGCCTTTTCTTCTACTCTTGTGGACAAGATTAGCCTCTGCAACTTGATTGTACTGCTATGGCAGTAATAAGAAAAAAGTACTTTCTTTTTCTTAAAAAAAAAGAAAGAATCAATAATTGGCATTGCTGTGTAAGGCCTCTGACATTAATTATAAATGAATGTTAGACCTACTAAAATAAGAAATCAAATTTACAGCAGCAGGCTGCATGCTGCTGCTAAAGCCTGTGTGGCTGCCACGATACAGATACGAAATATAAAGTCTTGAGGACTGCAGTTTGCATTTTATTGCCTAGGAAAATGAATGTGTAAATAGCAATAAAATGCACAATTATTTAGCACAAAGCCAAAAGACTCCACAGCATTTATAGGCTGATAGATAGCTTGCCTGCCTGCTCTAATTTTCCGTAAAACAAGGAAGACAAGGACGGAGGAAAGTAAACAATGGCTGCTGTCACTATGATTAGCTGCAAGCGCCAGGTGAAAACAGCCGATCTCTGAAGAGGGTAACACTGAGCTGCTTCAGCTGCCTTTTGGTTCAGGAATTGAGTCTGGATTGCAGTGCTGCTTGGCAAAGGCAGCTGAGCAGGAGCTGAGCCGGGAGGCAGGATTGCTGTTCCCAGGGTTCTGATGTGTCCCATCCCTGATGCCTCCGGCAGAAGGACAGAGCAGCCACTTGGGGTGCGGTAAGCGCTTTGTGCCTGTGGTAGGAGGAGGGGGCTATTAGGCAGCCCTGTAACAGATTGGGAAATAAGATGTTTGGCCTCAGTAATCTTAGAGGTCTTTTCCAACCTTAATAACTCTATGATTCTATGAAAAGGTGTCTGTCGGAGCAGTCAGCTGTCAGGGGCATCAGCTATGACATGACAAGAGGCAGGATGAGCCTTGAAAAAACCTGGGGGAACAAAGAGGTAAAAGTCCTTCAATGCCATCTGTTAAAAAGCAAGGGAGGTGGAGGGAAGCATTTGAAACCCTTTACGGGATAAAGTAAGCTGCAGACAGAGAGAGCTACCAGCTGGCTCCCTGGCTCTGATTCTGTGACCCGTGGTGATGCCTGCAAAGGGGCTGCAGGGCTTCATGCTGGGTCCTGGCAGCAGAAGCTGGTTTGTCTGGCACCAGCCACCACAGTTATCTGCTGCTTCCACCTGCATCTAGAAGACACCATGCTATTGTCATCCACCCTATTCAAGAGCATTTTCAAGTGCGACAGGGGTACACATTATCAACTTGGGTTGTTTTTGTTTTTTTCTATTTATGTATGTCCATGCAGGCATGCAAACCCAAAATTCCATACTACCTTTCTCTAGGGCAGAGAAGCCACGTGCAGCCACTCACATTTGCACAACCCCTTTTTGGTCACTGAGGTTGCAAAGACATGAATCTGGTGCTTACTGTGATATTAACTGCAGGTTCCTTATGCAGACAACAGTACTCCTGCAGAGGGCAATAAAAGTAACCTAGCAATGACGGAGCAGCTGAATGGATGTGGGCAAGCTCTTGGGTTGCGCCCCACAAACAGCCAGGATAAGAGCCAGGATTTGCAGTTGCAGTCTGTCACTGAGACACACACCTCAATACCATGCTTTCAACTCATGGCTATAATTTTGAAGTTAAATTCCTCCACTGTGCAACCATGGTGCAGGGACTCACTGCCAATGTGAGGACCCTTGCTGTGGTGAGTTGACCATGACTGGTCAGGTGCCCACCAAAGCCACTTTGTCACTGCCCTTCTCAGCTGGACAGGGGAGAGAAAATATAATGGAAGGCTTGTGGGTCGAGATAGTGACACAGAGAGATGACTCACCAGTTAGTATCATGGGCAAAATAGACTAAACTTGGGGATCGGAATAGGACAATGAGAAATAAAACCAAATCTTGAAACACCTTCCCCCACCTTTCCCTTCTTCCCAGGCTCAACTTCATTCCTGATTTCTCTCCCTCCTCCCCACCAGAAGCACAGGGAGATGGGGAACGGAGTCTGCAGTCTGATCATCACATGTTGTCTCTGCCGCTCTCTCCTCTTCAGGGAGCTAGTCCTCCACAATCTTCTCCAATGTGAGTCCTTCTCGTGGGCTGCAGTTCTTCACAAACCACCCCAGTGTGGGTCTCTTCCTCAGGTTGCAGCCCTTCAGGAACAGACATCAGTGACCTCAGTGTCTGCAGAGTTGTTGCTCTTACATATTCTCTCTCCTCTGGCTGCTGTTGAGCAGCTTTTCCCTTTCTTAATTACGTTCACCCAGAGGCACTACCGCCATTGGAGATGGGCTTGGCCTTGGTCAGTGGCGGGTCCATCTTGGAGTAGGCTGGCACTGGCTTATGGGAGGGGGAACCTTCTGGCACCTTCTCACAGAAGACACCCCTGCAGTCCCCCTGCTGCCAAAACCTGGCTATGCAAACCCAATAGATCTTCATTCTCACTTACTGGGCTGCTAATTTAGACACTGAAATTCAGTGCCTAAGGAGAGACAGTGTGAATAATCTGGCGTGCAGATTACACCAGATAATAGTGGAAGGAGATACATTAACTGACAACAAGCACAGAGATTTTTTTTTCACTGCTGCACTTGTTAGCGTATTTTGAGCCTGCTCCAAGTTCACATAAAGCCAGCTGAATATTTCAAATTATTCACACTAGCTGTTTTATCCGAAGTCCTGTTTTAAAAAATTAAGGATGAATTTTAGTACTGCTCCCGTTTATAACAGTGGACATTTGTGAAGGGGAAGCTCCTATATTCAACAGAATCAGGACCAAAAAATCCAAAATAACAGAATGGAGACAAGGGCTTTCTGCTCACATCTGCTTCATTCACTTTGATGAGAACTCCAGAAGCAGGTCCTGCCAAAAAGGTATTACTCTTGTTAGAGGAAGTGTCCTGTGAAGGACACTTGATGTGGCTTGTCAGACCTTGTTCAGAGCACAAAGCCAACAGAAAAGCTTCAAATAACATGTGCAACAAACACATCTTTCATCAATTATCAAGCTGGAATGTAGAGTCAAAAGTAGAACACTAAACACTGAGTTCAGCTCTTCCTCAAACATTTTCCTTCATAAAAGAATAAATAAATCAGTAATCATCAGTATGACTGTCTACTTGGATTTGAAAGCAGATAATAAATAGTACATCCGTCTTTCACTTATTAACATAACTAAGCTTATTACATAATATCCATGTATTTTGGAAAGCAGCTCTTTTTACCTGTCCCAACAGTACATATCTGAGTTGACACGAAGCATGAGCTTTTGAGCGAATAAGAGAATTTCTTCAGTTTGAACTCACTTGCCAAAAATTTAATCTTCAAAGTCTGAATCTCCAATCACACTTTTTTGGTTTTTGAGGAGAAAGTGCCCTTGACTTAAAAGTTCCCTTGTTACAGTCAGCTTGACCAGCTTTCCCATTGCTTCCATTTCATTTGGCTCTGTGTGATGCTTGCAGTTTATTTATCTCACAAATGATTAGAAAGAAAATTTTGGTAGAGAAGACTGCTCTGCCAGAGCACATACTCAGAGTGCTGAGAAGACACATCTCCTTCCACCTATCTTTACTCAGAACAAAACCTGTTGCTCCAAACCAGGGGTTAGACTCTCAGAAAATGGTCCAGGATTGTTATCATCCTGTGCCCTGTGCTGGTTCTTCTCCATGAAGCTGGAGGCTTGATCCTAAACCATGCAGAAGATGAACCCCCTAGAATACCCTGAGATTAGGCTTGAGCCCTAGGACTTCTCATCCCTGCCCCACTGACAGACCTGCAACAGCTGAGGACTTCCTGCTAAGTTTTGATGGCTTCTCTGCTCTGTTCTGTGCTTGCTGTCTTTAACAGGATAGACTGATGGTATAGCCTGAATATTCAGTCCTACTGTGGCTGTCATCCAGTGTTTATATTCCTTAGTTCAAGTCTCATAAAAAACCCAATTGCCAGTCTTGGAATGGTAAATCAGCATTTCAGAATTTACTCTTGCTTCCATGCAGTGCTATCAATCACATCCAGTATATATTTTATAGTGCTTCTCTTTTCCTTAACCTCATCATCGCACAAAAGATAGTGTTGGGACAGAGAACACCAGCATGTATCTGAATACCAGCAATTAAAAGATTTGAGAGTTTTGGGGTCTTGTGTTGGATCTGTATCTGTTTTATGAAGGCAACAAAGCCGTGGGATGCCTTAGCCCTCTCCTGCTCCTAAAGTTGATAGAAAGGAAAAGATCAAAGGCATTAACCCTTCTGACTCTGCTTAGTCTAGTTTTGTCCTAGCAAGGTAGAGTCAACATTGCCGGAATACATTAGCACAACAAATAAGGCACTAGTTGGCACTTGAAGCGGCTCCTAATGTCCCTCCACAACATTGCAATGTGCTGTCACCATGAGAAGCCAGGCACCAGATGCCTTTATTTTCAATTGCTCTGAAGAGATACTGGTCTCCTCGAAGGCTATGCCCAAAGGCAAGACTGATCACAGCCCCTCCTCAGACAAGTGCTGCTCTGAGATGTCATTTTCTCTTGCACTGAGAAATGTTTCTAGTTCAAAAATTCATGGCATGGGTTCAAATGTCTCCCAGAAGCCCTTTCAACCACGGCCACAAATATGGTTTCACTGTTTAAATGCTACATTGGCAGCAAAATCAAAGCTTTACCACGCTCAGCCGTTCCAGTTTGAAAAAAAAAAAAAAATTAGCCAAGATTTCTCCAGTCAGCCTCATTCCCTGTAGCAAAAAATCTCAACAGTCTGCTCAGATGAAGGCGATACTCTGAATCTGTCCACAGCAAAGTAACACCTTGATTTTGGTACTCTTGTGAGCTGTTCCTCAAAAGTAAATTTCTTTACATGAATCATTACAGAGAACACTTCTGTCTTTTGACTTACTATTGAACCATCCAGGAGGCTGCATTTAAATGCAAGAAGGTAAAACAACAATATTGACTGTCCTTTGTCTGGGGTTATTTAATTCTGTAAAGCAAACAGTTTGTGTGAATTGCATTCCTGGTAATAAAATCGTCTTGCACATTTGCTTATAGAGGGTCGCCAGGGAGAGCAAATGCACCTGTACTCAGCAATAAATGTTTGATTCTATGTTTCACAGCAATTATTCAAAATGAGAGAGACTATTGGATCCAAGATTGCTGCCCTTTAGGACTAGCCTGTCAAGTTGCATAGCTCTGTACTTATCCAAGTGAATTCCATCTCCACAGCCTTATTACCAAGTGATATTCCAGTCTTTCAGTACAAGTTGCACAGACCTTGAAAAGAACATTTGACTACCAGATGGCCTTTTCTTTGTTATAAGGAGCATTGCTTTTTTATTATTATAATTTTTATCAATATGCCAGAGCATATGAAAGGAGCAAAATTTAAAATGCATGGGTGGTTTATTTTGAGAGGACAGAGAAAGACAGAGATTTCAATTTAATCACCCCTAAAATTGCTTCTTGCCTATCTTTAAAAATACTGTAGCTTTAGTCATCAAGAGGAAGTTACGCCGCTGGCAGACATTTATTTTCTTGTTATTTTGGACTTTGGCAATTTATCAGGAATCTGGTATTTTTCTGTCTTCTTAATTTAAACAAGGAGTCATTAATATATTTTAAAAATACATCATTCTATAGCTACTTTCTTGACATTTATTACTTATCTGCCTTGCACTCAATATACGTTCACATATCCCTCAGCAAAGAGAAATATAAAGAAATTCCACAGAGCTTAAATGCACGCAGAGCTGTGAGCACTTGCCTTTAAAGTAAGATTTAATAAACGCAGTGCCACCTCAACCCTGACCAGATATCAGTCACCATGGCTTTCAGCAATATATTGGAAAGTCTGAGATACAGACAATTACAGACCACATAATCACCAAATTTAATCAAGATAATAATTAGGCACTGCATCCTGTTTAATGCACAAGGATATGAGTCTTCCAGCTCCTGCTGCCAGATTGGAACTGAGCACAGGAATGAGGTAAAGAATCAGCAAAGTCAACACACCATATCTTTAATGATAGAAGAAAAACTAAACTCAGCTTGCCAGATCCTTAAGAAATCCAGTTCTTTGTGCCAGTCAAAACCCCAAGCCTATGTGGTTCTTTCAACAACCTATTTCTTCAGAAGACCAACTTATTATTTTGTATGTGACCAGGCTTGAGAGATAAAGCTCAGGGTCCTGGACAGTAGGTGCTCACTTGGTGCTTAGTAAGCACTTTCTGCTCAGATAAACCCTGCTCTGCAGAATGGATAAGGGAGGGAAGCAAAAGCTCAATTAAGTGACTTTTTGAAGGTCAAAATGAAGAATATAATTCTGTCAGTCACCTCAGCCACTGTATACACTGCCTCTGTTGCATCAGCTTTGTAGGTCTAAGCAAAGAGTTACAAGACTCTGCAGATAATAAATTTTTTGAAGCACCTTATATTTACTGTAAGCTAAGCAAAGTCACTTTCTGGGATAGATGCTATTAAGAAGATTTTTCTGTATTTTCCTCCAACTTCAAAGTGCCACGTGAGTCTTCTTGTTGAAGCCCAGTGACGTCCATATATCACTGAACTAGAGGAACAGTGGCAGCAGCAATGCATCTGTAAACATTAAAAAGCCCAGAAATCTGAAGGCTAGAAAGAAATAATGGAGGGGTGTAGAAAATTGACCAAATGATTCAGTAGACCACTTCCGTTTCTAAATTCTATGAACCATATGGATTAAAAATAGGATAAAAAGCATTTTTTTTCTTTTTACTTTAAACCACTGGGGATATGGGCTAACATTTTAAATTCAAAAAGTGAGTAACTTCTAATAGGGGCCAGCAGGAAACCAACTCTACAGAGATATGAGGAAGTAAAGTCCTTACTATACATGTATGGATATTAAAAAAAAAAAAAGAGAAAAGGTAAGGCTGAATGGTGGTAACATTTCAATCTTCAGAGCTGCTATTAGCTACAATATAATCCCTTTTGCAAATTTGGTGTCTTGAGCTGCAAATTCTTATCAAGAGTGTTACTATCAGCCATTGTGGGACTGCAAACAAGAATTCTCACTGTATTTTAATGGCTGCTGGCCATATCCATCAAAAAGGGGACTCTAACAGACATCCAGTTATCATTCAAATTTTAATGAATATATGGTATTCCCATTCATTATTTGACATTCAGATGCAGTTTCAGTCAAAGCTGTCTCTTCATAAATGTTATTAACTACAAATGCGCCTTTAATAAAATATTACACTGTGTGAAAATAAAGTGTTGTACTGATAATCAAAGGAAAATGAATAGAAGGAACTAAAATCCACAGCAATACAGTCTGAACTCCTTATTCAGTGAAAAACCTCTTTGATTTTAGTGGGCAGTTTCCCAGAGCCAGCACAGGAATGCAGGATAAGGCCCACTGCTCACAAACAGACACAAAAAACACCTTCTCCAAACTCTTGTGGCTCCCACGCAGACTGCTACCTGATTATTGGAGTCAAAACAGGTCTATCTGTGGTCAGTCTGACCACAACTCAATAAAACTGTCTGCACATCCAATATACATGGTCCTCTGGAGAACTTCACATTAATTATCCAACAGTTTGGACCACACACCTTGGAAAACCCTCTGCAAATGACTGTTGAGGCTATTGTATATGTTTCAGTGGCATTAAGGCTCTGCTTTTCTCATGGGTGCTTATATTTTTTTATAAACTTGTGTGTTGAGGCATCTCAAGTTAGGCACTCAGAACTGAAACATCCTAAATCTGATTAGGTTGCACATGCTGGCCCCAGACTGCTTCCTACTCAAGCCAGGAAGCAGCTATTTATTTTCTCTAAATTAATCCCAGCTCAGCAAGACACTTAAGCATGCATCCAACTTTGCAACAATAGAGTGGGTTTCCCACCCACTTAAATAATGCACATGCAAATGCTCTGCTGAATCAGGTTTATGAAAATCTAATAGCAGTCAGTAATTCTGTGACCTAGAAGAGCAATCTCTGCTCTGCAGCCAGGGAGTTGGGGTGCACCGCTGGGATCTCTAACACAGTATCCTTACTAGTGCCATGGCAATGCCTCCACTTCCCTGCATCCCGTTCTGTTATGCAGCCAGAGCGCCACAAACACTCATTCTCCTCTTTCTGTCTCAGACTAAGATGTATTTCTATATAGAAGGTATCTATTACGCAAGATTTATCTTGGGTTTCCCTGTCCTTCTCTTCTAACTGTGCATTTGAGATGAAAATATTGCCAGCAGCTAGGCTGGGTATCTGAAGCAGGAGGGACGGAGCAGAGGTGGGTTATTTGCCAGAGCAGGTGGCTTTTCTTCTGCAGCAACTTTGTATGAAATTGGATTTATTTCTACCAGGATGAAAGAACAAAATGACACTTTGCTGGAGTTGGGAACCTGTCCCCACTTACTACACAGAAGATGAAGGCAAAACCAATCACTCCTAAACCTGGTCACCTCTGATGGACTCTGCTCTGGGAAATGGTCAGAGAGACAACAACAAAAGACTAAACAAGAATGCCTGAGTGCAAACTTCTGCATCAAACCACTTCTGGTCAGTAGCCCTCTTCCCACATTGGCACTTTCACTCTGCAGGGACTTTGTCTTAAAGGAAAGAAAAATAAAGAAGTAGTAGTAACAGTATTACTGTTCCCAGAGGTATCTGAGGAGATGTGCCTGCACACTGCATCTTGGCTGGAGTATTTGCCATATACCTCATGACTGTGCACAACAGGCACCCCAAAATCAGGCATTCCTCTGCCTGTGTTTCCTTGGAGTCCCCACATTGTATGTATTGTGTTCATCACACACAGACAAAATGGGCTTTTGCAGAAAAGTCAGCCATAGGCATCAGATTTGTTGAGAAGACTGAGGGCCATCCTTGCTTCCCACCACTGAGGGCTCTGCTCAGGCTCTCATTAATCAGGCAGGATTAATAATCTGTGCCCTGAAAGAAGACAACCAGCATGGCTTGCTATTTTTTGGGGGAGGAGGAAGAGCTTGGGAGGTACTTTTGGATGAAGGTTCAAGTTGAAGGATATTGAGTATGAAAAATGCAGCCCCCTGTAGCCCGAAAAAGGCCTTCAAACAGGTGTGAGTTCATACACGTGCAGGTCCTGTGGAGGATCTGGCCTTGACTAAAGTACAATATGTAAATGACACTTAATGGTTGAAGGAAAAAGATCAAAACAACCTCCTAATATTAGCCCATTCAATAGCTTTAGGAGAAGGACCATCAGAATCAAGAAAGATGTGGCCATGGAGAGATGCTCAAGGACAGAGTGCAGTATTATAAGAATAAATCTGGATTAATTCGGCCATTCATCCCAGAGAAACACACCAGTTTCTCTATACATTGAAAATGATCCTTTTTCCTACATTTTGGTTAAGCCTTTCAGATATGCACTATTTGATCTTTTGTAAAAAAGTTGCAGTGGGAGGTGGTTATCCTTCAGCCCAGGCAGAATCTATCACTGTTGCCATTTTAAAAGGTGATGTAAGAGGACATCTCATCCAAGCTGTAAGAAATAGCATCTTAATCTTGGAACTCTTTCTGTTATGCAGGATTATTTCTGTGGACCCAGAGGGGAGAAGCACCCTCTCCACTGCTGCTTCTCAGATTAGAGTTAAACTGCTTTCCAAATCATACATTTAAAAGCAAGGTAATTTCTCCATGCCTTTGTTAGATTTAAAAATGAAAATTAAAGCATTATTAGGGGTAAGGGTCAGGCATACACCCAGCCAACTAGCTGGCAATGACTCCACCTGGAACAGAGATTCCAAAATAAATTTTTTAATGAGAAGGATGGCTAAAAGCCAAACAGAAGTTGCAGAAGACACCTCATTAAAGAAATTGATAAGCCTAAGTCAGGTCAATCTGTTTAAGTAACTCATGTCTTCAGTCAGATTGGAATAGATCTGTTTAATTTGACTTGAGAAAAGCAGCAGCAGCACAGTGGGAGCAGAGGAGGAGACCTCGTAAGGAGCCATAAGCATTCCATAAAAGTTGGTAATCATGCAGGAATTTGCATCTGTGGTTTACTCACTTGGAAGAGAGACATCTCACACAGAGTGAGCTGAAGGAGTTGTAGGCAGTGAGAGCAGCCACACAGGAGGAGTGAATCTGCATTCGGCCGCATGTGATAATATCATGGGATCTCCCCTGCTCATCCACAGCCCGTATGGGGAACACTGGTCCCACCAAAGGAACCAATCTGGCAAATGCAAAACATTAAATTTAAGGCATGAGCCAGAACCCTCCTTTTTACACCTTTGCAGCACTGAGAGAGCTTCAGCCGGAAAAAGGAGCTGATTTTCTGTTGGAACAAAGAGCTTAAAATATGGTTCTCATTTTGAAAGTCAAGCTCAGGGGCCCCAAATGGGAAAATAAATTCTTGCAGTTCAAAAAGACTGTGTTGTGAACCAAGCAGCACTGCCTGGTCTCCATCAGGATGTCTGCCCTGCTCGTGCTCACCATGCTGACCGCAGGGTTATCACTTACTTCAGGATTTCCGTGACACTGAGAACAGCACAGCCACCAGCAGGCTCTGCATCCCAGCTGGAAACTGCCAGCAGCCAAATGGCATCATGCTAATGAATGCCGCTTCCAGGACACCATCAGCTCTAATTAGCAAACCACTGCTAAGTTCAAGAACCTCATTTGCAGGTACCTGAGTGACCTCACTGGGACGACTTGAGGGCTTATTTCACCATTGAGCAGAAAAATAATGTCTTTTAGTAATTGCATGGTTTGGTAATAGGTAAATAAGAACTTTGTTTAAAAAACCCTGAAACAACCAGCACTGCTTTTATTGCACAAATCTCAGCAGCAACACCGTAGGAGGTTTTGTCACGCTAGGACTTAATCTACCTTTTAGAGATGATGTATAAGAAATTATCATAATGATTAAGAGGCAAACACAGCACAAATGGAGTCCCTATCACCCAGGCTGCAAGCAAACATTAAGCTTTATAATTGATGACTGTGCACAGTAATGAATAAGTCCATCTCTCAGAGGCTTTTTTTTCTTGTAGCCATACTCTGAAGGGCTTGGTGCATGTCAGAAGCCCCAACCATAAAATACCCTTCAGCTGGGCCTCAGGAACAATGAGGTTTCAAATTCTTTGAATAGACATTCTGGTCTCAGCACTGGGAATCACACCTCAATGTTTATTCTGCTAACAGGAAAGTTAGGGAAAAAATCCTTAGAATGTGAAGACATAGATTCCTACATTTCTACACAGCCTGAAAAGGGGGCATTTTGGTGAAACACCATTAAGATGATCATGACAACATCATTAATCTTATCAATACAGCAATAATGCACAAGTCTAAAACCTGCAGAATTAATGTCAAACTAAAACCCATTTGTCTGGAACTGAGGAGATAATTTTTTACACTGGAAATGGTACTACATCCCATTGGAATGCTCTCCTGGTTTTCCTAAAGGGTATATGTTAGGCACATACTTCACCAGGGATGTGGGGATCCCAGGGGTCCCAGCCACTTCTTGCTCCATCAACATCACCTGCCGTATGCATGACATAGAATCACAGAATGGTTTGTGTTAGAAGGAACACTAAAGACACCTTTTTCCAACACTTCTGCCATGAGCAGGGGCACCTTCCACTAGACCGGCCTTATCCAACCTGGCCTTGAACACACAACAAGGCATAACAAAGACCCTTTGGTAGCTCACCAAGAAAGGAGGCAAATGCAGGAGCTACAAGGGTTAGAAAGATGAGGATTTTAGCCAGGATTTTGGATAGATGATTACTACAGACCATTAAGCTGTTTTCCTCTGGCTGGATTTATTGTTGACTCAACAAAGGAACATGCAGGGGGCTGGGTACTTGCCAGGGCTGTGCAGAACACTTGTGCCAATTTTTTTTCTTTTAAAAGGAAAAACTAATGGAAAAACGAAAGGAAGCCATAGACACTTGATTTCTGTTGCATCTGCAAACCTAAAACTAACTTCTGTCTCAATAGAAAACCTGCAGAAGTCAGAAGCTTGGGAGAGATATACCCCCCAAATGAGTGCCTTCCGCAAATACTTCCAGTGGATGGTTAAAAACCCCACCTCCATCACACGCTTCAGTTCCCGAAGTTGAGCACATTTTGATTCACCTTCTCCTAGAAACCTGCAGTCCCTTTTCTAGGGTATATGAATGATAAAGCAATGACAAGGGGAAAAAGCAAACCTGACAAATGCCCACGTCCCCAAGGCAGCCAGCTCCAACCAGGTGGACACCTCGGGAATCATTTGTGTCTCAAGAGTGGCAAGAGGTGGGTGATCTGGATCTGCAGAGAGCTTAGGTTAGTCAAATGACTTTTGCAGGGCTCTGTGCCAGAATGAAGCAGAATGAAACAGAGATAATCCGCTAAAAGATTCTCCATATAGCAGGGGAACAGCCAGATGCTTCCTGTGTATGATATTTCAGGGTAGCATAAGATACATACCAGGACAGAGGTTCAGCAAGGTCAGCAGCAGCAGGTCAGAGGGGGGAAAAAAGATTTTAAAAAGGTGGAATATAATAAAGTGGGAGCAGAACTCCAGAGAAAATGCTTTGTGCTGGGAAGTTGTGCTGAGGTGTGGCATTAAGAAATGGCAGTTGGGGCCCCAGAGTACCATCCCACAGCAAAGCTGCACGTGGGCAGATGGTAATCTGGGGGTCTGTGCAAAATCAAATATAAATGGTTCAGCACAAACCTTGGAAATAAGGAAAGCATTACTGTGAAACAGACTTACCATTTCCCAGCAACCTGAAATTCAACTTTTGATTTAAAAGTTCCCAAAATAAACAAAATAATATAAAATAAAATAAATTAAAAAATCAACTTGTTAAAATTACATATGTAAGAGGTTTCTTGGCTTGTTTGTTTTTATGGAAACATCGGAAATTTGAAAGTCTAAGGATCATCCGTAATAGTCACATTAGACCTCAAAAGAACTGCCTGCAACTTAGTTTTGTTTCTTTTTAACATAGTTCCTTAAGTGTCTAAAATTAGGTAATTTAGAAAATAGTGCCTCTAGCAGACATCTGGGTTTCTGTGGTCAGACCTTCCAGTTATGTTATGTGTTGTTTAGCAACATCTTTCCTTTTCTTCAAGTATTTCAGTGTCTCAGGGGATTTTAGATCACATCATATTTAACGCTACAGCTGCCCAGCTAGTCAAAAGTAACCAAAATATTATGAGCTGAACACACAAAGAGACAGAGTGGAGCGTTGAGAGCCAGAGGTGTGATGCAGAATTACAATCCAAAATCTTCTGAACAGGAATCATGTTTTTACATCCCACAGCTGCATTTACAAGGCAGTGATCCTTTCATTTCTCCATGAATGACCAATATTTTAACTTTATTCTTTTATATATTTAGCTTTTAACAGAAAACAGAAATGATGTTTCTCTAGAAAACAAATTTCACTTTTGCATCCACTCATTCCTTCCTGATAAAAGTCAACAAAAACACTATTTTGCAATGACAGTGAACACGTGTAAGAGCAATAGACTATCAAATAAAGACAAATGTGTTATAATTTCCACATTGACTTGCACACACAGCAGAGCTATCCTGATGGAAAAAGCGCTAATGAATCCCCTGCTACAAATGATCAGACAAATGCATCTGAACAGTGTGAACAAAGCGAAATTGCCACAGAAGTTACAACTGTTCAGATGGATGTACAGGAGAAAGTCCATCCCCAGGTTACCACCAGCAGTT
>JAOXXN010000395.1:146218649-146236133 GCA_026770055.1 Myrmophylax atrothorax
GAAAGTCCATCCCCAGGTTACCACCAGCAGTTAATGCTTAAAAAAACCACCAGAAAGTTATAAAAAGCTTTTTAAAATAGGAATAGCCATTTCTTCCTTAACCTTGTGGAGGCAGTAATATAGCCCAAGGCATCAGACACAGCAAGTATCTGGTGTATCAGAAATTTTGCTGTCCTGGTTTACTCAAAACTATAGCACAGTGGCAAGTTTCAGGGTCAACTAGACTTTGACAAAGCATCAATGCTTCACTGGAACTTGAATGTTGCTACTCTTTCATCTGAGAAAAAAAATACCCTAATATTTGCCCTGTGACAGAGGACTCACAACATACTTTTAATCAGGGAACAAGGTCATGTAATAAATACTTGAGGAAGGTGTTTTCTCATGTGGAAAATAAACACTTTGGAAAAGTTCACTCACTGCATGTGTGGGCACTTGGGATTGGGTCAGTCTGGGCTTCTCATCCATGAGAGTGTACATGGGGTGTATGCAGCAGGAAGGCATCAAATTGTTTTCAGCCAAGCCACAGATCTTAGCATAACTGATTATATGGGTTTTGACTATGTTTTCATGTGTTAAGGTTTTATGAAAAAAAGTCTGGGTCCTGGGTTCTGCAGTACAGATATGAGTCAATCAGGACAGTAAGATTTTTTTTTCCTCCTCCTTACAGAAAGGAGAGTAGATTCTGTTAATGTTGGACTGTAAGGAAGCATAAACGAGTTTCTAGATTTTTTTTTCCTTTCTCCTTTTCTCAGCGAGAAGGAGAAAAGCTGACTCTGTACTTGAGGAGTTAGCAGTTTGCCAGCTCAACCCAAGGCACCGTGTCAATTCTGTCAGCCAGCAGCATGGCGAAGGGGCAGAGGAAGTGGGAGTCTTGTCCATGAGAGCCACAAATGTACTAGCCCTGAAGTAAAACACAGAAACTGAGCCCTACCCTCAGAGCTGAAAGGAAGGTCTTGTTGCCAAAAATGAGCATGGTTTTCCTTCATATCATAGTCATTTCACATGGTTTTGTTCTCCACTGTGCTTCCTAAGAAAATGAGTCTCAGAAGCCAGGCTTTTTTCCCAGCTATTTTTTCTTGACTCCTCTGAGGACTAGCTCCATTTAACAACTTTTTCTTGCCCATTTTTGTCCTTACTGCCGACCCAAGACACCCAGGACAGTGCTCAGAGCCTCCTTGCCTGAAAAGACACAGAAATTAAGAATAAAGACATGCCTGAAGACTAAATGCACTGGAGCTGTGACAGTCAGGAAGCCCTGCAAGCCTAAAACTGCCTTCTCTGGCACGGATGCAATTACCACATTACAACCCCCTTCCCAGCACTGTGACCAAGAGCAGACAGAGATAACACCGCTGTACAGGCTTTATCCTGCCAGAGAAAGAAAGACAAGTTTTGTGGTGGTGACTCCCTCCACTCTCCATCACTGCATATCAAGTGCAGTATGAGAATAACATCTCTGAGTAGGTGCCAGAGTAATTGCAATCCATGCAGCACCTCAGATTATGGAGCTGCCTGGGCAGCAGTAATTCCTTCTGCCACCAAGGTTTTCTGCTTGAAAGGCTGACACCTTAGCAGCTGCTTTGTGCCTGGCAGCTCTCCAGACTACAATCCCACTTTGCACCTGAGCTAATTTATTTGTGCACTCAAGCAACCCTTCTCTGCTTAGGGGTCATAGTGGCTGGATTTCACTTATACTGTCAGGGCAGGCAGCCTGCAGCAACACACTGGGATACCCTCTCTAACGATGTTCCACATCCTTGCCAAGCTGATGGCAAATCCTGCTGAGGAGTACCTATACTGTCATTTGCAATCATGTGTACTACCTATCAAGAGCTACTAGTCATAGAATGGCTTGGGGTGGGAGGGACATTGGAGATCTTGTTTCAACCCCCTGCCCTGGGCAGGAACACCTTCCACTAGACCAGGTTGCTCAGAGCCCCACCCAACCTGGCCTTGAACACCTCCAGGGATTAAGTTAGGGAAGGAAGAGAACTGGCATTTCTCCCTATCCACTTGCTCTGAAAAGGATAAAAAGTTGGAACATTTAACCTAGCTGCCCCATCTAACCTGACCTTGAACTTTTGCTTCTCTGGGCAAGCTGTTTCAGTGCCTCACCACCCTCACAGAAACTGAGCCTCATTCATTTTTCTCATCCAGTAAATTAAAGTCTACAAGGTTGTAGCTTAAAAAACCAAAATCATAGAGTTAAGATTCTCAGATATCAGGAGCTCAGCTACCATAAACTACCTGTCCAGCAAAAGAAAACATGTTATATTTTATAAATAAGTACATTTAGGATCAAGTAAGCATTAAACTCTCCTTTCCCCATCCAAAAAAGTGGAATCTGTAGGAATATTGCTCTAACATATGTTAATATCTCATCAGTCATGTTCTCACAAAATAGGATATGGACAACCTTTAAAGTGAGAAAAATAGAGTGCATAGTATTATTTATCGTACCAGAATCTTCTTATACTGCAAATTCAAATTTCCTCATGTGTCTTCATTAGTTTAAACTTTTGGCATCTGTGACTTCACAAAACTAGCCTTCTGCCTTTCAGATCTTCAAGGATAGATGCCTAAGGATTGTCAATACTTCAGTGTTGTATCTCTGCAGTATCTGTACTGACTCATCCCACTGTTCCAAAAACTTTTAATGTGATAGCACATTTAAAGAAAAAACATAAACAAGAAATATTAATTATAACCAGAAAAGCTCTGAAAGAGATGCAAAGTAGCAGCTACAGACTACAGCTGGCAAAACCACACTGATGTGGAATTCACAGCTCTTCTATCACAGAGATAGAAATGAAACTCTGTATTCAATACAATGTTCCCCTTTTGCTCACTTTAAAAATGAACAGTCTCTATTTACCCAATCTCTACAAACAGGATCCCTTCAAAGGCTGGAATCAGAGATCTTATCACAGACCTTTGTTGGAAGAAAGATAAAATAAATGTTATCTTGTTTCCCTGAAACTGTAAGTCACCAGTTCTCAGCCTGCAACAATATAGTAGTTAAGAATAAACTCAGATCAATACTGTAACTGAAATCCAACTTTTCAAAGCACTGGCTATAGCAGTGTTGCAGGCAGAGGGGCCAAGTGTCACCAGATGTGGTTGGGAAGTGCAGTTGGGAGGTTTGTGATTCAGGCTTCTGTCAGCAGACTGTTACAGATATATCCTGGATATTTCATGAATAACAGACTTTAGTCATCCAGGAGAGTTTTTCCTTGATTGAGGGCAGGTTGATAGATATTTTGTGTATAAATATTTATATCTCATCATCTGCTCCAAGAGGTACCTTGTGTGGGGCTCAGCTTGTTTGAATCGTCCATCTAAACCTGCCTCTCTTTTCCTTTCCTGTACATTACAAGGCAAGAGAAGTGCTCCCATTTTTCTTGTTGCACTTTGGGACCTCACAGTGTAGACCTTGCTAGTTTTTATTATTCCCACATGTAGCACAAATCCCCTTCCCATTGTTATCCACTGACACACTGACACTGCAGGGGTAAAAAGGAAGGAGAAGAAGGTAATGACATGAAACACAAGGTTTTAACCTGAAGTTAATTCCTGTTTGGCTGTCTGAGGCTGCTTGAAGCATGAATGCTGTTCTGCTGTCTAAAACAGGAATTACCCAAGTGACTCACCTCTTGCTGAGAGAGAAACCGCTGGCTTGTTCATCCCATGACAGCACTCAGAGCACAACACTTGTTCCTGCTTACAGCAATAACCTGATTCCTGCAATTTATTCTTGGTCTGCTGTGGATTGCATGGCTTTGGGGAAGTTGCAATAAAAACTGAAAATCTTGACAATTTTAAACTGATGCTTCCATTCCCAACAGCCTCTTCCTGTACAAATTGGTTAAGCTGAGATTTAAAAGTTGTCCTTACATTATAAGTCTCATTCACATAGTCATTAGTAGCATTAAATTGGGGAAGAATCTGCTATGAAATTTAGTCATCTGGTACCATGAAAAGGTGCTGTATTGGTTGTTTGATGTTCTGTTAAAGGCTGGTACTGCAAACCAGGAGATACCAGAGCTTTTCAAGTTTGCTCATTAGTTTCTTTGCAATGACAAAGGAAACAGCAAGGGCTTTAATCTGTAAATAATTTTTCATTCAGGGATTTGGGAACAATCTAGAGAATATAGAAGTTGTTTTGTTTTGTTTTGTTTTGTCCATGAAATGCTTCATTAAAGTACTGCTCATTTAATAACAAGTTCGGGGAGAAAAAAAAAAAAGAAGGGAAGTGAGTGATGTGTCTTTATGCAAAACCAAAACTCTGGCACCTCTTTGCTCTTGTTGTGCTACAGTTTGCTTGAGTTGCAGGAGATTGGCTTTGCATAAGAATGTTTCACAGAACAAGCAGGAAAAATGATTTTAAAACACAGAGGAAAAATTAAGAGGGAAAACAAGACAAGATCGCCAGATGAGGAGTTAAAGACCGACATCTTGATCTCAGCACATCAAATAGAACATATGTATTTAAATGCAGACTGTGCCCTCCTCCAAAAAAACACATTCCCCCCTTGGTGCACAGATACTCAACTTCAGATCAAAGAATTCTCAAGGTTTATTTTTTTCATTTTATCAGCCACTTCCAGTCACTTCCTCCAGTAACCCTCAGTCCCTAGATATGTCGGAAACAGGGCAGCACTTTGGATTCAGATTTCAACACTGTACATCACCATGACTGACTGGACTTCAGCAAAAAGACTGTGTAATGACAATTTCAGGAAGAGGGAGGATGAATTTTGGTACAATACTGCAAATCAATCTTTATTTTACATTAATTAAGGGCAGCAACTACAAGCCTGGCAACACGAACACTACTGCTGCAGGTACCCAGTAGCAGTACTGCTCAGGTACCCCCGCAGCAATACAAGCCATGAGCTTTGTAACTAACACAGATTTATTGGGGAACTCTTCTGCCTAGTAATCCCCACTAGTGAGACAGGATTACCACAAAAGGCTGCCCAGAACAGTGGTGGATGCTCTATACCTAGAAGGGTCAGGTTGGACAGGGGTCTGAGCAACCTGATCTAGTGGAAGGTGTTTCTGTGCATTGCAGGGGGTTGGACTAGATGATTTTTAAGGGTCTTTTCCAACACAAATCATTCTGTCATTCTATGATTCTTCTTCCCTGCCAGCCCACCCCCAAGGTCAGAGGCAGAGTATGATGCCTGTAGGTTAGAGAAGCAGTAAATACAACACCTAAGAGAGTCATGCTGCTCATCCAGGCAAAATGAGATGAGATCCTGACTGTGGCATATTTGGTAAAAGCTATAGGCAGAAGAAGAAACTCAATAGTCTGATTTGTGGTGGCTGGTTATTTTAAGGATACTGGAAAATGCATTGATGATCCTAGTTTAATAATTAAGAGCATCGAACTAAAACTTGAGGCCAAATTATGTTCTCATTTTAGTTCATTTAGATCTGTGAAAATGAATTGAATTACTCAAGATCTTCATTGATGTAATAAAGCTGGTCATTTTGGCATTACAGTCCACTGGTACTCATTACAGAAGCTAAACCACAGCCTCGCTCCAGATGGCTTGTCTCTACAACACAGCATACATCCAAGGCACTTCAAAAACTAATCACCTACTGATCATATCCCTTCAATTAAAAATTACTCAATATTTCCAAGTGCTGGCATCCGTTTTAGAAATACCAGAAAATTACAAAGTGCTTGGCCAATAATATGCAGCTTTTCCTACATTGCAGAAATGTCAGCTAAATAATATTCACCAGTTCAGCAAGGCCGTATAGTTTGTATCTGGTATGTGGTATATTTGAAAGTTTCTCCACCTCTACATCTGTTGCGGCAACAGACTTAGTGGAACCAGTTGAGAGCAAAGATGAATAGGAAATAATGTCTCTTACCATGTAGTGGGGATATAGATGGAGAGAATTTTTACATCAATTTGGTTCAGTCAAATGGTAAAAGCTCCAAAGAAATCTCAGTATCACTCTTTTTTGATGAAGAGGACCCAAGCTGATGTGCAAGTTGCTGCAGTGGGGTTAACCAGAAGGTCTAATTTCCCCAATAAATCACACATTTGCTTATGTGGCACTTACTCTGGTTTATATCAGGTGAAAACAGAAAAGTAAGGAGGTGTGGATCTGAGGTGATGATGATGTTTATTTCACAGAAATCACAAAAATACAGAGAGCTCACTACAGAGTTTTCTGTGTTTCTAATAAAAACTTTAGACACAAAGCCAAGTGGATTTTTTATTTTAGTGCAAACTCCTCAGAGCATCATTCACCAGCTATTTGAGTTTGCATCAATGAAGTCTCATCTCCAGGAACACAGTTATTATCTCCTCTAGTCTCTGCTGACAGACTGGGCTTACATTAGCCATGGCTAACAACTTGAGGTAACTAACAATAAAGCTAAATTACACCTTTGCTGAAGTAAGACTTTCTCACTCATTGTAGAGAAAATTAAGGGTATTTTCCAGATAAATGACTGTGCATGTCAAATATGGTTCAATATATTTAATCTCATAACCACACATTCAGTCAGGAAAAGGTGGCTCAGCTCCACAGCAGGAGCTGATGTTTGCATGGGATAATTGAACCAGTGTGAGCAAAATCTTCCTGTGCTGTGCCTTTCTGACAAGGGTCCCAAAATTCAGAGATTTTTCATTATGTTGGGTTAATTATGGGATGTAGGTATCCTACAGTCCATAAACACAGGACTCTCCACAGTAACCTAACTACTATAGTTTAAAGCTTGGAGAATCTCAAACTGACATGTCAAAGAGACAGTTATTGGGAAATCAAAGCTGATAACAGAATTCAAGAACAAAATTTAAAAGGGAATAGGCAGGCCAATGCATGAGGCCACCCATCTTGCTCGCACTGTATAGCTGCATTTAGTTAATTCAAACACTGTGAAAATGTGTCACTACACCAAAAATGTGCTTTGCAGCAATGACAAATGTGACTTGTTCATTTGAGAACATAGACAGGTATAAAATAACATACCAGTTTCCTTTAGAGCAGCCCTATGAAGAGGTGTTTTCAACTTTCATTTTATCACAATACAGACAAGTATGATACAAACACAGACTTAAAAGAGCACGTAGACAAAACATTAACAACAAGTCTATCAGTTTGGCGTTGCAAAGGATTTGCCATGATGAGTTAAAGGCTACCTGTGCTTTCCCACCCCAAAACTGTACACTTGCTTTTGACAGCTGCCTCAGTGAACACTAATTGAACTTGGGCTAATAGAAATCAATTTTCTTCTCAATAGCTAAGCATGCCATAGCCTTTTTTTCCAGAAACTCCAGTATTTTCAGCTAACAGCTTCACACTGTTCTAGTTTGCAGACCTCTTCTTACAGATGGCACTAATGACCAGAGACCCAACGTACTAACTTATTTTTGCTTCACTGCTAGCAATGAGAATCACTTCAGGTCATTAAAGAGATTTGTCTGGCTGAACAGCTTCCAGAGTTGCAATGAAGTAGTTATTTAATATCCTCAGATGAAAGGTACTATGCAAATAAAACAGCATTGTGTTGCACCAAAGAGGGTCCTCTGATTATCATCTCCTGTTAGTGCAATAGAGGTAAATGGGTTCTAGCCTGAGTTTTTGCAATACAATTTCTTGGACAAACTGTAGTCAGCCTAGCTTGACAAATTTAAACAATTAACCCATGGGAAGTCAGGTTTCCTTTTGATATTTGCAGGTCAGCTGCATTGAGACAATATCTGAAGTACAAAGAGGCTTTCAGGGCCAGATTCTGATTTCATTCAGCATGGTGTAAATCAGGAATAATCCCTTTAGAGATTAGTAGGAGTGAGATCAGATTCAAGCACTTGGAATTAAGCACAAACCATGTGCTTGTGGACTTATTCTAATTCTGCTAAATACAAAGCAATTCTCCTTCATGTCCCTCTCCTGTCTAAAGAAGTCTGAGCTGAGTAGCAAAGAAAGCGCAGCTGTGAACACCCAAAAGAAGATGTTTGACACTGCAAAATACTTTTTGTTACAAAGTTATTAAATACGCTTTGCAATTAAAAAAAATAAAACCAAACACACACACATAAACCCAAACAAACAAAACAAAAAACAACAAAACCCACAGCCAAACTAAAAAACAACCACAAAAAAAAAGAAAAAAGCCACCTTCAAATTACATAAGTAGAGCAGAAATGTGTTTAAAGATCCCTCTTGACCCCCTAACCATGAAATGAACTACAGTAACAAATTCTTACAAGAAACCAACATGTTTAAATACTCCTATTTACGGCATCTGTTTCTGGTTCGGGGCATATATCAAAGGAAAGCATGAGCAGAGCTTTTGCCAGATGCCTTTAACATCCTTAGGAAGCATCTCCATGGGAATTCCAGCATTGTCATGAATTAATGCAATGTCATCTAAAAGTTACTTGTTTTCTTTCCCTGCCACTGTCTCCTTTGATAGGTTAAACAATGAAAAGATAACCATGCCAGTGAGCACCTTGTTTATTTTTAATTCAAATCAAAAACCAAAGGGCAAACCCCTTAATGAAACTGTGCATGTTTGTGCAACTAAACCGAAAGCATATAACTTCTGCCATTCACAATGCCTGCGGTACATCCCTGCTAACACACCGCTTTGAGAGTGCATCTGGAGAATCCTGGTGAAAGAGGCCAAATTACAAATCTTCATCCTACTTAGATCAAGATACAAATCTCACAAGCGATGGGGAACTGTGAAGTTACCCACTGAGAAGGATAGCAGGAGTCTGCATAAATACTGTTTTCATTTGGAGTAGAATGGTGTGATGGATTAGGCTAGTACGGGGCTGTGTTTTGAATTTGTGCTGAACATAGTGTTGATAATACAAAGATGTTCTGCTATTGCTGAGCAGGGTTTATACAGAGCCAAGGCCTTTTCTGCTTTTTGTACTGGCATGGTGGCGAGGAAATCGTGAGTGAATGGGAGCCTGGGAGGAGACACAGACAGGACACGTGATCCAAACCGACCAAAGGGATAGTCCAGACCGTATAACATCATGCTCAAGCATATAAAAAGGGGGAAAGAAGGAGGAAGTGGGGAACATTTGAAGTGACGACATTTGTCATCCCAAGTCCCAGTCACATGTGATGGGGTCTTGCTCTCCTGGAAGTGGCTGAACACCTGCCTGCCCAAGGGAAGCAATGAATTAATTCCTTGTTTTGCTTTGTTTGCATGTATGGCTTTGGCTTTCTCTTTTATACTGTCTTTGTCTCCACCCACGAAGTTTTCCAGCTTTTACACTTCCGATTCTCTCCCCAGTTCAGCTGGTGGGAGAGTGAGTGAGTGCTTGGGTGAAACCACAAGTGTTTTAGTCTGTCTGCTCTAATGTTTACATCACTTACGCCTCCTAAAATAGCCTACTGAGCAGGCTGAAGGACACCTTTAATGCAAGATACCAGTGCTGTGGCTTTGTTCTGCACTTCCTGAGAAAAAAAGAAAAATCAATTTCAACTCTACCAACACCCGAGACACCCTCCAGGACCTGCCGCATGCCTTCAAGATCACTCATCAGGTTTGAAATCTTTCACCACGTACTGTTGACAAGGATCTCTTATCCTGTGGCCTTTGAGGAAGTAAAAAATCTTATTAACAATCTCACGTCCCAGCTCTGGACAGGAAGGTGAAATTCTATAGGAGCTGTAAGTGGACTGGCAAGGGCTGCCACACCTATGAAAGAATTTCCTGAGGAGGGTAAGTTTATAACAAAGAAAATTTTAGACAGTGATGACTGATGGCTCTAAGGAAAGAGCTCTTCTATACACATGGAAAAGTCCTGTTGGTTTTGTGGAAAGAAACCACAAGCCTGTTCATACAAGTGCCATGTGTTACACAGATTATAAGAAGCCACAAGCTTTGTAAGTCTCCATAAGAAGATGATAGCTTTAGCAATTGATTCAAATACATGTGCTGAGCAACATCCCTGTGCTGACTCAGAGGGAATTACCCTGCTCTGCTGTCTCCCTGAGAAATTTTGGTCTTGCTTTCAATAGTCTCCAGGTAATGAGCAGATCAAGCCCTAATGAGCTCAGTAGATATGACAAGTCTATACTCAAGGTTACTGTGCATGACCCTACTCTCTCTTGGAGAAAGGTGAAACTGTCATGCAGCCTTTGTTTCTGACGGAAAAGAGTATTATAAACAAAACACAGGACTTGATCCGAGAGGCGGAAACACCTTCATTTCCTTGGACGTCAATGTTGTTGGCGGCAGGCAAAAAAATGCTGCCATGTACCTGCCCAGGAGTAGCAATAAGCTCACAAGAGAGCAAAGCAGCTAGAGAGGGAGATCTGAAAGATTGATTCTGACAGCTATAAAAGCAAGAGGTTTTTAATAGTCAGGAAACTGTCAGTGCCCTAATAAGAGAATTTTCATCTCCAAGAACTACACTAGAGGAATGTAACCTGACGTGATACAAAAGTAACAAAGGTAAATTTGGCTCTCTTCCCTTTGGAGAGTTGAAGGACTGTGAGAGACATGCTTTTCAAAACAAGCAAATCTCTCCCAGTTTTACTCTCAGTTTGACCCTTGGGCACCAATGGCACTAAGTCCCATCTCAGTATTTAGGTGAGAAGGATGCCAGCAGCACTGAAGCAGGTGGCATCAGTTCCAATGGTACCAGTTTCACCCTGTAGAAGAGCTGTCTTCTAAAGCCAGCTGGTTTCTTCCAAGAGTCAGAAGAGTTACATGCCACCCTGGTAATCCCACCCTTGGTTTGTGCACCTCTGCCAAGCAAGCCTGAATCTCCCATAGGAAATGCATCAAGCAGTCTCGTGGTCTTGTTCCACCTCCAGTCTGTTCCGTGAGAAACATCTCACTGAAGATACAGACCAATATCCAAAACCAGTAAATTTCCAAGCAAGACAGTAAAGGTGTAAAATTTGTAATGGCAGAAAATAGCCAGACTCAGAATATTATTTTCCAAATTCAGAGACATGCCGAAAGTGTGGTTAGTGGTTCTTAGAAAAAACTCAGGGGAGAGTTACACCTCGATGAAAAGTCATTTTCTAAAATAAAGCTGTAATGGGTTTTGGGTTTTTGGTGGGGGTTTTTGGGGGTTGGGTTGTTTTGGGTTTTTTTCCATAAAATACAGATAACCTCCAATTTTGTGTGTGGCAGGATGAATCAGGGAAAAGACACGTGGAGCAAAGCTTGTTTAAAAACTTACACAAAAAAAAGCGTAAGTCCCGGAGAGTTCACCTGAGGAGGTCGTAAGGGTTGCTTTCTGCTGCACTGATATAACTCTTCATCTGGTTTCTTCCCACAGGACAACTGTCCTTTTTCCAAAATAAGAACTTGAAAATGGGGCAAACTTCTTAAGGTTTATCAATTAGTGTGATCACAGTCAATACAGAAAGGACTTGGGTATTTTAAGCCAAAGAGACAAAGGTCTACTGTTCCTGGAATGGGGGAAGCTTTTCTCCAAGAAACAGTAGAGACAGGGGCTGCACAAAGCACTTCTGCCTTAATCCGTGAAAATTTAAGCTTTATATAGCTGGTGAAGAGGCTGGAGCACAAGTCTTAAGGAGAGCAGCTGAGGGAGCTGGGAGTGTTTATCCTGGAGAAAATGAGGCTGAGAGGAGACCTCACCACTCTCTACAACTCCCTGGAAGGAGGTTGTGGCATGATGGGGATTGGTCTCTTCTCCCAAGTAACAAACGACAGGATGAGAGGAAATGGCCTCAAATTTCACCAAGGGAAGTTTAGATTGGATATTAGGACTCTTTTTTTTTTTTCCTGAAATGAGTTGGAAAGCATTGGAACAGGCTGTCCAGGGAAGTGGTGGAGTCACCATCCCTGGATGAGTTAAAAAAAGCCACATGGATATGGCACTTGAGGCCGTGGTTTAATGGTGAACATGGTTGATGGTTGGACTTGATGATCTTAGAGGTTTTTCCTAACCACAATGATTCTACAATAGCATTCTTCATCAAGACCTTTTACAGGTAAAGGAAAACTGTGTGTCCTCCTTCTAAGACATAAGAAACAAAGCTCCACCAACAAGCCGCTCTGCTACTGCAGCAGTGGGTCAGATGGCAGCAGAGGAAGCAACAAGCAGCTTCTTCTCCTGGTGCTCTATGAAACAGAGACACCCCCCTCCAAAGGACCTAGATTGGTAATTCTAACCTATTGATTCTTTTTCATACAAACCTCCATTTTTTCCCTCTATTAAAAAAATTCCAAAGTGAATCACAATCACATAGCAACATCCTCTGCCAATACTTGACTCAGTATTGTCAGGAGACTCTCATCTTGCAGAGAGGCAGCTTAGTTATTCTGAGCTCCTTTTTTTCATTGCTACTGAAAAATGTTTTAGCCACTTCTGCAATTAATGCATCACCTTTTACTTTTCAATAACCTTGTATTTTTCAACAGCCAGCATCCATCTCCTGCTCCCGCACAGTTACAGAACTCTTGGAGAAAAACAAATCAGTGTCTTAACTGGGCATTTACACCCAACTTTTGTTGGTGTAATTACTGTCTGAATTCTGAGTATTATGTCAAATTGCTCCTGACAAATCTGGTGGCCTTCTGCAATGGTTGTACAGCATTAGTGGACAATGGAAGAGCAATTAACATCATCTACGTGGACTTGTGCAAGTCATTTGACACACTGTCTCATGCAATATACTTGCCTTTAAACTGGAGAGACAGGGATTTGACAGCTATAGCACTGGGTGGAAAAGGAATTGGCTGGATGGTCACACTCAAAGAGCTGTGGTCAACAGCTGAACGTCCAAGTAAGGAGCAGTAACTAGTGGTATTCCTTAGGAGTCAGTATTGGAACTGGCACTGTTTTATATCTTTCTTGGTGACGTGGACAGAGGAAGCTCACTGATGACACCAAGCTGTGTGGTATACAGCCAGCACACTGGAGGGGAGGGGTGCAATCCAGAGACTTGAACAGGCTTGAGAGACAAGTCCATGAAAACCTCATGAATCTCAGCAAGGCTCAGCAAGGCAAAGTGTAAGGCCTTGCACCTGGCTCAGGGCAATCCCAACAGATATAGGCTGTGCAGAGAACGGATTGAGAGCCCTGAGGAGAACTTGAGGATATTGGTTGATGAAAAGCTCAACATGACCCAGCAAAGCACACTTGCAGCCCAGAAAGCCAACTATGTCCTGGGCTGCATCAAAAGAACCATGACTGGCAGGTCAAGGGAGGTGACCCTGCCCTAACAAGCTAACGAAGTGGCAGGACAGCTGTTCTCCAGTAGTTTTATCACAAAGTTGTGAAACTGCTCCTATTTCACACATCCTGCTACCATGATACAGGCTTTTTCTCTGTAACTCTTGGTCTGAAACAGTTTTTAATTTTGCATATCTATTTTTGCACAGTTTTTAACAGAAAATCTGCTGTGACAGCCACAGTAAGTCAATGACACTATTTTCCTCTGAGAGGTCTCAGGATCCAGGCAAGCAAAAGTGGTGCATGAGCAAGTCAGTGACACTTTATTCTCCTCTGAGAGGCCTCAGGATCCAGGCAAGCAAAAGCAGTGCATGAACAGCCACATGGAAAAAGCACCAAACTGCATAATCCTTGTAGCATTATGGTGATAACCTCATTGTAGTAAACAAAACAGAAATATAGGTGACTTATGTAGCATTGGCTATGACTCTGCACATCTCTGGTGACTGCGTTACTGAATGGAGTGGCAGAGAGCGAACTGCTGAAGCCAATGTCCCATCTTTAAAGCTTTTCTCTCCATGTAGTTGAAGATTCTCATTTATTTTTTCAATTCAAAATCAAGCTGTTGGACAAAAAGGCAAAGTTTATATCCTTACTGGAGTCTCCAACTATTTTACATGCTGAACTAAACCTCTAGGAAACTGAAATGCTGTCATTGGCAGCTGCAAAAACTGGAACAGAGGGCTGAGAAGGC
Organism: Myrmophylax atrothorax; assembly: GCA_026770055.1. Classification (NCBI taxonomy): domain Eukaryota; kingdom Metazoa; phylum Chordata; class Aves; order Passeriformes; family Thamnophilidae; genus Myrmophylax; species Myrmophylax atrothorax. Next base: position 146,232,558 of record JAOXXN010000395.1, read on the forward strand.
AGACACTGATCTCTTCTCTGTGGTGACCAGTAACAGAACCAAAGTAAATGGCATGAAGCTGTGTCAGGGGAGGTTTAGGTTGGATATTAGAAAAAGGTTCTTCACTGAAAGGGTGGCTGAGCACTGAAACAGGGTCCCCACGGAAGTTGTCACAGCACCAAGTCTGACAGAGTTCAAGATGCATTTGGACAATGCTCTTAAGCACATGGTGTGATTATTGGGGCTGTCCTGTGCAGGGCCAGGAGTTGGACTTTGTACAGGTAAGGGAGGTGAGTTAATGACAGTCAGGAGAGGTTCAGGCACGGCAGGCACAGGAGGCTTGATCAGAAGCCTTGAACAAAGAGCTTAGAACTTCATTTTTAGTTACAGCTTCACCTTTTATGTACTCTTGTATACAACATGGCCTCACACTATTGGCTAGTCACTTCACTAAGCATACATGGAAACATTCTACTGGCTACAAGGTATCCCACATTCTACAGGTGGCTCTCTCCTCCTCAAGGGTGTACTATAAACTTCTTTCATTCAAGGATTCACACTGAACTGCTTCATATCAATTTCTTCATCAATTACCTCAGACATTAGGGGGTCCGCACACCCGCTGCTAACCTCCACAGGACTTGTTGATTCTCGTGAGCCCCTTTCAACTTAGGATATTCTGTGAGTCTATAATAACTCAAATAATTTCACTGCAATGATTATTGCCTTCTCAGCTGCTGAACTGTACATGCCTCCATGTCCTGCCTGCAAACTTAGTATCTATCTGCTTTGTGTTTCCACCAGTGCTGCTGCTTGATCACCCAGAGATACCAGCCCTCCAGCATTAGTAGCTGAAGTTTGAAGCTGAACTTCTGTTAATGGAATAGAGGGCAAACAAAAGTTCAGTTTCACCTCTCAGGCTGAATTTTTAGGCTAGAAGTAGGCCTTAAGTCTGAAAAGAGCAGCAGGTCTGTTTGTGAGATGCAGAGTGAACAGGAGAACTGATCATATTTGCATCTTGATAAGAGCAAATTTTAACTGAAGGGGAAAAGAAGAGTATGTAGGAGGAGGAAAGAGAAGAGAGATCAAGAAGCAAGAGATCTACTTCTTCTAATAAGCATTAGACTGAGGAGCAGGAGAGGTCCTTTCTTCAAATGTACAGAATTGCCCCTGAAGAGAAAAGCAGGGTGAACCTTCCTAAGAATAATAACATCTGTGCAAAAATAGCTTCAAAGAGACAATAAATAAACCCCCAAATTCAGGTATAATATCAGTATAGCCATTGGCTGATGAACTGTCTTAATGCAAGTCATATCAAATTCAGAAGAATCATTCTGACATTTCTGAAGGCAAACTTTCTTGACTCTTTTAAAATGTGCAATTCTGACTACCTAAGACTTTTAAATGGCCTTTGAATTAAGATTAGGTAAACTAAAATGCAGGAATATCTCACTTTATCAAAACCATAATTATCTTGACCTATTCTTGTTTAATTAATGATTGCTTCATTTCAATGTAAACCAATTTTTTCTTAGCATTGTCAGAAAAAAAATAAAAACCTAAGATCATCAGCAAAAAATTATTTAAGTCAAACTCTGGTAAGAGAAAGCTTTAGATGCATGGAGCAATAGTGTAGGCAGCTAAAGTCTCTCACCAATGCAGGCTGCAGCCTGCATATCTGCCCCAAGTAGGTCCTGTAAAAGGCATCACCATCTCCCAACAGACTAAGGGAATTTAGGATATAAGCATGGATCTCCTTATCACACCCTGGCAGCTTTGGATGCACTCTAGGGTATAATAAAAGAGACAAATACTGTCAGGTCAGCTCTAATTCAAGTTGCAGGTAGCCCTACATCATGCTCTTTACATGTGAGTTTGTAGAAGTCTCAGGGTGAAGTAACACAGGTCTCTGTTTGATGACTAATCCTGAAGGACTGCCTGTAGGACTCAAACTCCATGTTTCAACCCAAATATTCAGATGCCATCTTCCAATTTGATTTGTAGTTTTGCATGCCAGAATGTAAGCAAGTACCTTAAAAAAAGAAAATCCAAACCTGGCCACGTGCAGTGTGCTTTGAATTTGAGCTGGAGAGTGGGAACCTGATTCCTATCTAAAAAACCCTGGAGGTGATGCCTTATGCTTCCCTGGCAGGTCATATTAACTGAGCTGGCAGATTTGATAGAATTAGTTTTCTTTTTTCGAGCTGGTACAGCACTGTGATGTGTCAGCACACACAGTATTTCAGATAAGTAAGATTAAGTCATTGATTGAAGACCCAGCCTCCAGAAATAATGTAGTGTCCTTTAAAAGCAACATCCTTTGTTTTGTGTTGGTGTGTAGCTCTAAAAAGAAAATTAAAAAAATCTAAAAATCCACCAATTCTGGGAAAATGTCAGTAGCAATTATCTAGTCAAGAGACATTTTAAAATTGCATCAGATTTAATACCTCAGTGTCATTGTGGCAGTTTTCACTCTGCAAAGCAGTCCTCCAAGGGGATAGATAAGGAGAAATCCATTGCAGGAGAATTTTGGGGATACCAAGAGTACGTGTGGTCACCTCCATGCCAGCAGCAGTCCTGTGTCAAGCACCAGCAAGGTGGGGAACACTGTGGTTGGACCATGTGGGCTCTGACCAGTCACACTCCTCCTCCACTCAAACTCTTTGGGATGGAAAGCTACAGTGTTGAGCCTCCACTGAAAACTACTGTTGGGAGAAAGGACTTCCAAAAGCTACTACAAAAAAAAACCCAAACCAAAGGCTTTATTGATATCATGTCCTCAGAGTAGGAAAGCTACACATCAAGTATTTATAATTATTTACACATTGTGTTTCTCCGGCACTCTGCAATACCTTGTGATTGTCTGACAGAAATAGCTGCGAGATCAGCCAATGAAAACACGTGTGGTTTGATGAGATTAACAGGTTTCCTGAAATAGTACAACCCCTGTCTGACCAAAGGTTTTGTCATCTCATACATAGGGCATAAGTCTTCTACCCAATGAAGGACATGCACATCAGTCCAGATAAAGCAACTTAATCATGAGCACTTCAAAGTGCAGCAAAGCCAGGAATGAATTGCTTTCCACTCTCCTTTCCCTCCAAAATTTCATTTTAGCAATTACTACTGTCTTTACAATTGATGACATCCCTAATCTTAACTCATGCTCCAGAGCATATTCTACTGATATTATTGGGAATTTCTTTTAAAAAGAGCTCCCTGTCCCCCAAGGCCCTCCATTTTCCACAATCCATGGCTATTTCACAGCTGATAGGGTTGTACAGCCCTGACTTACTCGAGCTTTCAAAACTCTGAAGGACATTTTCCATGAAGTGATTTGAGTTTGCTACTTACAAACTGGAGCATGAGACATTTGGCATCAGTGGGAAGTGGAGGCTGGAGTAAGAGAGGGTAAGGTGACCAGAAGGGTGACAGCAGTTCCTCTGTGGCTGCTGTTAATGAATGCCAATCATGTGACAAGAGGAGTCACATGAAGAGACAACTTATATTGATAACATTATCTACTTCATAAGTTAAGTATTAGTGTCCAGAAAGCAAATATAGCTCCCTCAGGGTTATCTCAGTTGCCAAACACAT
>JAOXXN010000395.1:146241353-146260080 GCA_026770055.1 Myrmophylax atrothorax
ATCATCCCCTCCACTCCGTCTCACCACCCCCCCCATCTCATCCTTTCATTACCTACTTCCCAATTACCTCCCCCGCACCGTCATCCCCCCATCTAAGCCTCCGAGAGGGGCTGTGCGGCGGAGAGGTGCGATGCGAACCCGGACTCACCTCTGCAAGGCGTCGGGATAAAATCCTGCTCCCACCGGGTACTCCCTAGAGGGTCACCACCCAGGAATGTCTGTGTTCCCCTCAGCCCTCCAGACTACTGTCTGAAGTTGGGCTGTGTGGATCCCAAAGATGATTGCAGCAGGGAAAGTGGAAAGAAATTCTGCACTTCTCATAGGAGAAAATGTAGATTGCATCATTATTAAAATCATAGTCAAGAATCATAGAATGGTCTGAGTTGGAAGGGTTCTTATAAAGATCATCTGGTTTCAAACCCCCTGCCATGGACAGGGACACTTTCTACTGGATCGGGTTACTCAGAGTCCCATCCAACCTGGCCTTGAACACTTCCAGGAATGGGGCATCCACAACTTGTCTGGGCAACCTGTTCCGTCATCACCCTCTCAGGAAAGAATTTCTGAATATCTAATCTAAATCTACCCTCTTTCAGTTTAAAGCTGTTCCCCCTTGTCTTATCACTACATTTCCTCAGGAAAAAATCCCTCTCCAGCTCCTTGGTAGCCCCTTTAGTAGTAGAAGGTTATATAAGGTCTCCCCAGAGGCATCTCTCCTCCAGGCTGAGCAACCTCAACTTTCTTGGCTTGTCTTCACAGGAAAGATGCTTCAACCCTCCTCTTTCAGTCCAGCACCAGACATTTTTAAGGTGACTATAAAAAACTTTAGAATTAAAAAGAATGCAGCATCATTAAAGAATCTCCCAGACAGATACATTCAAAAGATAAAATATCTGCTAAAACTATTTAACAACATAACGTTGGCTTTTTTAGTGTCAGTGTGTAAAGACTGGCACGAAGACTAGAAGCAAAGGGGTTATAGCACCTCCAAAGAAGCAAATGATCTTTGATCTTCTCTCCTCTGCCCTTCCATAGGCAGTGTAACATGTGCAGTGAACATCCACAGCACATATCAGAGGAGAGAATGTATTCCTGAGCTCTAAAAAACATATTCCTTAATGCTGGACAGCCAGTGCATAAACTCCCTTTGTGAGGCAGATGAGTTTACAGGTTATTAATCTAGTTACTGAAGCTGCCCACACTCTTGGTTTATTACATCCAGCATACCATATTTCCACTGGAAACTGTAACGTGCTATGTAGGAGCTGTAAGTCAGCAATCATCACCGAGCTTGTTTCCATAGAGTTATATTAGTAAAAGCTTATGTGTGAATTCAGACCGGTGTCACACTATGTACCACACTGTGCACACATTTGCATTCAGGTGAGAGTACCTGTGACAGCCTGAGCTTTCTGCTTAGGGAGCATGAGCCCATACAAACCCTTCAAGGGACTCATCCCATCACTAAATCCTGCCTTTGGATATGGAAGAGCAGAATAATATTATATCCTTCATAAATAGGGCTTGGAAGGGGTTTAATATAAAGCAACAAGCATGAATAAAACCCCCAAAACATTAGTCTTCTTTTACAAGGAGTGTATCAACACAAGGAATTACTGTGTGGTGAAAACAGTCTATTAAATACCTCTTCACTGCTTCTTCCAAGGAGCTGCTTGACACTTTGCTGGAGGTGGGATAGGGCCTTCGAGGAGCTCCAATTTGATCATCTGTGACAGTTTCTGTTACCCTCTTGGCTTGATGCTCTCATACCTTCAGGCAAATTAGTTGAATTTGGTCCTCCATTTCCTTAACAATAATAGTGGGTGAGTGGGTCTGTTTATGAAGAAAATCTCTGGGGAACAGCTCACCAGCGGTAGGGTTCTTCATCAGGTTTGGTGATTTCTTCCACACATTTTTGAGGGGATGGAGAGAGTGAAAGGATGATGAGTGCTACGAAGTATATCCTCTGAAAGTGACAGTGCCTGGGGAAGGAAGAGCCTGAGCACTCTGAATTTTACTGCCTGCTGTACCACACCTGATCTGTCCATAAGTTCAACAGAGAAAAAGAATGAAGGTAGCAAACAGCTGATTTACCATCATACAGCATACAAAGTTTTGCTAGGTGGCGGAAAGCTTAACCCTGTAGTCAAGAATGTCCTAACTAATGATAGTTAATCCAGATGGGACTGGAACAGGTTGCCCAGAGAAGCTATGGATGCCCCATCGCTGGAAGCGTTTTGTTTTTTCTTTCCCATTGTATTTTCCATCTTAGCTCTGAGCCATTTCCCTGGAGCACACAAGAGTGTGCCTCTCCAGCCACATGAACAGTGGTTACGAGTTGCAATGAGAAGATACAGAAGCAAGCTCTGCAGCAGCTGAGTTTAGTCAGAGAGGCTCCTGTTCATAGCGCAAGGCGGAAGAGGAGTGTGCTTGCCTCAGAAATGCCTCAGGGAGGCATGACACAGCGATATGGGTGTAGCATGGAGAAATACAGAGCATGGAGAAGTTCCTCAGGTCTCTGCTAGCACCTGACTGAGCCAAGAGCAGAGAACAAGATCAAATTCTCCTGAAACAGCAAATGTTAACCTATTTCTCTTTATTGTATCAATGTTATGCTCAGTTAATTACCTCCGATGCTCTCAACTTCACTGATGCACCCCGATGAGTGTGCAGGTAACAAGTGCTCTACCATAATGCCATCATAATCATAGCAGGGTCCAACCCAGTGTGTTGGATCCACTCCCCCTTATGCTGTAGCATTTCCCTAGCAAGTGTCGTTGAGATGTTTTTGGGAAAGAATCCAGGATTTGTTTCACAGACAGTATTTCCTCAACAGCTCAGTGAATATGGAATAGCTTGAACTAACCATGCAAATCTCACTTGTCTTCTTATGTAGAGAAACTGTATCTATTCTAAACTCTGGGCCAGGGCTTTCAACTGCTGATGGGGGATAGCTATGCAGACTTCAAAGGAGCTGTATCAGCTTTCACCAAGTGGGGTTCCAGCCCTTTATTCATATTTTAAAATTCAGAAACTGTGCCTAGGTAAAGCAATTTTCTCTATACTTTTAAGTAGCCAGTATTTTATTTTATAGCTGTTCCCTCAGTGGCAGGATTGTTTCTCAGTAGTCTGTTTAAAGGCCCTTCAAGGCTGAAGGAATTAAAACAAATAATTTAAAGCTTGTCTATGATGCATAATTTTTAACATATGTTTTACAGACCATGTGGAACAATTTTTTCTGACATGTCAGTAGATATTTTACAAACATGCTGTGCTGGAACCAAAACGTTTTTTATTTCAGAGTCGGATTTGAGCCCTCCTGTGCATGGACACAGCAGCGTGCTGGAGCCTGCAAGCCATAACAGGGAAATCATTATCATCAGCACTGATCAGAAAAGAGCAGAATTGTAATAATTGCAGCATTTTCTACCTCTTACACACAGTGTTAAACTACATGGGGACAGAACTATGGCTTCCCATCTCAAGAAGCCTCATCCCAAGGTAGGGACAGAGGAGGTGTGATTTGTTTAAACTACAGCTGCAAAAAAGACAGACCCAAGTGGTGCTAGAGAAGGAAGAGTGAGGCATGTTGACCTTTGATTATTTTTTGAAGATTGACTGAAGTGTTTTTTTGCCAACTTCCTGTTAACACCCTAAACAGTGTGGTGCTAGGAATGTTGTCTTAGTAATTCTTGGCAGTTTTAATAGGCAAAGCTAATTGGTGGTGAGTAACAATGATTCACCTTTTATGGATTTCATTTCTTGTCCCTTCCTAAGTCCTTGCAATAAAAAAGGGTGGAGGCATCTACTCTGCAGATGCTCAAAATCAGCCTGGGTTTCAGCCTTCTCAACTGCTTTCCACTCTCTTCCTTGTTTTCCTGGATTGTCCAGCTTTTAATTTCTATTTAATAGTTATTTTGTGTTTGCAGCTAGAATTAAATTGGTTTGGTTATTTCAAAAGCTCTTCGGGCCCAAACCCAATTTCAAGTGTTTCAGCAAGTTGTAAAGTTAGGCACAGAAGATTTGGGCTTGTGTTTGCTCCTCCTTTCATTTGCTCTCCCTTCAGTTCAAAATCTGTCATTTTTCAAACAAGCCAATTGCCATTGTGTCTAGAAGTTAAAATAGAAAATCAGCATTTGGTATGTATGCTGTTGCCAAGAAGCTATTTCTCCTCTCCTATGTAAATAAATTGTTATTTAAAAATGGTTGGCTTGCTCTAAAAGATGTGCTAAGTGCTGCCATTCTACCGTGCTCCCAGTGGGAGGAAAGATGAGAGGATACAGGAGTGTGGCCAACTATGCCCCATACCCAGCTGCTCCCTCCTCTAGTTCTGTTGAATTGCACTGTTCTTTGCACAGGCTGAACTGGGTAGTTGGATAGTTCCTGTCTCAATGAACACAGCAGGTGTGGTTACTGATCTTGCCAGTTATGTCCCCAGGCCAGGACCAAGTTCCACACAGGTGGATCCCTTTAAAAGTGATTTACTGATAAATCTATATGTTTTTATGTAGATAATTATTCATGTTTATTATGTATTACATAGATGCACACCTATTGATTTGTACAACTAGATGTGAAAGAGATTAAATACTTCCAAACCTTATGAATATGGAACTAAGAATATTGACCACAGATGGACTCTACACAATTTATTTATTCTGACTGGCAAAAGAGACAGATTGTATATGTATATCTGTATTTATGTCAGATGATAAATATATATCTTACCCATACTGAAGAGGTAAAAGATGTTCTGTATTCAAATGTATAAGAAACACTGTCCTTATTTTCCATAACTTGCTACAATAGCACATTATACACAGTGCTAACAAACTTGATTAGGCTATTTAATGACAATCAACTTTGCCCTAACGAATACACAGTTTTATTATGTCTGGCTTGGTTTTCTTGGCTTTCATTTTTCTTTTCTTTTTTTGTAAGCAACACCCCACATCTGACATATGTTGCAGAACTGTGATAGTCTTCCCTGATCCAAAGTCTCCTACAAGCAACTGGTGAGAGTGCAGGTTCAAAACAGGGGTTTAGGTCACATCATCTACCTCCACATGTCTCAGGGCCAGGCTCTGGCAACGAGGTGCATTAAGAGCAAAGAGAAAAAATAAAAAAAGCACAACATCCTTTCCTTCTTACTCTTGGAGTTCAAATGGTGAGGAGCTGCAAGAGCTCAGTGGTACTGACACACAGTGCTCTAAGCATTTGTTTCACAGCACCAATGCGCAGGACCACATCTGAGACAGCTTTGACATCAGAGCAGGATTTTTTTGAGGCCAAGCTATTACACAGAGACATGTTTTTACCTGCTAGGACTCATTAGTTCTGTATATGAGAGCATTGGCTGTGGGTGAAGGTTGTGATATGGTACAATCTGCTCTCAATAAATGTCTGAGAAAAGTCAGTGAAACCTTTCAGTATTACAGCACATAAAAACACAAAGTAAACATCACAACCCTAATTTCCAGAAATATTCGACAAATCTAGAGCTCACACAAACTCACATAAAAAGTAATCCAAGCTATGAAATACTTCTTTGCTTTTGTACTCTTAAATAAATTCAAGTTTTGCTATAAGACAGTATAAAGCCCGAGAGGACTAATACGCACTAAATAACAATGAAGCACCATGGGGATATTAAAAAAGATAAAACCATAATACAGGAAGTGGTGGAATCACCATCCTTGGAAGGGTCCAAAAAATGATTGGGCATGGTATTTTGCGGCATAGTTTAGTGGACATAGTGGTATTCGGTTGACGGTTGGACTTGGAGGTCTTTTCCAACCTTAAGGATTTTATGATTTTCTGATTTTCTGTAAGGATATAGGAAGATTAAATTAATGTAAAAAATATTAGTTTGCCATAAATATTTTACTGCAGAAGAAACAAATGGCTTCAGCACCCAAACCAAGGAAAAAGGTAATTAACTATGTGGCAAAGGGACAGCTATGATATACTTTCTGGATGTTTCATACACATGCAGCATATTCAGTCTCTGCAACATAAATGACCCTTCTTGTCAGCTCAGGCATCACCTATGAAACATCATAACCATAAAATTACCATGATTTACCTTTGTGCATCTCCGTCTCACAGTGTCTCGAGTACCTTCTATTCTGAAGTTGAAAATATGTGCATTAAAGTGATTATGAAGGTATAAGCATCATTTAATTTTATTTCATTTCAGCTGTCCCCGAAGACAGTCAAGAATAAACCAGAAAGCAAAATTAGACTTAGACCCGGAAAGTAAGTGTTATTGATTAAGTTGAAGTGTCTATTAGGTTTTAAGTTTCCAGCCCATAAGAAGAATGGCAAGCAAAGCCTGGGAAAGAAACATTTTGACAAGAATACATTTTTTTGTGCCTCAAACAAAATAAATATAGTAACACAGAAGAACCTTTTCAAAGTCAGGCTTATGTGTTTGTCTGATCAGCACCAGCTAACTGTTTTTTCTCTCCTGAATGTCACAGAGGGACACAAGCTGTGCCACCATGCAGTTTTCGAGATAGATGTTTTTCCTCAAAGGACATCGTGCACATATCAAAGGCTGTACATGTTGTATTAAGTTAAACACACTAACAAAACAAAATGCTAATTTCATGTGGAAGTCATCCCCTGAGAAAGTTGTGAATAAAGCAGTGAAGAACACCTGGCAGATGTTAGTGAGGTAGCTTTGTTTGGTATGGAGAGGCATTTATGTTGAATGGTAGAAAAGAAGCATTCCCTTCCACTTACTGGGATAGGCTGGGAAGGGATGAATGATGTGGACAGAATCCCTCCCGGGAGGGACAGTGGCTGCTTGTGCTGGGGTAGGGCTGAAGATCTGCTGTTAACCCGCAGCTTGGAGCTCAGCATAGGACAGAGTAGCTGAAGTGCTACTAAAGGGGAAAAAAAGAAGAAGGTACAGAAACCAATTTCTCAGATGTTGCCTAGAAAATACTTATCTCACATTACTTCTCTGTGCAAAAGCTTAGCAGAGTTCTTCACTAAAGCATCACTAAGTCATCTGTAATGCTGTTTTAGATCTGGTATTAACAAATCAGCATTTAAAGAGGATCTTGTCATCACAGGTGGCTTTGCAGTAACTGGTCATGACTTTTTTTCTACTTAAGTTGCATGGTAAAATAAATAGCAAGACTACAAATACAGTTCACTGATTGCAGAAGGGCAAAGTTGGGTAAATTAAGGAATTGCTTTAATGATTAGAGATAAGAGCTGGAAAAACAGTTTCAAAGACTGAAAAATGGTCTTACTATAAACCAAGCAGGTGCTGCATTCAGAGCATAACCTTCATCTAAGAAATTGAAAAAAAATTATTTAGAAACCAGAGAACCATTAATCTAAGTTTAATGCAGGGTGATTTCTTAGAGTAAATTTAGTTTAGAAAATTATTTAATATCTGGAAATAAATACAAAATGGGATAAAATGCAAACTTTTGTTTACCACAGAGAGAGTTTATTTGAGATGACGTGATTTTCAGTGAAAGATTAATGTAGCATATTATGTTTACCTGGACTTTGGTTAAGCAGATTAAAGGTATGGCTCAGCTATTTGGCTGGGTTTTGGAGGCTAAGGGGGGAATCAGACTGGTAATGCAGAGTCCATGTGTGCTGAGCATGGACTATCCTGAACTTGAGTTGAGGCAATCCCAAGCAAGTACAGATTGGAGGTTTAACAGATCAAGAGCAGCCCTGAGGAGAAGGACTTGGGGGTGTTTGTGGATGACAAACTCAATGTGTCTCAGAAAAGCCAACATTGTCCTAGGCTACATCCAAACCAGCATGGGGAGCAGGTCAAGGGAGGTGATTCTGACCCTCTACTCTGCTCTTGTGAAGCCCACCTGGAGTCCTGCATCCAGCTCTGGGGTCCCCAACATAGGAAGGATGTAGATCTCCTGGAATTAGTCCAGAGGAGGCCATGAAGATGATCAGGGGGTTGGAGCACCTCTCCTGTGAAGACAGGTTGAGGGGGTTGGGGTTGTTCAGCCCAGAGAAGAAAACTCACTGGGGAGACCTTATAGCACTTTCTGGTGCCTAAAGTGGCCACAAAAGAGCTGGAGAGGGACATTTTACAGGGACATGTAGTGATAGGACAAGGGGGAATGTCTTTGAAATGAGAGTAGATTTAGATTGTATGTTAAGAAGAAATTCTTTCCTGTGAGAGTGGTAAGGCCCTTGAACAGGTTGTCTGGAGAAGCTGTGGATGTCCCATCCTTGGAAGTGTTCATGGCCATGTTGGATGGGGCTCTCAGCAACCTGATTTAGTGGGAGATGTTGCTGCCCATGACAACAAGTTGGATCTAGATGATCATTATGGTTCCTTCCAGCCCAAACCAATGTTCTATGAAGATACAAATTGAGCCTTTGGTGCTTTATGTGAAAGAGGATTCAAAATAGCTTCCTAATAATAAATGGGAACCTTTCAACATTTCCCAGTCTCCTATGATATCACAGGATATACTGTTTCTTCCTGGTGTTGAGGTGCTCACCTTTCCCACTGCAGCAGCCCAGCTGATCTGCAAGGCTCAGTTGTCAGGCAGGATGGAGAAACAGGTCTCTGCCCCAGTCCTGGAGCAAGGCATATGTCCACTTTATTTTAAAATGCTGCATAGCACATCTCCATGAGTCAGGGTGTCACATCATTCAAGACAAGATAAAAGATAAGCCCACCACTCACGAAGAGGAGGTATAAAACACAGGATCATAACATCACTGAAAGACCTCCAGGTGTGTGTAGGAAGAGTTACCTGGGCTGGGAGGTTAACTGCTGGAAAGCAGCAAATTTGAGGGAGTTGACAGGCTGTACTTCAGAGCAAGGTAAGTGAGGTGAACCTCACCCTTAGAAATTTATAAAACAGTCTGCCTTGGGATATGAGCTCTTTACTTGCTTCTAGTGTAGGAGGGGAAAGATTACGGTGTTCAAGATGACTTTAAGCTGCTAGCAGGCTGAAGCCATGAAACGGGCAAATGAGATTTGCTCAGCCTTGGATAATAAATGAAAGCTGAAGGGGAATCCGATTGCTATCAATTGATTGGGAAGTAAATGTCAGGGAAGACGGGGAATGTATAGTAGCTAAAGGAGGAATGAGCATCAAATGCAGGTGGATGTATTCAGGCTGTAAATTAAAATTATGTTGGTAGCTATCATATCAAAAGTCAAAGAGATGCAAGAAAGCCTCCAAAAAGAAAAAGTTCTCTCAAGTTTATATATGGGACTTGATGAAGTCCTGGTAAATATATTATATGGTTTCCTGTATGAGAAAACAACTTACCATAATACATTAGACCTACACCTCCTTATGTAAGGAGACGTAACTTGATGTTCCCACAAAACTATTTCTTGTTTACATCAAGGAAAATGTGCAAAGTAAGAAACAGTATGTGTAAAGACACGAGGATAGAGCACAGTGCCTGCATTATCCCCCAGCTGCCCCCATGATGCATTAACTCTGCCACACAAAGGAGTTAGAGGAGCTGGCTGGCAGAAGTTCACTTGAGGCAGTAGAACATGTTCTACTGAATTCTCAAAGATCGAAATTGAGCCAGGATGCTGAGCTCAGGGCAAATATTTCTTGTTATCTCAGAAACCAGGTGGTTATGAACACCAGTGCCACCTGAAAGGGGCTGAACACACTCAGTCCCTCTAATCTCCATTTGTCACTTGAAGTAAGTACAAGACCAAAGAACCATTGATTCCAGGGACAGCAGCTCAGATGACGTGTTCTATTTTGGTTGTAGATGAAATCCTTGTGCTCACTGCCATGATTATGTAGAATGCAGTTATTTTCAAAAAGGATTATCTCTTTTTTAGCAATAAAAAGAACTCGTAGTATTTCTACCTATTTATTTACTTATTTTCCCAGCAGACCAGAGGGTAATGGAGACTTTTGGGTATAGAAAAGTACAGAGGTTTTAAAAAAAATTTAAGAAGAGACAAGCCAGAAGTTCTGGACAAGTAATCTGGTCTGATTGATAGAGCAACACAGTTTTATTCAGGTTAATAGGTTTATGCATTTAATCCATATTAAGTGGAACTGGAGCATCAGTGTTTCAGAAAGACTTTGGAGGCTCCCAGATATCAGGAAGCTGCTTCTCCTCTTGCTACTGTTCAGCAATAGCTTTTCTCACCCATTGTACAAAACCTTTAACTTTATATTTTCTTTGCATGTATGTGTCTTCAGCTTACAGCTCTTGATTCCTGTTTCTCTCTGCTGACAACAATGTCCATTGAAAACAAAATTGTCTTCACTTGAAGGTCCTCCATGCTATGTTAGCACTGTGATCCGCTTGTGATGAGCAAAGTAAATTGAACATTTTAAATCTCTCATATAGGATATATCTGGCCAGATGTGCACTTCTACCCAACAGATGGCTGTTCAGCACTAGTCACCTCCGTTTGGCATCAACTCAGAGAAATGAGCCCTTCCAGGGTGAAGTCCATGTCATCCCAAAGTGAACCTTTAAACCAGACCATAAAAATGTCCCTCACAGCATTCCTTTTTCTCTCTAGCAAAACTCAAGGAAGCCTGTGCTGGCTACCTCTCATGTCACTGCCTGCATTATAGACTTCTATATTTAGGCAAGATGAATCTGACTCTTGGAGTAAGTCATTTTCCCAGCTTTGAATAATTTCCTTGGCTTCCTCCTCTGCACATCACACTGATGAGGCTTTGCAGATCTCCAGCAGATTCATGGCATTAATGTCTATGTATGAGGAAGCCTCACTCTCAGGTTCTGGGGGCAGTTCGCTGAAAATCTGGCTAGGGAGATAGAGCTGGATTTTGATATGTATGATGTCTGCAGCCTTTACTTGGTATTGATTGTACCTTTCTAATGAGTTGCATGTGGCATTGGTGAGAAAACACCTTAATAATTACGGCCCCCCTGGAAAAGGAGCAGATTATGTAACTATTGATCTTGATATTTTTGTTCCGTATCTGTTTTCCATTTTAGCAAAGACCACTGCAACATCACAGGCTTCAGCTCCTTCCATCCAGCTTTGTTTCCAACATTAGCTGTATCTACTCATACCAGGCCCAGCCACTAGCCCAACCAGACAGCTGCCAGGTGTTTTATTTTTAAATAAATACTTACATCTGTCAAGTTATAAAGCAGAGAGCAGTGAATCCATTCTTGATGCCTTTTTTTTTTCCTCCATCACTTGCAGAGAACATCCTAAGAATTACATACTCTGTGCGACAAAACCAAAATATTTGTGTAACTGGGCAGGTTCCCTTTAATTCACACAATACATTTTTAAGTGCTGGAGTGTTAACCACAATTCCCTAATGGTTTATTAGGTCTAACGGAAAGAAATGTAAGGATAATCTTGCCCAACACCTTATGTGGCCTGTGTTAAGAATGGCTAGTTGGAATGCTTCCATGAAATAAATATGACTAATATATCTATATATTGCCTATTTGCATGGGCAGCAAGCATGGCTGGAGAAGAACTTACAGGTCTTTCTGTCTGGGAGAAATAAGAAAGAATTTTCCCAAAGGAGTCCTGCTGTTTTATTTGAGGGTCTTCTACCACAGTCTGCAGGAACAGCTCAGGTGAACCCTGTCCCACATCCACCTGTCCTCTCACCCCTCTGTCTTGTTCACTCTCTATATATCTCTGTCTTCCTCCCTCCATCATGTTCACTAGCTCTGATTGCAGACCCTTTCAGGGAAAGGAACAACAGTTTTGGACAAGTTTTTTCTTACCTGTATCTGTGTCCACACAGATGTAAAGGCCATGTTAGAAAACCAAGTTTCAGGCTGTACTCGCTGCATTACTGACATCAACTAACCCTTTACCTATAAACTGGTCCAACACAGATAATGAAAGTGAATTCATTATGGCATTTATTATGTTGCCTTCTCACGTGCTCTTATGGCTTTCTTTTGGGACAGTAAGAATATATTATAGAGAAGAGATTCCTCAAAAAATTCAGTTTTTCCTGTTGAATTTTACAGTATACTATTGTAGTCAGTGAGCCAGGTCGTTCAGGTGAGATCACACCACTCCCCTGCAGCTCCATGTTGCTCTAAAAGTGATTTGTATCCATTTAATTTTAGTTGGTAAGAAACAACTTCAGTTAAATAAGTATAATGTTGGTTTGCCTTGATTTGAGAAGGTTCACACAATGGGTTGTGCTAGTTTAAATAATAATTTTCAAAATCTTTGGAACTCTTAGTTAAAAAGTGGTATATAAGCCAGTGTGAGAGCTATAGATACAGTAAGTATTTTTAGTGATGGATTATCACAGGGGTAGTAAAGACTAGGCAAAAGTGAAAATCTTGTGGGATAAATGTGATAGTGATAAAGACATGAAACAATTCAGTAAGAATCCAAACCATATCTGGTATTTTGAAGCTGATCTTTACTTAGCTAATATAATCCTGCTTTTATTTTTTTTGTTTGTGTTTTTGATTTTTGTTGTTTTTTTTTTTTTTTGGTTTGGTTTGGTTTGGTTTTGGTTTTGTCTTTGTTTTATTTTTAAAGTAGGAGTTTAATTTCTTCCCTTATTTTTTTGGCTTTTTATATCAGAAAATTTTTATAATCATCTGTTCACAACATCACACAAACAACCCTGCGACAATTGGAATAATGTTTCCTAGAGCATTAGGGGAATTTGTAGAGAGAATCATTTATTCATGTGGGAACAATCAAGCACTCATTGCAGGCATTTTTGTTGCTTAATTTCTTTGTGCTGGTACCTTGATTTGTTTCTCAAATTTAACAAAGAAGAGTATGAAGCAACTAAAAATCTGAAATTACAATGTAACCATATGGAAATATTAAGTTAAGGAAGTCTAAGCACTTAAACCAACTGTTCAGGGTATTTTCCACTTAATGTGCTTACATAAATCACATTAGTTTTTATGAGAGTTATTTTTCAAATTTATAGACTTTTTCAGATGGATCTTTATCTCCCAAGGTAACATATGCAGAGGCTGAGTGTCTTGCTGCAAATTAAAGACTATGGAATTCAAATTTTAACTTTGACACTGGATTCATGGATGTCATTGCATAAGCAAGTTATTCATGGAATTTTGGAAATAGCTTTTACTTTTTAATGCTCAGCTTTAGAAAGCTGAATCGTCATTTCTGAATACTGAGCATTCAAATTACTGATTTAACAAGCAATATTTGTGTGGCAGTTCTAGAACTGGTCTGTGCTATGCCTTCATCTCTAACAAAATCTAAAGGGGTGAAAAATCACTGCCACTGTTTGAGCAAACACAGTGAATAGAAGTGTCGCCTGTTTCACTGAAATCCCTCATTTCTGGAAATAGCTTATTTGGGGGTGTTGTGATTTAACCCTGGTACTCAGCTCATCCCCTCACAGTGGGATAGGGGAGAGAAATGGAAGGGTAGAAGTGAGAAGATTCGTGGGTTGAGTTAAAAACAGTTTAACAGGTAAAGCAAAAGCCGCATGCCCAAGCAAAGCAAAACAAGGGATTCATTCACTGTTTCCCATGGGCAGATAAGTGTTCAGACATTCCCAGGAAAGCAGGGAATCTGCTTCTCAGGGCTCTCTCTACCCTGGAAGCCAGACATCACCTCCTCAAATGCACCCCCTGTTTTCTTCTTCCCCAGCTTTATATACCGAGTGTGATGCCATAACTTGTGAAATATGCCTTGGGTTAATTGGGGTCAGCTGTCCCAGCTGTGTCCCCTCCCAGCTCCTTGTGCACCCCCAGCCTCCTCGCTGGTGGGGTGAGGTGAGGAGCAGAAAAGGCCTTGACTCTATGTAAGATCTACTCACCAGTAACAAAAACATCCGTGGGTAATCAACACTGTTTGCAGCACAAATCCAAAACACAGCAGCACCATATGAGCTGCTGTGAACAAAATTAACACTATCCCAGAAAAAAAAAAAAGGTACAGGAGAATATCTTATAATTTAGAAAAATAAAATTTCTAAAGAATTTATCTATCTTTGGTGAATTATATTAATATTTATGTACTTAGGTGTTTATATTTATAAAATAATACTTTAGATAATGTAAATGTACATTAATCATACTTTTAGTTATAAATACTACTTCTAACTTTGCTAGCAACATGTACTGAATGTGCCCTGTAGGTTCAGAAAGCAAAAGGCAACCCCAAACTTTCCTACATTTATTACAATATTGAATGCAGTTATTTTAACATTGATTTGGAGATTTGGGGATGACCTAATTCACCCATTTTGAATTTTGCATTATTGTGAAAATCAATGAGAATCTCTTGAGTGCAATTTGGAGCCATGTGGGCTGACTGGTAGCTCTGCACAGTGCTGCAGGGAGCTCACATGATGCTGACAGTGCTCTGTGCCTGTAGATCACAGCATGTTGAGGGGCTAATGGGAGGCTTCAAATGCTCAGCTACAAGTCAAGAAGCAGAAACCAGACAAAGCACAGGTTCTGAGTACCTCACACATCCTGCCAGCCCAAACAGATTTTGCCTAGGAACTCTTGAATTCACCTTTAACCAAACTTTTTGCACAACTCCTTATGCAGTTATAGGTGTACATTCTGGAATCACAACTTGTCTTACACTTCCTAGGTACAACCTCAAGTCCACTGTACCCAATGAGGGACAGAGTCTGGAAAGTGAACCTAAATATATTTATAAGGTGAAAGTTCATCACAGCAAGGCTAATGAATAAGCAGTACCAACCAGGGAGGTGTGCTGCCAGCTAGACCTGCCTTTGGGACAGAGGATGGATCTGGACTCATATGTCACTCAGTACTTAAGCATCTTTGAATGATGGTTTTAGCACTCCATCTCACCCTAGTAAGCCTTGGAAATTCTTCAGAAAAAGGAGAACCAAAGGCTCACCAGAAGGTCAAAGTAGGTTTTGTCCTGTCTTTCATTCTGACAGTGACTCATACAAACACTCAGCCATCAGCTGCAGCCTCTGAGCAAGGCTGATGGATGGAGATCACCTCTGGAACATGCTCCTTGAAGAGGCTTAGCTACATAGGGCTGGGGTTTTGTTACACACTTGAAACTCTTTCTCTTGGCTGAGAGGTTTTCCAGTGCAAATCCAAGCCTACCATCTAACATCTCATTCTGGAGGGCAGTGGGGTGTTATCCACCACTGGATATCTTTAACCAAGACTTAGAGTTTAGGCTGGGTCTGTGCCCTTCTAAGGGACTCATGCTCAGCCATGAGCCATGGCTTTGGTATGGGAAGCACTGGTGAAGCACTGGTGACATTATGCAGCAGAGATGACCATGATGGTTCCTGCTGGTCTCATTGTCACTGCAATTCCTTTGTTGCCCTACATAATGCCTGCTACCAACCCTAAGCCTTTAATGACCCAGGGCTCCCATGACCTCAGTTTTTCAAGTCCTATCAGCCTTGAGAAAGCTTTATGCTGCTTGGATCTGGGTTTTAAATACTTTGCCTTCTAGCTGTAGCCTAGTTCCTACACTCTGAAAAAAGAGCATTTCCATTTATTTTCAGGCTTTCATGGCTATGAAGTGTTTTAAATAACCAAACCCTCTCTTTGTTTTTCTCCGGTGTGGGTGGGTTCGATTGGTCAGTGCACACCAAGTACCACATCTGCCCAATTCACTGTGTTAGTGGCGTGGACTGGTGATTGTGCAACTCACAGACAACATGGACATGCAGAATTAAGGAGAGATGCACTGTGTGGTTACATAGAATGTTTTTCAGCCTGCCTTATGCTTGTTATTTATTTGGGGGAATATTTTATTCTCTTTCTTTACCTAAGCAGTCAAACAGCATTCTAACTCGCAATCTGCAGCATTGGAAGCAGACAAGGACATTGCAAATGGGGCAGTTACCTGGATTACATTTAAGTGAGTCAAAACCTACTGCTGTGTTCTAGAGAAAAGAGCAAATTCCTTTCCTGTTTTAATGGCAGGTGACACCTGTACTGCCAATTAGATTGCTCAATGAGCTTTTCAAAATAGTCTCCTCAGTGTAGCCCAGAACTCATTCCCATCTTCTCTTTAGCTGCCATGGAGGGGGAAGGGCTGTGCTGTGTCAGAAGGGCAGCAGAATTACAGTGCACAGTAACAGCAGACAGATTCCTTCAGCTTAAATGGCATTAAAATATATTCTTTCATTGAAAGAAAAACAAAACAATGAAGGATGAGGAAAGCCTGTGTGAGGGAGCACAGCAGGTTAACCATCTGGGTCTGTGCTGTCCTGTGCAAAGGAAGGGAGACAGTTCACTTTGAAATGCAAAGGTCTGATTGATCTGAAAGCTCAGACACACCAGTGCCTGTCCTGGCAAGCTTGCTGATGCAGGATCGCTGTGCTGCTTTAGACTGACCAAAACAATCTGTGGATT
This sequence comes from Myrmophylax atrothorax, assembly GCA_026770055.1. Taxonomy (NCBI): domain Eukaryota; kingdom Metazoa; phylum Chordata; class Aves; order Passeriformes; family Thamnophilidae; genus Myrmophylax; species Myrmophylax atrothorax. The sequence goes on from JAOXXN010000395.1 coordinate 146,257,671, forward strand.
TATCCTAACGTTGTTGCCTTGATGTTGCTAGAGAAATTGATATGTTGAAACCTCCTCTCTTTGCAATCTTTCCACTTTCTCACCCCTGTCCCATCTCCAGGAAACACCTTTGACACAGCTCAAGGCACTCATTCTTCTTCTTCACAATAACTGTGGATGAACTTTTTCTCAGCCTCACAGATCTCCACAGAGAACCCTCTCTGCAGCTCACAGCCTTCTCTGCTCTGTGTGTTGTGTGTTGGAGAGCCCCCAAAGAGCTTCAGACCAATTGAGAATTGGAAGAAAATCCAAAGATATAACTCTCCATAGATAATGAACTCAAATACATCCAGAAATTTCAGCTGTGATTTTTAAAGTTGCTTAAGAAAGTGGGAGTTTTAAGATCTCAAACTTAGGCAATTCAATTATCCCTCAATCTTCCTTTTTTTTTTTTTTTGTCATAATTTTGCCAAAATTTCTGCATCTACAGACACTTTTCAAGTTCCACCCATAAATGTGTTTCAAGCCTGGTAGTCAGTATAGTTCTGATACTGATTAGTGCTCCAAGCAGCAAGTAAGTCCCCTGCTAGGAAGACTCAGCATCTTCCTAACACCACTGCTTTTATCCAGAGCCATCTTTGTAGTTTTTGTAGCAACAACCATACAACGGAATCCACTTCCCTTTCCTTCTCTGGACACCCCACAGCTGTAGATGGGGTGCTATGGGTAATGACAGAGCACTTCTGCAAACAACTGGCTATGAAGCAACATATTCCCATCAGCAGAAAACTCTGCAGATGTCCTCTAATCTCTCAATAGAGTAAACATTTCTGTGCCATCCTAGCAGGGAAATCATCCTTGTTACGGTACATCTGAGCAACTTCGTCCTTTTTCTGGAATATGCTACAGCACAACTTTGTGTGCCACAGTGAGCTGCACCAGGCAGACAAACCTGCTGACTGATCCACTGGTGGACAAAAAGATTTATTCCTGAAGAACAGGTTGAGCAAGATGAAATCATCATGACAATGTTCAGGTATCCGAGGCTCCAGAGAATACGAGCAAGCAGCAGGGTAAAGCCAGACACCATCAGTATGTGAGTGGGTAACTCCCAAGAAACCACAGCTTTGATTAAGTTCACCTTTTTCCCAGCCACAGACAAATTGCTGAAGCTCTTGTAAGTTCCTTACTTGCTTCTGGTAATTAGAAATTTAGCCCTTTATGCAGAGGACCAGTGTACATATTGTGCATTTGTGAAATGCCCTGAGGCCCTGGAGACACAGGCATTCAGGGTATTTCAGAGACTTTGAGAACCTTGTCACTGGGAGAATTCCACCTGCTTTGAAGACTTGCTTTTTGCAGTCAGGAGAATAACACAGAAGTATCCTTATCTCCTGTTTCTAAAGCAGGAACCTGGCAAAATGTAAGCAGAATACACAGAGCATGAGCAACAAAGGTAGGAGACACACACTGTGTCACTGCTTTCTTCATAAAGATCATAGGTCATTTGTGCTTGTCCTCTGCTCGTTCATGGAACATATAGGTACACAGAGACACCAAACAAGTCCATAGCTACCAAAGAGCCAATGTCTCTGTTTAAGGGATATCCATATTCCCTTATCATCCAGCCATTCCCTACATGTTGTTTGCAGTCTGGTTGTACTCAGGAGCCAGCAAACTTCAAGCACAGCAAGAACCAGCTCACACATGGGTATGGATTTAGCTTAAGATAGTTGGGGAGCCCACATCACCATAGTAACTGCATGCTGATGCATTAATTTCAGAAAAATAAATGAGGCTTGTAATTCAAGGGGTATTTACGCAGAGCAGTGCAATAGCACATAAAGAATCTACAACAGTTCTGAATGAGGCAGCCAGGCTTTCCTGGCTGGTTTATCCTGCTTCTCAGGGACTAATAGCCTGGTTGGAAGACTCCATTAATACAGTTAGCCCGCTTTCCATATCTAAGCAGGTATGTTCAGATATGGCTTGGATATGTCTGCACAGCCCTACACTAAGCTATGTAGAACAACAGAAGCATGAAAAAGCCTTCACAGTAATGTGCAGATTTTCAAAACCTGAGATTATTATAGAAGAATTTAGCAGGTTTGAGTATTCCTCTTCTCACTGGTGAAGTTTGGTTAAGATGTATTGGTTACATATTAATAAAGGTGGGATGAATTGTTCTTTATGAACAAAACAAGAACTTAACTAAGATGGCCTGGAATCATCATTTTGTTGCCAAAAGCCTACCCTCTATTCTTTAAAAAATGAAACAAACATGCTCACCAGAGGCAAACACAGGTAAAAATATCTGGTTCATTCATGCTGACTTAAAAACAGCCTTGCTGGGAGGGAGTGGTCAAGCGCATGGCTTGTTGGCCACTTTAGCTGCCTAAACTCATCTGTGTCTGGCAGCGTGTTGACTTCT
>JAOXXN010000395.1:146260307-146273706 GCA_026770055.1 Myrmophylax atrothorax
TGCAGAAGTGTTATGAAAAGGAGCTTTGTTATCAGAAGGAAGAAAAGCATCTGTATTAGATCTGTCTGAGGTTATGGTAGTTCGTTTTCCCATAGCAGCCCTCACAGTTCTCTGCTGTGCCTTGATAGCTAGAAAGGTGTTGACAACACACCAGTGTTTGGCTACTGCTGAGCAGAGCTGGCACAGCATCAGCACTGTCTCCCTAACATTCCCCTCACATCAACAGGCTGGGGGTGGGCAAGATCCTGGGAGGGGACACAACTAGGCCAGCTGACCCAAATGAACCAAGGGGATTTTCCATACCTGTGACATCAGCTCAGACAGAAGAAAAGGAGGAGAAAGGGGGCGCACTCATTATTTAAAATGCTTGCCTTCTGAAGCCACCACTGTGTCTGCTGAGGCCCCGCTTCCCAGGAAGTGGCTGGACATCACTAGCTGGTGGGAAGTGAGAATAAAATTATTTTTGTTCTTTTTGCTTGTGTGCACACAGTCTTTCACTTTTGCTTGAGTAAAGGGCCTTATCTGAGCCTATGAGTAATTTTCCATCTTATTTTTTCTCCCCTGTCCATCTGAGAAGGAGGAGTGATAGAGTGGCTTGGTGGGCACCTGGCATCCAGCCACCACAGCACTAAAAAGAATGAAGATGATGATGAACAGAAGTATTGCCACCAGTGATAAATATGCTGCTGATTGCAAAGGTTTCAGGGATGAGGCATCCACAACTTCTCTAGGCAACCTGTTTCACTGCCTTACCAGCCTCACAGGGAAAAATTTCTTCTTAATACCTAATTTAAAGCTACTCCTTTAGTTTAAAGACATTACCCCTTGTTCTGTCTCTATCTACCCATGTGAAAAGTTCCTCTCCAGGTCTCTTGTAGGCTCCCTTTAGTTACTTGTAGGTGTTTTAAGGTCCCCTGACAGCCTTTTCTTATCCAGGATGAACAGTCCCAACTTTCTCAGCCTGTCTCCATAAAAGAAGTGCTCCAGCACCCCAGAGCTGGATGTCCTACTGCAGGTGGGGTCTCATGAGAGCAGAGTAGAGGGGGAGAATCACCTTTCTTGACTTGCTGCCCACACTGCTTTTGATGCGGCCCAAGACATGGTTGGCTCTCTGGGCTGTGAGCACACATTGCTGGGTCGTGTTGGGCTTTTCATCAGCCAACACACCCAAATCCTTCTCCTCAGTGCTACTTGTCAATCTACTCTTCATCCAACCTGTGTTTGTGCTTGAGACTGCCCTGACTCATGTGCAGGACCTTGCACTTGGCCTTGTTGGCCACTCTTAGCAGTCTTACTTTTTGTGTTTGTGTTTGTCCAGGAGCTCAGCCAAGTCTATCCTCCAAATCACCAAAGGGGTTGTGTTAACTGTCTCCCTGGCAATGCATTTATCCAGAAGTGGGACAGGACACAGGCTGTCATGCTCACAGGTGCCTAAGGATCTCCTCCACCCATGGTATTTTAGCAGTGACTAGGGCCATCATCTGAGCGAGGACTCCAAGCTACCAGCAGCTTTAAAACTCTGCAGAAATCCAATGGGCTGATGTTCATAAAAAATGGGAGATGGCATGAGGACAACCCTTAGCCATGACACTTCTTTATTTTTTTGTTTGGGTTTTTTTAGTTCAGCTTACTGGAAACTAGAGTTGCATCCAAATAGCTACAAGTTGGAGAATGCATTTTTGGGGGCCTTTAGCTGAAGGGGGAATGAAGGGAGTTTGCAACATCCCTGACCATGTGATTCACATGGACCTGCTGAACTCTGCAGACTGATTCATTGTCAAGAGTGTCCTGATCATGCCTTCTTTGTTTATGTGTAATATAAGGAAATGTTCTTTTTGTTTTTATTTTAAAAAATGTTTTGTCCACCAGCCTGATTTCTTTTCCTTGCAAAGCTATCCATTTTCCAATAAGCCCTCAGGCAGCACAGACGGTGATAATTCAGGTCACAGGTTTTGACAGAGAAACCACATCGTCAGCAAGTCACTTCTAATGAAAGTGGGGGTTTTTTCTTGCTCCTTGTGGATTTCTTCTTGTGTCCAGACCTCCACTACTTGGAGTGAGAGTAAAAGATTTGTTGCAGCATTATCATAAGAACTTAAAACTTTGCATGGGGCTGCCCCTTTACTGAATTTTTAATTCAAAAAAGCCAGGGAGTGAATTCAGGACATAAGCAAGGTGAGCAGCGAAGTTACACTCCATGCTGGGAGGTCTGGAGAAGGAATCATGCAACAGAGAGAACATCTGAGGACACCACCAATATCTCCTCAGGGACTGAATGAGGATGTGGGGGGTGGGAGCAGCACAGCCATGCCACAGTCTTGATTTTCAGCCAGAAATACAGAGGTGTTTTGGCTGACCCTCTGTTGGGATGGCAAAGGGAAGGAAGACACTTTCTTCCTGTCACTCCCACTTGCACAGGGACAGGCAAATATATGGCAATGGTTTTAGGGCAAACAAGACATTTTTCAATCACATCATGATGTTTCACTCCAGAATCAGTGCTTCCAATGTCTGTTTTATCAAAAAATTAAACCAAAAGAACTCAAAAGAGAGTCAGAAGATGGGTAGACTGAAGGTCCTGTAGTGCACTTACTTCAGCACCTGTGTGAGGATCCCAGAGGCTCTGGGCTCAGTTGAGGCCACAGAAAGATTCTTGGAGGGAGTCAATTGCTGCTGCCAATGTCATCACTATAAATCAGCTATATCTCAATTGATTTCAGTGACATTTTCCTGGATTAATACCTGAGACCAGATACTGACCTTAAGCACATGGTCTGATCAGGGCCATTCCTACTCAGCTGATACCATTTGGAGTTTTTCCAATACCATTTGATTGGCATTAAGACTTGATCCATAATGGAAGAGTATATAATAGCCTGAGAATTGAATCAAATATATCTAATCTGGGTCAGATCCTCAGACAGGGATGTTGATGGGGTTCATATGCCAGCTGAGTGCAGGTTTTTAACTGAAAATAAGGACATGGCTCTTTAAATGTCACTGTGAAAGGCCCATGTTTGATTATGTAATAATAATTATATTTTAATTTGAGCTTGTTCCTCAACAGCACACATCTTCCTTTCTCATTAAAATTAATAAGCTCCTTTCTCTGGGAAAGACAATACCCACACCTGTGTTTCAAGAAGAAGGTGACAAGAAAACAAGGATGACATGACAGTTCAGGAATGCCCAAAGCCCTTCCTTGCTTTAATGCTGTGCAGAGAACAATTTTGCACAGCTTCTTAGATGGAGCAGTTATCCCCCCTGGGCTTTCCAGTCTCTAATTTCTATGTCCCTGTGAATTTAGTGTACACACGATGCGTGACTGATGCTTCTACGTGGAACAAGCCACATTAATTTTTTATTCTCACCAAGCACAAAACTAGAAAACTGTTTCCAAGACTGTGTGAAAGTTCATCCCTGGAAAGATGTCTCAGTTTGGTGGGTGGATATGATCACAGGTCAGATTTGAGAAAGCAGGAAGGAGAGAGGCAGCAAAGAGTTAGCTAGATTAGAGGATTAATTACACGTTTTCCTTTAGGAAGACAGGAGATTGGTGGGATGTGAATGGAAGAGAAGGGAAATGAAGAAGGGCTATGGAACCCACAGATCAGACACACTCATGAGTGATGGATGCAGCTGTTACCACAACCTGGGTTTAAAGCTATGCATTCCCTTTCTTTCCTTGGCCCTTTCCGCTGGGGCAGTGATTCTGGGCTGCTCCCATCTGTGGCATGTCATGTGGTGTTGGCATGTCAGTGGTGTTAGTTGCTGTTAGGGGAGGCTGGATCCAGGAGTCAGAGGGAGGTGCGTCTGGGACAGGTCCATGCTGCAGGTTCCACCACTAACATATATATAGGTACATACCACATATATACATACATACATACATACATACACGGCTGACCACATGGATTACAGACACACAGAGAACACATATGAACACAGTAAGCACCAAAGGCCTCATCCTGTTCCGCTCTATGTCTGAGCAGGGCAATGGGCAGTTAGTTGGAATATATATACACACACACATATGTAGTTTGAATCCCTTCAGCAACTGAGTTCAGACACTCCTTTTGCCCAGTAGCAGCCCCTGGATCCCAGTCTCCCCAGTCGGTGGCACTTGGAGATATAAGACCCTGAGAACACAGCCCACTTCAATGGCTCTTACAGACCAATTCGCTCACACAGAAAGCTGTCTGGGACTCCTGTGGTCTCTTTAGTCTCCTTTGGTCTTGACTTCAGAAACTCCATGACCCCTTTGCTCATAGGCCATGCCTCCTTCTTCACTAGTGGGCATGAACTCATTCCCACAACCACTCACTCCAGTTGCTGCACCACAGACACAGGGACCTGATGGCTCCTAGTTCCATTCCATTCCCTGCTTCACTTAGAGCTGTCCCTACATGGAAACAGAGAGTCTCTCACACAGGGAAAGAGAGTTTAAATTGGGTATAAAATGGTGTTTAATGAGAAAACAGGAAAGATAGCACTCATGAGACACAAGGCACAGCCAGGCAAGCACACTGTCCAGCAACCTGTTTACACTTGACCAGCCACTTTATCCCCTTAACATTTAATTTGCTTATGCTTGTTCCTCCCTAATCCTTGCTAATGCTTTCTTCTCCCTGAATTTGGTTAGATTCCTAGCCATCCCTTAACCAGCCTTGCATGATCCAAAGATTCTCTTCCCCTGCATACCCCCGCAGAGACCCTCCTCAGTCAGAGGAGACCCAGAAAGCTGCTTGCATTCCCTTATAGTGGAGGTGCCATCCTTAGCCCATGGAGCCAAAACTACTCTTGGACTGCCCTGGCAGGTGATTGTGCCTGTGACTGGGGTTTTGTGGCTCCATGACTTCCCAAGAGCCTCTGGCCTCCTGTATGTGTGGAGATGAGCTTTCTGTTATGTAATATTTAAAAGGAGGCGGTGGAAGAGGGAATGAATTGAGTGACCTGACATGGTGGTTCTACATGCCTTATGAGTCACCACAATGGTAAATCCAAGATGAAGTACAAAGAACAAGGAAGCAAAAAAACTCCAAAAACCCCAACCACCACCAACAAAATCATGCTTGCACACTTTTAAAATTTTTACATGAAACATAATGGCTTTAGGGATGGGTCTGACTGTTCAAGTCCATTCAGCCTCCACACTTCCATTTGGTCTTAAATGACGACAGCTTACAAGTCCATTGTCATCGTTCAGTGTTGTGTTGCCTCTGTGCAAATACAATTCCTCCAACAAGTGCAAGTGTTGCTGCTGTGAGGTGAGTGGAGAAAATAATTCATGAAAATGGGCACAATGGGAAATCGAGGAGTAATGAAGATGTTGTGAGCAGAACTGAGGTTTTGGGGATCCTGTATTGTTTCTTTTAAAATTATTTAGAGACTACACTATCCCCTTATGTGCTGTAGAAAGCCAAAATTAACACTTGGGTTTACTAAGACTAATTTTTCACACTAGCTTAGGGCAAATTTTTCAGGATGTGTAGATACTAAACTTGCACTGAAAAAAATTTGCTTTATAAAGCTGTCTCTGTGTCCTCTTCACTGTATAAGAAGAGATTTGGCCAAGAGTAAAATTTGGCTTCATCCCCTTCATTTGGGACTTTGATGAACTGTGAGACATGGGTAAGATAACAGGGAGCAGAAAAAGGGATAAGCAGCCTGCTGGGTCACATCTATTTGTTTTCACTCCACAACCAAACATCTACTGTCCTGCTAGCATCTTCCCCCTTAAAATGGTACAATAAAAAATGTAAAGATATGGTTCCTAAATTTTAATAAAAATTAACTGTTTGAAATAACTCCAATCTGGCACAGGATGGATTTAGCAATCCAGTGTAAGGGTTCAAAAATGTTATGGCACATAGTAAATATAATTATCAGTGTAATGCTCAGATTAATCAACTCTAGCCTAATTGGATTTTGATTCTCCAATCACAACATCAGGAATGGCTCAGCTTAAGTAAAATGCGTGCAAGGGGATATTACAATATTTTAATTTCAAAAGCTCTGGGAGGTGGTTGTACTGGAAAGAGAGGCTCTGCAGTGTTCACCCAGTCATATCTGACCATATAAAAGTTTTGGTCAGGTTCATTTCTGACCTTTGGGCAGTTCATCCTCTCAGGCTGCTTAGGGTCATTGGGCTTCTGTGCTTCTGGAGGGCTCAGCCTAATGGGAACATGGGAAGAATTACTGACTCTTATACAAGGACACTGTGGGCTTGGCTGGGTTTTTTTCCACAGTTCCTAGCATTGTAATATTGCCTCTTAGTCTCGAGAGTCCTCCATCCACCTCAGATAACACAGAAGTTCTGAAAATCCCCTGTCAACCTGTGGTGTTCATGTTTTCCAAACTGTTATGATAGAATTGGGAGTGGTATCAAAATTCAAGATGAAGTTTTTAAGGATTTGGGACTACTTGGGAACTGATGCTTGATTACAGATCTTAGTAACCATCAGTATAGTAGAGAGCCCTTGGACCTCCTATGGTTTCCATACTCAGAGGTACTATGCAAGACTGGAGCTTAATGAAAGATTGCTGCAATGAATAAATTTCTATGGATATTTCAAGTAGGCATTTTCTAACAAAATTCAGTGCAATAGCCTGCATCATCTTATTGTCTCTTGGTTGTACTCAGTTTAAAACACTAAGCCATATACTTGTAAATTCCACATTATGATAAAAAAAGACCAAAGTGATCAGCAAGGAGGGAAACTAGGTGTCTTGGGTTTAGCCCTGCTTTCTCCTGCCAGGCCCGGACTGCCCGGACTGGGGGAAAAAAACCCTGAAAAGATAGCAAGAACTCAAACGAAACCGGACTGAATTAATGTGTATATATATATATTCTAACATTTATTACTACACACATAATTGTACCCACACAGGGGTCCCCAGGGAAGGGGGAAAAAGGGGGGAAGGGGGGTTGGGAATGAGAAGGGACAAAAGAAAACAGACACACAACAAATGGAATACAATCAAAGTTTTGAAAACAAACTAGCAAGGATACAGTCTCACCACCCCAAGGGACAGAACAGAGCAGAACGAAAAGATCTCTCTCTCCAGGCCAGACCTCTGCTTCCCCATGCCCTCCCTTGGAAGCAGCACACCAAGAAGTAAACTCCTCCCTCCCCTTATGTGGAAAACACATGTGGAATAGCAACGTAATGCCACTTTCCTAGTTACAGTCAGTCACTAAGGAAACTTAGACCAAGCCCATCACACTAGGAAATCTTCTAGGATACTATGAATCTCCTAGGAATAGAAGTGTTTTCAGTGCCTAATATGAGATTCACCATTCCTGTTTTTAATTTAGAACTAGTAGGCAGTCTTAGATTTCTATTCTGGGACTACTTTTATTTCCCTTCCCCTACAATTGCTCTGTTAGACTGCTCAAAGCTTGCCTTCCCAGTGGTGTTTTGCCATCACATCATGACTGCAAGGCACAGATAGACCAAGATTCTCCCTCCCTCATGTTACTACATGTTCTTGGGCTTTATCTTTCTCTTCCATTTCTTTAACTTGCTTGGTTTATACATTTCTGCTTTGTGGAAAACATGGAATATAGAGGGGGACCGAGATGATTGCTAAAAGTTAAAGACTAACTACTGAGGGAAAAATTGCAATTACTTATAAGAATACAACTTTTCCTTTTTTTATCTTTGAGGGGAAAAAGGTCCCAAGGAAACTTCTGCTCTGGTGTCTGGCCTCATGTAGGGCAAAGGATCCATGCTGAACCAGGAGAAAGAGGCAACTCCCTTTGGCAAGGACCTGATGGACTGCCTTTTCTTGACAGTTGAACAACAGAATAAGTGGACACATGAAAGTTATATAGATTTGCTGTCATATAAATATAGTTTGCACAAAGTGATGAATTCAGCAAGTGTAGTAGTGCTTTACCTTGGCCTCAAGGAAGAAGTTGAAACAAGCCTGGATTTAATGCCCAAAAATGAGGAAGGTGGACAGACTGTAGCCCTCAAGGGCAGCAGGGCTGGTATTGGAAGTTGTTCAGTATAAGATAAAGGGTGTGTGGTAGCACAATGGAACACAGGTCCAGGATTCTGGTCTTCTCCTGTCCCATGCCTTTGCTCAACCAAATCTTTGGCAATATCTAACAACAATTAAAAAGTTGCCCAACATCATCACCCTCCTCCACTTCCCTAGTGTAATATGCCCCATGATGTGCACCAAGTGTCTCATTCAAAGCTGTACAGAAAAGCTGCAACACACAGATGCAGAGCCCAGCAAGAAAAAAGACAGCTTCAGAGGGCTGTTCTTGGGATCTTTCTTCATCTGATGTGAAATATTTTGGAAGAACTGTGTTAGGTTGTGTGATTAAAGGCTCATCTACACACACAGAGGCAACCCAGAGACACAAGGGCAAGATGGGGAGCCACAGTATCCCAGTCAGAGGCACAAGCCTCTGAATTGGGCTGGGACTGCTCCAGAAGAACCTCAGCTTCATGAGCTGGAGGTAGCACTCTCCTCAGGTGAAACAGGAGCAGCTTCCCAGCTCACCTGACAAGTGGGAGAGGGATCACTGCCTGGGTGTGGGACACGGGAAGCAGAGGAAGAGCATTCCATGGGGATTACACAAGACTTAGTATGGGATGGGCTAGGGCAGAAATCAAAGTCATGGAAAGTGAAGTATATAACTGGTTTAGAGAGTAGCAAGAGTGGAAAAATAGAGGGAAAATGAGATTGACATCCCAGTCCCAAGTAAACAGGTTGCCAGTTGGTGTGTTTGGATGCAGGTCCTGCTCCTGAGCAGGGAGCCCAGAGGGCAGGGGGGGGAGGTAGGTTTGTGGGGAGCTGTTGGCAAGGAGGTGGGATGACTCCATTTTACAAAAAGATCATTCTTTTTGTAATTAATTGGTTCAGCTCACACCTTACTCTTAAGCAGCGCAAGAGGAGTGTTTTTCCCACCCCAGAGCAGCACTAGTGAGTGATGAAGACAGGAATGCATCTTACTTCTCTGTTCTACATTTCTTTTGTGTGTTTGTAGGGGCACTGTTAACTGACCAAAAGGCCAAGGAGCTTACCTACTGAATTCCTTAGAGCCAGTTTTGCTTCTGAGACTTAAACTCTCATTGAGAGCAAACCAAAAAGATAATATTTTGCATTAAACCAGACTGATACAGACACTAAACCACTTTGATCATATGGGGAACTTTCAGACTTGAATAAACTTAAATTCACTTCTGAATTTGCTAGTTTGGAAACCTAAGAGCTCACAAAAAGACCGAATGTTTATCATTAAATACAAGTCCCCATAAACCAGTAAAACACATAAATCCTGTGTGCTGATTATTTGGCAGATGACAACTAGACCTGTTAGATTACATGCCAGGGTCCGTGTTATGAACCTGAGGAACTGATAAATACAGACAACTGACAATAAGAATTTCCTGTAGGCTACAATTTCTTTGGGTTAAAACCATGATCTCTGAACTTGAAAGCCTTCTTCTCTTTTGCTTTCCACCAGACTGGTGTTCTTGTCAGGTTCACAGCAAAGATGAACTGCAGTGAAATAGAGCTTTGTGTCTTCAGGATCACGGGGACATAGAGAAGACCCACTGAGCTGACAGCCCTGCCTTGGATTGCTGCAAGTTTCTTCTCAGATGGCAGACGTTTTCAGAGCACATCTGTGTTACGCTGAATGCCTGGGCTGTGCACAGAAAGACTAATAGGTTTGCTGTATAACAAACCTAGGGGGACTGTTTGACTTATGTCTTCTTTGGATAACTTGTGAGTATTTGCAATTGCTTTAAGAAGCCATCTTTTCTGTTTCCCAGATCTCAAGCATAGCTACACATCAGATCTGCTCCTGAAGCAGGCTGATTCATACCACTCTATTTTCATGCATGGTGAAGTGACTCCGTGAATTGTACAGTTCAAGACAAATTATAATGCAATAAAAGAGAAATATATTTGAGGTCTGTAGGTAGTTTTATACCACTTAAAATATCACCCTTTTTCTATAGTGATGTGTGCAAGACCCACTGAAAGACAGTATTTCCCAGTTTGTCTCACTGGCATTTGCTTTATGAATGTTTGCAGGAAAAGGTCTTCCACTTCTGAGAAAAAAAATTCAGTCATGAGCACATGCCCATTCTCACACTGGCCACTTTCCCTCATATGCACACTAAGCTCCTCAGGGAAATTGAGACTTTCAGCTCTCACTGGAGTCCAAAGGGAATGAAAATAGTTTGGAATTTATTTGCAGTATTGTAGGATAAAGCTACATTTTGTGCTTGTATATTAAAAGGCCTTAAAGTATTTGGTTTTACATTAATATATTCTTTCCTCAAACAACTGGAAACAATGTGCCTCCCTTAGAGTGGAAGTCTGTTCTGATGATATATCTAATGTTTTCCTGTAACAGCTGGTCTTCTCAAAATATCACTTTAAATTGATAACCTTCAAGGAAGGTTTGTACTGCACGTGATGACTGCCTGGTATTTTATCGAGACAGTGAGAATTGTTTTAAGCTCTTCTACTTTTCCATCTCCTATAAGACCTGCAAGGAGGTATGTGGCGCTCATATGACACCTGCACTTGTGGCTCAGGCAACTCTCCCAACAAATTCTGTGTCAATGGTGCCTTTGGCAATAATCCTGAGACTCAGAAGGAGGCAAGCAAGATTGGTAGGAATGAGAAATGGAGATCTCCACGCCATCACTCAATGCATGTATGGCTTAAAAGCCACAGAAACTTTGTAAATATATCTCCCAGAAAAAGAGCTGCTTTAATTTTGTGAGCTCTGAGTTCTTTCATGGTCATTACTCATTATAGAGAAAGCAGTGCTCCTGCCTCAGTTTTTCAGAAGGGCTTGCCTTGCCTGTTAAGTCTAATTGAAACTGATGTACACACAGGGATACATATTTTCCTTTGGAGGGTGAAGACTGAGTTCTTTCATTATCCCAAATCTTAGCTATCATGGAATTTAATTAGAAAACAAAAAAATCATACACAAGCTGAAAAGGGTTTTACTAAGCCCTCTAAAGTCAAGGGATGAGGTCCTATAATCCTTATCAGTTTCAGTGATTTGTTTATATACACCCAATGCTCAAAAGTTACAAATGCTGCTGCTGCTTTGGTGCTGGGATATCTCAAATCAGGGGCAGTGAAATCCTTGTCCTAGTTTATAGATGGACTTGGGACAGCAATGTGGTTTCCATCTTGCAGACTTAAAGTGTTCATGCCCACGTTTTTAATCACTATGCAAATTCCACTTCCTTCATTAAGTTCATGTGTCCCACATGGCTCATACATGAGATTTTCAAAATATTCAAAATTCCTTTACTCCTAAGTCCAATTTTATTACATTCTTAACAGTTTATTTTTAGAGTTAATAGGATGGACAAATTTCACTTCTGCCTAAGCAGTGCATGACCTTTAGCTTTCCTTAAAACAGGGCTCTCCATCTGCATGATTTTTGTGAAGCAAAATGTTGTTACACTAAATTTAATCTTTCACTTACAATTCTTGCCAGGGTCTCTTCCATTGCTGCTTTGGGACCAGCTGACTCTGTGTGAACTAGGTCCTTACGTGGAAAAAAAAAAGGCACGTAGACTGCAGAGGAAATTCCTCACTTGTTATTTAGGTTGGTGTGTCACACTGCTCATACTGACCTTGGATCAGGAGAGGGTGAAGTTACTCCAGCTACGGTGTAATTTTACTAAAAAAACCAGCAAACTATATGAGATTGACAGTTGAGATGATTGTCTTGTTGGCATGATATGAGAAGTAGATGAATGTTGCTAACTCTCCCATGTCCCCGAGCAAGTCATATAAATCTCCACTTCTTTTCCCTGCTTCCTTCAAAGACTTTCCAGGTCTTTGAATTGATGCTAATCAAAAGCATGCTTTGATACTGAAGTAATGAGCTTTGTGGGAAAAAAAAATCTGTATGTATACATTTGTGCAGCAACTAAATCTGTATATCTCTTCATGATTCAATGTATCTCCAGCCATCTTGTCTAGAACTTATGGTTTGTTTCAATATTACTAGATTTCATATAATGTAGCAACAGAGCCCAAACCAAGTTTATGAGTCATTCTGTTCTTTCAAAGGGCATAGATGAACGGTTTGAAAATAACTTCTGATCCCAGGGACATGGCTGAGCTTTGATGAAGGAACCTAACTACTGTGTGAAAGGTTTTCATACTGCAGCTCCCCAAACCAAGTTTAATGTATATTATACTCTCTTTTAATCAAAGTTTGTTGACCTGTTTCTTGCATTCCTGTTGTTATATACAAAGGGGAAGGGATGCGATGGATTTAAAAAACATTTTATACGTCCAGATCACTAGAAACTATGCCTGAACTAATCTAGAGGTAGTTCTTCCTGGACACCTTAAAGTACACCCCACAAATGTGTTCATGTTTTTTGCCAAGAAGAAAATTGCAGTACAGTCCCTTGCCTTAACTGCTATGAAAATTGTAGCAAAGCCTCTTGGAGACAGTTCTTTGCAGTTAGAAAACACTGTCATTCTTTGAAAAGAAAGATCCTGGATCACTCCCCGCATCCTAGTGACATATCCTGTTCTGCAGAATGAGGGTATATAAGTAGGAGTGCCTCTGTTTTATTATAAGTAATCTATTGATGCTCAGTACAAATTGAATGCCACAGCAGTAATAAACTCCAGGTCACGCAAAAATCTGACGTTTTTGCTGTTTGCACCATGGGAACAACAGGTGGATAAAATAACCTTGTAAATTGAGAGCATTGACTCACTCCATCTTTAACCTCAGATGTCCGTGAGTTTTCTGAGTTTCTTAGCCAATACATAAACAATATTCTGCTAGTCATCTTGAGCAAAACTAGATAAAGTAACATCCCAAATTCTGTTGAGTGAGGAGCCAAAATCTATTTTAGGGGTTTGTGATCAAGCTTCTTTCCTGGCAATAAGATTAAAAGGGTGTCTGGGAAATAGGTGACAGTGGCATCACAGTGGAGCAGGAATAAAGTCATGCATTAAAGGACAACAACAGTGACAAAGAGTCATTCTCTTTTAGCAGCCAACAGCTGGAGTAATGTGTAGATGAGGGCTTATTTAGTGAACAATAGGTTGTTCCTTTCAATAAGGTAATAATCTGCTTCATTCTCTCACCCTTGATGGATAAAGTTCCTGTCTGAAAGCAGAGTGGATTATTCTGTATGTGGAAATTGGATTATGGCTGAAGGAAATGGAGCACTCTGCTGTTGTGGCTCATTAGACAGAGGCTTAAGGTTCACTTTCCTTCAGATCTGCCTCGTACAGGTGCTGGAGGCACTGATGTGGTTCAGGGTGCAGGCCATAGCACTTGGAAACTCCCTTCCTTCCTTCCTTCCTTCCTTCCTTCCTTCCTTCCTTCCTTCCTTCCTTCCTTCCTTCCTTCCTTCCTTCCTTC
>JAOXXN010000395.1:146301324-146315623 GCA_026770055.1 Myrmophylax atrothorax
TTTTTCACCCCCCCCCCCCCCCCCTTATAATAGTGACAATGACCTTGGCACAAAGTGCTGCCTAGAGACAAATGACCAGCTGGGATTAATGGTCCTCGACTTAATTTCTGCCCATCAGTGCCTCCCAGCCAGTCATTAATCCTGCTGAAATGCTCTGTGCATTGATTATTATTGATTCATTCATTGATTGTGTCCAGGGTCTGAAGTTAGAAGCTGAAGTACTGACGGCACCCTGGAGACTCTTCTAATAAGATGAGTTTGCTTAATTCATAGACTATTTGAGGTGCTTGAGAAAGAAGCATCATAAAAAGAGGTAGAAAAGGAGAAGAGCACTTATGGGACAATGAAATCTAGATTCCTCAGGCTATTAGAGTTGATGGCATGTATCAAATTACTTTGAATAGACCTGGTATTTAAAGCAGGAGCATAGAGGAATCTGACATATCATTTCCCAATGGACAGGAAGATTCCAAGCAAGAAAGCCCATCAGATAACCTGGGTCCACGGCAGAGAAATCATTTGCAGGGTTAGTGTCTCACCTCTCTTACTGAAGACATCATTGTTTTTTTTTGCCTTCAGAAACATGGTGATCCTCATTTTCATGCACATTGCCTGGACATGTTTCCTTCCTTTTCCCCTTGCACTTGTTTCTGGCTGACCTCATTTGTTCTTCAAGGAATTGCATCTGAATAATTAACATAGTACTCTTCAGGAAATCAGTGTGACTGTTTTTAATACCTGCTTTATGACAGAATTTGCAAATTGCAAAGGGGAGGGAAAACAATTTAAAAGACAATATGGTTTAATAAACTGACACATCCATATTTTATCTTCAGGTTTCTCTTCTAGGGTTCAATGTAAAGGATAAGTTAAAGGTAACAGTATCATCTTTGGATGAGTTGTTTCTGTCTTTTGATGTTCCAATATGCATCAAATGGCAAGAATGTACATGAAAGAAAAGCTTGTGTTTGAAAATGTTCCCAAATATACATTGCTGAGGTGCTTCCAAAGTGCTGATGACTGCCAAGCACTCCATAGTGATGCAAACACTATTGGACAAGTTGTCCTGCTTTTGAGGAATGTGGGTAGATTTTTCATAACAAAAACAAAATGGAGTAATGTTGGCTGAGAAATTGCTTCTGTGTTGCTGATTTAAAAGAACTCAGTTACTATAATAAAAGCCCCCGACCTCCTTGATCAACAGGAGGGAGAAGTTTTGAGTTCATAAAGGCCAGAGTGTTCTAGTGTCTGCCTATCTCTGTCCACTCATTTACTACTGACACTGTGTATTAGGTTTACACGGCCAGGTTTTGGTAGGGAGGGTGCTACAGGGGTGGTTTCTGTGAGAAGCTGCCACACGTTTCCTCCATGTCTGACAGTGCCAATGCCAGGCAGCTCCAAGATGGACCCACTGCTGGCCAAGGGTGGGCCAATCAGAAATGATGGTAACACCTCTGTGATAACATGTTTAAGGAGAAAAAAAGGAAAATAAAGTCATTGCACAGAAGTAATTGCATCCAGAGAAGAGTGGAGTGAGAATACGGGAGAGGAACAGCTCCACAGACACCAAGGTCAGTGCAGAAGGAGGGGCAGGAGGTGCTCCAGACATCAGAACTGAGATTCCCCTGCAGCCTGTGGTGCAGCCCGTGGTGCAGCCCATGGTGAGGCAGCTGTGCCCCTGCAGCCCGTGGAGGTCCAGAGCAGAGATCCACCTGCAGCCCATGGGGGAGACCTACACCAGAGTAGGTGGATGCCTGAGACAGGGCTGAAAACCCCATGCTGGAGCAGGGCTCCGGCAGGGACCTGCCGACCTGCGGAGAGAGAAGACCATGCTGGAGCAGATTTTTCTAGTAGGACTTGGGACCCTACGGGGGACCCAAGGGTTGTGCCTTGGACTGCACTCTGTGGAAAAGTGACCCATGTTGCAACAGCTCATGGAGAACTTTTGCCTGTGGGATGGACTCATGTTGGAAAAGTTTGTGGAGAACTGCCTCCTGTGGGAGGGATCCCATGCTGAAGCTGGGGAAGGACTCTCCTCCCTGAGCAGCAGCAGGAACAGTCTGTGATGAACTGACCATAACTCCAAATTCCCATCTCCCTGCACTACTGGGGGAAGAGGGGAGGAAGTAAAGCTCATGAAGGAGGGAAAGATTTATTTTACTTCTCATTATCATGCTCTGATTTTATTAGTAATAAATTCAAGTAATATCTTCTAGTTGAGTCTGTTTTGGCGTTTGCTGAGTGTTCTCTCCTAGTCCTTACCTAAACCCATGAACTTTTGTTATACTTTATCTCCCCTATCCAGTTGCAGAGGGAAGTGATAGAGTGGCTTTGGTGGATGCCTGGTAACCAGCCAGGCTCAACCCACTACACACTCTGACCCTGTTTAAATCTTATAATTGCTTTCAGTTTCACACAATTTACCATTAAAATACAATTACTGTTCTCTCCTTCCATAGGATACATACATGTTTTAAATGGTGTGTAGTGCACTGAGTCTTTGCACAGGAAAGGTCTCCCATCATGTTACTGTGAATGAGCAATGAAGGAGATTGGTGAGATTAACTGTCTCCAAAATACAGAACTGTGAACTATTTATTCAGAAAATATAAAATTCATATAACCAGTTCCTTACAAAAATACCTTCTTGTGTTGAAGAACAAAAAATGGACTTTAGAATGTTGTGAATTCTGAGGTCAGTTCTCTAGAACATTTTTCTTTTGAAACTATGGGTCTACAATAAAAACTGTGGTGCCTTAGAGATACTGTGTGTACTCATATAAATACATCCATCAGAGCTCATCCTCAGGCCACTGAGAGAGAGTTATTTTCTGGATCTGATTTAGTAAATCTGTTTCATGCAACCACCTTAAGAAGAGGTGGTAGCTCTACTGCTCTGTATTCCTTTAACACTAGTGGAGGCTTGGGCTATCTAGGCCCCTTGGGGTTTTTCTTAAGCACTCACACTGGAGTAGGTGAATCTGATACCTAATGTATGCCAAATGTCACCGCAGTCTAGTGATGATATCCAAAGTCTAGTGAGTAGGAGACGAATCAACGTAACAGGGGTGTAAAGGGAGAGATTGAGTCCAGATTGTCCCCTTGAGAGGAACACTAATAATTCAGTTTCTTATCACTCAACTTTTTGTAGAACAGTGAGTGTAGCCTGTTGGTTTGAATGTAGGTTTTCAGTCTCATTGATGATCTATTGGACAAAGGAAGATGAACTCCAAGTTCCTCTGTATTTTAGGAAAAAGTGCAGATCAGCTGCAGAGGACTCTTGGCAATGTTGATCTTTGAGAGTCGCTTCCTGGAGCCCCTGATAAAACACTTTGATTTGGAAAGCTGTGACATATATGATCATATCCTCCTCGACAACTTAAACAGCCTTCCAGATAGGTCTTGTGGATCCCACTCTAAGACGTTTGCTTTTTCCTAATCTATAATAAAAACCTATAATGGAGCCATTTGAATTCCATGAGGTGGAAGACACTTAAAAATTAAGTGCCATAATGGCAAACTTCTATGGGTTTAGCCTTGCTTGTTTATCTCTTGATATAGCAAAAAAGCCTTGCTACCTCCTTGCTGTGAAAACACTATATCTCACTGTGTTTGGTAAGCCTCATTTCCAAAGTGGCTTTGGATTGAATCCAACTGGAGAAATACCAAAAAGGCAGAAGCTGGAAGTAATGATGTAGTCCTTTTAACATATGGAGACATCTGTGCACAAATGTTGATGGGTGTAAACATGCTTTGTAGCCATCTACTTTCCTCCCTTTCGCTGAATCTACTGAACTTAACCTGGTTGGTTTAGCTGTTTCTGGGGTCCTGTCCCTGATTAATAGCAATGTAACTTGGTCATGTTCTGGAATCTCCACAGTGTACTCTGTCTGCTCAGCTATTCAGATAGTTTGTTTTTCTCAGATCAGTTTTCCTCCCATTTTCATTTCTTAGAACAGCTGAAAGGCTATAAAAATCTTCACAGTCCTGTACAAGTGATAAGGCAAGTGTTACTGCTAATGCCATCCTGAGCAGTAAGCTGCCACATCTTACCCTCACTTCCAGTGTCTGTAAATCCATAAAGTTGTGAGATTCCCAAGGTAAACAAAGGTAATGTTTTTTTTGAAGATGGAATATACTCGCAGGTAAATCTTAATGATAATTGCCTCTAATTAGCACTCCCACCAGACGACAAATATTTTAGCCACAGCAGAGTGTCATTTGAAAATGTGCATATTCTTGTTTTGACTTTGAAACCATCAAAGGAAAATCAAATGTATTGATTTGACTCTATTGCCATATTCTAGAAACAGGAGGGTGAAATGAGCAGTGAAAGGCAGGAATGGGTATAAAAAAATGAAAAATGACAAAATGAGGTCCACTTTGGGAGGAGGACTGTACTCTATTCTGCAGCCAGTTTCCTACTTCAAGCAGGTACTGTCTCATCCTCTTCCACTTGCACCCAAACTTCATAAGCATTATGGAGAGGTTTAATTGTGAATTTCAAAGAAAAGCAACATGTCCACATGTTTATTGAGATCTCTTATCTCCATATGGAAATGTTAACTGGAAGTCCAACATTAATCAGAATTTCAACATTAATTGGAATTTCCTGGAATATGTCCAGGCCGAGTCGGTTTTGTCAGGAAGAACATGTTCCCTTTTGAGGCCCTAGAGAGGGAAGCTCATTCAGCATATTCTCTTATGCCAAAACATACAGAAAGACAAACAAAACATGAAGAAAAAGAGAAGGGGATGACCAAGGGGAACATAGAGCAAGGCAACTTTCCCTCCTGCACCCTGCCCCAGATTTCCAAATTCCTAAGTGCATATCTCCTGTTTGCTTACATGGGCACTGAGTAATTCAGGGCTGAGAATGTACACAGCTCTGTCTGATTCTTTTTACCCTGACCACAATCCAACCTTTGTTTTGGCACTGCAGAATGAAACAACTGCTTGTAGTGGATTATGCATTCCAGTTTATGCCACGGCCAAATTATGACATAGTAAACCCCCTAACAGTAAAGGCTATTGTTTAACTACAGAACCTAAGAGTGTGAGGGCCTCCAAGAAGAAAAGCAGAGTCCTTGTTTCCAGAGAAAAGAGGAATAGGTTCATCCCAATTAAAAGTTGCCCCTAGGTCAATTTGGAGCCCTCCAGGGCACTGCACCACATGATAAATAATGATGCAACACATCATTATTTATCTTGAGCATTCCTACATGTCTGGTAAAAAGTTATACATAAAAAGATTTATTGCCAACTCATTCTAGATATGTCAGGCTTCCCATTGATCCAACATTCAGGGGCCACACAGACTTTGCAGTAATCACAGAGAAGAATCTTACCTCCTCTTGCCCAAAGCTCAGATTTATGCATCCATCTTTTTGGTACTATTGTCATCCTAAACTATCCCTCTGGTGAATGAAAAGGGACAGAAGTCTTCAGAAGGCAACCGAGATCTTCAGGCTGCTGAATTGTCTTGAGGAAACGTCTTCTTTCCTTCATCTAGCAAAGGAACACAGGGTAGCTCCATGACTTACATTCCTTTGTTAAATACATTTTTTCAGTCCAGGTGAATATGAGGCTATCCATAAGGGCTCTTCTGTGACGGTCCAAATCAACAAACCTAAAAGCAGCCAGAAACCTTATATGATGTGTCCTGTATATCCTAAAGTGAGGCCAGGCCATTCTATTCTTCTAAATATTGTTTCATATAAATTTCTATTCTTTCTATCTCAAATTACAGCTGGTAATAGAGGGAAAGCCCATTAGATCACTTTACATTCTAAATATTTAAATTCTATTGCTCACTGCACTGATATATCTTTGTTGTATTGAGGAAGCCAGTAAAATAATTACATGATTTAACAATATTGGGATCTGATAAATTTTAAGTGTATTTATGAAACTATCTTTACTGCTAGAGACTCCTGATAATATATTAAAGGCTTATCAGAGGTTTTTTTTGTAGGATCCTCCTTAACTATTCAAAAAGAAAATTTGACACCATTACACCTTTTTTTTTTTGTTATTTGCATTTCACTCATTGTAATTATCCAAACTGGGGTTAGACAATATATTAAAGAAAGAATATATCCCCCTTCCCTCTCTAATCATGAGAATTCCACCAGCTCCAGCTGTTAAACCTAAGGGACTGCACAGGTGGCACACCAGCTGGGCATTCCACAACACCCCTCCTCACTCCACAGAGCTGTGTTTCACTGGGACTGCTATAAAAAGCCACATTACCATATAGTCTGTGCACCACCATTGCAAATATCTGGAAGGTAAAGTAATTTTCTGGTTCTCCTTATTTTAGCTAGCACAAGCTTCTATGTTTCTAACTCCATATGTGAACAGTTGCTTTTCTGTGCAATAAATCTCTTTAGTGTAAATATTTGAAATAAGAATTTCCCCTTCCATATTTTTATATCAGGTTTTAAATTTAAAAATTAATTGACAGATCTCTTTATATTCATACTTTCCTAGTGGTTTTTTTTTTCCTAATTACAGCAAAACACTAGCTTAAAGTACCTGTTCTTTTTCCCTAATGATAGACCATGTTTTCTGCTTCTTGCTTAACTGCACTTTGTTAATTGCTGCTCTGGTTCTTTTAATCTTGAAAATATGTTTTTTCCTCCTCTCTCTGTTTGCCATTTCCTCCTTCTCTTTTAATTTTGTATTTCTTTGCCTATTTTATTTTTTCACTATCTGTGCTTTATATTTCTCAGTTACTATGGTTTTGTTCTATTTTTTTCACTGTCTCTGATTTTTGCTCTCATTACTGGAGTTAAATATTATTTTGTCATAGCTTTGAAAGCTTTCATTTTCATCTAGAAAACACATGAGTTAAAGTCAATGGAACTTACTAAAAAAGGAAAACAATGTAAGGTTTCATGATTATATGTAGCAAGGTGATTTCAGCAGTTACAGAGAACTCAAGGCAGACTTGCTAGATTCAGATAGTTTTTTCCAAAGTTTAATATGATTTCTTCCTGGCATACTTATTGTTGTCTTAAAATAGGCATAGTTTATTTTTTGTTTGTTTTGTTGTTGTTTGCTTGTTTGTTTGTTTCTTGGGAAAATACCATTACCAGAAGTTGCCAGTATTTCAAAATACCTTGAAGAGTGACAGGATTAGGAGACCATTAATCCTCTCGATCTGGAGTAAGCCTTTATTGCTGCTATGTGCAATACACAAGTTTTGCTTTTCCTAATGCTTTGCTCAAAATAGATAACTTCAGGCTCCTGATAAATATTGCTGCCTCCTAAAACCTCTGGGTATTTTCTCATTCTCACTTGCATTTTACATGGCTGTACCTTAGATTACCTCTGAAATCCCAACACAACTGCATTGTCTGATCCAGCTGCAGCTCAGTTGAGTTTTCCTGTGGGCTGACAGAGAATCAGATTGCTGCTCATGAACAGATGTGTCAAGCTGTTCAAAGACAGCATCTCTGGTGACGTAAATTCTTCTTTAGGCGCTGACTGTAGTGCTTGTTACCATAGTACCTGTGCCTCCAAAACATTAATAAAGTAGACACTGCTCTGAGACAGAGAAATATCACCACTTCAGCTTTCATGATGCTGGAAAACAGAGCTATGTTAAGCTGGAAACAGTGGGAGCCTGAAAATAGTTGCCTGAGGTTTTTCCCAGATTAAAGACTGAGAGAAGTCACCAGTGTGGCTCTGTTAAGTCCCTGCTCTGAAATTTGTCCTGGAGGAAGTTTCCACTGTTTACTGGTTAAGCGTAGAGCCTAAGGAGACAACCAAATATACTAGCATCATGCTGGTACCCTGAACAGAGCAGGAATCAACAGAGAGTCTTCTTGTTACAGCAACTGAAGCCAACCTTCCCACTGAACTTAATGCCCAGGGACAGGTCAGCCTCTCTGCTCACTCCCTCAACTCAGGTGAGCTTTGCTGCTCTATTACACTCTCTGCTAGTTTTTTGGTGGTTTTTCTCTCCCATTTTCTCAGCCAAACAAAGTCTGGTCAGCCTCCTGGGGTATCTTTGGCACCCTCACCTTGGATTTTGCTGTTCAGTGCAGTTCCTCAATGCCCAAAAGAGCAGTGACAACATTTGCTCTTCTGATTCAGCCCACACGAAAGGTGTCATTTACACCACTTTATATCAACCAGGACTGTAGCTGAGCTGTGATGAAAATGTTTGATGGCAGTCTTAAAATATTTTCACATAACCCTATAGACAAGATATTACTTGTGTGAATGCTAATGAAATTTAAATTTCATGATGTCATTTAGAAATTGCTAAATGTTCAGAACAGTCCAGATTCTCAAAGGCATTTGAGTATGTAATGCCTTGAAACCAACAGCACCCATGAAGCTAAATCCCTTCAGGACAGATACAATTTGTGTCATTGTGGGATGCTGGAATGAATGCAGACCAGGCAACTTGCTGTCAGGCCTAAGAGGAAGCTTATGCTGCTGTTGACCCATGTCTCCAAGTTTTCCCAAGTATTATCTTTCTGTTGATCACTCATGATGTCAAGTCTGAGCTGTCCCAGTGAGTTTCCAGGACTCACAAAAGCCAAAAATCAATCTTGAAAATTGTACTAGATCACTTGGAATAGAGGATACAGCTCCACAGGAAAGGACAAACCACTTTCCCATCTCATTAGTATTTCTGCCTCTAGTGAAATAATACTCACTGACAACCGTTTGTTCTTGCAGTTCTTCCTTTCAGGGTCTTTGCCAACTGGGATGCCTAACTATTCCTTTTGTAGGAGAAGACATTAACATCTGCTGACATTGACCTTGACCTTCTTTACATTCTAATATTCTTGAAGCATTGCATTCCACAATCACTTCACATACCAAATCTGAACAGTTGTACACTTGGGTTTCTTCTCTTGGAATGTCATATTTTATGACTAGTCATGTCCTTAGGCTTCACTATCTAGGAGAATAAAAACAAATTATGTTTCTGTCACCAAACTACAGTCCTGATGCTTTGTAGGCAGTTCTGTGACTCCCTCATGCATTGTATTTCAGAGCTGTGTGTAATAGGAAATGTAGACTGGGTGTGTGAGAACTTTCTTATTTAAAATGTGTACTAGGGGTGACTGCTCTTGCTGTGATTCTACACAGCTTTTTCAGGATACAGCATCAAGATGAGCAGCTGCAGTAGGCAAACCCTGTCTATTTTTAATTTAATTTTTATTGTACTAGCCTGAAACACTTGGTACTTCATGAAGTTTTAAACAATAATGTCAAGCACATCACTGCTAAGCAAACATAGAAATTAAACAAGGTTATAATTCTACAGGTCATGTTCCACCATCAGTGCATTGGTTGATGAGCCCTCAAACTGTTGTCTAAACGCTTCATCTCTCCACAACTTTGTTTATTCTTCTGTTTTTCTCTCTGCCTTAGATAAGTGATATCTATGCTTAGAAGCAAGTATTTCCTTTCTTCATCAGTTGTACAGTGCCCAGGAAACTCTTCCTTGCACATTCCACCTCCAAAGGCAACAAGATCAGGAATGGGGCTTCACTAATCTATAATGCTACAGCTGGCATTTATCTCACCTGCCTTCAGACCTATCCACTGTAGATATGTTCATCTGAGATGGTAAACTTTGACTCTCTTTAGAGTCACTATGGTGAAGCAAGTACTTTTGGAATAGGATTTGTCTGCCTTGTTTTGGCCACCAGCTTTAGGAAAAAATGAATTGTATCTTAAACGGTCTGTACAATAGTAGCTGGATCTTTACTGGGCAGTGACTAGTTTTAGTTAAGACAAATAGTGTTACTTAGAGCTTGGCAATCACCTTCTGTTTAGAGATTCTCCTTCCACATGGGTAAGCCACATTTCTGCCTGTTTTGCACCCCAGGATCAGCACAGAAGAAGTTCAGCCCAAACATTTCCCAATTACTCTAAGCCCTACAGGAAATCTCACAGACATACATGAAATCTATTCAACTGGAGTTTGCAATTTTGGAGGACACTGGGAGCCAAAGAAGATGAACTTGAGGATGCCAGCACCTGACTTTGTGTTTCTCTGCATTAACACTATAAATAGAAGGAGGTGCAGTTACAATAGAAGGTCTTATGTGAAAGTTGAGATTAATACACCTCAGTGCACAGTGAGGACATTTCCACCACAATAAATCTTTCAGAAATGAGGATTTTTGCATTACCAAAAAAGTCAAGAAGGATGGCAGTGAGGTACCTCACAGTCTGTCACTCACTCTGGCTCCAGTTTTCTGGGACCTGACCAAAGACACAGAAATATTTCTCTTTGTTTGAAGCTTATTTTTTGTTGAATGTGAAAAATATTAGAGATGTGGAAGCTTTCATCAAACAGAGCCTATACAAGAAAGCATCTTCATCTCGTGTCACTCTTCTGAAAACATTATGCATCACATTCTACCACAGTGCCTCTTTTTCCAAGCAAATAAATTTGCAGGTTAGAGGAAATAGCAGACTATACCAGTTGAATTAAAAAAGTATTCCAAATACCAGCATTTTTCATGGTATCACCTCTGTATTCCACAAAGGCAAACAATAAGATAGGGTGTAACATTTGGATTAAAAACATGTTTTGACAACTCCTGAATGAAATGTTATTGCTTTAAGGATAATTTTACTATTTTAAGCATATGACTCAGTTTTGTTTACAGCTTGAAGAAGACAATATTGTACAATGAAATGATCAGCAATGTACAAATAAGGCTCAGTGTTATTTTGCAACTACTTATTTGTGCAAAGCTACTAAAGTAGAAACCATTTGCTGATGATCAACATTGTGTGTTCACTACACCACAGGAGGTGACGACTTCTAATTTTATTTTTGCCAGAGTTTAATTTCCACTTCAGTGTTTATGTGTAAACATCAAGATGATACAGTCCAGATCTTTTTGATGATAGTGTTCCTGAAACAACAGCTATCTGCAATTACAAGATTGAATTAACTTCATCATCATCTAACTCTGCTGAAATGTATGAATATATCTCCCTTAGTAACAGCTTGCATCAGTAATTTCTAGGCATTGTATCTTTATTTCTGATCTAAGACAAAAAGTCCTCTAAAACATTTTATTTCCCCTCACCTCAATGAAGAAATCAAGAGGAGAAAGAAATTCTTCTCTAAACAGCAGTTCTCTCCAGCTGCATGCTGGTTTTGGCTAGGAGAGAATTCATTTTTTTCACACTAGCTGATATGGGGGTGTGTTTTAGATGTGTGACCAAAACAGTGTTGATAATATAGAGATGTTTTCATTGTTGCTGAGCTTAACACAGAGTCAAAGCCTTTTCTGCTCCTCACCCCACCCCACCACTGAGGATGCTGGGGGTGCACAAGGAGTTGGGAGGGGACACAGCCAGAACATCTAATCCCACCTGACCCAAGGGACATCCCATACCATATGGTGTCATGCTTAGTGTAGAAACAGGAAGAAGAAGGAAGTGGGGGTGGCGTTTGATGGTGTTTGTCTTCCCAAGTCACCGTTACAGGTGATAGAGCCCTGGTCTCCTGCGAACGGCTCAACACCTGCCTGCCCTTGGGAATGAGCAAATTCCTTGTTTTGCTTTGTTTGTGTGTGTGTGTGTGTTTTGCCTTACCTAATTAACTGTCTTTATTTCAACCCACAAGTTCTCTCCCATTTACCCTTCTGATTCTCTCACCATCCCACGAGGGCGGGCTGAGTGAGCGGCTGTGTGGGGCCAAGCTGCTAGCTGTGGTTAGACCACCATGAAGTGACACCTCTGAGTTCACACAAACAGAGTGTACATCCTGCTTCCTTTAAGAAGAAATACCTCCCGCTCTAGACTGACAACCTGCACTCAGTCTTCATATACAGGAATACTGTCAGAACATTTATCAGCAAATGCTGTAAGTACCCAGGGCATATACAGACATGGTAATGTCCCTAACCTTGAAGTAGGGAAAGATGAATTTTCTTATAAGTTCAAACTGAAAGAAAGAATTTTTCACTGAGGTATGCTCTCAGTCGCACACTTATGGGCAGCAGCATGTTTAATTATTAGATCCAGGATCCATAACACCAACTGTTAAGTCTTTCTCAGGTCTCCCAATATTCTTTCAGGAAGTTTAGGTTTCCAACATGCATTTTTGTACTCTTTTGGGTTTGGCAGTGATCATTGTCTCCATTCTATCCCACCTCTGTGAATCATCAGGTCACCACCATTCTTTACCTCCAGGTCTGGGTGCCTTGTGAAGCTGGAAGCAGATGTGTTGGTCTTGCTGACCTGCTAATTTGAGTGGCCTTATCACAGGCCATTCTGAGAGCCTTGTCCCTGCTGAGTGCTTCTGCTGGTGCCTCCACACCCAGCTGTCCCCAGGCCTTTTCCATTCACACCACTCTTAATCTTCCTTTTACAATGCTGCACACCCTGGCGAACGGATCTGTGGGATTAACATCAAGCTATGCTGACCACCAAAGAGCCATGCTTTGCTTCTTAATAATCTTTCAGCTCACCTAGTGCACTGCATTTTAATGTGATACAACATGCAACGGAGACATAAAGTTTGATTTTTATGCATTTTTCTACTTCTTTAAAACCCTTGAGAGTTTGGGGTTTTTTATTTATTTTCCAGGTAAGCTTCATTTTAATTGTCTTCAGCTATCGAGAATTACATTTTTACTTAGTCTTTGCCAAATAGATATGGTCAGTACAATAAATTACATCTCAAATCAGCTGTCCCATCCTAAAAGATGTTTTTGAGGTATAAGTAATCATCCTCTAATGAGAAAACCTGTTTCCTTGCAACTGACAGCAAAAAAAGATAGACTTGGATTACTCCTGTCAGTTGAATATTGGTTGGTTCAATAAGAGAAGTCCCATCTTTACAGAAACACAACTGGAACTTCTTCCAGATGCTTATTGAACCATAAAGAGTCACAACATATTCTGACATACTTTTCAGACAGCCACTGTGGGATTGAGAAGGTACAGAAAACAAATGGAACTCAGGTCCATAAGGCTATAAACATTCTGTTTAATAAATTTGAATAGTTTGAGATTTATAAAATTCTTGAAATGTCTGACCTCAGCAACAAGACACTTCCTGCCCTGTTGCATATCATCTAGCACCAGAGAAGACAGACCGATCATTCTCCCCTAACACTGTGAAGGTCCAAGGCATGGGAGACCTCAGCCTTTGGAGTGAAACAAACTGCTACCCAAGCCCCTAAAACTTCAGGGAGATCAAGGTCTGGGTGTGAGTTTTGCACATCTGCATCTAATAAAAAATGAAACTTTATCTGACAGTGAACACAGGAAGGTCAATAACTAACCTATGATATAAATTCTGGTATTGTTTGTGGATGAGGAGAGCAAACCTCTACTTTAGCTTTCCCCCTTTTATCTTTCCGCAAATGCCCAGACACTTTCTGCTTAAACCATGCACTGTAGTGGCTTGCAGTATCTTTAGCAGTGTCTAAACACAGAAGTGAACATCATGTATGCCACTATTGGAATGGTTTCACTCTGCTGCTTCTTTTAACATAACAGTAGTAGCAAATCTTGCAAATCAAGAATTATTTGGGTGTTGGATAAACTATTCCAGTATTGCAGTTTATGAACTGTTGTGAATTGGTACTTAGGGATAGGTCTCCCATGTGAAAATTAGGCTACTGTTTGAAATATTACCTTCTAGAAGAACTGGTGTTATTTTGCTTCCCAATGTGATGGAAAGGAACTCCTTGGAAAGCTGTAGTTCTACTGTCTGGAAGCATGGTAACAAGTAGTTTACAACATTTACAGGAAAAGGACTCAGCCTTTCATTTACAGCTGCAAGGTAACACAAGTGCCATGGAAAAGCAGTCTCCAAAACAGAGGCAAACAGCTTTTCCAGTGGCCACTACTGACCGGAAGCCTTACAGGAGCAGCTGCTTCTGAATATCCTTTTAAGCCCATTGAGCCTTGATCCAGCTGTTAAAAATAACAATGTTTTTCATCCTCCATACTAATCGGATCTCACAGGGCAGTACTGGAGGAGCAGTTGCATAAAAAAGCTTTGGTTATATAACAAAAGTGTACCATACCTCCAGAGTCACAGAGATTCCAGGAGGGTCTGTGTGGCAGCCTCCATCTACCACAACAACTTGTACTGACATTGGAACCTGCCAGAGGACTCCAGCAGCCTTGCACCTTTGCAAAGAGCTGTAGAGGTTCCTGCTGTACACAGGTTTGGTGGTGTCTTGTCCTTCTACAAAGGAAGGTCATGGAAATGTTGCCCGAATGCAAGGAAGAATACACAAACCAACAAAGTATCAGTTAATGAGGTGCTTTAATCCAAAGCCCGGGG
>JAOXXN010000395.1:146332501-146359860 GCA_026770055.1 Myrmophylax atrothorax
AAGGGGAGGTGGTCCGCTGGCACAGTGCTGAGGATCTCAGGAATTCCCAAGCAGCTTCTCTGCTAAGGATCAGCTAAAGTCAAGCCCAAGCACTGAATTGGTCAAATCAAGAACATGCCTAATGCTTATGTGCATGCTTGTATGCAGGTCTCAGCTATCTTTAAAGGAACATCCACCTGAAAATATGATTATAGAGTAAGCAAATTTTTCTATATATCAGCTATTCCTTAATATATGTCTGTAAGTCTGCACTTACAGGCTTTACTAATGGATGAATGGTGACCTCCTGTAATAAATAACACCTGGGTGTCTGAATGGAAGGCATTCACTAAGGACATGATTCAGTGATGAATTTTTTCTCCTCACCTTGATGTAGCATGTTCTCATGCCTACAGTTTCTGACTAAGAGGTGTACTCCTCCTGAGTCTTTTTGCTGCTCTGTGTCCATATGGTGATAATTGGTATATTTTTCTTTTTGAGGGTATACAGGCAGAGTGGAATGTCCAGGTGATGTGGCTGTGCTGACTTGGTATATAAACATATCTTAATGCATGAACAACGATTATTCAAAATACATTCCCTTAGAAGTTTTCAACATTTTTGAAATTTCCATGATTTTTCAGCTTTGAACCTGAATGTTTTTTCCCTTTCTTTTGTAAGAGTCTAAAAAAAGCTATGGATCCCAGATAATGGGGTAAAAACTGGAATAGTTTATTGAAATACAATATGCAACTTAAAGGTATAGAGGCCAGGATATGTTAATAAGGAGGTTGGATTATGGTAACATATGTTAACTAGAGGATTATACAAGTTTTGGCTAGTTTGCACAATTAGTTAATATTTTCTATAACAGGGATGCACATGGGTGGAAGAAAACAAAGGGTTTCAACATGAATTGATAACATTCATCTTAAAAATCTATCTCTATCTTGGAGCCGAAGACAGCTACTCAGCATGGTTGAACACCAGCAGGCCTCGTTGTCCTTAGTGATGAGATTTCTCAGCCTCTGTTGACCAAAGCTTACTGTTTAAGCTTGTCAGTTCTTTTTGCTGCTGGAAGCTGAATTTTGATCCTTATATTCTTTAGGCTGCTGAAAAAAAAACCCCTCAAACTTATTTCTTTGCCCTTCTTCTTCCTCCCTTCACTTCATTTCTTCAGCAGCAGAGGTGAGGAGGGCCCACAACCTTGCAACGAGCAGCCCCAGGCATCCCAGCTGGGGCCAGCAAGGAGCTGTTTTGAGGGCTGGGAGCTGCTCTGAGCACCAGGCACATTCCATCAAGTTCCTCGTCCGAATGAAAAGCTGAAGTGTCTTTCCCATGTAGGGAGGATTGAAACCAGATCCTGTTATTAAATTTGCTAAAAGGAAACATAATGATTTATGAGGGAGGTAGTGAACCCACAGAAAAATTCAGTAATAGTAACGCTGGGTGAATGGCAGCTTGGAACAGGCTTCAGAAGTAAATGATCTGTTAAAAACAAACAAACAAACAAACCCAAAACACTGAAAAAAGCCCCAGCTAAACAAAGCTACTAGATGCAAACCAGAAAAATCTTTAATTATTTCTAATGAGATCAGCAATGCAAACAAAGGACTGAAGTGCAACTCATTTGATATAACCAATAAGAAATACAGGCAATATCCTTTTACAGTCACGCTCAAGAAGTTCAAAGCCAGGCAATGCATTTAGTCACACACCAGTACTGATGGCAGATGTGGAACTAAACCCTAGGGATTTCTTTGGGGGAAAAAAAGAAATTCAAATATCTCCATATATTTTTATTTTTTTCTGAAACACATGGCAAAATTCAGAGGGTACTGAAAGTTTTCGGTGAGCGCTATATTGAACATTGTGGAGTCTTAGTACCCAAAATTGGGTTATTGACACAAATATTAACCAGTTTGGAAAAGCAATGCCCTGATTAGAGTTTGTCTTGTAAGAAAAGGAGTGAGGATGTCAGTTCATGGCTTTGTACATGTTTAAAGCTTATTCAAGGGTGATATCTCTTCACTTTTTAAAAAAATAAAATTAAAGAAAATAGAGGGAAGATATTGTGGCTTTCCACATTATTCTGCTGTGCATCCATGCCACGGTGGGATCACAACAGTTAATGCTGCAGACCAAAGCACGGCTTAATGAAATAAGAGACCCAGAGCTACAAATGAGCTGCTTGTATGAACCTTTCCAATCCCAACCAATTCCCTGACTTCCCTAGGACAACAGGTAGCTCACAGGGTCACTTTAGTCATGTCTTCAGCCAGGAAAGGAAATCCAGATCCTGAGAAAAGAAGGAATAAAAGAAAGCAATAGGTCTGAGACAGTAGCCACATATTGCTCTCAGCTATAATAACATATTGCGACACATAGAAAGATCTGGCCCTGGGCTCTGTCTGACTCAGGGAGCATTGCTGTGATTAGTCAGACCCATGGAAAATAATGATGGGCCACTGCAAATGGACAGAAACTTTTCCATGGATTTTATTGCTTTTTTAAGGAGGGCGGGATATCTCCCCTTGCCTTCCTTTGCTTTTGTGGCTTTTTCATCATTGGACCTTTAATATTGCAACTACATCACTTCCCACACACAGACTTTTTTTTTCCCCTGTTGGCTGATATTTTTTCTCCATTCACTTCACACTGTGCCACAATGTGTATAAAAATGAATATTTACTTTTGCAATGCTACCTGCCCTGAGAGCAATACTGCATCCCATGTAACAGCTGTGGCTGCTAATTCACTGCAACTGCAGTCTGTCTTCTCAGCATCAGCTACATTTCTTTTCCATATGCTAACTCCCTTTCAGCTTAATTTTCCCATTACCCAGCAGTAACATTGAGTAACTGTGTTGGGCTGTATTCAAATGCAAATTAATATCCCCTTCTGCCCATTAACTCTGCTGTTTCTTGTCTAGCCAAAGCAACTGGAAATAAGCACGTAGCCTGGGTCAGTGGTTGGACAGAGGGGCCCTGTCTGGGCAGGGTTTGCTGTTCATCTCCGAGAGCAGACACAAAACAGCAGGCTGGAGAAAGGAGAAGTCCTTCATAAAGATGTTTCCTGTCAAATAACCCCTGAACTCCAACCATTCAGCACGTACCATAGCTCTCTTGAACTTCAGCGTTTGACGTATATAATTCACACAATGCCTATGCTGTGCTCTGGATTGGAAACATCCGGTGGATTGACATGCAGAAATCTTCAGATGAGGTGAGGGGGAAGAGAGCTGAGGGGAAAAGGGATGCCACTGAGCAAGGCATATGACTCAAATCTTAAAAATTGTTACTGAGCCAGGCTGTTGGCCTAAAGAAACCTTTAAACAGAACAGCCTGGCAGAAAGCAAGTTCCCCAAAAGAGAGATATAGATGTGAATGCTGAGAGCATGAAGGGAGGGGAGTAGGGGGAAGGGAAGAAAATAGGTAGAAGGTTAACTTTTCTTTACATTCTTTAGAAAACTTCAGTTATATTTCTTTCACAGCTCTTTGAGGATCACTTGGGACTAAAAATACTAACACCCTACCCAGATGAAAAAAATGGTGTCATTCCTTTGTACCCCCACCCAGAAAATTAAGCTCCACATATGTGAGTCACCAACCCCCAAAAATCTTATATATTTCTTCATGCTTATGCAACTCTGAGCTTCATTTGAGTTCATTTTCTACTCTGGTACTCAATCTTCAGTCACCTGCTGGTCTCACCTTTCCTTTTCCAGCACAGGCATGGGCAGTGTGTGCAAATAGCACTACTCCATGTTAATAAAATCTATTTTGCAAAGAACAATTTTATCATTTTCTGTTTTTTCTGCTTACTATTTGGAAAAACTTTAAGTTGATTACTTCTCTTTGAAAATCCCAAAAATGAAAGGGATACAAGAATAAGAACGGAATCCATCACTTAGAGGCCTTCAATGCATGATGAGAAACAAAGTTAAGTGATGCTTGAACCCATGCTGTGACTAGTTGAAACTCAGTTGCTGGAAGGCCTGTTGCTGTGGACAGAGTGCATTGGTTAAAGAAGGATAGGCACCACTTTCCTGACCACTGTTCTAGCTGGCTGAGTTAGTAGCAGGAATCATTCAGTCAAGGGGCATAAAAGAGAGCATTCACGTCTCGGTGTAATTCCTGCAACGCTGATCAAAAATCCCAGATTTCTGCAAAACATTTGCAAAAACTTATGTGCAAAATGGCTTGCACACCAAAATCAAATGGGTAAAGGTGTTTAGCTAACGCATGAATAATGAATAAATAAGAGATATTTGTAATCAGTTCACAAAAAGGAAGGGAGGAAAATAATCCTGGAATAAATTAATTGAAATGAAAAAGATCACTGCCCCTTAGGAAACCCGCACCTTTGAGTTCATGATACGTAAAAAGTCAGTTGTTTAAATTTTCCACTTCTGAGTTGGTCAGAACATTACTTATGTTCATATATATGATCATTTCATGCGTAAGAAGCCTGTTCTTCCAGTGCAGAATAATGAATGTGTCAGCCCAGATAACTGCTGAAATTCAGCCATCTGCGAGATGTTGCCATGGAAAGAGCCTATTGCACAGGAGTTTTTGGCTGTGGATATTGTTCTGGTGATAGTACTTTTTGTACAGGACCTTGTGGTTTTGGTCCCCTTTGGAGGGAGTGAATTCCATGGAGGGTCACTGTTGTTTAACCTTAGACACTCAAAAGGCAAAGACAACACTTCTTCAATACCAGTGTGTGATACCAGAGAAGGAGGTTTTGTTGCAAGGTGATGAAAACATTTTCTGGACAAAGATGTGAGAAGCTAATTCAACAGTGACTGAAAGAAATCAGACAAATGTTACATGCAACAGATCAACTTTCATTTCTGACCTATCCAAAAAGGACACGCAAAAACTAAAGGCAAGCAAAACAAC
The DNA here is from genome assembly GCA_026770055.1 of Myrmophylax atrothorax. Taxonomy (NCBI): domain Eukaryota; kingdom Metazoa; phylum Chordata; class Aves; order Passeriformes; family Thamnophilidae; genus Myrmophylax; species Myrmophylax atrothorax. The sequence goes on from JAOXXN010000395.1 coordinate 146,337,385, forward strand.
CCTTGTCCTGCCGGCCTTTCCTATCTTTTAAGAGAGGCAGCAACTGGGTTCCCACCTTTGAAGTCAATCAAATGATGAGCCTGCTAAAACTGATTAGCACATGCCTGCATGCTGGGATATTGATGAAAAGAGAGCTGGGAACACAGCCCTCTGAAGTGGAAATGGCTGGAAACCTCTGAGGTTGTGTGGGATCACAGAGGGACATGTATATCCCCCTGTCAGCTGCAGCAATGAGAGTGAGCAAAATGCAGGAATAGTATTTCATGCTGCTGAATGTGCATATTGTATTGCTCTTGCTTTTCCATCTGCAACATTCCCCATCCTCCAGATCTGAGCTCTCAGCGCATCCCAAACCCCTGAAGTCTCTCTGGTCTAGTGACTCATTTCTGGCATCAAATGTGTCAGATGAAGTGAAAAAACAAAACAAAACAAAACCTCATAATGAGCAATAATGGAATAACAGGCCAGAGGGAAAGTTTCTCCCTAATAGCCAGTGATTGGTTCAATAAAAGCAGAGCACAAAACAACAAAAACAGAGAGAAAATTGGCAGCAGGATTCGCCCTGTTATGACTACAGAGTCCCAGCTACCAAGAGTCAGAGAGCAGCAATACCAGGGTGCTAGTCTCCCACTGCAGGATACAAATAACTTCCATTGAAATCAATGACATTTATTCATGTCCTGTGGCAATTAAATGGAGCCTCCTGTCTACTTTTCTCAGTGACGCTGCTGCAGTGAGATCAGAGAGGGTGAAGCATGTGTGCGTGTGTAATTTGTGCTCTCTGTTCGAGAACACTTAACTGTCATGACAAACTGCAAAAACGTTGTCAGCATATAAAAGAGTCTGCAGGTCCCTGTCAGAGGCAGAGCCAGAGCCACAAGGCTGTGTCCAGGAGCTGGGATTGTTTGCTTGACTCTATTCCCATTTTTCTCTTGCTGGCAGGTCAGTTCATTCAATGAAGCACCCTCGAGTGCTCTTCCTTGGTCTACCTTTTATTTTGGGGTAGAAAAAACCTATTCATTTGAGTTTCCTCTCTTGCCCTACGTACCCAGCTATCAGCACTACATTTAGATCTAGGGATTGTCAGACAGTCAGCCAGGCTCCAGGCTATGGAAGCCTCATGTTGCCTCTAAAAAGGCTAAGAGCTTCACTCTAGGACTAAGGGACAGGTCCTCATGGATTTGCTCGCACCTGAGGGGTGGATTTTCTTGGACTTAACCTGTGGAAATGAGATTTTAAGGCACATGCTGGAGGGCAGGATCTGAATTCAAAGCCCTCTTGACAATGCAGGAAATGGGAGAAAAAGGATCTTGAATCCAGAGTAGCACATGTATCAGGGATACTCTGTGGTGGAAGTACAGAAGGGGAAGTGATTGCTCAGGTAGTTCTTGGGAAAGGCTGCTCTCTGGTTTTGAACAGTTCACGGGACTCAGCTAAAAATCAGATCAGGATGTGACTGAAAACTTCAAAACAGGGAGGGTAAAATGTGTTGTGGGAAAAAATCTCAAGTTTTTTGCTGCAGCGTCTGCCTACATCATAAACCTGTTGCTGCTGGTTTTTCTGTTCTGGTCAGTGAAGTATATGTTCCACTGGAGATATAGTTTATACCAGTTATGAGTTTATTTGTCAATACCAGAGAGGCTTAGGCTGAACAAGATCAAGGCTCTCATTCCAGAAGAGCTGTAACCATACATGGATATAGTTACTCTGATAGAAATAAATATTTAAAGGAAGAGAACTGCTACATCATATCCAGACTCACTCCTAAGCAGATACTCTGCAAAATACAGAAAGAGGAATTTCTCTTCTTGTAGTGGATCAGAAGGGCTTCTCTGTCCCTGTCCTGCCCCGCTCCACCCCCCACCCCTTCCTTCCTTTCTTTCTCCTCCTCTCTGAAAATCCCATTAATTCACCAGATAGGAGCTCAGTGAGAACTGCTAAATTCCAAGGGGATTAGATTATGGGGAGGCAGGAAGGGAAGGAGTTGCTCAAGGGTCTTGTCAAAACTCAAGAGCCTTCTCCCCACAGCATTTCCTCAGTCTGTCATCTGCCTTGCTCTTTTCTCATACTGAAATGCATCAGAAATAATAAAAGTCTTGAATTCAAGCTGACAGAGTTGCAGACACTTTCTGCAAATCCCTGTATGACCACATCTATTGCAGAATTCATAGCAATGCCTTGAACATATTTAGTCAGCATCAGCTGGAGACTTTCAGGGTTTTTCAGGTAGAGCAAAAAATCCCTATGTAGAAACCCTGAAACTAATATAGTCCTTTTTTATTGATTTAGCTTCACTGCACTGGAAAAACGTAAAATAACCCCCCCTGACACTCTGAAAAATAAAATGAAGGTTCAGACACTCAGAAATTGTTATAGCTTACCTGGAAGTGTGAATTTAAACCATGAGAAACCCTCTTGTAATTATTAGTCATCTTGAATGCTGACTGAAGTGGGACATTTCATTGGAAAACCCCTGCTTTTTCACATATAATGTGACTCTGAATTGAATTAAATTTTTCATAATCTAGAAAATTTTAAACTGCTTGAAAATTATCTTTGTTCAGTCAAGAGTGTTTTGGCTGATGGGGTTTCCTATGAATAATTTTCTTTGGAGTTTTGTCCTTTATGTTGGGCAAATTCTGTTATTGTAGCCCTAGATTAACAATTAAATTATTATAGTTTTTCTTAAAAGGAAAGAACATTGTCCTGATTGCAGTCTGCTTGGGTTCAGCTGATGCCCCTGTGTATGTGGGTACTGCATGGAGCTTTATGTACATTGAAATGGATGATCTGTCTGCTGTGATGTGAGCACAGCAGACAGGAGAGAATCCCTCTGTGACCTAAAAGGGGATCAGTGTAACTATAACTTTGTCAGAAGTACCTGCAAGACCAGCTGTTGACATCCTCATTCTCCACCAAATCTGCACCCAGTCAAGGTGGAGTGTGAAAAATATCAGTGTGGTTGGGCACATGGAGGAACCCGGAATGCCACCTGGTCTAACCAGATATGTCCTAGTCTGACAGTGCATCCCTCCTACAGTCACATCTCCTGGTAGGTAAAGATGATATTTGTGCTGGAAAAGGGACTTGTTTTACTGATTTCACACAAGCAATAACTAGATAAATCCACTTTAATTGCAACACTTTTGAAAGAAATTTTTGACGTACAAATGAGGATAAGGACCAGGCTTCTACCAAAAAGTAATCCCAGAACATTTACTCCAAATTTCACTCAATAAATCATGACTCTGAGGACTAAATCTGCTTATTAATATAGGGATGACTGGGTGACAGAAGCACAGTCCTTTTACTTTAACAAACTATAATAATACTCACAGTTTGATGTATGAGGTACTTTTTCCAAACATCTACTCAGCCCATGAAAAGGAAGAAATTTTTTTTTTTCAAGAGCATTGCAAGGTTACTGGAGAATTTCTGATACTTTAATTTGGGAGGAGGAGTTGTTGCTTTTTCTTCAAAATACTTGTATAGTTATTTCCAGAATTAAAAAGACAGGGTTTGATGAATGCAAAGTGTAGTCAGGAAAAAAGACATGCTAGTATGATATATCTTATGAGTTCCCCACACATTTATGTTCAAGCAATCCATCACCAGACTGAAGGGTGAGACAAGTGGTCAGCTGGTGGTTGTAAATCTGTCCAGTTCTGTAACTCACTCTAGTCAGATACATTTGCAGAAAGCCCAGGAGCAAACTCTTGTCCTGTTTCAAATAGCAGCAGAGTGTTGTTGATCTGTGCCTTATCAATCACACAGCCTTAAAGCAAAGGCACCAGTTCTACAGATGGGAATAAATAAATGATCAGGCACTGCTGAAACTGGTGTTTATGCAGACAAGCAGGTGAAGTACTGGGAATTTTTATTCTGGAGAGCACAGGATATAAAAACAGTCAAACTCATTTTACTTCTACCTTTAAAGGTCAATGCCTGATTCTTGTCTAAATGCTCCCAAGTAATTTTGCTATCTGAAGGAAAATGTTCAAGATCTTGACAAGACCTGGGAATTTATCTTACCTGTGTCCAGACACCTGTAAAGCGGGCACCTTCTGTAAACTAATCACTTCATTTTCTTCTGTAATTAGCAGTTCAGCAAAGGTGATACCTCTGGTTCCTTTTCTCTGTGTTGGTGGTGGATGGAACCCGTATTATGAATATAAACAACCTGCCTAAGTTTTAGATGCTCAATGCTATACAGTACCTGCTTTTCTGGGTTTCAGCTACCCCGAACCTATTTCTCTGACCCCTGGGGAGCCTTTGCATAACCAGCATCTGCCTCACTGCAGCTGTGGCAGCTGGAAAGAGGGGCTGTAATTAGGGCACTGTCACTCTGACTGAACATGCAGGAAGTAGGCAGAGGATGAAGTGCCTCAGTGCACTTGTGTCCTACTTAACTTTCATCTGAGACACTGGATCTTCCCTACCTCCTTCTTCACTGAAAAATAAGCAGTTTTCAACAGGAGCTTCCTCCTTAATTGTCTACATCACAGTGAGATGCCAAGTCAAGATGTCACTGAGGATCCTTTCCGGAAAACATGATGTCACATGTACCACTCACTTCCCTTTATTCTGCAAGATAGCTCCATCTCTTTATGCTCCTACAAGGTTCTGAGATGTTCAAGGGACAGAAGAAATGCATAAAATTGTCTCTGACAACTTGTGTCTGTATGTCCATTTACAAGTTTTGGCAGTTTCCATCAATTGCATGGTAGCATTCAAACATTTAATATTTATATTCAGCATCTTAGGTCTATCAAAATACATCCCCTCTATCAGCACTTGCAAAGAGAAGATGCTGTAATGAAACTGCCTTTTTTAAGTTCTCTAGAATCTGCCCTAGAGTGATATAGGAACAAGTGAGGTTTCTGCTCTTCACATAGCAGGAAGGAACCCTGAAAGGTCAGGAGAGAAATGCTCTATACCACTTCTCATCTCAGAGGGCCTTGCTGCTGTTCCTTTATTTGCTGGACAAGTTTGACTTCTGCACTCTTGCCTTTACCACCTTGCAAAATTTAGCCTGTGATGCAGTCAGATTCAAGATCCATCCTGTCTCCCATCCTTACTTTACTCAGCACAAAATGGTGGTTTTTCACTACATTTACTTGGTTTTCCTATTCCCACCCCTGAACCTTCCCTCATGCTCCAATTCCACATGTGCTTGTTGCTTTCTTGCCCTGTCACTAGTCCTTCATAATCCTTATTCACATACTTCTACCCACTTAATGTTTGCACATGGGCCACAGCCATGGTTTAACCAGTTGCTTCCCACTGTGCCCTACACTTTTTAAGGAAACACGAACACCACATTAGAAGTGGCTTCTTTCACTTGAGTTTTGCACATTGAACCACACAATGTGGTTTTCAAACTGCTGACAACCAGTGACTGCATATACAGCTTTCTGCATTTCTGAGTTTAGCAAATTTCATGGATGAAAACCCTGAATGTCCAATTTGAATAAGTGGGGAATTCAGATGCAGTCATCCTGTACATTTATGAACTCCATGAAATGCCAGATGACCAGTCACTCTAATCGCTACATGGGTTTGGGAGTACTTGCTTTCTGAGGAGTGATTGTGCCTGAAACAGATTGTGCCCAAAGAAAAATGATCTGCATGAAAATGCACTCAATTATAAACTGCCATAGCAGAAAAGGAACCTGACAGCCCAGCTGCCCCATGAGGACTTCTGCATACATCACTGAGCAGAGGAAATGGTGCTAAGGACCAAGCGCATAAAATCCACTGACAGGTACCAAAACAAACACTGATTTTCAGAAACAGTTGGTTCCCAAGTAGTTTTGATGGGTGCAAGGTGAAGTATTGGATATGCAGGGCATTGGAGAGGAGAATTTGGTGGAATCAACATTTTCAACCATTTACAAAGATCCCGAGTCAGAGGTCTGATGCATATAAAAGGTATATCTGTGTGTGTTGAAAAATCCTGTTGTAGAGAATGGGACTCTACCAAACAACACCATATGTCTTCTACCATGTGTCAGGGGTTTACTGCTTCCTTTTATTAATTCCTCTGTGCAGCCATTGAAGCATGTAAGTATTGAGTTCCTTGTCCTTTCCTTAAGGAGTAAGATGCCAGATACAATGAATGCCTGGCATTACATTATGGGCAGCCAGTAGCAGATTGAGGAAGAAATTTTCTTCTGCTACAAAATCAGCAATGTGAAAGGTAGTTGCATATCATAAGGCAGCTACACTTAACTTGGTAGCAAAGCATAACCTAAAAGTGCAGGAAACAGATAATGTGTAAGGATCCTGATCACCAGGATTCACCAGTTCCCAGAGCAAAACTCACAAGTGTGGTAATAAAGATGAGAAGCCTGCAGGAATGATCATGGATAATAAAGGGGGAGGAAAAAAACAGAGATAAAGTTTTATTATCTCTACCAAAGAAAAATAAATGTCAAAAATAAGTTGCATATGAATGTTTTCCAAGCTACTGGCATGATAAACACTGTGGATGCAGATGGAGCAAAGGTATTGGGAGGTACTACTTTATCTAGAAATACCAATACAAAACAATTAGCAAAAGGATGTTTCTGTTAAAGAACAAAATTACTTAAGTAGATATATATCTGAATAGAACTAAATCCTAGAAAAATGCCAGGAAATAGTAAGTACAATAGGCATCTGTGTGGAAGACATCATTCCAAGCAGAGCTATTGTGCAGAAAAAGAATGCAAGTACTGAACTAAAGCAATGGGACACACATGACAAGCAAATCGACTGAAGATGATCCACTGAGTACATTAACGATGGCACCATGAAAGTCGGAAAGAGATTCCAGGCAACTGTGCAGGGCCATGGAAGCTGTGGGAACACTGGGTGGAGTACTGTTCTCAGTAGCACTATCTATACTCAGTAGGGTACTGCATGAACATAGTTTAACTGTTTTTGACACCCAGTCTGATCTGTTCAGAGAGGAATGAAGCCTCACCACACCACATGGAAAATGGTAAACATCTCTTATGTCTCAGCACCCAAGTACTCCAGGCAAGTAAATCAGAGGATACTATAAGCTGGTTGAAAAGATAAGAATGTTATTCTAGAGAGTCGAAAAAAACCTGTGGCATGATTATTTCTGGTGTTCTCAGTGCACAGACACTGCTGAAGGATGCCAGTCCTTCTCTTTTTGGTACACGAGCATCCAAACCAATCTGATCGTGGACAGACTATGAATCAGTCATAATAAAGACCAAAATTTTATTGGAGACACACAGACAAGACCTGAGGATCACAGCTAAAAGACAAAGTGAAAGTGCAGACTGTCAAAAAAAAAAAAAAAAATTAAAGCCCAGGAAACAAGACATGTTATAGCTTGTCATTTATCTTAGCTGACATGCAGAACTACTGTGGGACACCAGGGAGCATGACCAGAAATATTCTCTGTGCCAGAATGATCTCTGCCTACAAACACATTTTTCAAAGCAGTGGGCACCTACAGGACAAATTTGAGCTAGAAATAGTGCGGTCTGAGCCTGGTGAAATGGCTGGATCCATTTGACCTGCTGGCGTTAACAGAAGAGCAGCTAGCTGTCAGGACCACAAAGGCAAGGTAGCACTGCAATGTGAGAAACCAGCAGGTCAGCAAATCTGATTTGGCTGAAAGCTGCTGTTGACAGCAGTGTTAATACAACTAGTAAATTTTACCAGGCTCTAAGAACACACCCAGTGTCATCAGCATGCTCTGCTGGATGCCAGTGTTTCACTGTTATATGGCCAAAGGGACAGGTACTACTGGATATGTATGACAGGGAGGGTAACGCCCTGTATTGCTATGTGATCAGGCCAACAGTTGTGTTTCCTGGATCTCTCAAACACAAAGATTATAACTAATGACTTTTGTATTATTGAGGGAAGTAAAGTCCAGGAAATGCAAGAAATCCTTAAAAAATTCCATAAACACTTTAAGGGGTAATAGAAATAAGAGGTTTTGAAACATCAAGGTCCTCCTAGACATTTCCATCTCTATTGATTCAACAGTATCTGTGAATATTCTTGGACACCAGAACATACTTGTATATGTTGTTAATTTGTCAGACTGATGTCTGGCATAATTTTGGCCAAGCAGCCTGGTACTCTGCTGAATAACTTCCATGCAGAGCTTGGAAGTTAGTACGGACTAGGACTAGCCCCATTAAGCAGTCTGGATGCAGTCACCCTATTTCAAGGCTAGGAGTGTCCAGTGGCATGGGCATGGGTTGTTCTGTGTCTGCTGGTCTTCACACCAGGAACTTTCTCCAGACAAGTTACACTGCCATAGATACAACTTTGGGACTCTCTAGGCAATCCAACAAAGACAAAGTGCTACAGACAGAAAAATCACCCCACAGCTGCTTTCCTCTCCAGAAAACAAGAGGGCCGTGCCCTACTGTTGAGGGAATGGGTGGGGGTACTTCAGAAGCAGCCTGAGATGGAGGCATATCTCAGCCTAAGGAGTGAAGGCACTTCTCTGGCTAGCCAGAGATTTTTTCATATGAGTGAAGCTCAGTTTTAAGATATCTTAAAGAAATCAAGTGTGTGAAAGGGTCGTGCTACAGAGCTGAGCAGGTCTGCATTCAGCAGTGAAGATCTCACAGCCTGATGGGAAAATGCAGCAGTTAGGCTGGCTGAGTATGTGAACTATGGGCTCAACGAAGGATGAAATAAAACTTAAGAGGGGGAGAGACAGGAAGCATGTTGTGAAGTGAAATGAAAAGTCTAGGTGCTAGGAAGGCCTAGAAAGGGGACAAGAGAGCCTGACATAGGGAGAGTAGGACAGGAAAACACATATCTGGAAAGAAAACAGAAAGGTTACATTAAGTTCACAACCAAAGCAAACAGGAAGTGGAGGAACTGGTTTGAAAATCAACTAATTTGAAAGTGTATGACTTCAAAACATTAAAAAGGGTTGTGGTTAAAGCCATGTCTGTAGTTTCAGGAACATGTAAATTCTCTATTTGCCTTAGTGGCAGCTGTTCTTGTAAAACACACTCAAGCTAAAGTTGTGCAAAATATTGGTTTGTGTGTTCTCATGTGACTTAGAAGGAGGAGCATATATTTCAGGAAGGAATTTTTTTGAGGTTTACTGGGGAATCCACCTCTCTGGGCATGGCTACAGGAAATTGCAGGTTCTCTGTAGAAATAACAAATGTCCATATTGTACTGCAAACAACTCATGATGTTATCAATGACTGAAAGCATGCAATGGCTCTTGGTTTTTGACTTGCAAATTTCATTCTGCTCTGTGCAGATCCACTTCTCCTGTAAGGAGTTTTGAACCAGGCAGATGAGGAAAGATACAAGAGGAACTGTTTAGGAGTTGTAAAGCAGTGATCATGCTGGTCCTTCACCTGCCTCAGATGACTTGAACTTTTTCTACCTATTTCAGAAGAAAGCAACAGCTGTAAGGAGGGAAGTAGCAAAGGCTGGAGTAAAAGGATGGATCCTGTCACAGATCTCTCAAGTCTGTTTCTGATGGAGGGATGGAGGAGATTTCATGGTGAATAAAAAGCTGTGAATTCTCTAATAAAATATCTGACTAAAAAGGAAATATTAGTGTGAAGGGAATTCAAATTGATGGGGCAAAAAAATACTTGATTTCTGTCCTGGGATATTTGAGTTGTGTCAGGCTTTAGCTAAGATCCTTGAAGGCACTTCAGAAGAAGGCAAAATCATGTCCTAACCTCTTAATCATGCCAGGAGTGCATGACAGACCATGCCCAAAGTGTTTCCTGCTCTGTGGCACCACCTCCTGGCATCAGTGACAACATAAATCTGAAAAAAAAGATGGAAAGCAAACTTTTCATGTTTTGTTTCATCTAAGCTGTTGTTAGAACTCCTTTTGTGAGGGTAGCAGAGGATACGACCATATTTTGATCAGAGGCTTAACACATATAAATGAAAACAATTACATTAGTAACATTACAGAAATAAATTCCAGGTACAAATAATGATGTATTAACACAAGTTTACACGCTGTTATATCACTAATGAAGTGATCCTTGGCAGTCTGTACATTCCACGTCCATTCACCCAAGGTTCCCTGTTTCTTTCAATCTTACTGTATAAACCTAGAGAAAGCAAGAAACTGCTCCAGGGGAAAAAAAAAAATCACAATGTTCTTTTTTGTGTCCAGCACAAGGTCTTGAAATAAGATCTTGTTTGCAGACTGTGCTGCCACTTCTGAAGCCAGCAGAAAGCCATGCTGCTGCACTGCAGGAAAAATCCCAGTTTTACAATGTCTGGATGTTCAAGGTGAACTTCATTAACAAACATGGCTCACTACGAGCCATTAGGCAGAAGACTATTCAGAATGAAAACCTGGAGGTGTTTTTCAGAGATAGCTCTTGGTCTCAACCCATCATTCTCCCTTCTCCCCAGAGGAGACCTTTGCCCTCCTTCTGTGTTTCAGTAGGGGGATGGTGTGTGAAGTTCCATTCAGAAAGGTGGGTACACGGCTACAGGTTTAAAAACACTGTTACTATTTTGCCTGCTGCTGCTTTTGAATATGTCTTCACCCTTAGTCTATAAATTGATGAAAAATCAGCATTGGTGATTTCAGCAGCTTGCAAATGTCTATTTTGAAGGCATAGGCTCATCAGCTCCAATCTTGTCCTCATTTCCATATTCAAAAATGTGTCACAGTAGACAAGTTAATGGGTTTGGGTGGAAAATCCACCTGAATATATTGAGTAATATTTATTAAAGGTTTAGAAGCTGCTTGGCAAAAACTTCTTCTCAGAAAAGCAAAACAAATCAATTTAGGAAGAACTGAGAGAGTAAACTCAGTAAATGGGCAGAAGGCAGAATTATATTCTATTTAGATAAGATATTCCTGCATTTTAAGAGGATTAATCAAACAGGTAAGTATAAATAAAATTTTCAACTGATCTTTCAAGATGAGTTTTTTAAAAATTGCTTAAAAGAGCACAAAAGAAGAGGTGGAAAAGTTGCTGATCCTGTAATTTTCAAACTACAGAGTTATGGATCTGGAACAACAACGTACAAACTTATAAAGCTCTTACTTGACATGTTACTTGACATCTTTATTCCACGTAGTCAAGAAAAGAGAAGATATTTACCAACACTTCCAGTGGAAGAAGAGGTGCTTGGGGAAAAGCTGAGAAAATTGCCTTTCTTGGTATTCTGTTTACCTTGTGTTTACCACAGTAAAATTAGGCTCAATACTTCATCTTGCTCCTCCCATGACTGTCTTTTTGTAGAACACCAAAACCCTCTCTGCCTGGTCTGTAAGAGGAAAATAATGGTTCTTCCTACTGATGTGACCGCAAAAAGCACTGGGTGTGGCTGCCAATACCTTCTGTGCATAGCTGCCAGGGCTATTTGCCAGATCTCTATCTGAATGCTATGACTGAATGAGCTTTGCTCTTTGTAGTTTCAGTGAGCTTTTACAGATCTCTTTTACAGAAAAGTGGGGATTTTTAAATAAGAAATACTAAAATTGCTCTTAAGAATATTGCAGAGGCAGCATATGGAACACAACTCTTGTTACAGTTATCAGAATCTAATTACCCCAGGGGAGGGATTGGAGGTGAAATAACCTGCTAATTTCAGAACATCTCAGAAATTTACTTTTCAAAATACTAAGGAGTCTGAAATCCAGACACTGACTTGGATCAAATTTTCTGTATTGCTAATAAAACCAGTTTTATGATGATGTGCTTCTTCCAGCACCTCAGATAACCATGGCAATGAACTAAGAAGATTTTGAAGCACTAAAATGTCAGGCAGCTTGTTCAGCAGGTATTTATATCTTCTGTCCTAGTAATGGGAAAGGTGAAATTGTCTTTGAGAAGATAAAATTAGATGCTAACTCTATACATTCACTGAAAAGTCTTGCAATAGTCTATACCAATACTCTTTGAAGTAGAGTAGCAACAACACTACTGCAGGAAAAGAGAGGATGTAATCAAGATGTGGGTTTGACAAAAATGTTTAGTAAGACATTCCGGCAATACCAACAATGTGGAGCTCTAGGAGTGGAGCTCTGGGACTTTTTCCATCCATGGAGGAAGGAACTAAACCACTGGTCTCAGGGAAAGAAATTATGTCAGGCAATACCATTGGGTCTCAAAAGTATTTATGAACTCACTAACCCTGTTTTCTTTTGTTTATGTAGTACATTCCCACCCTTTATCTCAAGATGACTCAGGTTTTAGGCACACTTTGCCTTCTTTCAAGTTAAAGAAAAAGTTTTTTGTACATTGTCTATAGTTTTTCTTCCTACTACCCTCTTCTCCTGTGGGTAGTTCCTCTACTCCCTTTATTTCCAATAAAGAAAAAATGTTATGCATGTGTAAGAGAATTTCTGGATTTAATCCAAGCAGTGTTTTCACATCTCACTCATTGACATAATGCTTTTACATTCACATATACACCAAAAAAGCTTAATTCTCACTTTGGTTTAAAAACAAAGCACTCAGTAAAAATAGGACACTGAAAGAAGAGGTCATCCTAAATAAATAGAGACATCCCTAAAAGAACAATAATAATAATTACCTTCTTCTAACAGCTTTTTGAGACTGAACTTCAGATGGAGCTCTGAACAACCTGGTCTAGTAGAAGGTGTGTCTGTCAATGGCAGGGGAGTTGAAACTAGGTGATTTTTAAGGTCTCTTCCAACCTAGGTCATTCTATGATTTCATAATTTTACGATCTCAAGCAGATGGAAATATCTCTTCTTCAGGGTTCTTTCTCATATGAGCAGCAGCACTGAGAACAAAACCAAAACACACCTTAGAAGTTCAGGCTTCTCTCCAGGTTCCCAGTTCAGCCAAAGACGTAATTTTTGCTAGTAAATAGTGCAAAAGAGATTGAAGGAAGAGACATGATAAATCTCCTGTCAGAACAGCTTCACAAAAAAGAGTGGTGCATTCAACCTGCATTTTGGAAACCGTCCCAAATCCTGTTGTCCCACAAGCTGTGTCCAGGCCTTGCTTAGAAGAGGAGTAGAAGCTGTGCCAAGGAGCAACCTAGCAATTACACAGTCCAGGCCAGACTCTAAGATGTGTGACCTGTTTAGTTTAGTAGTGTAAGTATAGCTGAAGTGCTCAGACATAGCTCAACCAGTCCAATATGCAGCCTTCGAGCATATGAAAACTGGAATATGTATTTCATGTATTTTATAATTTCACCAACTTGAAAATAAGATTTCTATCCTACATGGCACTGGATACTTCCCTGCATCAGAAATACAAGGACAGATTCAGGTCTGTGGATACTTGGTGTGTGAATGCAAAGGAAATTGTAGTACATGGTGTCTAGTTAGGGTTTGTCCCCTGGCACAGCAGCCTAGTTATGGGATCTCTCTAAATTCCTAATTGCACACTGGAATCACTGAGAAGTCAAAGATATTGTGAACTTCAACCCATCTCTGACTCTCTCTCTTATTGCTTATATGCAGAACACCTTTAACAACAGAGATTTGCAGTTATGCACATTCCAGAGGCACTTCCACTTTCGGGCAGCATAGTGGCATTTGAACAAGTGGCTTGCTCCACCTTCTCACATCCAGAGACAAATGTGCAGGCTCAAACAGCAGAGGCCATTGCACAGAGGCTCATTGGTGCTTGTGGAGGGTTTATCCCACTTTGCACTTGAAGCATGGGTAAAAAGAGTCATAAGGAAAAAAGTAAGGAAAGGAAGTTTGGGTGGGGAGGAGAGATAAAGGATGAATACAGGACTGGTGAGGAACAAAAGTCACACCAGGGCTTGCCAGAAATACGAGTTTTTCCACTTAGCTTTAAAATTGGATAATATGTCCAGAATTTAACAAGCATTCCTTCAGGCCCTTGAATTGTGGCAATCACCACAGAGCTGCCTATAAATCACTGCTGCTTGTAGCAGCTCGCGGTACTCTCACTTTATTTTTACAAGTTTCAGCCACTGTTTGCAAAAAGAATGAGAGACACCTTAACAAATGCTTGCTATTTAGCAATAGTTCCATCCTTGTACTTTGTAATCCAAATCAACCAGTTTCAAATAGTTTACCAAAGGAGTTGTGTAGTTCAACATTCTCCACCTCTGTGCTAATATTTTTCAAACAATCTTCCTTATAATCTCCTTCTCTTTGGTTACCTTTATTCAATTGTCTTGCTACAAGGTAACACCCCATTCCACTGCTAAAAAGTGAACTCATCAACACTGAACACTTTGGCACAAGCACTACCTATCTCTGAAGCCTGTCCATAAGGTAAGTCTTCTCACACCCAGACTGCAAATATATGTCCTAAAGACCTTTTCATATGGTTCTCATATCTTCCTCTTCTTTGGGAGGTGACATTGTCCCCATTCTCTTTTAGCCTTGGAGGACCAGATTCAACTGAGAAATTTACAGCGTTGGACTCAGCTTTGGGCTGTGCTGGTTCTGTTCAGCCTTAAAATGGAGGTGTTCTGACCATTAAGATGAATGGCATTAAAAGCCCTCACTTTTCATAAATTAGAGGAAGAAAACTGGAAAACTATCTCTGTCTCACACAGGCATTGACCACAAATAAAAAAGTGGTGGGTAACTGTTGGGCAGTGCCTTTCAGGGTGCATACCAGAATATACAAATTGTCAGTGACTGCTGTCCCATTTTCCAGTTCCAATCCTAAAGCCATTTCATAGCAGTGACGTTACTTGGTGTCCTGAAATAATGCAGAGGGGAAAGATGATGGAATGGGATGGGTTCAGCTTACCCAACTTAGTTACCACACAAATTTAGCAGCGAATTTCCTTTATGCACTTCATCTTCAATTCTCCTGTGTGCTCCTGTGTGAATGTAAATTTCATCATGACTGAAAACACACCAAGTAAACACCCAAACACATTAACTGACTTCATTTCCTTTGAAGAAACCCACACAGGCATAGGAAGAAAAAGAAGCATTGGCAGGAAGTTCTGTAAGAAGACAGAGGCAGGTACCACTGGAAGCTCCTTATGTGTTCAAAACTAGCTTCCACTTAGCCTAACTGTAGAAGAAATTAGATACCACTTCAAAAGCTGGGCAGTTTCCCATCATAGGACCCCAAGAAGTATTTGCTAGGAAGATTCTCCAGACTAAAATACATTATTCTGCCCAGCTGACATCATAGGTATCCTGGAATGAGTTAGCTGAGATCAGTTCTTCACAGCTGATTAGTTAGAAAAGGCACAAAGCACACCTCGGTAACAGCAGCCATTTTTGGCTCTGAGTGATTTAAAATAGAACATATGGTTGGTATAAGTAAGAAAATATTTATAGTGGAAAAAAATGGGACAACCAAATGCCTCCTAAAACATAGAACTCTCTGAAAAGGTAGAGAACACCTGAAGAAAATATGACAGATAGTCCTTTTGTCTGCTGAACAATATGATCCAGTCAAATAGGACATAATCTGAGTATGACCCAGCTGTCAGGTGCTCTTGACAACAAAACTGTTGGGTTTCTTTAAAAAAAAAGAGAAAAAATACAGTCACACAAGCAACTCTACAAAACCTGAAGATAGAAATAAGCAGCCCAGACATTTAAAACAATAACTTTGCTTTAGGGGTCAGAACAAAATAAGCTTGGAATGGCATGCATAAGAAACCCCTTCCAGGATGTCTCAGCAAGGGTGTGACTCCACCCTTTCCTTCAAGTTGTCAGTGGCTCAGGAGGATGCACAAATTTAAATAGAAGTGCAATATCTAAGTGTAATATTTAAATAGATGTTAATTTTTTATCTTGTTATTCCTCAATTCACATTTCTTCATCCAGGGTCATATGAGTTCAACTTCTGTAGGAGGTCCATCTGCAGGCATGAAGGATATGCTATTCCCAGGATTCCCTGGATACCCTCTGATTAGCCCAAATGAATGGACACTGTTCTTATGTGAGGTAGTGAGATGCCTTCCCAGGAATTGTCCAACAAAGCTACTGTTTCCCTGCAGCCTAAGCTCTTTCAGATCTGCTCAACACCCTAAGCTTGCCTGTTCACTTTCTCACTTCTGCATGAAATTTGAAAACAATCTACATGTGTTTCAGGTTTCTTTTCCACTTCAAATCTGACTGCATTACTTGATGCCTTAAAGTGATCTCTACACAACATCTCAGCTTTTCTCACCAAGTTACCTTTGATCCCTCTTAGCTCTACTTGTCACCTTCTTTTCCCTTCAAAGCTGCCTCTTTGTATTATTGTTTGAAGGAGGATTTATGGTGTATAGGACACAACAGAATTTCTGTAAAGGAACACAGTCATGAAACCTTTTTTCTGTTTCTTTTGTCATATCCTGTTCCAGTTTTCTTACTGTTAGTACTGCTTTTCTGAGGACAGATTCACCTTTCCCTAGCTACTTATATGATTTCAGATCCATTCAGTATGGCAGCAAATGTGGACAAGTAAGTGTCATGAACATAATCTGTTTCGTTAGTTCTTGCATTGATAGATAAAGGAAAAGAATCCCGAAATATGCTGGGACTGTCCTTTTTCCTCAAATGCATGAACTTTTAGTGATTTCCCTCAGAGTTTACAAGATTAGACTTGTCTCTCAGAGTAGATGATTGGAGCAGATTGATGATTTTGATAGTTTTTATTTAATTTGGCCATCATCCACCAAGAGACTGTACAGCATGAGTGTGGGGAGTGAGGCGTTTCACACCAGAAAGTAAGTGACTGTTATTAATTCCAAGTTGAATACATAACCTAAAGTGAGGTCAAGCAAAAGTAATGCTAGCAGGACTAACAGGACAAACAAAAGCTCTAGCAAGTAAGTGGGTTAAGCTTAGGTCATACAATATAAACTCATTTCCCATTTAGGGAGTTTATATAGAAATCACATAGGCAAGAAACATAAAAAGTCCTGGGTTTCATCCTTTGGAAGGTTAAAGGACCAATGGATGCACTGAAGAAGCCTCCTTGGGATAAGCAAGCTGTTGGCAGAGTAGAGGGTTCAACTGAAAGACCTCAGCCACCTCACCTGTTAAACTCATTATCACAGTTCTTGTTCTAAGGCAGAGGCTGACAGAGGAGCTTAGTTGGTTTATTGCTGTAGGGCTTACAACAGTTGAAAAAAGTAAAATTGTCAAAGCTGGTGAACTCACTGGTCATTTAAAAGCCTCTCCAAACAAACAAGTGCAAAACATCCCATCAGTACAGATCCTAAATATTTATATATGCTTATAACAAGGAGTCACTTTCTCCTCCCTACCTGGGGAGAAATTCCAGAAGACAAGGCTGAAGTCAAATATTTTTCTACACTTGATGTGTTAGAGTTCTGGCAGGTTCCCTAAGAAAAAGAGAGAATACATTTGAGAACACTATGAAGACCTTTTGGGAGACACTGTGAGTTGGACTGTGCTGTGCACCTGAAGTGTTTCACAGGAACATACAACATATTCTTGAATCTAAAACAGGTTCTGAGATTTTCTGAATGGAAGTTTGACATGTGGAAAAATAATGGGCAGTATTAGCAAAGCCTCTGAGGAGATCAGGAGAGCACCAGAACAATGGTGGCTATTGCAGATTCCTCATGTCATATGTGACTTACTTGAGACTGTAAATAGCATTGCAAGCTTACAGGGAAATCACAGAAGAGATGAAACCCTAGCTAATATACTTGCTTCATTGAGAAAGAATGGGCTCAAAGATTAAAATGAAGTTTTAAGGAGTTCAAATTTCATAGGAAAGTTAGTAAGTGAACTACTAGTACGAAAGTGTTACTGCAAGGACTTCCAAAAGACATTGAGTGAAAATCCTGCTGAGCCATGAGAACATTATAGTCAGAGTCTCTCATTTGGAAATCCCTGATGGCAGGCACAAAGCTAAACTCATACAGGGACACCTCTCAAGATGTACTGGCATGGCATCCTTACAACACCTCAGTCACATGTGCTGGAAGTGCCAACAAAAACAATGTCAACACTGCTGCAATGGAGAAGGATATAAAAAATTTCATTTATTTTCAAGATTGCAGTGTTAGCTGCAACTGAACAGAAACCAATCTTTCTCTTGCCATTGAGAAAAGGGGTCTGGAAAATGTCTCCTGGCAAATATAGACATAGTTTCACAGCTACATTTGTTGTCATTTGTGAACTGAAAACCTGGGAGAGATTTGACTTACTCTCTAATGCCAGAATCCTTAATCTTTTCATTTCTGTGGTGGCTCCATGGCAAGTCTCACTCCATGTGTGTGGTCTTTCCTTCCTATCTGTTTCTTCTCAGCTAATCTTCTACTGTCAAACAAACACATGAACATATAATAATTACTGATCTTTGTACTGTCCGTCTTTAGTGGGCTGCTGTAGCTTTAGGGTCAGACACGTTAGTTCATGTTACACACTACATCCAAAAAATGGTCCATCTATCCTAATAGTCTCTCATGGTAATGATGGAAAACCCAGAGTAAAATTATTTTCTTACCTGTCCTGAGTATAGCAGTCAGCAGTCAGATACGAGTCACAGGGACCATGGGCAGGCTCCTGGGATCTATGTGAATGCTGAACAAGATAATCATTAACAAGGTAAGAATCATATCTGTGAAATCACTAATTGCAATCAAACTTTCAAGATGCTCCAGGGTAGACAAATAATATCACTGAAGCACTTGGAGGTAGGCCAGCCACTGGCAATACCTATATTTTAAGTGCTAAGAGGAGTAGTAAGTGAAGTATATCCTGATGCATAGCGTGTGCACCCTAAGACTATTTAAATTTACAAAAAGTAAAAGAGGAAGAAGAGAAGAAGACAAGGAAGAATACCACACATTAGGCATAAACACTGCTCTTCTTTCAAGGATTTTAAGATTTCATAAGACTTTTTTATGGAGCTAGTTAGCAGCTGTGACAGCAGTTTCACTTCAAGCGCTAGGGTAAAGCATGGGCCCAAAGACACTTGTAAAACATGCATGAACAGTGAGGATCAATGCTCTATTTTTCAATAAGGTTTTGGGGTCTCTGAAAAGACAAAAGATGATAAAAATGCAGAGAACAAGCCAGAAGAAAAGTATCAGATATGTGAAGAAAAAACTGTGACTCAGAGACAGCTTGAGTAGGACAGGAAGGAGTGTATTGCTGGGGAGAATTTGATAAAAGGAATTACTACAATCACTAAAATTGCACCATGTTCCTGTAAATAAAAGAGGTTCCATTAATAAATATTTGTTTCTGTCAGCAGTTTACCCTAACTGAAAAAAATAAAGAAAACCACACTGTTTTAACTAACTGTGTCAAAAAGAATGTCAGGAAATATTCTGGCATTGCAGGATGCCTGTGCTGGAAATATTATTGACGATAAAACACATATGGGCAAGGAAAACAGAAACAAATTACAAGGAAAGATGTACTTAGAGAAAACTAGCTTCTCCATGTGTATTTCTCTGCAATTATACACCCAAATATTCTTTTTTCTCAGCCTTTCATTTGCCATTTCTTCAGAAATCACTGATATGGCCCATCACCCAATTATCTTCACAGTGAAAGCATTCCTCAGTACATCTATTCTAAGCTGTTCCTTCCATAGTTTCAGTCTGTTAGCAATCTGGTCATTTTATTTTCATTTTGTATTTATGTGCTGCCTGACACAAGATAAAATCTTGGAGAATGGTTTTGAATTCATATTGGTGTCAATTGAATGTAACTCTGCTGGCATCAGTAGTGTAATGTTGACATTTTTTGACTATGCAAGGCCCTCAGATGGAGGGTATCTTCCAAAGGCTTTAGAAAAGCTCACCCAAAACTACAGACCTGCACTCAGTTAACCTTGGTGAAGGGCAAAACTCCCACTCAAATGCTTACTGACTGCCTCAATAGGACAGGAGAAGAAAACAGGATGAGAAACCTCATGGGTTAAGGTATAGACAGAGACATCACTCACCAGTTATCATCACAGATAAATGCAGCCCTTAAAGATTGTGCTCAGACCTTCTTACCAGTCTGGACTGGACCTTTTCTGCATTGACAGCATGAGAATATTACTGGATATAGATTTATGGAATGGTTTGAGTTGGAAGGGACTTTAGGGATTGTCTATTTGCAATTCCCCTGCCATGGGCAGGGAAACTTTTCCACAATAAACACATGCCCACACCTTAGAGGTGAGCTGGAAGCTGCTATTTCTCCTGCAATAAAGACACAAGCTGTGATAGAAATCACAGCCAGCCTGAGGGCTGGGAGTGACTAGGTGGTGTCACACAGCTTGGAGAGCCTGGGGCTGCCTTCACCTGCTGCCCACCCTGTTTCCTTTCCTTCAACACCTTGCACTCTCAGAAGCTGTCAGTTTTAGAGACACACCTCTCCAACCTGTCAAGTTGCTCATGCGAATTGACAACTGCCAAATTGCTGAGCTGTCTCTGTCTCCTGGCTGAAGAGTCACCCAGGGAGGCAGGCACAAAACCTCTTCAGCTTCCACCCCGAATGACTGTTTGAAAGCAGGCAAAAGAAATTTCTCCACTTTTTTCTTCACAGTGGTCTCTTGCTTTCTGGTTTTCTGGTGCTTGAGCAGAGCAGTTCAGTCCGATAGTGGTTTTCAATGGATCTCACTCTGCAAGTGGCAGGGATGGAGTCACTCTCTAACACACTGGGACTAGAAATAAAACTCTAATGTGATGGAGGAGAGCAGATAATCCCACATCTGACTGCTAATTTGCTCCCAGGAATGGAAGACTCTCCATAGCTCAGCTAGTGTTACCTTCAGTTTGGTCCAGCTCCACAGCCCTGTGTCTGGAGGCATTATAGCTAGTTCATTGAGATGCTACATTTTTAGGAAAACTTTTGCTTTTTTATTTGATTTGCTACTTGTTAGTGTGTGGGAGGCTGCTTAACCACAACCCAGACTGCTTGGGAGTGACTTTCACAGTAAGAAACTGTCTCTTTCAGATTTCTCCTACTGACTAAAGTAGGCTGATTGTAAACAGAACAGTAAAAAAGAGAGTGAGATAATTCTCCCTGTCCTCCATGTTTTTACTGAATAAAGCACATGTTCTGAGTCACAGGAGGACACAGTTCCCCTCCTCCCTCTCCTGCTCTACAAGATGTGAAAAAGCAGCACAGTGGTAAAAGAGCTCAAAACACAAACTGAGGCACCAGGACAGTCACATTATGGCTTTAATAAATAATTCCTGCTTATGATGAAAACTGGAAATCTGATGAAAATGTCTCTTGTTGATATGGCAAGTTCATATAGGTTTCCTTTTAAAGAATTAAGGGCCATTAAATGTTATTAGGAGCTGTTCAAAACAAGTGGGTAGGCTTTGTTGACAATGGATGGTAGATCTGTGCTACTAATAGTTAAAAGGTTGTGCAGATGCAAAGAGCTTAGCTGAGTTTAAGGAGAGACAGGACAAGGACAATATCCTTCGGAGACTACAAGTACACAAAACACATAAGGCTTATTATACCCCTTGAAACAGCCAACGACTGGGAAAGTGTTTGCAGGAACTTATATGTGCTTGCCCTGTTTTCTTTTTCCCCATGGCATCTTTTTTTTTTTTGCTTTACACTGTTTCCCAGAGATATCAGTAAATGTGGGATCAGGCTGATCCTTAAGGGGATGTCTATACTCTTGTGAGGTTACTCCATGGTGCTGTATGACTGCAAACTAAACTCACAGGAAATACTTAGATAAGGCCAACTTTTCACAATCTCTAGTTTTGGAGACGAAACTGAAGTCCTCCAGTCTTTTTAGAACTTCATCCAGAAATTCATGCTGGAATAGGAAGGAGGACCAAAGACATCAGTATCTTCTTGTTTTGAGGTCATTCTAATGGGTTACCATAGCAATTTTTGTGACTTCCTTGGAAGCTCTAAAGTCTGTTAGTTAAAAAGAGTTGTTTGGTTTTCCTTGACTGAGTTTGTCCTGGAAGCCTTCTAAAGGTCCTTCCTGCTCACATTTCACCAGTGCAAAAAAGTTTTAAACCAGCACTGGATCCATCAGTCATCCCACATATACACCAGCTAGGTCTCCATCTGCAAATTCCTCATACCACAAAGGTAAGAGTGTGAGAGCCAAAAAAAGAGGATCATCAGTCATACAATTCTGTCTTCATCGTAGCCTTCAACAGTAGGTGCCTTTACATCTCCTCAAAACACATATCTAAGTTCCATTTTAAAGCCCAATACAAAAAGGAAACTTAAGATTTTTCCAATGGCACTTTGAAGTGTGCCAGAAAGCTCAGGCAAGGCACAGGGCGGCATTTGCTGTTTTGTTCATCTCCACAACTTAATATCCATTAGTACAAGTGCTTCAGGAGAGGGTAGAAGGTTGAAAGGTGATATCCCCAAAGAGTCAATGTGTTGTGTTTCTTCTACAGCAACATGGCAACTTACAGTCTAATAACAGCTCCTGGTCAGCTTCTTGTCTCCTATCATCTTCACGCTTCATTCCTGTGGTTTTACTTGAAAGGAATACATGACATAAATCCATACAAGTGCCAATGTTGTAGTTTGGAATTTTTGCATAAATTCTCTCCCCTGTCACTGACTACCCATGTCATCAGGGAACAAAGGAA
>JAOXXN010000395.1:146359960-146371538 GCA_026770055.1 Myrmophylax atrothorax
GTGATCATTGTGGAGGAATTCTCCTTCCCCGTTTCTGGGTAAACAATTTGGTTTTTCCTCTCAAACTAAGACAGCCAAACATGCTCCCAGCTGCTGAGCTGAGCATTTCTGATTCAAAATAGCACAGAATAACTGCACAGAATAGGTTTGGTATAGCTTCAGAAGAGAAGGGTTAAGAAAAAGCATCAAACTTCACTACATTCCTATTGAAAAGTCTGTAGGTGCAACAGTGACAGTGACAAGAGCCAACTTGTCTTTCACACTGCCAACTCAGGCCTGTCTCTGGGGTAATCTGAGCACCTTCAGCAATGGATGGTGAGATTTATGTTTGCTCTCCCACCTTTTCTTGGAAAGTGAGTGCATTTGGAAAGTTCTGTTGGAAACAAACCATTCTTCCTTTTTATTATAATTACTAGACTGAGACTCCATTGTTCAAGCTACCATACAGACAGGACACCGATTTTACATGTTATAGCAGCTTTTGAGACATTAGTTTGTTCTTTCATTGTCTGAAAAGTTTTAATTCATTTTGTAACAGCTTTTGCATCTGGAGATCTCCTGAGCAGTCCCAGCACGTTGTTCATGACATATACACACAGTTCAATGAAGATCTAAGTGACTTGCTAATGTCTGAGAAAGTGAAATATTTTATTAAAATATATTTTGTATACAGCTTTTCTTATGTAATTTCCTGTGAGTCACATTTTTGCTTAAGTTTTCTGGGCAAAAGACACTGACAAATGACTTGTAGTCTAGATGTAAAGCTACATTTGATGTCATTGGGTTAATGCTTGAGAGTTTTTACGTGCAAAATTGCTCACTAAATTAACATTGTGACTGAAAATCCAAATGATTAGAATTTAGGGACTGTTTAGGTTAATTTTCTTGTTCACTTTTCATTTGTCCTCTTCCCTTGCACACATGTGAACTCAGTCCTCAGTTACAAATTAGCATGCTATTTTTAACTATGAGCAAATCCTTTCAGTGACTTTATAAAGTATTGAATAAATTTACAAAAAGTTCTTTCCCCAATGTTTTGGTTACTGATCATCTGGTCAATGTTCTTTTTGCTCTTCTATGGCATTTATCACTACACTTGCACACACACATGAAGTGATCTATTTTTTCAACACCTGCTTTTCTCTGTTAATGTCATACTAAAATCTGGCCTATACATTCTCTCTGGACATCCTTTATGAACTGCTGCATCTTTGCTTTTCTGAACACACCAGTGGTAGATACACTTCCTGTGGATGGGCCAGAGCTTACTATTGATATACAACTGGACCCACTGTGTATTTCTGACAAGTAGATCCACAGTGCCCGATTTAGGTATGCAGAGTATGAGAAAAACACAATTCTGAGGATTGCATTGGAGTTTAATTTTGAAACCTAATATTTTCAGCATGCTGGAAATCTTTAATTTTTGCCAGCTCTTTTACAGAAATGGCTTCCCTTGCATTAATGAGACATACAGGTAATGGAAAGACTGATGAAAAGAAAAGCATATGAATTAAATCAAATGTGGAAAAGATGATGGATCCTCAGGTTCCTTCAGTGATTAGATGAAAATATTTCTATTTTTTGATTAATGGAGGTTCTTTCATTTACTGCATTGACAGGTAGATAAAATCTCATGGGACATAATGCCTCATTTCTGTGCAAAGTTCATGCTCATTTACTTTCATAGAGATTTATATTAGAAACCAAAATCTCTCACAAAGTTTTCTTAGGAACCTCCCCACCTCCTCATCTCTGTCATTTCTTTAATGTAGCTTTTCAAATCTCCCTTTTCAGAATTTCTCAGACTGAACTGTTATACTTCTTCCTGATGATTAATCACATTTTGCTACAATGGTTGAAGGGAAAGGCAACCAAACTACAAGGGCTATAAACTCATGGATATAATCAGCCACCCACTATGGTGCTACTTTACTGTTCCTTCCTCCAGATCTGTAACTTATTAGATACCTTGACCAAAAGCTAAGGGCTTTGTAAGTATTGTCTATAATGCATTGAGAAATAGTTTTTTGGTGTATTTCAAATTTCCTTTTGAAGCCAGGATGTGACGATTCCTTGAGGTCTTAGAGGAATATAACTTCTGTCCTGTTTGGACAGAATCTTGAAGTGGGCTGCAGCCTGACAAGGTATCGGTCTTTGTTGAGATTTTTTTCTTATTCAATGTGTCCCCCATTCCTGCATTCTTAGTGTTAGCATAAAATTTTATTTTTGATAACTCAGCTCATTTATTTTATCATACTTAGACAAATATAATATGTGTATCACTAAAATTAAAAATGGTTTTATAGAATCAGGACTTTGGACAGAAATTTTGTATGAAATAGGAGGGGGATGGCCTGGTTTTCATTCTTGTTGATTCATTATCTTGTAACAGAGGATGAAAGAGTTACTTGAAACAGCATTCAACTACTTTACCAGCCTTATCTTGCCCCAAGCCTTAGTGACTACACATGAGCTCATCTACCATTTCACAGAATCACAGAATCACAGAATGAGTCAGGTTGGAAGGGACCACAGTGGATCATCTGGTCCAGCCTCCCTGCTCCAGAAGGTCCTCCTAGAGCACATGGCACAGGATTGTGCCCAGATGACTCTTGCATATCTCCAGTGAAGGAGACTCCACAACCTTTCTGGTCCATTTGTCCAAGCACATTGTCACATGCACAATAAAAGCAGTTCTTCTGTGGGAAGTTGCCAGGACCCACACAAAAGGAAAATTTTCTGCTGCCTCTAGTTTACATGTTTTGGTTTGACATCAATATTAGCCTGAAGAAAGTGATAGTGTGCCAGCAAGTAGAGGAATAATTGTGTACATGTACGTGAACACACATGTACATGTGGGATTTTGGAGATGTGCATGTGAGTATGCACTGGACCCGGGTTTGCCACTGAAGGCAGCCCCAGAGTGAGCAGAAGGACCACAGCCATCTGACTGGGACAGAGACTTGGGACAGTGTCCTCATCTTTGGTTCTTCATAAAGAGTCTTCTTCATGTGGGGCCTTGGATGAATCACTGAGGTCAGATTTCACTCCAACATCTCTCCATTTGTAGAAAAAAAGAAAAAAAAAGCAGTAAAGGGAGACACTAGAGAAGGTCAAAGGCACTGGGGAGTGACTTGAAAGGAAAGAATGACCAGTGCCCCTGTGGAAGGAAGCAGAGTCTTATGGCATCATCTGCATCATACCTGGGAAAATAGCCAGCACCTTCTCTCTCCTGCTATTGCTGCTTGGAATGAATATGTACTTCTGAGACAACCTTTGTCCCAGACAAGTTTAATTCAAGGTAAGTTTTAATAAAAATAATTTATTTTGATCTGGGTGACTGTGACACACAGAATATGCATAAAGTCTTTCCATCTCCAAAGTTTTATTAATTTTAAGATGTTGACATATTAAAGCCATGGTTGAGTATAAAATCTGTCACAAATAACAAAAGTCTAAAGCCTGAAATAGTAAAATATAAGTATTATTTATCTTGCAGTTGCAGCAAGAATCACGATTGGGCTCAAAATCTCACTGTGTGAGGTAGCATGTGAAAATGGAGCTATCCCCAGGCAGGGAGGATTAAAGCTGAATTTCAGAGAGGAAGGAAAAGGAGAAGCAGGAGTGAGATAGCTGAAGCATTTCATGAAGTTTTTGGAGCTGAATAAAAAAGCAGTCACCAATTTCCTCAAATAGATCTCCTGGGAAAGGTGGTGGCTGCTCTGTCAGCACCCATCACTGACTCTAGGCAGATTCTGGAACTAAAACAGAAATCAGTCACAAGAAGAAAAAGCCAAACATATGAAGCAATGTTATAACAAGTTGGAGATGACCAGTTTATTCTGGTTTTAGTAGGCACATGTGTGCAAACCTCGGAGTCAACTGGCAGGACAAGCATGTGAACCAGGAGCTTGGGAATGAGATGAATGAGGTTGTACTGTGAGCTGGGCTCTGTAGCTGGGGGCTATCCCAGCCCTTATGCTCCATGGGCTGGCACAGATGGGACTGTGTGTAGCTTATCAGTGAATTAGACATTCTGTTAAATGAGCCATTGAAAATCTCTGTTTGTCTGTAAGGGCATTGAAATGAACAGGAAACATGCACCAAAAATCCTTGGTAGGAATAATGGCTTGAAGTAGTTTAATCTGGATATCAGTGGTCCCCACACTCTTTCTCAAGCTTACCTGGCTATGTTTAACCCTAACAGTAGCCAGAGCCATAATTCCTGAGATAATAAACATTGCACTGAAAGAAGCAGCAGTGGGAAGGAATGAAAAAGTTCACAGTCATTTGCCCCACTTGGCACAAGAAGTCTGTGTCGTGTACACACAAGGACTCTGTCCTCAGCACCTTTCCCAGGCACAGGTGCACTGTCTAGCATAAGCATATAGATAAACATAAATTACACCAGGCCAGGAACAACCTCTCATGCTGCATTTTGACATTTCTTCTCTTGAGCCCAGGATGGTCCCTAGGGTTGTTTTATCCCATGTTAAATGGTACTGGATCAAATTCTGGTGCAGGTGACTGGTTACTGGGTCTGGAAGCTGGTCCCAGGAGTCACTCTTGTTGCAGACACCTTGCTCTGAAGGTGAAAGAAGTCCAAGAGTTAAATCTGGGGCCAAACTATGCTAGCTCACTTGGTACCAAAAGTTAGTCCTGGAAATATACAATACGCTAATATATATGTAACTTAGATAGCATTATTACTCTGGATTAAAAATTGTGGTTGTAGGGCCAGCCAAGCAGATAATCAGAGCCATAAATGCATTATCATAGAAAGATCTGTAACTACAGATGGATAATATCCTCATGCCTATTTAGTCCTCTTTAGAGTTGAGATTCACACATTTAAGCCTGCCTTTTTATTAGCTTCCTTGGGTCCATATTAGCCCTTACACTGTTACAGAGGAAAAATTTAGCAAACACTGTGCTAAGAACGGAGCTGGAAAAATGGTCCTTTGTTTCTGATTAGTCCTTGTGGAAAGCACAGAGGTGAAAGCTGTTATAAGTGTTAAGAGGATTTTTTGGGTACTACTTTAGAGATGCATGTATGTATGTCTTGTGAAATGGAATTGTTAAGAATAAGAAGTTTCATCAGTGTGGCACAGTCCTGAAGGGTGGTAAAAGTCCATCCTCACTTTTCATTCTATTCTTTTTAAAAGAAATAGATAAAACATATTGCGCAGCTTTGTTTCCAAAGGATGTTTGCAGAACGTATTTCTTCCTTTCTAAATAACACAGTCAGTTCATGGAAAGATATCTTCAGAAAATAAAACCAGTCCCAAACCTATTTTTCAGATACATAATGAAAGCCATTTTTGGATAAAAACAAAAAGCAAAGTAATTTAAAAAAAAAATTTAACTCCCCCAAGGAGAGATTAATGTTTTCCCATGGGGTCTCAGATGGACAGATTGTAGTGTTGAACAGGTTATTTTGTTGTTTGGTCTCAGTACTGAGCCTCTCATCCTGTATTGTAGTGTACTGAAGATCTCTGATCCCTTGGTATTCTTTGCAGCTTTTAAGAGAGGCTAAAGTCCCCAGTACCTTTCTTGGAGCAGCCTGTAACTTTCAAGTTCAGATCTCAGGATCAGGTCTTAACACCTTGTTTTATGATAGAAAAATCACCAGCGCTGTTTGTGTGACAAGCCTTAAATGTAGCCTTGTGACACACCATTTCTAGGGGTTCAAGAAGGACCCAGACCTTCCCAGAGTATTGTAGTCTAGGATTTAAGAGACTAAAGAAGTTCAGGGCAAGCAGGGTAGTATTCAAACCCAGAACTCTTAACAAACCTTGCAAATATGTCCTCAGACAGAGGGACTCAGGGTACACTGTCTAGCTTTATCCCATGCCACTTTTGTAAATCCTTTATATCACAATTAGGAGTGCACCCTTAATCTAGCTCTTTTGTCATATGCCCCAGTCCTCTGGGATCTGACAGGAATTGTGTGCAAGCCCTATGGTTAAGGAAAAAGGGTATTCCCCCAAGACAGGTGCTGGTTCAGAAGGTTTGTCTCAGCGATTCTTTGCTTCCCAAGACCTCTTCGCTGTGCACACCAGCCAGGCCCTTGTCCTCTGGCAATACCTGGGCTCCTGGACTGCAATGGCTGTTAAGCACTTATTGCTGATTCACACTTCAATCCCTGCCTACCTCCCACCCAGGAACCCCATTGAGTCATTCTGGTGTGTGTCCTTGCAGTTCCATTGCTCCATTGTGAGTTTGTTTAAACACACGCCCTGGTTGTACCAAGAAGGAAGCAGGGTAGACACGGAGCCCTCCAGCCAGGTCCAGCCAGGACAGGAGGAACACAGGACATGTGGTGGGGCATGCTAAAGCATGAACCTGTCCCCCAGCCAGACATGCTCTATGCCACCTGACATGTAGGTGCTCCATGGTGACTCAGAGGGCTGAAGGCAGTGTTTCAGACACCCAGGCTGACTGACTCTCTGAGCCTCAGTGCCCCATCCCTAGCAGCTTAGGTATGTTCTCACTTACAGAGTAATGATTCAAGTTCTTGCATGAGAAGCCTGGGTTAATGGGAGCCCCATAAATGCTGTAACTAGATCACTTGCTTGTTAAGTCTCACTCTGTAATGCACTTAGCCCTGAGAAGAAAAGAGAAGTTACTGTAGCATAGAAAATGTCAGTTCCATCAACATAGATGGATAATAGCCCTTCCTTTTATGCAGCTGGCAGAGGCCTATCTCATCTGAGCAAAAATGCTGTGATCCTATTTTGCAGAAAAGAAACCTGTGTAAGGTTGACTGCAGCAGGTGAAGTACTTACTACACAAGAAAAGAGACTTCACAAAGAGATTCCTCAGAGACAGGAGATGCCCAATAGGCCTTTCTTATTTGCCTTTTACAGGATACTAAGATAGGTTCTGATCACAACCAAGTGGTGTTGTAAAAGACTTTTGCCCCTTCTCTGGATGCCACCTGCCACTCACACTCAGCTGTTCCCATGTTTTGTCTTCAGTAATGGAAAAGCAATTTTCTCTAGTTTCTTATGGGAACATTTGAAATAACTGAAGAAGATGAAAAGATATTTTTATAATTTTTTTTCTTACAGGTTGAGACCCTGATGTAAATTAGTCTAATTGGCAAATCTCTAGCTCTTTTGATTTATGTGGAAAATCTTCTTCCAGCTTACTGCACCATAAATCATAGTAACACATGACTTCAATAGCTGCATTCAGACAGCAGGTAACTGCAACAGCACAGGGAGGATGTGGTGTGATTGGAACAGTGATGAATAAGGTGTGAAATTTTAGTCAACACAGTGGTTGGAAACTCAGCTTTATTCTTTCTTATAAACCATGTTTGTCTTGGATATAAGCTCATCAAAATAATTGAATTAGTCCAAGTCTTACTGCCCTGTGATCATTCACCAGTTGAAATTAACTTAATTATCTTCTGTTGTTTTAAATGTTTATTTCTCAAAATGAGTATGCAAGAAGTATTAGTGTATTCTAAAGGGAATTCCTTTTGCATACAAAATACATGGTTCTGTAAATACTTATTTAAAAGGGTAATTCCAGGCTGATTCCTTAAACATTCACATTTGAATTAAAACCATGATCCTATTAAAACATCACTGTTTAAAGTTTTCTATTAAATTTTCCTTTTTCAATGGATTTTAAAAATAACAAAATCTTTCATAAAGCTTTCAGCCAAAAAATCCCCTATTACACTAGAAGAAAGTTGGCATTGTTCTTGGAGCAAGAAAGGAGCACAGGATATAATCTCACCAGTCCAGTAATTTGGTTCCATTTTATCTGGGTTTGGTGAAGAAAAAATGCCTTGTTCCTCTCCCTCAGTTAACAAATGTATTTCTATTCATAGCACACTACAAGACTTCTTGAAATCTGTTCAAGTACCATCAAAACTTTTCTGTTGTTTCTTCTGCACATAATATTGCAGAAAAAATGTTACAGCATTTTTTGTATATGAGAAGTAACAGAAACCTTTTCAGCAGAAAAGCAAAAGGAACTGTCTTTTGAATAGACCCTTCATTCCTTCCCAGTAGTTCATTCATTTCTCCTATCTTTGTAATTTTACACTGTCAGTCCTTATAATCTTTCAGCTTGCAAGAATAAAGGCAGGAACATCAATTTTGTGGACGAGCTTTTGAAATTGTGTTAGACTAGTTTCTCCCTGTATATCTAAAGCTAGTTTTCTTTCCCTCATACAAGTTTAATTTGCAGTTTCAGGTATGCCACTGTGTTTATTCATACTGATCTGAACCTTCCATCTGTAACTGGAAGTTTGAATAAACTATACTGAACTTGTAAGTTAAACAAAGTTTATTCCTGAAGTTATAATGCAATTGGCGATTAATCCAGCAAGGTACTTCAGCACCTTTTACTTCCTTTGAAGTCAATTAGACTATTCCCAAGCTTATAGCTATGCCTGCATTTAAAATTTTACTTTGAACAAAGTGTTATTGATTTAATTTTAAAAGTTAGAACCATAAATTAAATGTAAGAATCCTTTACCAGGGTTCAGAGATCAAAAGAATGATTATGTCATTGTATGAGTTGAGGTAAACTGCAGAAACTCAGCTGTATCCTAAATAAAAAGGTGGCTGTATGCAAATTTTTCCGTGTCATAGTTGATTATTGTCTGTAGACCAGATGCTGCACTACTGATGGTTTTCTGGGGTATTTGAAGGCTAACTGTTGCTATTTCATTAGTTTCTCCACTGCTTCTGGGAAAAGTTTTGCAAGTTATATGACAGAATCCTTCCAGGAAATAAAATTATAGTCTGGGCACCCTGAAACATGGAGATGAACAAACACACATTGCTGTAAATGTTATAAAAGTTAGGGTGTAGCTGCTGTAACTATTGACTTTGGAGCTTTCTAGCAGATGGAAAAGGCCAGAGACACACTCTCATTATAGGAATATCCTGTGATGGGTGAGAATCAACCTGGTAAACCAAGGTTTCAGACAATCCAAGTAAAACAAAACACAGGAATCATATCTCTGTGTCTGTGTGCCAATTCACATTTCCAACAGTAAAGTCCTCTCTATCCTCCCAACAGAGATACAAAGTCATCTCTTCCAGCTGGATGTAGAAAACTCTGCAAACATAAATTTGTGTGTGTTGTGTTGCTTACCATGATCATGGCTGGTCTCTTCAGATCTGAGTCAGGACTTCTCTCTTTTGTGTACATACCTAGCTGAAGAGTAAGAAGGGTCACGAGCGAGTGTTTTGAGGTCTCTTAAAGAATCATCTGCAAAGCTATTGGCAAAAGCAGGTGAAAAAAAGAAAGGGGATGGTGATGAAAAGGATAAGGGTAGGAAAGGGTAAGCGTAAAAAGGAATAAGGAAGAACTTCTTGTTGAGTCACAAGGCTCAGAGAACACCCCCTTGGTAATCTGAGTCCCAGACTTGGCCGAGAGTTAATGCCTAAAGGTTTAACAATATTTAAACTTAACAGCACTCAGTTGATAGCTTAAGTTAAACAATTTAACGAAGGATTCACACAGAATTCACTATACCATAACAGCATCTCACTTACAAGTCTAACTTACAATCTGAAGTATTTAAGAATCTAGGAGAGCAACATTCCATTTCTAGTCCATTTGTTATAGCTTATTCCTACTCACATGCACACAGACCAAGAGTATGTACAAGGTGTTTGTGAAAAATTCCCCTTGAGTTCAGTTAAGTTCTCATGTTGGATGTCTTTCCATCTTCCCAAACAGGTGAAGTTGGAGCCTCGAGGAATGGGAATATCGGCCCAGGATCTGTCGTCATCCTTCCTCTATGTACAGCAAATGTGAGAGTTTGCTGGCTCTGAGAGGTGCCCACTCAGAGGGAGGTTGCTGCTTGCAGCCTGCTGCAGTGCAGGAGAGCTCAAAGGGTCCCACTTTTCCTATGGTCACAAGAGAGTTGGCTTTAGTCCCAGTAATTTTCCATCCTGGCTGCAATTTGTGTCAGTAACTTTCTTTGAAGGTTCAACAACAAAAATATCATTCTACTTGGGCTGGTACTCATGCAAGAAAAATAAGTTTCCTGGGCTTTTAATTAAAAAATAGATGCTCATTAGATGCAACTAGTTCCTGGGAGCAGACAGTGTTTCTGAAAAGCTCAAGAGGAGCTTACCCCAGGTGCTGTTCACCAAGGCGAAAGCCTAATGAGCATTTCTCAGGTCATAGGGCAGCCCAGAGGACAGGGGGAATGCACCACTACATGAAGGCATGAAAGTAGGAAAAGGAGGAAGAAAAATGTAAATTCAATACAAAATCACATACATCATAGCTGGCAGCCAATGATGAGAGTTATTAAAATGAACTCTGTACTAAATTTTGCACAAGCCAGGCTCTCTCTGTGATCAATCAGAAAAACACTGTGGTCAGGTCGGATCCCTGACCCTCTCAGAGTTATTCATATAGTTAACTATAGCACAGTGAAACTCTGGTAAAATTTCAGCTAGGGTGCTCTAAGTGTCTGGGAGGACATTCTGCCTCCTTTCCTGTACAACTCAAGCCTATTTTCCAGTTTGGATAAACGTCCCTGACCATTAGTCCAGTAAAAATGTTAACTAGCAAGAAAGGAATCCACATAACCATAATCCACATATGATAATCAGAGTGCATGAGTTTTGAATATAACCACTTGTTAGATTGATCCACAGGTGCTGGTGTCTCATGGCTTGCTGGTTTCTGGGAACACTCAGGAGGTGCAGATTTGAAACAAGTGCTGATAAATCCAATACAGTTTGGGGTATCAAAGCTGAGATGTATCAGCAGCGTGCACTTATAGCAGTTTCCTTGATGGAAACAACAGAGCCCAATGAAACACGTGGCATGAGGTCAGCAGGGAGGAAAAGGATGCTCCAAAACACTGACAGGTGTGAGGTAGGTGACCAGCAGAGGCTTTTCCAGGAGAATGATGTGTGAAACAAAAGTAATGAGCTCTCTGTAGCTGAACAAATTATCGTGGAAGAGAAGATGATAGGCATCTACAATAACAAAAATGTAGGCAGATGGTAGACTAGCTGGCAGGACTTCTCTGTGCCATCAAAGGGCTAAATCAGAGCTATACGAAACCCATGTGGTAATACAGGGAGGAGAATAGGAAATATTTCAACAAAGTATTTCAGGTTACATAGGAGTTAAACACATGTTCCTGTTAAACATCTGAGTTTGCCACCATGCTCAGTGCATCAGCAAAGTAATTAATCAGTTGGAGAGCTCTTGACAGGCACACAGTTGAAAGTTGTATCAACAAGGGGATTGTGTAATGCACAGTACAAGGGACTTGCTAAGTGTGGGAAATGAGGAGTGTAGGATTATAACCTTTTGGCTCAGACTTCAGGAGGTTCCTAATTCATGCTAAGCTGTCTGACACTTTTGACATTATTTTCAGTGGTCAATCCTGTGTCAAATGGAGCTGCATGGAAGGGCAAGGTAGAGGCAGTCTGACTGCAGGAGGAGGTGGGACCCTCCTGAAGCCCTTATGTAGGTAACTGCACCTTGAAGGGCTGGAAGAGAGGGGTCAGAAGATGTGCAGGGTCTCTGAGACACCTGGAAAGAAGTCACTTCTTGGAATGTTGGTAGTGTT
>JAOXXN010000395.1:146389187-146407132 GCA_026770055.1 Myrmophylax atrothorax
TGAATTGTTTCTAGCAGAGACCAAATGAGGGAGCAAGCTTTCCGTTACACATTATATTAATATCTGGGTAAAAAAAAAAAAAAAAAAAAGAAGAACCCAGGGAACTTTGTACCACTTTGAGGCAGAACCACTTGCTACTGGAGGTTCACAGAATCACTGAATCACAGAATGGGTCAGGTTGAAAGGACCACCATGCATCATCTCATCCAACCTCCCTGTTCAGACAGGGTCATCCCAGAGCACAAGGCACAGGATTGTGTCCAGAGAGTTCTTGAATATCTCCCATGAGGGAGAGGCTCCACAAGCTCTCAGGACAACCTGTTCCATTACTTGGTCACCCACACAGTAAAGGAGTTCTTCCTTATATTCAGGTGGAACTTCCTGTGCCTCAGTTTTTGTCTGCTGCCGCTTGTGTTATTGCCTGACATCACAAAGAAGAGCCTGGCTTCGTCCTCCCTTATAGACACAAATGAGATTGAGGTTAACGTATTACCAGCTTCTGCTGTCCCATCTTGTTCCACCACAGAAGTTGCAACCTCCTCACAGATGTTCATGAACACATCTTCTTTCCTCAGCCACTCCTGCTCAAAGGAAGTAGCGTAACAAATATATCTAAAAGTAATATATATGGGGCTTTTTTTGGTTTGGTTCTGGTTTACTTTTTGTTTTAACTCTGATTGCTTTGACAGGAAGGGACAATGAAATGGCTACAGGTATAGTCTTACTTCATGGGAGGACTCCCACCTCCAGTGAAAAGATGGAGGAAATCAGGGACATGGTTTGGTGATGGACCTGACAGTTTTAGGTTAATGGTTGGACTCAATGATCTTAGACATCTTTTCCAACCTAAATGATTAAATTATTCTCTGATTCTATGAGACAAGTATCTAGAAAAAAGGTGACCTCAGCTCCAGATTGACAGCTGACTTTTTCTTTTAAGCATTCATTTTTGCTTATCAGACCCTCTTGGGCCGAAAAAAAAGGTTGGAAAAGAACATGCATCAACGTGACTGAAGGTTTGGGGGAAGGTGTCTCTGGTAGTGCTATGGTCTCACTGGTAGCAGGTTGTTCTGCTCTTCTCCTCTGTGAGAAATGTTTCTTCTCTAAGCAGGTCACTGGCATGAGACTTGGGGAAAACAGGCTCCAATTCTCAACTCTATTTCAGAAATGGAAGATGGGAATGAGTTAGTTCCTTCATGTGGCAAATATGAAGTGCTTTCCATCAGGTCTCCCAGGGACTGACAGAGCCTGGGCCTCGATCTCTCTCCATTTCTCAGGTGGAGCTACAGGCAGAAGGCCAGGTAAAAGAGCTTCCTAACACCCTGACTCCAGCTGAGCATATTGTGGTTTTCCCCCCATCCACTGAGCCAATAGCGTTACTTCTGCAGACAAGAAATGAATCTGACAACCAGCATGGCCAACAGAACCCTGCAATTTACAGATGTTGCCTGAATATTTTGCACCAGCATCAAGGGAAGGCCTACTGTACTGTTAATCACTAACGAACATCACAACTGGCTCTTCAGATCACTCACAACCCCCCCTCTGCTCCCTCCATTTTTTTCACTCTGCAGAAAACACTGCACTTATAAATTTTATTTTTATAGAGAGTGTTGCAGTCTTCAAAAATTGTAATGCATGTTTTTATTTCTCCATCTCTAACTGAAGTAACTGGAAGCTATTAAATGCCCAAAGCAGCTACATAAAGCAGCTTCTAAGTGCCTTCCTTTCCTTTGTCAGGCATTGGTAGCTTGCAGATACACTATGTGTATCATCACAAGTGTTCAGGTTTTCCTTGTTTGTGCTTTTTGCATCCTCATAACCTCAGTCTCTGAAATGGATAAATGCCTTATTCTTCTTGGTGATGTATTTTTTAATTTGACAGCCTGTGTTCAAGAAATAAGGATTCCTTTCTCCAGAGAGCCCTCCTGAAGCCAGTCTTTGAGGATATAATCCTTGCTTGTCCTGGGCAAGGCCAGAGACCATTTTGGGGAACACTTCAGGGCAGGTCTCTGAAGACAGAACCAGTCTTGTCCTGGAGGTGAGTAATTGCTAAACAGCATAGTCTGCTCTAAGCCAGAAATAACCTCCTTCAAAAAATAAGGTTCATCATAGCAGAGCTAGATGTAATAGTCCAAAATCATTATGTTAAGTGTGGATAGCTTGGGCTCAGTGCTCAAAATCATTCCTTGACCTCCTTTTTCATTTGGCAGTGCAGGCATTATTCCTGATCCATCTAGTACTGCAGAATATGAGCCTTAAACAGCAAAGCAACAGGCTGCAGATGGGTATCCCTAATCCTTTCTAAAGGACAGCCCTAGACAATTCATATCTCTGATGTTAACAAGCCACAGAGGCTTCACAGGCATTTAACTACTGGCACTGGTGCTGTGCATCACTGCACAGTACTCTTGTAGGTACTCTTGTGCTGTGGTTTGTGTGTTCCTTTATCTGTGCCAGATTGTGGTGATCATAGATTTATTTTTTTTTTTTCATATTGTAAAACTTCTTTTCCCACGAAAGTTCTTTCTGGAGGGAACTGGCGTACATGTGATCAAATGCACCACATCTTGTCTACTGTTAAGAAAAGGGCTGTTGTATGGCACACAGTGAAAATTGTTCCGATGGATAGCTGCAGTTCACTCATCCAGTGATGCATTTTGACTGTTCAGTATCAGAGGCTGAAATATTTCCTTTTCATTGAGGTCAGATATTTTTAATGTCGATTCTACAGAATTTAGACAATTTGAAAAGTATGCGAAGAATTTATACAGCATGGATATAAGTAGAGCATAAGAGAGGGCAATTGCTCTGTTGCTCTGCCTTCAGTAGTTGAGTTTCTGAACACAAGGGGTCCGATTTGAGACAGCTGCAGCTCAGCACAATTCAAGATCTGCAGAGTGTGATTCTGAAAGGAGTATGGGTGAAGGTTTCCTGATGAAAGGAGTATGAGAAGGCAAAAGGCATTGCAATGAACTAATTAAAATTGATTCCAGGAGAGATCTCTCTGATGCCTGGGTGGTGAGCAACCAGCAGGTGTCTTCATTACTTAGACTGCTGGTGACAAGCTACCTATAAAATTACGGTGTAGCTTGTTTAATTTCATCTGCAAAGTCTTAGCAAGTCTCTGGAGAGATAGAGTGGGAGGAAAGCCCATAGATGCTCAGTGTGTGAGCTTGGTATTTGGACAAGAAAGAGTGTTCCAGAACCTCAGCTCTTGTGAGTTTGAAACCTTTTTCATTCAGAGCAAAGGGAATGAATAAAATAAGGTGAACTTTGGTTTAACAAAAAAACAATCACCATGCTTGACTACTGCTGTCATAAAGAGTTTGACTTGTATCTCAGCGGAATGCTGCTGATTTCACACAGTCAGTCTTATTTGCCACCCAGAAATGTGACATCTCTTCTCTAGCAGTGCTAGTGTCTGCCAAACCATGGGACAGAAGGAAGGCAAAGTTATTGACGTTAATGGCTGCTCTTCAATTTTCTTCTTTAAAGGAATTGCTTGCAAGCTGGAAAAAATATTTCACCATTAACTGAGAGCAATTATCAGACTTGTGCAGGTTGCAGCTTTAATAGTTAAGGATGCAAAGCAGCGTTCATTCAAGCTCTGGCTTCATATCAGAGCTGGGCAAAATTTGTGGACCCATTTCAATGCAAAAATGTATGACATTCTCATTGCTTTTGCATGTTGGCTCATACAGGTGACTTCTGTCAATGAGATTTTGATAGCCCCTGCCTTGGAGGCACAAAAAAAAAAAAAGAAAGTATGACATCAGATTGCAACTTCCCATTTGAGGGGGAAGATGAAGAGGGGGGCTGTGTATTAGCAAAACATGTTTTCATCACAAAAATTTGGAGACAAGGTCTGAAGCTTTTTTCTCCCTCCCTGGTGCTCTGTTAAATTGCTCTCTAAGCTGTGACAGTAAAGGAATTGTGGAAAAAAGAGAAGCAACAAAAAAATGGCAGGAGTAGAGGAAGTATCATTACAGTTCTGCAGGGATGACGTTTTACAAAGGTCAAACTAGTAATTGTTGTCCAGATAC
The DNA here is from genome assembly GCA_026770055.1 of Myrmophylax atrothorax. Classification (NCBI taxonomy): domain Eukaryota; kingdom Metazoa; phylum Chordata; class Aves; order Passeriformes; family Thamnophilidae; genus Myrmophylax; species Myrmophylax atrothorax. The sequence goes on from JAOXXN010000395.1 coordinate 146,393,234, forward strand.
TTTAATATGATATGGAAACATTTTTCCATACATAAAAATCTGTCTCCAAATGAGGCACCCAGTAAAGTGCATTCAAATGCTATAATAAAATAGAATTTAAAAATAACAAGATACCTGCTTTTATTGACTTGCCAAGACTGGAATTTGAAATTGGGTTTATTTTAATATTCTCATACCAGTTAGCAGGAGAGTTTAAAGATGGCTTTAATGTAATGTGATGTGTCTTGCCACAAGGAAGTTGGAAGCCTTTGATTTATTTTGAAATTCTTTTTGCTGACTCAGAGTAAATGTAGGGTGAAATGGGAGATATAAAGCACAGTTTTGAGACTGCAATTACTTTTCTGTTGGCATCTTAATGGATAGCAGAGATATGAGTAATACAGGATAGATATATAGAAATTAATTCAATCAATTTTGAAAGAAAAATAAATATGTGGAATTGACCTTAGATTTTGACCAACTGGAAACATAACTTGTGATAAGATCTTTAAAAATGTGCATATTTTCTCAATCAGAAATCAATGTTAAATAATTCACATTCTATCTTTATCTTTTTAGAACTATATTAAAACTATGTTCATTTTCTGAATGAAGCGATGGTAGAACTGAAAGGTAACGTGTAATAAAGAATAATAATTAAGCAATTAAATCCTCTTGCTTTTACTAGGAATAGTAAAGTATGTCTCATCTACGACCAAGGTAAGGTTAAATTTTTCTTGGTTAGAGGGACAAAAAAAAGGTCTGGAATCTGGAGCAACAGAGACAGTTCTGCATCCTTATTTCACCTCTGCGAACTGCAGGAGAAAATGATAGTTTTGCAAAGCTGAGGTTGCTGCTGAGGCTGTATGCACTGCAGTCGGGGGATCAATTACAGTCAAACCAAACCTGGTTCTGACACATGGTGAGGGAGTCTGGTTATTTGTATTTTCTCCTAGCTCATGCAGATAGTAAGAAGTGGCCAACTGTTCCTGTGTGCATTTTCTCTCTACTTAGCACAACATGTTTGTATAGTGCCTAATAAAAGAAAATTAAAAAAAAAAAAAATCATAGCAACCCTTGCAGTTATCTTAATGATTGCAAAGGAGTGTGAAAATAACAGGGAATAAAGAATCCTGAAACACTATAGTTATTTGCCATGCTGTTATCTCTATGAAGAGATAGAGTGTTTATTCCTAGGGTTTTTGTAGCTGAAATTGCTGCGCTTCCTTATCAAGAGGGTAAAATTGGGCAAATTATGCTCACTGTCAAAGAAGAAGCTTTCCATCTCACAATCTACTAAGCATAAACATGGCCTTATTTATTAAGCTGGCCCTTTTAAATTAAGCAGCAGAGCATGTCACTACAGGTAAAGAGCCCTGAATAAAGAGAATAAGACATCTACAGAAGAGGGAGGATGCGTGCCAAGCTTTGCGAAATTACAATGAGGGCAAGTTATTAGCACCTCAGAAACGCAGATGTATATGTGAAAATTAATGCTAAGCAGGTGTTTCCAGAAATAAATTCCCTTGGTTACTTTTATAAAGACCTGATATGGAAGCAGGACTGTCTTTCCCATTTTTCACACTGTCAGGCTCTGAGCAGGTTTCATCCTTTCTGACTACACATCCAAAAAATGTAGTCAGCAGAGGGAGGATGATGATATACAGGCAACGTGTACATGGGCACTTAATGTACTGTGTCTTTTGACTGAGTACAGAGGGAGCATTAGCAGCAACCCGGGGCAAGCTTCTGGGACTGGACATGGTCTGGCCAGCTATGACTTGCACTCAAGCATGACACCCTGGGCTTCAGGTTAGCACTGGAGAAGACCCAATGAACAGAGCTGCTGGCATTCAGTTTGTGCTTGGATACATCCAATCTCACGACTAGCAGCCTGAGCTCCACCAGCTATACTGACTAGTTCCTTTCAACAGCAATAGCATTGTAGACTGCTAAACAGGTGTCTGCAACATAAACTTCTGCTGCTGAACTTAGGTATGATGATAACAACAACTCTGATTTTAACCAGGTAAAGTTAGGTGGCATGCATCTTAGTTTAGCAGTATTTGTTTCTGGTAGGTGCACAGCTCCCAGGATGTACATGAGAACACTTCATGCTCAGTTGCACAAATCCTCACTACATCCATCTGGGGAAAGGCAGAGTTTAGAACTTTAGTGCTTGTATAAGATCAGGGTTCAGTGCTGGAACCAAAAGCAATTAGCATTTTCATCACTGACCCGGATGACAGACAAGAATATACTCATCACATGTGTGTAGAAAAGACCAGATTAGGGAGAATGATTGACATGATGGAGGGTAGGACTGCTACTCATGTGGATCTTGACAAGCTGAAGAAATAGGTTGACAGGGATCCTAAGAAATTCAACAAGGACAAAAGAAAAGTCCTGCACAGAGCCTGTGAACCAGTATAGGCAGAGGGATGACTAAATAAGCAGAGAAGAGGACTTTGGGGTCCCACTGGAACACAAATGAATAATGTATCCTTGAGTCACAGAAGGCCAATCCCATAGTGGGCTATGTTAGCAAGAGGAAAGAGCTCCAGGGAAGCAATTATTGCCTATACAGGACACTCCTGGAAGCTCAGTCCACCAGAGAGTGATGCATTCTAAGGACTTTATGAACACTCTCATTTCTGTAGTCCCTTGGTAATACAGATGGAGAAAAAAACCCCAATCAACATCCTGTGATCTGAGCATGTTTTCTGAAGGGCTAGGGGTCAGACCTGCATTTAAATATTAATACATCAGTTCACAACTTCCCATGGCAACTATGTGTGTAATTTTAAGCATTTGAGCAACTTTTTAAAATTTACTGCTTAAGAGTAAGGATGTTTTTAAGCTCTCTGATTAGCTACAGCTTTAAAAGCTCATGTAGACTCCACAGTAATCTCTGGATTCAGGAGTGTCTCATACAATATGCTGATATAGGAATACCGTTACCACAGCTATCTGTTAGTTCCTGGAGTGTCCAGGTGGCTGTGTGGGTTTGTTCAGAAGCTATTAAAATTGTTAAAGGGCAGGTTTTTTCCTGCATTGGCTCAATTATATCTTTGTTTTATGGTCTTCATTAAAAGAGAATTATGAGGATGCATCAAGAGAATAGACAAGTTTAATGGTGGTAAAAACAGATACTTGAATATATATCTGTTGAAAAATTTTATCTATACTTGATTTGATTTATTTTCCATTAAAACTATCTCCAAGTAATAGCTATTAATTAGCACTGTGATGGAGTACACTAGCAAGGTCATGCATGGTTATCTTAGATGTTTCTCAAAAATTAAGTTTGTGACTACATCACTAAAGCAATGCCATTTCACCTTGAAACTTTAGCTGCCAAGAAGTAATGGTTGGTACCTATAAAATGTTACTGCTCTGGTAGATTGTTAAGCTGAGCTTTCAGTTACCTGATGACACTTTGGTGTTGCTGAAATCGTCAGTTTGCAAGTTTTTTTGACAAGGCTATATATTTTGTCATTTATTGTTAGAGCAGGAAGACAACTTTTCTCCAAAAAAACCCCATGCTGATGACACGAACAAGTGATGTCCATAACCTGGTATCTGTGCTATGTACTACAGTATATGCTCCTTTAGTTTTGTTTCGACTCTGCACAAGCATGGAAACAGGAGTGGTGAGTCTGCAGTGGGAAATGGGGAAGGTTTATGAATGTGAATGAGAGAAGTTTAATAGGAGAGATAGTAACATACACGCCCCAAAACAGATCTGTTTTTCACATTTGACTTTTGTTTGCTTGTGTGTTCCATCTGTACTAAATGGTTTAGTGAAAGGCATTAATTTGCATAAGAATGGGAAGAAAAAATCAGAGCATGAGACTTGCCCAAAGACCACTTTTATGGGCAACTGAAAGATTGCTCTCCTCCCCACATTCCTAATTTCTTGGTCTTAGTCCACAGGGTGCTCTGGGGACCTGGACAGCTGGATGCTGAAATGGCTGGTGAGAGGCCACTGGGGTTCCCTGCCAGCCAGCTGGCAGAAAAATGGCAACTCACCCATGAAAAGTCACCCCAATGCCAAAGGATACATTGGGGCTTTCAAATTGTACCGTTCCCTATATAAACTCAGCCCATCAGAAATTTCTACAGCTATCTTGAGTTGTACAAGTATCTCCTTATTAAGTCTCCCCAGGTCTTTGAAAGATTTTTCAGACAGAAAGGATAATATTTGGTTAAATTTATGTGAAGCCTGTGGCAGAGGTCAAATAGCAATATCTGGATATCCAGATCTATTCCTTCAACACTGTTCTTCTTTCACTGCATGCTAAGATGCAGTACCACTTAGTAAAAATTTAAGAGCTGAAATATTTGCCTCACATCCTTGAAAGTTGCTCAAGTTCTGACTTGGGTACCAAAGGGTATAAATGTATCTCTAAAACAGATTTTAAAACACCCTCATACATGCACATAGAGACACTGTTAAAAAAATTGACAGGAAGTGGCACTAATCATCTGCTTCCTCTATTACTCCACTAATAGGTTACTCCACTAGAAGGGCAACTACCTCCACCACTCCACTACATCTACCTCTGCTGTTCAGTGGGTAAGAGCTTTGTGCATCATAGGCAGGTCCAGAACTGTGTCCTGCCAACACTGTGAAATGTTGCCATCAAACCCAAAACTCCAGAAAGAAGGAAGAATTTCTTCTAAATTTTACAACACAGAGACTGAATTACATTGCCATTTCTGTATTCTGAAATACATCCTGAAAGAATGACTATAAAACCACTTCAATAATGCGGGGGCATTTGCTTGATATTTTGCTTTGAAGCAAAACAAACAAATAAAATAAAATAAAATAAAATAAAATAAAATAAAATAAAATAAAATAGAATAAAATAAAATAAAATAAAATAAAATAAAATAAAATAAAATAAATTTGAAGAATATCTGACCTGCAGTGAAAAGTCCAAACTTATTTTGAAATTGAGAATGTACGTCACTGTTAACAAGAACACTGAATTAAAAAATAAGTTCTTTGTTGTGTACTTTTTTTCTTACATTATAGAATATCTGGGGGGTTTGCTTGTGTTCGGTTTTTTTTTATTTCAGTTTAAAATAAATTCATTTAAAAACTATTCATTTTGCATTTGAAAGAATGCTTCCTTTGACTCAAGAAGCTAAGCCTAAAATGTATTTTACCAGATGTATAGGAATATTATGGCAAAAAAATGAGTATGAACAGTGCATATAATTGACACATCAATATGAATTTAAGTAGCAGGGTGACTTGTATTGAATTTTTCCTCAGTACAAGAATCAATAATTTGTCTGTTGACAAATTTAAAATTACTGCAAGTAGTAAACAATTCTCTGAAAGATGATACTTTCAGTAGACCCATGAGTCCAGGTTGTGAGTGTGTGCATGTTGCATGGCCCCTTCAGACTCAGCTCTGCAAGAGACTACTGTATTTGGGGTGGTTTTACATTGGCCCTCCATTTGTGAGGAGCGTGATGCATGCTGTAGTGCTGGAAACCTGTCATTCAATTTTCTATCAGGAGTTATCATCATGAAAATATATTGGGGTTGCACATAAATTCATCTGTTCCTTCAAATTCTGAGTTAGTCCTTAATGTGACCTCTGTAATACAGTTAGCTAGACATTTCTCATAAGCAATGTGCTGTGTCAACACTGGTCAAGCTGAAAACATTAAAAAAGCTTTTATTTTCCCTAGAACATACTAAGGAAAAGTACATAGTATTTTATTTTCCACTGCTTCTGGGTTTGTCTTGATGTCAAGCTCAACTTTATCAAATGCAAAACTTGTTGAGAGTGATTTGAATGCTAAGATTGTCCTCAGTCTGCTCAGTACTGGTGACAGTACTCAAGTGGTTACTGTCTTAATATCCAAGCAGACTGAATTAGATACAGAGCATGGTACCATCGTGTTATGTATTGCTGGAATGGAATTTAAACTATTCAAGCGTATAAATTGAAAACTCATTCTGAGGAATTGCTTTACTTTCCTAAAATGAGTATACGGTAAAAACAACCAAGACATTCAGGAGACTTATCATTGGAAATGAATGTAATAATGTAATTCATGCTGTGTAAGGCAGACTTTAGTCTTGATGGATGGTGTTTGGTTGGTATTAAACTCTGCTTTGCAGAATAGGAAATTCCTTAAGGAAGCAAAATCTCTTGCCAAAGCAGGCAATGCAAGTGCACAGTGATTAACGGTGTGCCGAATCATTCACTAATAAGTTAGACAGTCAGCCAACACAGCCAAACCAGCTAGTTTGAAAACACCATGAAAGTAATTTACAGAACCCTGCTACATTTAAAGTTGGAGTATGTAATTGCCAGTATAATAACACCGGCTTTAACTCAAGCTAGTTTTATTAAAAGAAAAAGCTAGAAAGCTCTCACCTGAAATGAGAAGAGCTAGTCTTCCTCCTCACCAAAGAAACAGTCACCCTCATTTTTCCTTTGTGCAGAACAATTGGTTCTTCAGAGACCAATTGTGCAATACTTAACTAACTTTTCATACAGTACCTCCTTAAGCAATTCACTTGAGTTTTTCATTAGTGAAGATGATGATATTTTGTTGACAAGAAATTTTACTGAATATTCTGTCCAAGAGACACCCTGTACTTCTGCCAACTCATCTCAGTCTTCCGGTAATTTGGGCAGACATGTCTCAGACCCATTTATCATCCTTCCTTCAGCAATGCCCTCTACAGAGCTGGAGATGTGATGGTGGCTGGTGTAGCCCATGGGGTTATTTAGCACTTACTATGTCCTGGGGATTGCTCTATTCTTCCCCAAAACAGGGCTGCACAAGGTGATTCCTGGTTACCAATATCTCAGGACTGGAAGGTTGTAGACAGCTGCAATTCGTATAAGGGTTATGGAGTCCTGTGCTGTCAATGCTCAACATGAAGTGTTGATGCAGGAGAATAAAACAGCTGCAGCTCCTCTTTGTCCGTAGGTACCCACCAGAAGAACTCATCTGGTTTCATGATTTGATGTTTTTGTACAAAACTGTTTGAGGGGGGTAAATGGTGGAAAGGGAATAAGATTGAGGAAGGGCTGAGTGGTCCAGCAGTGTAAGTTACAGCTGGAGGAGGTAACTCATCCTCTTCGTTGGCTTCTGAATAACTTCTGTCCAGATTTCTCCCAAACCTCTTCAGGCTCATGGGCTGTGCTTTTCAAGGTGCCCTAATTATTTGATTACTACCAATGTGCAATTCTTGTTTACATTCTCTGTTTTCTGGTCCTGGAAAACAAAGAAAGTCCAAGCACTGTGAGCAAGGTTGGATGGCAGTGGCTTAGAGTTGGGAAATACAAGAAATACCTGAGTATTCATATCCAGCTTCTTCTTCTACCAAGGCAAAAGCCATTACCTGAGCTGGAAGAAGGAATAATACTACTTTCAGATTTAGTAAGCAATGGGAAAGTATCTGCACCTCTGGAAATCCATGTTCTTTGATGGCAACAACCACAAAGTAAATTGGAGAAAGCAAGTATATTGAATGGATGAGCCTCAGACATGGCCCTTTTTGAGTTTCTTTCCAGGACTTTACATAAGGAAGCCTTTTTTCTGTAAAACTAATATGTCTAAATTTTAATCCTGTGAAATAAATTGGCATCTGCAATGATTCCTATGAAAAGAAAACCAAAAAATGTGTCTTTCTACCTGGAATACAAGTTTAGTTGTTGGTTTGGGGGGGGTTGGCATTTTTCTCTCCCTCATAATTATGGAATACTTCAGCTATTCAGCATTTCTTTCTGATTTTAAATGAAAAATATAAAGCAAAATGTAACAAGTTTCATTTCAGAAATTTTGAAATGTCAAACCTAAAATATGGCAATCAAAATAGTTAAAATAGACATTTTGTAAATTATTCACTCTTTAATTTCTAAAATATAGTTAGGCTTGACACTTTCCAAAATATTTATAGGAAAATATTTGACTTAAAAGGGAAGATATATGATTGTGCCAATGTCAATCTTCTGAATTCATGAGCTTTCAGTCAGAGACAATATTGGGCACAGAGCCTTAGTGAGACAATGATAAATTATCCTCATTTCATACATAGGGAAAGTACAGTTAGGCATTTGTTCACAAAAGGACCAGAGCTGTCTGAGACAGTTCTGGACCAGGAGGCAAAACAAAGAAAACCTTCAAGCTGACCATGGACAAGGGTCACTAATAAGGCAATAGGACTCTTGCAGGACTGAGCTGAAGCCTATGAGGCTATTATTTGCTGTTTCAGTTGACTTAAGTACATTTCCTGTAGAGTTTTAGAAGCTTAATTTGTTATTGTCATGGGACAGACAGCAACTGAAATCAAAGTACTGTAAGGATTATTTTTTACACTCTCTCCTAAATTATGACTCTTTTAAAGAGTTCCTCAACAGCATGAGTATGATCTTCACTCATGTTATGTGTAACTGTCCCATTTAATACAGAAATCATCTATCTTACATCTGATGTCCATAAAATCATAGAACTATAGAAGAAATTGGTTGGAAGGGACATTAAAGATCATCTAGTTCCAACCTCCCTGCCAAGAACAGAAACACCTTCCACTAGACCAGGGTGCTCAAAACCCCATCCAACCTGGCCTCGAACACTTCTAGGGATGGGCAGCCACAACTTTTCTGAGCAATCTGTGCCAGGGCCTCACAGCCATCACAGTAAGGGCTTTCTTCCTTATATCTAATCTAAACTTACCCTCTTTCAGTTTAAAGGCTTTCCCCCTTGTTCTGTCACTACACGCTCTGGTAAAAAAATCTCTCTCCTTTTTGTACGCTGCCTTCAGATACTGAAAGGCCACAATTAGGTCACTCCTAAGCCTTCTCTTTCAAGGTTGAACAATCCCAATTTTCTTAGCCTTTCCTCGTAGGAGAAGTGTTTCATCCCTCTGATCATCTTGGTGACCCTTGTTAGTTAAGAGGCCTTAAGCTGTAATAATTCTTGGTTAAACAGTCCTTCTAGAATGGTAAAAGGGATGTAAAGTGCTGCCCTCAGGACTTAGGCTTAAATATCACAATGATTTTGATCAATGCACATCAGTAAACTTGTGAAAAATATTACTTAAGGTGACCTTCATTTCCGTGCAAAAGATAAACATTCCCAGGAAACCTTTATCAGAGTTGAGATAGACTTCAGAAATGGGGCTTTTTTGGGATATCTGTAATAGATGAGTAGGTCTGGCTGTCAGGAAGATTCCCCTAAAACCAGCATAAACTTTCCTAATTGATTCACATTGATCCCCTATATGCCTTTCTTGCCTCACTCTGTGTAATCCCTCTTTCTTCACAACACATACTTATTGCTAGTCATGTTCCTCATTATTCATTCCCTCCAGGATCACACAAAAAATTGAGCTCCTAATTCCTTTTAAATTTGTTTTCCCATCCATTTTTAGTTTCAAATTATTTTTTCCCCCTAAAGAAACTTCAATATCTTTGCTTCAGATTATGGACAAAAATCATTATGGTAATACTCCTGTTTACACACTCTTGATAGCTTGGGAAAGTTTGCATAGTGCAATGTACAGAATTTCTCAGCAAAGAGCAGAACAGGCATGTCAATTCAGATAATATGCCCTTAAATTCTGAACAACCTTTGCATTTATTTTGTGTCTTGAAGTGTTACTCTTCACTTGGAGTAAAATAGAACATTTAATGCTTTTGTTATTTTTGTTATATATATTAAAAATAATTTAAAACTTAATGACTTTTGCACAAGGAAAACATATAGATTTGGTAGAATATTCATTTTTGGGCAAGCACAAAATTTCTGACTTTTTTACTGTATAAGTGAAATTTTTCGTTGTTTTTGAGAGAGGAATTAGCAGACATGAGGAGGATAGAACATTATCTGACACATTCTAAGCCTCACTTTCCTCTGTTTCTAATCTTTGTGAATTATCTCTCCATTACCTCTGATATATACCCAAGAAGGATTTAGAGTTCTGTGATTATATCCCTACATACACAATTATTCAACAAACCAAATGAATAGACACTTAACCTTCTGGGCTCTGGTGGGACATCTTCAAGACCTGGATATTGAGATTCTATGATCTTGGAGTCTCTTAAAACTTGGGATGTAAGAGTTTCTCTTTGTAACAACACCAGTGCTTCATACATGGATTTGATATATTGTCAGAATCATATTTCTCTTACTTACCTCTTCAGCTTATCCCTGTGGTAACTCCTGGTCCTCTCTGTAGGCAGATCTCAAGTTAATTACGGTTTCTACCTACAAAGGATCCCACAATGAAGAGAAGTGATTTGTGCTGTTGGAAACTTGCCAGAAGTCAAATAACCTTCTGTGGTCTTATGTACCAATCTGTAGAACAAATATTTAGTGTTTCCTCTGTCCCCAGAGACAGTCAGTCTCTTAGGTCATCAGTTTCTCCAAGTAAATTCTGTTTTGCCCGTGACAACAATTGCTGAGTGATCTTGCTTTTCTTGTCTCAATCTACAAGCCTTTTGTTATATTTTCTCTCCACTGCCCACTTGGGGATAGGTTGGATGTTTGTTATTCAGCCAAGGTTAATCCACCACAGAGACAGTCATAAAAAGTGGAGCAGAAGTTTAACAGGCAGTAGTTTTCATCTGCTTTCACCTGGATTCATGTAGTTTTCATTTTTCTTCCTTGTATTTCTAGATAGAAGTTATGATGAGAAATGTAGACCTAGATAGAACCTGCCAAGGAATTTGCATTGATTTAAGATCCAAACCCAGATGGTGTTGTTCATATGGATAAAGAACTAGACTCTCCTCTCCAGGGATGGCCAAAAGAAAGCTTATCTGTATGTATGCCAGGCTTAGAGTTTGATTTAAGTGGGTTGTCAAGTTTGAATCTCAAGGATTGGATCTGCTCTCTAAGAAGCCTTGAAACCTCAATATTAGTTAATGTATATTGAAACTATGAGATTTTTAGTACTGCTGCTGTGCTGCCTCAGTGTAAGTAAAAACTCATTAGTTTTATAATACCAGTAAATCCTACTCATGCCAGTGCAGTTGATCAAAGACCTTGACACCTACAGAGCAATAAGGGAAAGCAGAAGAAGCCATCTATTTTTAATATAATTTATGGGGGAGCTTGGGAACAAACTGGATGATAACCTTACAGAATCAGGCACTGTGACTTGCCTGGGTCAGGGCTTGGGCAATAACCAGGTAAATGTCTTTGAAGCAAGAAGAATCTGGGCCTCAAAATGTAGTTTTGTCAAAGTTGGCAGCATGGCAGTGGACTATTCCATGTATTCCCTGATTATGCCAGTGCAGGGCAGTTTGATATGTACATCATACACAAATGTTATGATGGACAGTATAACACACATTAGGACAAAGGATTAGAAAATGGATTTTATTTAAACATGGTGAATAGAGATGTTGAGTGTCAAGGATATGAGAATTGGGGTTTCTTGTACTTTAAATTTTAATTTTTTTCTACAAATATTTCCTTCTACAATTTTAATATTAAAAGGCAATTTTCATGCTAAACAGAAGTTTTATGATTTTATATACCTCATTAAAAAAAAAAAGCATAGATTTCTCTAGCAAGTGATATATCCACTACTGCTCCTGCCTGATGCTGTTATCAGCCTACCATGTATGAACACAGTCTGCTGCTAAATCATAGCCAAGTCCTGCACAGTATTCCAGATCTTAAATTAGAATCATTAGCAATGGATGACATTTAATAAAGGCTTGTCTTTCCTTGTTGTAGCCCTGGTATTATTGAACTGCACAATATATGGAAGGGCATGATAAACTCAGTGTTGAAGGTCTTGGTTTGCATATGATCTGAGAGAGCCTATTGTCATCTTAAGCCCCATTTCCCCTATTTATAGGATATAAATTAGTCATGATGATGTTAAATTCCTTTATAAAATGCTTTGGACAAGATTCATCTCAACAGTATGTGCTTATAACATATTTGTCCCATCAAACTTTACAGAACAGTCAGCCACACTAGTCTCTGCAGTCAGTGAATTTTAAAATTAATCACCTGAAATAAATAAGGTTTCCACCACAGAATGAGAAGAGTCCCCTCTAAACTCTTTCAGTTCAACAACCATCTCTGCTCCCCCTGTAAATCAAGCCCAAGGTTACTTGCACAGATGAAGACATTTACATGGTATATCTTCACATTCAATTAAAAATCTCTGTTTAAGTAATTATATTAGTTATAAAAGAGTGAGTGAAAACATGCAAGTTTGGAGCACAGACTCTCTCTTGGTATGTCTGTACAATTTGTAGCACACTGGAGGTAAAAGCAGAGCTCCCAGGCTCCTATAATATATAGTTCTTTGCTTTATGGAGATTTCCCATATTAACTTTTTATAAAGTTTGTTCTAATCACAGCTTGAAATTAGTGTATTTTGAGATATTTGGATTCAAATCCATAGAAAAAATGGTTGGAAGGGATTTCAGAAGCTTATCTGACCTAATAAACTATGCAGACTGGTGCCAACTCCAAAATTACATTAGGTTTCCCTGGACCTTCTCCAGTCAAGTTTTGAATACCTCCAATGAGAGATATGCCACAATTAGTGTTTCTCAGGATAATTATTATTTCAGTATTTGACCATGTTCCTTTTAACTCTTTTTTACCTTATTGCACTTGACATTTTTCTTGGTGCAATCTGGGACCACTGTCTCATCTTCCACTGAGTACCTCTGAGAAAGAGTCTGGCTCCATCTTCCCCACACGTAGTCATTGTATACTTGGTCTTCCCATATCAATTGCACATTCCAGTGACACTGTAAAATAGGCTTTATTTTCATTTACATAAAAAGACTTTTATTAATTAATAATGTTCATATTTGCAAGGTAATAAAGCAATATGGTGATTGAAAAACTAAGACATTTTCCACTGAAAATATATTTGAATATCTATCAACAAGTTTCAGATTTCTATTGAAAAGGCTTCTTCCATCAAGACATTTTAAAGACTTTCTGTGTCAGCTTCTACAGGAGGAGTTGCTGATGATAATCATCATTTACACATTTTATGCACGGATACATTGGAAATTACCTAGCACTACTTAATAATTTTGTTCTCTCTGATATTTATGAAAATTAGTAAACTGTGAAATGAAGAACTAGTAAAAAGGGTCATGGTGTCTTTTCCTGTGATCTGTAGAGCTAAGCTCAGATGGATCAAATAACGAAGGAAAAGAACTCATCTAATTCTTTTTCATTATGAATCCTTAGCTTTTGCAAATGAATGAAGCAGTCTAAATTACTGATTAAAACTGCCCTGAAAGCATCTTCATTATGAAACAGAAGACACATAAAATAATAAAGCAATAAGCATGTTTTCTCCACTATATATAGATGTGTTGTGATGTTGAAAAATACTTCCAAGGCAGTTCCAATCTTTATCCAATCTCTTGGTTGTTTAGGCACTTACACCAATAAATAAAGTAAGCTGCAACCTTTTTCTATGGAAAATCATTCCCACAAAAAGGACGTGGATGTAACCAGTCTGTCTACTGGGAACGGTCCTTGGCAATCCCTGTTTTTTCACATTTTTCCAGGCATTGCTGTTTGACCAAGAGGAAATGTAGCCTAGAGAGCATGTTAACAAATAAACAGGACAAATAATCATGGCCCAGTTCTTGAGCCTGAGACCTGTTCCTGTTCATTTGCTATTGCATGCATGTCTTTGAGTCTTCAGAGAGCTGCCCTTGTCTTCTGAAAAGTCTGGAGACAATTCATTTCCAAGGCTTTCAGAACCACTCATTCTGATAGACAATCATAGTGCAATGAATCATTTGCTTTCTGTGGCTTTCTTTGTCATCACATAAATTGCAAAGCTGTGGTTTAATACTGTCCTAGTTCAGCAGATGGGACCAGTTATCTCTGTGTATGGGTGATCAAAGCCATGTATTCTACCCCCTCTATTCA
>JAOXXN010000395.1:146416135-146444948 GCA_026770055.1 Myrmophylax atrothorax
ATCTCCAGCAAGTCCTTTTACAAAACTTGAGTATCTCATAAACCTGCTGCCCTGCTGGAGGGATCTACTTAAGATATTAGTACACCTACATACATAAATATTTTTGTAGAAAGTAAGCTTACAACTTAATATTATTTTTGTAACCAACAAATTTTCTAGCACCATGCTTATCTGTGATTTAAAAAAAATTGCTTGTCATGTTCCAAATTAATTTCCATGCCTTCTTTCATTTTTTATTTTTAGTTCATGCCCTTTGGAGGGATGCTATCCTTACTCCTCCATTTAAGGCAGGATTCAGACCCACTAAGTCAATGGAAAGTACAGCAGACATTGAATTAAAACCTCAGTCTTCTTGAAAGCTCACCTATATAGATACACCCCTGGAAGAGACAAAGAAGATGGTACTTTGTATTATTTCTGAGACTTTTATAAAACCTACAGGCAGATACAATGAAATGTACTTTATTGATGTGACATGTATGTATTTTATCAACAGTGATAAAAGACATTCGTCAACATCTCTTCTTGCTGTTCTTTTTCACATAACTATGGCACACTCAGAGGATAAATCCCTTCTTCATTTTAAGATACTACAGCTGTCTATTATTACACTGAATGCCAAAAAAAAAAATAAAAATAGGTGACCTTACAGAAAATGGTAACTCCAGAGGACTTCTTTCTTTAAAACTAGGACCTGGGATGAATCTTCTCTTTGGAGAATTTGATCTTTTCCTCTGAGTGTGAAGAGTTGATTTTATATCTAATGGAGGTCTCACCTAGATTCCACTGCTGAGACAGAGGCATCTCATTCCATAACAAATGTCCTACTGGCTTCCTCCTACCAATTCAAGCACATCCCATGTACTGTCAATCACATGAAGCTGCCTGAGAGATCTTACAACATTTGAAGCATCAGGTTAGGTGGAATATCCTAGTGGTCTGAAAATAGCATCAAGACTTTACCTTTAAGAAAATACAGCATTGAGTGGAAGAGAAGATACATCTGGATTACAAGTGATAAGACTCAGCTGGTTAATTATTATTTTCTTGTCATATCTTAGCTGACTGGAATGCCTTTTCCATCCATCTGTTGCTAAGAAAGGCATAGTTCTCTGAGAGGTCCTCATGAGGCTATATCTAGAGACCTTCCTGTTTAGTATCTAAAATAACCTGCTAAGGTCTGAGTGGCTTCTACATGTTCCTAACATGGTAATGGATACATTTAAGCAAATTAATCTGCCTTTTAGTTTTAAATATCTTAATTCAGAGTTAAGTCCCATCACTTGATGGTGTCCAGCTTCTAAAAGGCTAAAATAGAAGAAAATTAATTCCTGTTGTTGTGATAGATTCCTGTTCTGGAAATATTACAGAATAGGAATCAAAATAAAAAGCATTACCTCTGTGCTGGCTTCAAGGTGACTACCAATGGAATCCTTACATGCGTGCTAATTTCTGTCAGATCACTCCTAACAGACAGGCCTAGACCACTAAGGAGACCTTTCATGTACTAAAATTAGGTGAGATGAACCCAGTCTCATAGGTCTATCAAAAAGTCATGCCTACTCAAGGAGTATCCTAATTACTACTTGGAATCACTGTGTGTGCCCCGTATCTGATAAATGTGCACAGTACAGAGCACAAATACTCCTCACAGTGTAGTTTTGCTAAATTATTTTAAGTACATTTGCAAACATATATATTGGGAAGTGAATGTCTACCAATTGATAGTTCAATTGTGCTTCTAAAATTTTCATGCTGCCCTAATCAGTATTCCTTACCCAGAACCTTTTCTTTATGATCTAAAAATATTTTAAACCTTTTTTCATAACTAATGGTCTTGTTTAGATGTGGCTTAAAAGACCTATTCTCTTTCAAACATTGGGTTATTTTGTGTTAGCAATGAGGGGAGAATAACTTGTCATCTGTGTAGTACTAGTGTGCAGGTCTTTGCTTAGTTTGTGAGTCATTTCTCCATCAATGGTTGAAAATAAATGTTGGAAAGGGGTTGAGGAATGTAATGAACCTTCTAGGTTTTAAGAAATACAGAAAAACTACAGGCATGTGCATTCTTCAAAGTTTTAACCCTTTTGATTAATTATTATCAAATAACTAACACACTTCTTTGGAAAAAGGAGAAGCAATTTGTGGTCAATAATTAACAAAGAAATCTAAGATCAATATCTACTTGCCCTTGCCCAGAGGGCAATTTTGTCCCCCAGTAGCATGTCCTGGCCTGAGCACAAACCAGACTGGATCTAGAATGTGATTTCAAGCAGCTGCATTCACAGATGGCCTTCGGCAATCTTCCTCTTAAACTTTTCCAGGAAAAGTGGGCTTAGCTTTTCAGTAATTGTCTATATAATGTCAGTAGGATGAGTCTCTGAAAAACTGGAGAGACTCTAATGTTTAAGAAGGAAAGAAAACATCCTTCTCTGCAGGAATAACTACCTGTTTGAGTCTGGATGGATGTACCAGCAAGGGCATGCTTTGCTATAATCGCAGTTCTTGAGTCCACGTTCCCATCAGAAGCCCAGATTACTTAGTCTATACAGTGTGATCAGACTATTTAAGGAAGCTTCAAAAATTTGTCCAGAAAGGATCCTTTTAGCCAAGTACAATAGTAACTCTTTGCCATGTTCTGTTATTCTGTTCTAGTGCACATCATATACACTGAGGCCCTTCATCTACAAAGGAAATGGCAAATTCATTTGAATACTATGAATCACATTTGCCAACCTGAAGAATTCAATCAGGCGTATATTTTAAAAAAATTAGCTGCAAAAAAGCTGGCTGGCACCATAGGGTTGAGCCCCACAGCCTGGTGATGAGATCTGCTAATGGTTAAAACTAAATGAGTTGGTAATTAAGTTTTCAACCAAGTTTTTGGTGAAACCCTAGTTCTTATCAGTGTGTGTGTTTTCTTTAATTGTGTTTTCATCAAGCCGATGAAAAATCATTGAAAAACATTGAAAAATTATATAAGTCAGGACTTGGGCTTCTTCCAGTTGTGGTCTACACTCAGTTCATTTAAGCAAAATAAAGATTTAGTCTCTCAACCTGTTGTTGACTCACAATATGAAGGTGCCAATTGATACTCATTGACTAGGAAGGTAATTTAGAGAACTAATTTTGAGCTGACATCTAATCCTAGCGATTGATGCTGCCTTCTTGTAGAATCCAGTTAATCTATGGATTTAAAAAATATTGTCTAAGAAGTTTCACAACTCTCCCACCCACCAGCAAGGATGGATTATCTAAGGGTTGTAAACAAGCACAAATTTCTGTAGCCCAATTCCTTAGTGAATTTTCTTTGAAGGAAAAATTATTATCTTCACCGCAGCCATAGGAATTATTGTACCTTTTTAATGAACAAAATATCTGTTTCAAAATATCACTAAAGCCATGCATAGTTGAGCACTTTGTCCTAGTGAATTACAGCTTAACTTGTTTTTTCACCGAAGAAGACGCCTTGCCATAAAGATAGGCATTTCTTTTCAGTAAGAATTCTATGCAAACTGTAAAATGTTTATGGACAGAGGGAACACACTTCTTCAGTTAGGGTGTGGTTGATAAAATATCCATTTTGTTTCAGTCATACTATGCAGGAATTCATCGGAGTTCTGTAATTCCCTTAAACCACTATTTTTTTCAATCAGAGTGTAACTTCAAATGCTAGAATAATTTTTTATACTACAAAATCTTAACTGGTTAGATGAATCTTCCTTATGCCCCTTCATAGTGTACCTCAGAGTTGGGTTTAGCAGGTTAAAAAAAGGTCTTCCCTTGCTTTAGCATCACTCCATGCAATTAGCCCTACCATTTGAACAAGAATGGCCACGAAACTGCAGAGATCTTTCCTCAATTACTTGGTGATAATTAATCTGAGTCATGTATTGCACCTCCGGAACATTTGAGAACAGAATGGTTATAGTTATTCAACACTCTAGCCATACAACCGAAACATATATCCCTCCTTCTCTTTGGAACATTTTGCTCTAATCATTAGTTCAATGATTTATTATTAATTACTTATGATATTCACAAACTCAAGCCTAAATCCCCATTGATGGCATATCTCATCATCACTGCATCCAACCCTGTATGTGTGGGATTTCAGGGTGGGAAATCAGAGAGACACAGAGAGGGAAAGAGAGAGGAAGAGAGAGATTCTATGTACTTTTAGATAAATTAAAAAAATGTGTATTTTTTTGTATGCAGAAGTAAATATACATGTACTTAAATATACAAGTATCAATATTTAAAATTTTAAATTTCAAAAAGTACTGCCCCATTTAAAAGTTTAAATAAATAATGTCACCTATGAACTACAGTTCCATTTTTTAATGGTTCTCTCAACTAATATCAAATGTAACTGAAGCCATGGGAACACACCGAGACCATTATTACTGCATCTGAACATCTGTTGTTACACCAGCTTTTGGGTATCATTAATTTCTGACTTAGAGATTACAAAACATTACATTATTTTTAATGGCTCATCAAAATTATGAGCAATTGTTGCAAACATATCAGCACTCCCAGGAGTCTAAGCACATCATGGTTTACATAGTCATCAAGGTAACAGAGTACTACAAAAGCTTTAAAGGTGAATCAGGTTTATCTCTATATACCTGAAAAGTTCTTTCCACATAGGGAGGAGCATGGAAGAAAAATGTTTCAAGTTTATCTCCTTTGACCAGGTTATTTAATTCATTACCCTTTTAGTCTCTGTTGTAAATTAGATGTATTTAACAAAGATAAAATAGTCTTCATAAATTTGATTTTCCCACATTCAACTTGGCCTCTGAACTGTTAACGAAATCAAAGAAACCTTTAAAATTTGCACAAAGCTGTCTAAAGTGAGGTACACACACGTAATAGTTCTGGCCTTGAGAATCTAAGGCACAACTTTCAGAGCTCACAGTGCTTACAGAAGGTTTGCACAAAACATCCTAAATACTCCTGTATCTACTGACATATCACATTTACAGCCATAACTCATTAATTTCAACAAGGCAAGTGCAAGGTCCTGAAACTGGGTTAGGGCAATCCCAAGTACAGGGACATGGTTTAGTTAATGGTTGGACTTGATTATCTTGGAGGTCTTTTCCAACCTTAACAATTCTGTTTCTGAGATTCTGGATGAGCTCCAAGCAATAGGAATGTTTTGCATTATTGAGTCTAACATGCAGCCTCAGTGTGAGACTGTGAAATCATGTAAGGCATCAGCCCACTATTTCTTGAACTTCAAAGTGGAAAAAAGCACAGAGAGGAATAATTATGCCTTAAGACAAAAGAGGTCACATGGGATGCAGAGACAACATCGACAGAGTGCTGTGCATTCCATGCATGTCCTCATCTGCACCATTCAGGACTGGGACTCTCACTCAGGCACTACCCACAAACATATGTCATCTTCTATACTCTTGAATAATTTTTCTAGCTTTTCTCCTCAACCTCCTTGCATTTGCCAATTTTCTGTCTGCCTGTCCTCAGTTCTGGCACAATGGCATCTCTTCCTGTGATTGTGTACAGTGCAGGCTCCTCACCTGGGTCACTCCTCTGTCTACCCACAACATTTCTGAGTGAGGAAATTGCATTGAGTCTGTTTCTATTATATTCAGAGAAACAAGGTTTTAAAGACTTTTTTCTATGAATGATTAGGTTACAGTGACAAGAAGATGAATTTCTGTACTATACTTGTTTTCTTACAAGGAAAAAAAATATTTAAGATTCCTGAAAACTGTAAACAATTCAGGTGAAACAGGGCAACCTAAACTCAGCATTACAACTATCTATAGGAAACCACAAGGTATTTTGAGAGAAGTCTCCTGGGTGTTTTGGTTTAGCTTGACAAAATGCCAACTGCCCAATTCAGAGTCAAAGCTTCCATCCCCCCGGCTGAGAAAAGGGAGCAAAGGGAGGGGGGAAAAACCCTAGAAATGGAACTTTGAAATGGCAAGGTTTTTATATTTACACAGAATAAAAGAAAATATAAAAGAGAATATGATAACACATATATATACAAATATGAAAAGAAATAATAGCACCTTCACTGAGTTGTCCAATCTAATAATAATACAGATTCCAACCACTCAAACCCCAGAAAACCTCCCAAAAACTCTTCCAGAGAAATCTCCCAGAAAGAGAAAAGAGAAATTAACAAGAAAATGTTCTCTTCCCTAGACAAACAGTGTGGATGGCGGCAAGGGCTAATCTCAGGAGAGGCAGAGCAGTGCATCCTCACGGGGGCTGAGGTGAAGGCCAAAAGAGACAGAAGTTCCACCTCTCTCTCTTTTTATACCCCTTGACACTTCTTGATGATGTCAGATGATATGAAATACCTCTTTGGTTGCTTAAATCAGATGATGCTTGTCCCTTCTAATCTATGTTACATCCTTTGAGGCCTGCTAAAAACTGAGGCCTAGATAAGGCCTAACTGAAACTAAAGCCAAAACTACCACACTGGGGTAAGGCCACCGGAACACCAAATAGAAAGAAAACAGGCTAATGGTTATGTGTCCTACTTTAGTCTGTTTTTCTGAGGTTTTTTTGGCAATTCTCCCTCTTCCTTCCTGTGAGGTCTAAAGAAGAATCACTTTTACACAACAGCATAGAGTCATAGAATCATAGATGGGTTTGGGCTTGAAGGGACCTTAAAGACCACCTAGTTCTCACCCTCTGCCATAGGCAAGGATGTCACCCATTAGATCACTTTGCTCAAAGCTCCGTCCAGCCTGGCCTCAAACAGAGATGGGCATCCACAGCTTCTCTGGGCAACCTCTTCCAGCACCTCAAAACCTTTACAGTAAAGAATTTTTTCCTAATATCTAACTATCTAATCAAACCTACCCTTTTTCAGTTTGAAGCAATTCCCCTTTGTCCTATCACTACATGCCTTTGTGAAACCATGACTTTTCTGAATGCTCGTTGTGCTCGTTAGTGATCGAATTTTGCTTTTTCCACTTATTTTACTGCTGTACTGGACAGGCTCCTATGCCTGCCATGGGGCTTCCTTGCCTTACTGTAAATTAGATTTGAAGGGACTGTGACTACAGTGGAGAATACGCTGGGATAGTTAATTTTCTTCACAGTATCTATGTTCTGGATTTGTAACGGAAACAGGGTTGATAATACACTGTTCTAGTTATTGCTGAGCAGTGTTTACACAGAGCTAAGGCCTTTTCTGCTTCTCACTCAATGCCACCAGCAAGGATGCTGGGGGGAGCAAGAAACTGGGAGGGGAGACAACCAGGACAGCTGGCCCCAACTGATCCAAGGGATCATATGGTCATCACATGGATCATATGGTGTCATGGTCATTATATAAAGCTGGGGAAGAAGAAGGAGGGGGACATTCAGAGCGATGGTGTTTGTCTTCCCAAGTCACTGTTATGTGTAATGAAGTCCAGCTTCCCTGGAGGAGACTAAACACCTACCTGTCCACGGGATGTGGTGGATGAATTCCTTGTTTTGCTTTGTTTCTGTGCACAGCTTTTGTTTTACCTATTAAACTGCCTTTATATCAACCCACAACCTTTTTCATTTTTATTTTTCTGGTTGTCTCCCCCATCCCACCATAGCAGGAGTGAGTGGCTGTGTGGGGCTGAGATACCGGCTGGAGTTAAACCATGACACTGAATGCTTGTGCACCTATAAACTACTGAGGGAGAGACAACTCTTAAGAAGTCCCTTTTTTTTTTGCCTATCAAGTGCTCTGCTGCCTGTTAGAAAATCAGCATGTGTTGAACTAGACTGATGCTTACCATTGCTAAACCTCAGCACTAAAAAGAGGACTTTGGTCCTTTGTGCTTCTCACACCAGGAATTGGAATAAACAAAAATATTTTACTATTATTTTATGGCATCTGACTTTCTAGTAATGCAAATAGTTCAAGAATAAGTGCCTTCTTGGAAATGTGGTGAAGGTTGGTATACACTGGTTTTCTATGCTAGGACTCAATGGAGAAAGTCAATGAAAAGCAGTGGCTGCTTTAAAAATTCTCTTTAGAATTTCTTATCACTCACCTGCATCACTTGGACCAGAGAGAGCCCAGTTCTAGACTCATCAGTACAAGAGGGACATGGAGCTCCTGCAGCGAGTAGGGCTACAAAGATACTTAGGGGCTAGGAGCTCTTCCTTTACAATACCTACTGTCCTCAAACCAGACAGGCTTCATCTACCTAGGAAGGGCAAAAGTACTGTAGCCCATAAGTTGGCAGGGCTGCTTGGGAGGGCTTTAAACTAGATTTGAAGGGGGAAGGGACTGAAAGTGGGCTCCCCAGAAATAAGCCTAAGGGTGTAAAGCCCGAGTTGAGAGTGAAATTAATGGCCCAGCTAAAGTGCATGTACGCTCATGCACACAATATGGGCAACAAACAAGAGAAGCTGGAAGCCATGGTGCAGCAGGAAAACTATAATGTAGTTGCCATCACAGAAACGTGGTGGGATGACTCGCATGACTGGAGTGCTGCTATGGGTGGCTACAAGCTCTTCAGAAAAGACAGGCAGGGTAGGAGAGTTGGAGGGGTGGCTCTACATATTAGAGAGTCTCTTGACTCTGTAGAACTTGAGGTTGGTAACAAATAGAGTGCCTGTGGACCAGAATCATGGGGAAGGCCAACAAGACTAACATCTTGGTGGGAGTCTGTTATAGGCCACCCAACCAGGATGATGAAGGGGATGAATTATTCTACAAGTAGCTGGCAGATGTCTCATGATTGGCTGCCCTTGTTCTTGTGGGTGACTTTAACCTGCAGGTTCCTTGACCTTACTTTGTTTAATAGCGAAACTGTCTTTCAGGGAGATTTGCATGATTCTTTCTCCTTTCTTAAAAACCTCTTCTGCTGTGTTGCTTCATAAGTTGATGTCATCAAGGTATTGCAGGTGTTCTGGAGCTCCACCCTGTTTGAGTACAGTCTGGGTCAGTCCATGGCAAGAGGTAGGACTGCATTTCCATACCTTGGGTATTTGATTCCAGGTGTACTGGACACTTCTCCAAGTGAAAGGGGCCTGTACTCTGCTGCCAAAGGGATAGAGAAAAATGCATAAACAATAATGATTGTAGCCCCACTTGGTTGCCTATTACTCAGTTCACACTGAAGTTGCAGCACGGTAAGCACGGCAGCACTCAGAAGTGCTATGACATCATTCAGGCCATGGCAGTCTGCTGTCAGCCTCCATTTTCCATTAGACTTTCACACTGGACATATGGGACTGTCAAAGGGTGAGCAAGTCCTGCTGATCACTCCTTGGCTCTCCAGTTGATTAATCAGATTATGTATGGGAATCAGCTTGGTGCAATACTGTTGCCAGTGCCCTGCTGTGGTAACGACTGGCCCCTGTTATTCTTTGACTCTCAGCAACCCCACAACAGAAGGGTCCTCTGAGAGACCACGCAAGGCAGACATCTGTTTAATTTTCTCCGACTTCCAGGCAGCTATACCATAAGGCTATTGGTACTCTCTAGGGTACTTGAAATACCCTCTCCTGAGAGAGTATGCCAAGGATACACAAAGCCTCTGGGCCAGTGACAATGAGGTGCTTTTGACATTCATTCCCAGTCAGACTGGTTTCAGGCTCCAACAGTCAAATGCTGAGATTCCCCATCACTCCAGATATACGGATGGGATCTGCCCCTTTATAGACAGTTGGCATTAGGGTACACTGTGCATCTGCGTCCATTAGAGCCTTATATTTCTGTGTGTCTGCTGTGCTAGTCCATGGAATTCACACAGTCCCAAAACCCATTTTTTCCCTTCCTTGACCTGACTGGAGGCAGGGTTCCTCTAGTCCTGCTCATAGTCTTCATTATTCACTTCTTGTAAAAATGAATTAGAAGTCCCTTTATTAAGACTGCAAGTAAGATAACCCTTCTACTATGTCTAGGCAACTGCCCACTGGAAAATGAAATGGCAATTTTCATGAAAGAACCCCCTTCTGTGATTTTTTTTTTTCTTGCAACTGATGTATGAATGCCTTTAGGGTACCAGTTTCCCATCCCACTTTCTCATGTCCTCTCCATCATCATCCAAGTAAAACCAGAGGTTAGCTTATGGTGTGTACCCACTGTATCTTCTCTCTTGAACAGAGGAACATTTACTCCCAAGAGCAAAGATACAGGTCCATACAAGTGGGGAGTAGGACATATCCTCTCTGTATTGCTGGACCTCCCAAGACAGTTTTTTCCCAGATGAGGCAAAGGCATGTAGTGAGGCAGAGATACTTTCTTCTTATTGCTGAAGTTGGCCAGTCAATTCAGCCACTGTTTGAACTTCTCTGTCTTCCCAAGTCATTACTGCCAATGAGCTGGTGTATGACCATGGTGAGCTCTGCACAAACTTCCGCCACATGGGTTGTGTACACTTGATTTCATCTGGACATTTAGATAACTGCTTATTGTCCAAGTCATCATAAGTCACCTTCAGCATGGTTAATTCCCTCATGTACTGAGTAACTCTAACCAAGCTGTTCCACTTGCCTGGGTGACATGTAACATCTTTCCTTCATGCCCGAGAGGAGTTGCCTCCAAAGGCTGAAGGCTTGTGCCTCTTTTCTAATTGCTTTTTTAATGCGCACTTCCCTAGAAAGGGATTGCAGCTGACTTGCTTCCCTATCCTCTAATTCCAGACTACCAGCCCCATTATCTGGGCACAGGAGCAGCCAGATAAAAATCTGCTCACCTGGACCATAAGTGAAATATTTTCACATATCTGGCAGTTCACTCACGGATAGGTATTAGGTGGTTACTGCTTGATTTGAGTTCAGCTGCTTCCTCCTCCTCTTCTTGTGATAGGCCTGTTTCAGAGTATCCTACCCTATCCACTTTTTCTTACTTCATCTTCTTAGTAGGAGTTGCTTCCCTTACTAATCAAACTGACTTTTCCCTCTCAGTATTCTTTTTGTATTTAGGAGCAAATGATGACCAGCATGGGATGTTTCTCTGGTTCATCTGTAGGGCCTGTCATGGGGGTTGGAGTGGTCACAGTACATGTCACAAATTCAGAGACCTTCTTTTCCCCTCAAGAGCATTGGGTAGTGTTGAACAGGGCTCAGTGGGCATGGGCCAGACTCCAGCACACTGCACTTATTGAGCCTCTCTGGAGTTGCCAGGTTGACAGCATACTTTTTCCAAACATGTTACAAGTTTTACAGGATTCTGCACTTGCTCAGTGGTGAAGTTCTAAAGCACTGGATGCATCCACTGTCCTAGGCACTTGCCCATACTACACATAAATATTCAGCCTCAGGGAAGATCTTTGTGCTGTATACTTAAATAGTTTTAAAAATTTAAACAAGAACTGAGACATAGCAATATGTACATATTGGTTTGAACATCCCAAAAATATTCAAAATGCTCAAAAACTATTGGAACTGGCCTGGCGGAGTACTGGAAGGTGAAGGAGCAGAGGAAAGTGTCCCTTCCTTTTTCCCCCCTAGACTGACTCTCTGAGAAGTAAAGGTAAAGAATGTAGTTATTAATAGTTCCCAAGAGACAGTTCCCCAAGCAGGGAGATGACAGCAATGCTAAGTACAAATATCAGAATAGCCTCATGACCAGTAATTTTATCACATCATAAGCCAGTGTTAGACCATATGGGAAAATGAAAACTTCAGTCCAGCCCCCAGAAACGATAAACACCATCACAGGGAACTTATACAGCTTGTAAAGTGTTAGATAGCATGACTCTGAGAAAAGCACAAAAACTCTGACAGCAAATAAATCAGCAGTGTGACCAGTAACTATTAAACTAATATAATAAATGCTTGTAACAAATTTCTTTTAACATGGTGTGATCAGACCTGCCATTACCTCAACACTTCATGCTCCCCATTGTGCACCAAAAAGGCCTGTCATGGTTTAACCGAGCAGACAGTTTAACACCACACAGCTGCTCACTTACTTCCCCTCAGTGGGATGGGGGAGAGAGAAAAAAGGCAAAACTCCTGAGTTGAGATAAAGACAGCTTATTAGGAGAGAAAAGGAAGGGAAAATAATTTAACAGATGGTAAATAGTATGCAAAATAAGAGATGCTGAATGGGTATGCCAGGAGGAATAAGAGAGTTTAGAACTGAATGGAATCTTAGCAAAATTATCTTTAAAGACAAGATACTATTGTATGTTTTGGTGTTGTGTTTACTGACATAGACATAGAATTGTGTAAGAAATTTTTCATTCTTCCGTCATATCCATTGCAGTCACACACAGGTGCAGACACACAGGAAAACAGCTCAATTACTTACCAAAGGTGCTTAGACAGAATCTGAGTATCTAACAGTCCAGGATGCATTTATCTGCACAACCCTCTGTGAAACCACACAGTACTGTTCTCTCTCCTATCTCCCTCAATGGAAAAAGAGTGCCCACCCCACAAGAACATGTTGCAGAAAGCAACTTTGAGCTCTTAGTCTCTCTGTTGACCCACGAGGGCATCTAAAAAGCCACACTAAGTTAGCTACCTAATTTCTGAAGGGCTAAAATTACATGAGATTACTCCCACTCGCTGTTACTGGTATAAACTCATATAGGAAGACTATAATGAACTCTGATTTCCTCTGCTGTAGGTTAATGATTTAGCCACTAAATTGCCTTCATTCTTTTTTTAGTCTCTGACCTTGGCTAGCATCTCTGGATATAAGCACATTATAAATATTAAACATTAGCAATATACTTTTTTGGTATTGAAAAAATCTGTGGGCCTTTCAAAAGCTGATGACAGATAATAAAATCTGGGCAAAATGAACCTGTCCATACTCTGCTTTTGGTAACACAGTAAGGCAAACCTACCTCTGCAGATTCATAGAATCACAAGATGATTCAGGTTGGAAAGGCTACTCTAGCCCAAGCTGCTGCTCAAAGCAGGGTCAGCTATGGGTCAGACAAGATTGTTCATGCATTTATGCATTTTGGCCTTGAAAACCTCCAAAAATGGAGACTTCATGGTCCTGTTCAGAAATTCTGACCTGTAACAATCACTGTATCTTTACAGACAAAATAGACAAAGTTGTATCAGAAACAGCACAACTAACCCATTAACATAATGATTTCTATCCTCTTTCCCCTAAATCTTCCCTGGCCCAAGAGCTCCATCTTCCCTCCCATTTCCAGGACAGACCATGGTGGTTCTGGCTGGGCTGTGGCTAAGGCAGATGTACAGGTTGGCTCTGTATGCTCATGGCATGTCTGGCTGCTGCCAGGCACTGTCCATAACACCTGAGTCCTTTGCCTCTGTCTCACAGAGGCTCTAATTTTAATCTTTCTATTCTACTCAGCTCCCAATTTCTACACAACCTTGGGAATATAATATCTTTCAGACCTCTAGCCTTCTCCAAATTTGGTTGAAATTGCCTAGTAGTTTCAAAATTTAGAGAAGTCAAGAGGCTGACAGATAGACTGCAGGAATACATAAAGGCTCATTTTCTTAGGAAACAGGTCTGAGAATCCATTTATTGTATGATTTCTGTATGAGACTCGAGAACCTTGAAGCTGAGAAAATGTAGCAATAAGAATCTTTCCTCAAACCAAGCAGACATTTAAACTTTTTGGAATTAAAATGGCATTATTTCCATCACAAATTTGTTTCTCAGAGGCATGGAAGTTACACCAGTTTTCGTTGTGACACAAAGACATTAATCCTACTTTAAATGTCTGTAGACTTTTTAATCCAGCATCCCCAGTGTGATTACAATAATTAAGTATGCTATGTAATGCTTCAATGAGCAAAGTATGATTTGTGAGGAAAGGTAATATCTTTTATGAGACTAACTGATACTGTTGGAGGCTAAATCAAAGCTTTCAGACACACTTTTTTTTTTCTCAAGTTGTTCAGCTTGTTTAACAGTGGCTGTGTGCCTCACACCTTTCTGAAATGATACCCATGTCTTTCCTAATTGTTCAGAACCATTATGCTTACATATAGGAAAGCCATGTTTAAAGCAAAGCAGCATTAAATGGTAGAAATACTGGAAGGAAAAGGATAAAATGCATCCAGTCTACAGTACTCTGTTCTCCAGGCTTCCCACTGATCTAAGGATGCAAAGATCACTGCTGTGGACAATATGAAATTGCAGACAATATATAATAAGGTCAAATTGGAAATTACAGGTTTATTGAAGATTTCTTATGTGCTTAAAAAGAAGTCACACATTTTTCATATGAGTTGGGAAGAACTAGTTTGCCTTTACTGCAAATTGAAAAGGAGAGGGAGAAGTTTAAAAAGAACTTAAAAGAGAACCTAAAGAGAAAAAGAGAGTTGCTCTGTTAGGAGAATGATGATGATCACAAATATCTACCTAACTGAAAATATTTTGACTATTTTCAAATATAGCTTTTCAACTTGGATTCCTGTGTTCTGCATCTCTAAGGAAATCAAAACTGTCTTAGCTCAAATTTTCAATAACAGTTCTGAACACGAAAGTAAGACCAAAATATAAATTAAGAAAACAAATATTAATTTTATTTTTCATAGAAATTAAGAATTAGCAAATAAACCAGTTAACAGTCTCTTTCACACTTTCAAGTAAAATACATATTATTTTTTAGGTATTGGTCATCAGCCCTAGGGTTTTATTAGGAAGAAGTCACTATTTCTGGGTGATGCGATGACTGAGGGCAGCTAGTTCACCATTAGGGGCTCTATTTTAGAAAGGCAAGTCAGTGTGCCTCCCAGAGAGGAAAAACAGCTGCTGATGGGAAGTGTGGGATTTCATTTGGGATCTGTTCCTCAGTATCTTCAGTGGGAATGAGGTTACATGCTTTAACCAGCTGGATGTTGCTTGTACTTCCAGTGGTTGTTCCCTGGCCAAGTTACTGGATGTGTCTAGGCAGATATTCAGGCTACAGTTGACAGATAATGGCCTCCTTCATTGGAAACCAAGGCAGCAGGAGATGGTATAATATCCCAGCTTTTAGTCTGACTTTATTTTATAACAGGCAACCAATGGTCCATAACTGCTACCAGTGTCTAAGCCACTGCAAAGGGCCAAGCTGCCATTATGCTCATATAAGTGTCTTCTCTTTCCCTTACACCTGTCCAGTCTCCATTTTTGCTTTTTATATTTCCTGATCTGAGTTCCAATTCATCTGTTCCTATGAATTCATGACTCTTTGTGAGCACCTATGGTGGTTTGAGGAAAGAGTGGTGATGTCATGAAGGACAAAGAAGGCAAATGATTGGGAAGAAGACACAATTAGGATCCCTTCTTGGTGGCCATGCCAGTTAAAGAAGGTCATGGAAACATTATGTCTGTTCTCAGCAAGAGCTGAAAACTACAGACTCACAAAGTCAGCTGCTGAGCTGCTCCTCTGTGTTCTGCAGTCAGTGAGCTTGGACCATCATCCTGGTGTTTCCTGATTGTCACTGATGCTCAATATACTTCTGGCTCCTCCAGTGCACAATGATCTAGAACTCCTGGAGTGGGCTGTTTGCTCCTGTTTCTGACAGTCAATGACTCATAGGTCTATGCCCTGCCTTTGCACAGCAAATATTAAGTAAAGATCACTACAGATGTCTGATAGTGGTTTCTATGGCTGGAAGGAGCCATTTCATGAACAAGGTATCACTCCATAGAGTGGAGTAACCAATGGACCTGCTTTGTGGCATGGCTTTGGTGGCAGTAGCTGCCTGTGTTAGGACTGGAGGTTTGGGTCTTTTCTCTCATGTTGCAGTCCAGCCTCCCCTCTCCCTTTCTCCAAGCTGTTCTGTCTCACTTCCCAACCAATTATCAGAGTGCAGATATGTAATCTAAACCCTGAGGTTTTGATACACTGTTATAAGCCACAGCCCACAAATCCAAACTAGCTCCAGGCCCACAAGTGCCAGATCTGGGACAGCTGTTAGCGTTGTCTTTAATAGTGAAACTCTAAGAATACCCTAACTGAAGCACCTAAATGCAACCTAAATACAGAAGTTTATCCTGATACACGGACTCACTCATGGTTAGCAACAGGATTTTGAACTTGGCAAAGGTAGCTAAATCAGTTTCTCACTTACAAAATCTTTATCCTAGATCACAGGCCTTTTCCTCTGAAAGATGTTATTGGAAGTGCCAGCTCCAGGCAGAGCTGAAGGGAGTAAGTGGGTTGTTAGTAGCTGGCAGGAGAGGTCCCTACCTGTCTCTTTTGCTGTGAAGAGTTGGCATGGTGTTATATGAAGTCTCATTTTATAATGTCTGTCACCTGTGGAGGGTTGACACTGACAGGGCTCCAGGTGCCCGACAAGCTGCTCTGTTACTCCCCTCTGCAGCTGGATGGGGAGAGTAAATAGAACAAAAGGTTTATGGGTTGAGATAAGAACAGGGAAAGTTTCCTAAGCAATTCCAGCCACGGGCATTCCACAGGGTCACAACCTCCTTTTGGCATCCACCTACTTCAGCATGGAGCCCTCCAGAGGCTGGAGCTGGATCTCTGTTCCACCATGGACCTCCATGGGCTGCAGGTGGATCTCTGCACCTCTGTGGTCATCCATGGGCTGCAAGGGCACAGGTTCTTCACCATGATTTGCACTACAGGCTGCAGGGGAATCTCAGCTCTGGTGCATGGAGCACCTGCTGCCCTCCTTCTTTACTTCTGAGTTGTTTCTTTAGCTTATGCATTCTCACTCCTGTCTCCAGCTGCAGTTGCACAGTTTTATCTCCTCTTTTAAAATACGTTATCCCAGAGTTGTTACCACTGTCACGGATGGGCTCAGCCTTGTCCAGCAGCCAGTCTGTCCTGAAGCCCCCTGGCATTAGCTCTGTTGGACATGGGGGAAGCTTCTGGCAGCTTCTCACAGAAGCCACCCCTGTAGCCCCCTCCCACCAAAATCTGGCCACACAAACTCAACACATCACCAAACGGTTTGGATTTTACTGTGAGAAAGAAGTTAGTCTACCTCCTGTAGGAATTGACTGGTGAGGTTTCTCATTACAAAAATAAAAAATCTCCTCTGAAAGATCCCTTCATCTAGATGTTTGAATAGATTACAGCTGAATGAATGGAAAGAAAGAGCTGTGCATGCTACAGTGATACAGAAACTTTATAGGTGGGTGGAGCACAAAACAGCAGTAACCAAAAGAGAGAACTTTTGCACATTTTACTTTTGCAGAGTGATTTCCTTATTCAACACAAGGTGTTCATGTAGACATTGCTTTGCACTGACACCTTGAGAGATCTACAACCTTTCTTTCACAACTTTGAATGTCTTCTCACAGCAATTTGAAAATTTGGTAGAGAAAATGACTCAATCACAGCACGACTTACAGCTTGTTTTCTGCTGCAGTGAACTCCAGACCACAGCATTCCCCTGTGCTACAAGTCTTAGCATAGCCTCTCAGAGCTTATTTGCTTGGACTTTTTTACTGTTTGGTTACAGAGAATTCACGTGTTTCAGATACTGTTGCAATCTGAAAGGAGATATTTTAAAATGGCATAATGAATTCCATGTGTCATAAGGATGGTAAATGGAATTTGATACATTTATAAACTAAATGGATAGTTTAATGCATGAAAGGCTGAAAGCTTGGCCTGACATATGAAAGCCAAACCACACTTTGCAATCAAAAGAAGGTTGGAACAATTTTCTCTCCATATCCATTTTCTGTACAGGAATATATGGTGGGTGTCACATGCAGGAATAGAAACTGTTGTAGGCAACTGGAAACACTTTTGAAGAAAAGGACATAAGCACTCACAAAAACTGGCATAAGATGGAATGCCCTTCACTGTAGGGGTTTATAAACAGTGCAGTCAAAAATCTGGCATATATAATGGAGGTGTGGGTCACTGTGTAACACATCAGGGAAATGATCTAAATGATCTCTTTAGTATAGTTCTGTGATATGGGTTATTAACAATGAAGACTCTCCAGCCTTAATTAACATCCCTCTGTATCAAAAACATATGATAAAGCCACAATCACACCTGGGGTTGCTGCTGTGTCTTCAGAGAGTATCATCAGTTTCACTCTTTTCTCTTTGACAGTCAGTTTTGGTACCAAGTAGACATTTCTTTTCTTGAATTGGTGATGTGTTTCATGGTGCCTTTCCACCTCAATCTATGTAATATCTTCCTCACTGATGTTTCTTTCCCACTTGAACTATGATTTTGTGATTTTTGTCATACAAATTGTAGCATAAAGCAGCCCCTACTTTGTGTTTCACCCTGGCTATATACTTATTTGCTTACATTAAAGACAAAGCCTTTTCAGCAGAGTAACACTGTTGTAGGTGAAAGAAAAAAAATTGGAACAATAAAAGTTTTATGGGAATGTGCCCAATAACATAACATATGCACATCAAACCCCATAAGTAAAACTCCCACTGAAGTGCTTGCTAGGAGACTGACAGGTATACTTGGGAGGGCACAGATGTCCTCTTCAACCACTGACTTCCAGAATCCAACTCAAATGTACTTTGGGTTAGAAGGGACTCTGCTCTTCAACTGCATCTTTGCACTCCAAAGGATTTATAAATTCCTGCTTGGGCTATATGGGCTATACTGGATTCTCTCACTATGATCCTTAAATTTTGTTTTTTTCTTCCTTTGATAATTTTTCCCACAGAGCACAAGATTTCCCACAGGAGTTTCAATTTCATGTGCTATAGTCATAGTCAAAACACAATGCAGGAGAATTTCAGGGTCACTGCTGAGGGTTTGGTACCCAGCTCTCAGGAGAAATCAGTAGGAACAGGAGTAATACTGCACTTCGTTACTATATGTTTGATCTTTGAGAATTTTTTCTTCTTTTTTGGTTCTCACAGCTCTATTGAAACTCACCCAGTACACAGTGAAGTTCAAAGACCTTTTTCTTAGAACCTGAGGATCGTCAAGACAGTGTCTAATTATCATTGCACTGCAAGAAAATTGGCAGGATATGTTCCAAACTCTTTAAATATCCAGTCATAATATTTGACCTGCTGACTCTCTGTGCAAATGGATTTGACAGTCTATGCTAACATTTCATATCTTTTAAACTTGTCATTCTTTTAATTTAATTGACTGACCCTGTTCTCATATTAGGGGATACATTATAAACCCATCTCCCAGGAGAACCTGCAACTCTTACTGACATTCCAGTCACAGGCTGTTAGACTCCACCAGGAATTTGAAAATAGTGGTGGTGTCCCTTCACAATGAACGTGCCAATGGCTCTTCTTGAGACTTGTAACATATTAGACAAATTATTTTCAGTTATAAGTGTGAGATTTTTTTGTCATCATCAATGATAGTGCAATAAGACACCAATAATAGGAAGAAATGTGTAGAAAGATTTTTCTGCAGACAGCAAATTCCTGGCATTTTTATGACCTGTGCAGAAGTTTAGCTGACACTCCCCACTGAAGTGTTGGTCATGAGTCAGGATTTTTTAGTGCACTGGCCCAAAGTGTTCTAATAGAAGAAAAATAATTAAACTCCCAAGAAGTTTATTGCCTACTGCACTGAAATATGACCCTAATATACAGCAAACAAGAACCTGGCTATAAAGAAGTATGAATTTCATACTCAAGGGGAAAAAACGTAAAAACTAAATTTAATGTGATATTGTGGCGTCACTTTAGCTGGAGAACTTTGGGTGACACTTCTAAGTTATTCTGGCCACTTTCAGAGAGTATGTGCTCAGGTACATACATGTACTCAGACACATGTACTCAGATAATTCCTTGGCACCCTGTGTGTTTTGCAAAATATTTGGCTGGTGATAATAAATCTACTCCAAGAAATTATGTCAGGAAATAAGTAATGTCTAATAAGAAGAAAGGCATTTTCAAGCAGGGTTTTTTATAGCCCTACTGCCAGGAATGGGCACTTTTGGTTCCACCCCTCTGTCCTACAATGAAGGATTTATATTATTTATTTTCTTAAACTAAAAGTTCAAGACCATTAAGGAACTGCAGTTCATCTTTAAGATGAATTGCAAACCAGCTGTGCAGTATTTCACATTAATGATCCCAAGCCTACTGAACAGTGTGCAGAGAAGCAGGATACCAGCTCTCTCTTTGCTAAAACCAGCAAAATAGTGCAATCTAGAATCCAATTAGCATTGATGGAAATGTGCAGTGATTCTAGGTGTCTAAACTATAAGCTACAAATAACTTAATCAAGACATTTAAACCTTTCCAGTCTGTAACTGAGTTCTACACAAATCCCAACATGAAGGCTTACCAGTCAGAGTTCAATTACAGATCTGCTGTAAACAGTTACCCAATGAAATAGTGAACATTTAAAACTCCTGTTATTTGAATTCTACAGGACACCACATCTATCACTAGGCAGTTCTGTTTTCCAGGAAAAGATATCTGCTCTGCTATGAATTATTTCAACCTCTAATGAATTTCTTTTTTGAATTATTAATGTGCACCCAGTGTGGATTGCAACATCATGTGTAACAGATTAAATCTGGCTTTTAAATGATCACTGGTTAACAAATAGCTTTTAGGCTAATTAACTAGAGCCAAGGAAAGGATTGTTTCTTGCCCTCTATCTAGTAGGAGGTGGGAGGAAATAGGTTAAAAAGCATATCCTTATGCCAGGCACAGAACTTTGGCTGCTGAAGGAAGATGATGCTGGCCAGGGACTGAAGAAATGCCTGTACAATGTGATCATATTGATGCTAAGGTCAGAATTATGTTTGTATCATGTTTTGTTTCCAATTAAAAGTGGCTAACAGGCTACACAAAATGTTAATATAAAGTGAGAGAAGTCTCTTAGTGTTTTTTAAAAAATGTAGACAAGGAAAACTATACTGGTTTTCTACACTTTTCCTTCTGTGCTGAACTATTGCCTTTAACAGGAAATGCATCTGTAAAGCTTTGAGCAATCCTTGTTGTGCCTGTGTGGTTAGAAGGTCATACAACAATGGTGAATCTGTAAGCTGTTCAAAAGAATGAATACAAGGAGGTATCTCTTGTGGATATGTCTGTCCATAAGGCAATGCAGGGGAAAGCAGGTTTCCTGTTAGGTGCCCCTTATCCTTGTATTTCCATTTCTTGAAGTTCACTGAGAACTGATCTGCAGTGGTCTGCCAAGAATAACAGCACGGCTCTCAGGCAACTACTCCTTTTAAGGGAAGCAAAAGATAAGGAGTTGTTCTTGGCTTTGCAACACAATTGCTTATTAGTACTTCTAACATATAACAGGCCAGGCAGCCAACTAGACATTTGACTTCCCTATTGTTAACATCAACTTGTTCATGTTTAGAATCTTTTTGGCCCTCTAATAGCAACTTTCTTTCAGAATACAGTGAGAAAATTCCTAACTCTTTCAGATGTAAAAGATCTTTTGCTAAGCAAGAGAGTTATCTGGAATTCAGAAGGAAATCACTCATCACTCACAAGGAAGTGCTGTTTAGGCAGTTGTATATGGTTGTTTCCACTTTTTAACTAGATCATGCTATTGATAAACATAAGGATGAACTTTAGCAAAAGAGATGTTTTGGAAGAGATGAAGAGTGATGCAGAGATACAGGCACCAAACCCATTCCAATTAGTACATCCATTTCAGGTGAAGGGTAGCTTACCATAAGTCTCAGCAGTTTGCCAGACCAGGACAAGGTTGTGATGCTGATTGGACTTTCCTGGTGACCTCTGGGGACACCCAAGATACTTCACTCACCTTCAATAAGAATAGCTGAGTTCTGTGTGATTCTTCATTGAGGTCTCCATGCCCACATGCCCTACTCAAAGCAGAATTCTCTGCAGGCAAAGTTTGTCGCTTGTACACAAAGCCACCTGGCAGATGAAGGTGCCATTCTCTGTACAGTGTGTTTTAAAGGGCAGTTAGGAAGTTAAAATATCTTTAAAGAAAATAAGAAAATACTTT
The DNA here is from genome assembly GCA_026770055.1 of Myrmophylax atrothorax. Taxonomy (NCBI): domain Eukaryota; kingdom Metazoa; phylum Chordata; class Aves; order Passeriformes; family Thamnophilidae; genus Myrmophylax; species Myrmophylax atrothorax. The sequence continues at coordinate 146,437,933 of JAOXXN010000395.1, forward strand.
CTTCAGAGAACACTGCAGAGAAATAGAAACCAGTTTGTGATCAGTAGATTGTGGGGAAAACATAACTAAAACAAATAATTGTTTCTCTAAAAGTTTTGTAAATCCTCTAGTGCCTACATTGATTCCTGCTTTCGTCACACTGGCTTTAGCTGTAATAGGTTTGCTTTTCAGTGATTAAATCTCACAACCCTTTCATTGGACTCTGCTGAGGTTCTGGGAAGCTCAAGGACTGTTAAATAGCAGCTCTCATTCATTCCTAAGCAGTGGTCCACATCCCTCCTTGGCCCGTCTGACTACATTTCCTGACACCAATACTCTTAACACTCCCCTTACCTGAAATGCCCACAGCTCACCACACAAAAGAAATTAACCTTCTGAAAAGGGATTTACAACCCCTTTCTGAACATGGGTCTCCTACAGTATCTCAGCATAATCAGGCAAGCTGAAGTGTCCTGAGTGTCTCATCTGAACCAAAAGGTCTGCCTCTTTGAAACCTCCCAGAAGAGGCATTTACAGTATTTGCAGCAGTGCAGGTGCCCTGGGAAAGCAGAGATACCCGTGCTGCTGGTATTTGTCGGTAATATTTATTCTGCAGTGAATTTAATTTTTAGGCTGTCTCTATCCTTCTCTTCTGACATGCACTTGCACAACCTCCCCATCCCTTCCTGTAGGTGCATGAAGGGCAGACATGAGACTAGAGGGCACCTGAGCCCGAGCCAAAGCAGGAACATAAGCCCTCCTCAGAGTCCAGCCATGATCACCCGTTCATCACCTGGGGAGCCATCACTCTCCACAAACCAAGCTGACTGTAAACTGCTCTTGACAGCTTAATTTCTCCAAGGGATGTCTTTAATGGACAGTCTCTGCATATCTCCTACTGACTTTTATGAAGGGCATCACACTTCTATTCTTTTTTTCAGGGAATGGGGAGCTCAGAAAGTATAATGGAAGGCCAAAACTATTCAGATAAAGAAAACCTGTAGAATCTTTTGTAGATAACTGGGGATTTTTTTTTTCAATTAAGAAAAGAAGAAAAAAAAGGAGAGGATGAGTACAAACCCCACAAAAAACAGACTTGAAGCAACTGAGTGGTAAACCAGTATAGTCCTAATTTACATACCAGTATTTTCTCTGGACTTCTGGTGACACGACTGGGATGAAGCTGACACACAAAAAACCAGATAGGCAAGCATGGAACATGATAAAAGGGATGCTGGGCAGAGCAAAGCTAGAGGGAAGTGTCATCTCAATGAAAGTTTGGTTGATTTGGAAGAGATGTAACAGGGAGAGTATATAGCAGGTTTCAGTAACCAGAATGAAGATGAGTAGATCTTATATAAAATGCTATAGAGTCCGAAAAGCACCTACCTCCTGCCACAGGAAAATAAAGATGTCACCAAGGGAGTGTAGCCCATTAAAGCTTGACATGGACAAGTAGTGGATTTCTTCATAGGCTTCAATAAGTTATTTAAGAAATTAAAATGATTATACTGCCTCTTTCCCATCTTTTTGTCTGCTTCATCTCTGTGGTCACGTATTGTCCCCTCTATTGTGTTTTACTTGTATCACCAACCCTTTTTTATCTTGGGGGGGAACACTCCAAAAAAGGGTGTTTTACATGGGAAAGATATTAACTCTGAGCAAAACACAAACATTGTCCTTTGGTGTGTGGAAGGGAATATTTTTCTTTCTGCAGTCAGATGTTCATTTATGTACCTGCCATGCAACTACAATGCAGGAAGAAAAAAGTACAAGAAAAGGAGCTCAGTTTTGAGGCCGTGATCCTCACTGAGGCACACCAAACAACAATGTACTTCAAAAGGAGGGGCTGAATTTCATGAGATCCTCTTTTTAGATCATGAGTAAGTTCTCTTTACTTTGTAGTATTACAGATGTTTACTCTGGAGACGAAATGTTCCAAAAAAGGTGAAAGTCCAAGAAAATATTGGAGGTCAAACTGAGACAAATGAGTAGTACTCAAGTTTAAGTACAACTTGACTTCCTGCAACAAAGCCAAGAGAGGTAACAGAGGAGGAAAAATGCAAAATGCAGACAAGCTTTCTTCATGACATGAACAAAAGAGTAAAATCAGAACAATTATTACTTCTACATTTTCTGTTAAAGAACTGTATTGGTTGGTGTTAATTAGTATGAGTAACAAGCATGTTCAAGAATGTATGGAATTGTAGCATCTGAGGATTTTAAAATGCTTCAGTGAAAGATGGACTCAAAGGGATTGAGGATGAGACAACTAGGAGCACAAAACTGGTTGTGACGCAAGTCATTACACACTTAGTATTGACTTCTCTGTCAGATTAAATCTGTTACACAGCAGAGGCAAAACCAGTCCTGCCATACTGCATATTTCTAACTGAACTAGAACCTTGCCAGTAAGATAATATTAGCTGCTATGATTCCAGATTCATCTAAAGAATAACAGGAGAATTTCTGAATTTGAAGCTGCTCTTCATGACATTCACTTGATCTTGGATGTGAAGAAAATCTAGTTATTAATCTGGACTCCATGACCTTTGTGTAGGTTTGAAATTTATGAAATAGCTCATCCATCCACCAGCAGTGTACTTTCCTTCCTACAGCAAACATTGCCACTCCTAAATGAGTAGGAATCCATAAAATATTCTGTAAATTCCATATGTACTTCATGCTTTAAGTACCATTTGTTTTCTGGCCCTGGAAATACAGTTGATCCTTAAAATCTCTTACCTAAATCTGCTGCAGTTCCTCAGAGAGGAATTTTAGTGGGTGTTGGATTAGCTCCTGAGGGACTAATTTCCTAAGCTGTAAAGATGCAATGCTGATTTGCATGGGAAAGAGGCTGTCCAGGTGGATGAGTGTCATTTTGTCATACGATCAGTGGTCTGTGTACAGCATCAGTCCAAGGTGGTGAGACGGCTGCAGGAGGCAAGAAGAGGGGACTACCGCCCCTCTTGCCTTGCCAACTGTAATTACAGATAAGGCTTTCCAGTCTGATTTTCATGATTTTTTGGGCCAAACCCTGCAGTCCTTGCCTAGTTAGCATTCAGTCAGACCTCTCCCTCAAATCTGAGGAAGCTCCAGATAAGAAACTGCAAAGTCAGGGTGAAGAGCCAATTGCCTTTTAACCATATTTTCTTATTGAAATCGACTCCACACTCTGGTGTGTGACAGATGGCTTTTGGCACTCGTGTCAGCACACAGCAGGAAAGACAGCTGGAAGTTTGCAGGACGCGTTCCTGTCTTCCTTGGTCCCTCAAGCGTGGGAGACAGATGTGTTTGCAACACAGCCGGGGCTGAATCCTGTACCAAGAGCAGGTGGTGCAATCCTGGGTACAGGCTGCAGAGTTTGACCTGTCAGTCCCCTCTTAGGTTATTAAAAGATTCATAAATGCATCACTTGCAAGAACTGGGCAGATGGCAGATTTTACTATTTCAATTTGTCTTATATTTCATTATCCCCTTAACTTTTTAATTTGTCTGCTCTAATAAAATAATCGAATTTTATGAAGCTTGTTTTTCTGCTGGGTAGGCAAACATCACAGATATCAAAACGGAATACAAAGGCAAATACTTGGGATCATCAAGACACCCTGTATCCATAGTGATTCATTTATAATGCATTAAAGTTATAGTGCTTCAGGCTAGTTTAACTGTTCAAACACATTAGGAGGAGTGTTTCAGGTAACTCTATCTTGGGAATGAGAGATATTTCAGAAAGTGATGTGCTCAGGGAGCATAAAAAGCAAAATGTGTTGTCATGAATGGTTTTAATAGGTGAACTGAGATTTAGGCATCCTGGAGGCAACATTAATTTAGTCTTCCAGCCAGTTTTTCATATTTACTGTTCAAATTTCTTGAAAAAAATATGAAAAATAATATGAGGGGGCACATTTCTTGATAAAGCCAGTGGTTTTTGTTTTGCAACTTACAAACTTAATAGAGAAAAGGAAAAATAATATTTTAATTTATGTATGTAATAGGAAAATTGTTTTATAGTAATTTTTGCTCCCTTCTTTTGGTGGCAATGCTTATTAACAGGCATAAAGCCCTGATGGACCAGGCAAAGCTTAATAATGTCTGACAAGCCATTCACAGTAAAACTGGTTAATGTCACCTTTGCTTAGCGGAGATGGTTTAACTTCACTTGCCCCTTAGCCCATTATGTCAAAGAGGTAATAAATGCTTGGGAAATAAAAATTAGCTTTACTTCGTTGTTCAAATGGAAGCCATACAATAAACAAAACCAGTTCATTTTCAATACACTGTTAAAAGAAGGAAATCTTCTTTTCCAACAAAACTCCATATTGGATAGACAACCTAATCCCAGAGCATTTACTCATGAAAACTGCCCACAGGGCTGGAGATCCCCAATGCACAGAAACAGTCACGTACAATTCTCTCAGCTAAATGACACTGGAAAGTCTTTGCAGGTTCAATGAACCTATTTGTGTCACATAGGATTCACTGCCAGATATAGAAGGAAATTGCAATTAAAGACAGCCAAAAATGTCCCAAATTATTAGCCTTAACTGTGCTGTCATCAAAGATCCAAGTGGGGGAGATAGAAAAGAGAAAAACAGTGAATGAATAATAGACAGTCTGAACTTTACCTTCTCATTTTTAGTGCTTGTCCTTGTGGGGAGAGCTTCCAAAGGAAATTGCCCTATTAAAAATAGTCCATATTTTATGCCACCGTGTACTGTAAACAACTAAAAGAGATTGTTGGATACCAAAATTATTGTAACAAAGAACTTATTAGGCATCTCTTGTTTACCATGGATAATTTAAATATTTACAAATGGCAAAAGCAAGCAATTGCTAGGATAATTAAATAATTACTGTAATCTTAAATTCAGGTGCTTCCAAAAGAAAGAATCCTAGGACTACTATGGATTTAAAACCCATATTAAATATGATTTTTCTTTGATTGCCAGAACTATATTCTTTCTCCGTATACGAAAACATCTAGACAAACAGTTTGTGGTTTTCAACCAGAGACACCATTATCTTCAATCATAATAGTATTTTACCTCATTACAGGTAGAAACACAAATGAAATTTCCATCTAATATTACTTTGCCTTTCCAGGAATGCAGTGCAAATACTGTGTCCTAAATGTGAAGCTTGTTTCCCCCAGATTCTGAAGTGTGGTTATATTCTCATGTATTATATTCTTGTAGTTGGGCTGAGTAGAGATCTGAGGCTGTGATGGTGAAGTAAAATTCATGAGGAAAGAAAGGGTTTTTTCCACTCAGAGGCTTTTATAAATGTTTTTCTGCACCATTGTGGGAAGAGAAAACTTAACTTTTAGGGGTTTGCCACATTTTTTACCTGTTCACTTGCACAACTCTCTCCTGGCACATCATACTAACTGTTTTATGTGAATGAATAACACCGACACATTAGACCTGGAATCCAGCGTTTGCCTTTGTGTCAGGAATTTTTCAGAATGGTTTCTTTTTTAATCTAACTCACTGCTTTTAGGTACTCCTTCAGTATTCTCAGGGGCTTATAGGTGAAATTTTTTCACATAGGTCAAATATCTTAATTCTCTCTATAACTACATTTAAACTTGTTTCTGTACAATTCTACGTAAGCAGCCCCTAAGGATGATACAACTTTTTGTCAGAAGCTTTCTCTTCTGAAGTTGCATCTGTAACCCAGAGAAGTTTACAAATTAATATCCATGTTTACTCCTAAAGCAGTTACATGAATAACTCTTTATAGCATTTTATGGCTGTGCTGTATGTCCATAAAGTCTTGAATATCCACTTTAATAACAGGAAATAAAGTGATATAGCACTTTTGGGGGAACAGTTCAGAAAACAAGGTCCAAGTTCTTAAAGATCACTAAACTTCCCACCTCTGTGAGGACACATAACATGATGGAATTAACCAATCTAAAAGAATCCTTCCTCATGACTCTCTAGGTGTAAAGGTCTAAACTCTTTAAAAGTAATTATTTTTAGCAAGTCCTTTAAGTGTTTACACTGCTTTGAGAAATGAGCTCGCCCTGGGATCTCAGCTTCCACTTGGCTGCTTCCAGCACTCAAACTCATTTGTGATGACCCAGCTGCCCATTGCAATGTCAGCTGCTCTCCAGATAATAAGAGGCAAGGGCAAAGGAGAAGTTTTATGACTTGTTTTCATGGCTACTGGTAATATTCATTACATAGAAGTCCTTCTGAAGCATCCTGACTGAAGTGTCCATAAATATTTTAATTTTTCATTGGTAGCAGATTTCCAAAACAATTTCCACCCCCACAAAAAATAAGATCATATCTATGATATCTTCTGTATGTGCAATGAAACTTGTCTTATTCTTTGATAAAAACAAGCAACAACTTGGTTAGTTTGCATCCTGACCAAATATGTCAGGATTTATGAGCTGACATTTGCAGTATCTTTTCAATCTTGAAACTATCAGTTTCTATTACAGATTTTGCATAAACCACAAAACATAAAAATGTTTACATGCATTTTTCAAAATATCTTATGAAAATATAGTAAAAAAGAACATACTTTGATTCTATAAAATCTGCTTTTTAGAGTCTTTTCTCAACACACTTCTGCAATAAATATTATTTTATGACTCTTCTAGGGTTATATAATAAATATAATAAATAAAATTTCTGTAATAAATATTGCATTATGACCCTTTTAGACATTTTGATAGTTGCTGTGAGATAGTTAGTTGAAAATTTCTAGAATATCTCAACAGTTGATGAAACAAATAACTGAACATTACAAGTATGAAATTTACTGATTATTCAAACAATGCATTTTTACTTTTTTTTTTCACAGCGCCTAAAGGTTTCAGTGAGACTGTAAGGACCTAACAAGTAAGACTAAATTATAATAAGATAATTAATTGGCATTTTTTATGATGTAACTAAGTTAAATCCCTGGGATATGAATCAGTCTGAAGAAACTTTTTCACTGAAATTGTGAAACAACAGAAGACTCAGGGGGGTTGTTATCTTTGCGTTATTTTCAATGACATGAGCAGCAAGAGAGTG
>JAOXXN010000395.1:146451323-146466668 GCA_026770055.1 Myrmophylax atrothorax
CTATAAAGGTATTTTGTCTCAAAGCTGCTGAGCAGCTGCAGGTTGGGATACCCAGTGAGAACCAACACTTTCCACAGGAAACAGGAGATTATGATGGGACAAACTGCAACCCCAGCAAATTTCCAGATGGCACAACCAGGGAACAGTGGCTGATAACACCAGAGGGTTTTGCTGCCATCCAGAGGGGCCTCAACAGGTTGCAGAAATGACCCCACACAAACTTCAAGTTCAATAAGGAGAAGTGCAGTGTGTTTCATCTGAGGAAGAATAACCCCATGCACCAACCTATGCTGGGACTTACTGAGCTGGAAAGCAGCTTGACCGAAAGAGGTGGACATCAAGCTTACCATGAGCCAGCAGTGTGCCTTTGTTGCAGAAATTAGTTGTTTGTTGGCTGTATTGCTCACAGGTCAAGGAAAATGATCCTTCCTTATACTCAGCACTGGAGAGGCCACACCTGGAGTACTGTTTTCAGTCCTGGGCTCCTCAATACCAGAGAGACTTGGAAATACTGAGGAAAACCCTGCAAAGGGGCACAATGGTGATGAAGAGACTGGAGCATCTTTCCTATGAGAAAAGGCTGAGAAAGCTGGACCTGTTGAGCCAGAAGAAGGCTCAGAGAGGATCTTATCAATATAAATAAACGTCTGAAGGAAGGGTACAAAGAAGAAGGGCCAGGTCCTTTCCAGTGGTGCCCAGTGATTGGACCACAGGCAATGAGCACAAACTGGAACATAGACATTCGTTCTGGACATCAGTATACATTTTTACTGGGACCAAGACACAGGCTGCCCAGGGATGTTGAATACTTTCCATCCCTGTAGATGTTCATAAGCTGAATGTGGTCCTGGGTGATTTGCTCTGGGTGGCCCTGCTTGAACAGACTGGCAGGACAAGATGACCTCTGGGGGTCCTTTACTGCTTAAGCCATTCTGTTAACTTATGAGATCTGAATGTCTCATGGCTCTAGGAAGTTTAGATCAAGTGAAACCTACTTCACTGTGCTGAAGCAGCTGACACATGTGGGGTTTCAATGCCAGAGGTGCCCAGCACTGTCAACCAGACTATGGAACAAAGTGTCCTTCTCGCTGCTGTACAGGTCTGGAGGTGTTTTCTTTTACAGCAAGCAGTAGAGACTGCATGCATGGATATGACCTGCTATTCTTAGAAAGCTGTAGGACCACTTGATCTGAAAACAGGCTCTTCAGCCAGGTGAATCAAACCAAATGGATACGATCCTTGACACTCCTAGTCCTGGAAAGGTGGATGTGATTTATTATTCACAGATATACTAAGTCTAGTGTCCTTATCCCTGGGCTTTTCTGTCCACATTTCCCTCTAGACTCTATCCTCAGAGGCTCAGACAAATAGAAATTCAATGTATTCCATAACCAGTGCTGGGATTACATCTATTCAATAGTTCCCACTATTCCTCCTCTGTTGCCCAGAAGGGCAACTATTGCTCTTCCATTGTGACTCCTGCTAGGACGGTTTTGGATTCCTCTGACAGCCCAGTTTTAAATCAGATCAATGGTCTGTTTTGACCAATAGTCTGTTTCCATCTGTGGGCAGCACAAGAAGTTTCCATCAGATCCCCTAATTCCTCCATATTCTTTTTTCAGGGTAATTCTATATGGTCCGGGACAGCAGACAAATATGTCATTCAGTCAGAAGCAGTTACATTTACAGGACAGCTTTTCACTCAGCAGAAGACACATAGCCAATTAAATTTACAGAAACTAAAGTAAACCAAGTTCCTCATGTAAAAACTTGCTGTTTCATCCATTTTAAATTTCATGTTACAGAACTATCTCAAATTAATGGAAGGATTAGATTCTAATCCTTTCAAATACTTCTATAAACACATTATGTGTTGCATCCATGGATGCTTTGATTTGAGGCTGAGTAAAAATGTCTGCAGAAAATGTCTGTTTTTCTCAAGAACATTCTATTTTCAGCAGGAAACTAGAAGTTTATGAAAAGTAATTTTTTTTTCAATTTTAATAAAGAAAATGCTTAAAGAGTAGTTGAAAAACATCCAAAGGAAAATACTTTTGTTTCTTTAGAATATCAAGCACTGTGGGGCACAGTTTATAGCTTTCAAATCTCAGTCAATTGAGCTAGTCAGTAATATTTGCTTGGTAGGCAGTAGAGAGAGATTATCTCCTCTACAGTTTGTCCTGTTTAGAAACAGCTGAAGGATAATGGTGAGACTCAGTCTGGAAGCACCTTGTTTTCCTCAGGTGACAGAGGGAAGCCGGGTGACTTGTAAACTAGACCCCAAATTTTTAAATGTCTTAAAATAAATGAAGAAAATTCCACTCTTAAGTGGGAAATATTTAAAATCTGAATTGCATTAGTAATGTTTTACAGTTTTTTCTATATCTTAATTGTATTTATTTTCCAAAGAAAACTAAACCAGACTAGACTATTGTAAGATCCTGAGGACAACAGAACAATGTTCCTGTCCTTCTGTCTTTTATCTGCCTCCAAAGGCAACAACAGTAAAATTTCTGTTGCAGTCATAACAGAAGCTAAACATGCATAAAATCATTATGGCTGCGTAAACAAGAAAACTTGCAGCATTATAATGAGCAAATATCAGTATATGTAGGTTGTTTTTTCTTTTTTCCCCTTTTTTAAAAAAAAAAAACTACACAAGGTAACTGTTTTGTGTGCTCATACAATGCAATTTCCTTTATCCTTCTCGTCACTGTTAACAGAGAAGCTGGAAAATGCTTTACCCAGCCATCAACAGTCCTGCCTTTACAATGATGTAATGCTCCTTGCCTTTTACAGAGAGTTATCATCTCATAAGTATTGTAGCTATCAGTTCTGATCCAAAGCTTGCTGCTAAGTCCAGCCTTATTTTTCAGACTGGGATTAAACAGATCCAGGAGGGTCTTCAATTTATGCAGCCACACAAGCCAAGCTGTACCCATAGGAACAGCTCAGCAATCTGGCAAGGCTGGAGAGGGGAAAGCACAGTCAGCTGGTGTAAGAACTGCAGAAATACCCACTTAAAACAGAATATTCTGAGGGACCCACAAAGGTCATCAAAGTCCAACTCCTGGCCCTGTACAGGATCACCCTAAGAATCATACCATAAGTGTGTTGTCTAAATACTTCTTGAACTCTGGCAGGCTTGGTGTCATGGCCACTTCCCTAGGGAGCCTGGTCCAGTGCCCAACCACCCTGTAGGTGAAAAACTTTTTCCTAATATCCTTAATCTCCCCTGAGGCAGCTTCATGCTGTTCTGTCTCATCCAGTCACCAGAGAGAAGAGATTAGTATCTATCCCTCTGCTTTCCCTTGTGAGGAAGCTGCAGACTGTGATGAGTTCTCACAGTCTCCTCTGCTTTGAATAATCCAAGTGACCTCAGCCACTCCTTATATGGCTTCCCCTCCAGACCCTTCACTATCTTTGTGCCTCTTTTGCTAAAAGGACAATTTTGCATATTGATGTGGTGTAAGGCAGAAAGGGGGGAACTGCTGCGTCCTAAACTTTGGGCTTAGAGGGCCCATTCCTCAAGACTTTAGAATGAAGGGAACCCCACGCCAGGGGATAAATGGTTCTCTGTCACACACCAAGAAGAAACAGCCTTGCTCTGTATGCAATACAACACTGACACACAGCCCAGATATGCATTCCCAGTGCCATGGTTCTCCCTAGCTTTTATGTGGTCTTGTATGGGAGATAAGAAGCAGATACACTGTTGGCTAATGATGGTGAAAACACCCTGACAGACTGTATGAGTTCCTACCTTCCCCATGCTCCTCTCTCTTTCGCACCAAAGAAAGGCTGATTAGGTTACCTCAGCTATGCATATGAAATTGTCCATCGTGTTCCCACACACAGGGATTTTTTGTGGAGGAAGGAGCCTATAAATAGCATGGCTCTAAGCTGCTGCTGTAAACAGCCTCGTAAAACACGGGCTGTTTGTAAGGCAGTGCAGAGCAGTCTGTGCAAATGTGATGCCAAAGTGTTGTCTGTGCTGACTGGGGAATTCACTCTATCTCTTCATTATAAACACTCCAGTCTCATAAAATGTCCTCTCCATGTTTATGGGGGCCTTCATTACATACCAGCTACAGTGTTTCCCAGGCTATGCAGCAGAATTGGCCAGCAACGCTGCTCATGTTGACCCCAATAACTTATAAAACCTGCTATTTTTGAGCAACTAGTACTCTGAGACAAATTTAATAGGAGACAGGGTAAAAGTAAACTCCAAACAATTATTTTCCATACACTTGGAATTCTATTTAGTGTGATGGATGTTGATCACACCTTAATTCTCTACTGAGCCTTCCTAGCAATTTTTAAGGGACTTCCCACGTAGAGGACATTTCATTTTTTGAAAATCCAAACATTTTTTAGTACTTTCCTCTGTCTTCATTTTGTTCTTCAGACCAACCACTCCATAGGTCGATTTGGGTTTTCATCTTTCAGCTTCAGAAACATTTTGCCTGGTTCAAATGTTGAAAAACAAATAAAAAAATAAAAAAACCCAAACCTAAAGACTGGCAAATGAATAAGCTTTCCTGAAGAACCTTCATTTCATCTTTTATAACTGCAGAAAAGCATGTAATTTTATAGTTCACGCTTTCAGTAGAATGGCATTCCAAACACTTGTGTACTTTTAAAGCAGCTGTTACATGTTAAATGAAGTATCTGTAATATAAAAGAAATCCTTTAATACAATACAAAATTAATCTGGAAATACTACTACACTGGACAGCTTAGAAAGAACATCCTTAATTCTGTAACATATTCCTTTTCTGTGGAGGATTGCTTTTGAGACTTTACTCTCATGATGATTTTTCATACAAGATAATCCAAAAAACCTTCAGACTGTACTGCATAATATTCAACCTGCCATTTTTTTCATAATTTTAATGCCAAAATTTCTGTTTCTATCATGCTGAGAGAAATTTTTTATATACTACACACATTCCTTTCTTTTTTGTTTTTACCAAGCCCTTTTTCTCCTCCAGGTTTTGCTGCCATGTATGAGTCCATCAGTTCAGAAGTCACTACACTTGAAAAAAAAAATCTGTATTTCCCTGAGCAGTGAAATATTTCTCAGAAGTCTTAATTTCCTTCTGCTCTCGACCATCCCAAAATATGGGCTCATAAATTTCCTCCTTTGGATGTATGGGTGCAATCACTTGTGGGGCCAATCCTGGACTTTTGGACAAGAAGATAGAGCTGAGTGAAAAGACTTTTCTATTAAATGCAGAGAGGATGTGATTTTTTTTCAGAAGTCAGGGTTTCAGTGATCTGTTTTCCAGTATGGCCTTATCAATGGCACTGGCAGACCTGAGGGATCAGGAACCTGCTGCATGAGGAAAGAAAATGCGCAGTCGGAGGCTTTGAGAGTGGTATGAATGTCTTAAGCAGCTTTGTCATCGAAGAAAACCAAGGTTGTGTAAGGGCACCCCTAGGAGGGTGTAAGCATTCTCGTAAGTCACTCCTCCCCATCTTCAACCACTATCAGCATTTTATTCTCGACTTACTGTAATTTTTCAGTACATTTTCCAATAAAGAGAGAAACAGATGGCACATGCTTTCACTGTAGGGAAAAGGATTTTTTTCACAGAAAAGGAATTTTTCTGTGTTCAAATACGTAGACAGTTAGATAGACTACAATATTGTTAAGTGTTTGATAAGATCCCTGCATGGAAGAAAAGAATACAGGCTTCTTGATTTTTGTGTTTAACAACCCCATCTCCTTACAAACTCATGTTGAACTCACTGTTCTCTAAATCATCTAAATCCCTTTGCAAAAGGTTGCATTGCCAAGTTTTGCTCTCCTCTTAAACAGTTCCATTTAATAATTTTGGATGTATATATCTGCATTTGAGAACAGTATTCTCTATTTCCCTCTGGTCTTTTTTTTTCTTTTTTTTGAGACTTTATGCTGACCTTTTCGGTGTTTTCATCTTAATTTGCTGTTTTCCTGGGTATTCACGACACTTCTCAATACAGCATTGCCTGCATATTTCATCACTTTGCAGCTGTTTGCTCACACTTCCATTTCACTGCAGCTGTTAAAAGCAATCACAGAATACAGCCCCTCTCCTTCCACTATCTTGTTAATAGGATTTGCTGCTGATCTCCCTGGCATGCCAAGGTATCTGGGTTTATGTTTGAACAATGAAATTTCATGGATATATTGGTTTTCCCAAATTCATCCTCTTATTGCAAACCCCGATTAAAGCCTTCTATTTCCAATTTTTGTCTATTAATTTTTATTGTAAACTAAGCATATAACCAGCTTTTTCAAGGAATTTTTTCTTCTTTGAGCAATGTATCACAGAAATGGATAAAAGGGAGTAAAGGTGAAAGGATACAAATCCAGGATTTCCCCTCAAACAGAGTAAAAAGTGTCATTGTATTAATTAATATATTTGCTACTGGGAAACAGATGGATTGAGGATCATGATTATTTAGAAAATTTAAAGTTAGAAACAATACTTAACTGTACATTTGGAGAGGAAAGTAATTTGGTCATATAATGTAGTTTAATTTAGTCCTGTGGAAAGTGAGAAGCTTAATTCCCAAATGTGAGTTTTAGTATCTGGTGACATTTCATCCCCCAGCTATTTTTTTTCTTTTATTTTTACTTTATTCATTCTAGACAAAAATAATAAGCCATCAAGGAGGAAAACAAACAGACAAACAAAAAGGACAACCTGTAAACTTGCAAACACAAATTGGTGAAGAGATTTTTTTTTAAATCCAGGGAAAAAAAAGCTAGTTGGGAAAATTAAAAACCAAAACCAAAACCAAAACCAACAACAACAAAACCAAAACACAACAACCTTGAAGCTCTATTTTTTATATTCTGGTTAAAACTTCCTAAAATATGTCTGAAGTTAACGTGGTAACAGGAGGTCCTAATAAAAAGGTTGTATATCAAATCTTTACTTGCAAATTAAGATTAAGAAATTATTCAGGTGTTTTAGTACAGGAATAAATCAGCCCAAGGTTGAAGAAACTTCTACCTCACCTGCCCACAAAACTGAGAATCATAAGCACTTCCCCTTCCTCCGTTTCCTTTCCATGATCTGTTTCTCACACAGCTGGCAGGTCAAAGAACTATCCCAGATGTTTGTTCTATGCATCTTTCAGTTATTTTTAACCTTTAAAAACAAGACCAAATATTACAATGATCTTGTCATGACAAACGGCAATAACCCAAACACTGCACTTAAAAGGTAACCAATCATGTGTCTGCACAGCAGATCTCATTCCAGAATGCATTTATCTAGGGTGAGATATTTGGTTAATGCTTCTGGGCCTTGACCACATCTGTCTGAGTGCTTCAGAGTACAGATGGAGGAAGGTTTCGTTTTCTGCATTGCTCCTCTGGATCCGTAGTTTGTTGGTCCATCTCACAGTCAGGAAAATTTGAGTAGCTTTGAAAAAAATTGTTACTTGACTTTTCTTTCCAAAGTTTCAGTTCATTTCATGCAAGAATGATTTTAGTCTTATGATCAAAACAAGTAATCTACTGTAGTATAACATAAATTGTCATGACTTAAATAGATTTAGACTTGACAGACTGTGTGGTATCCAAGTCATTCAAGCATAAAGCAATGAATGACATTATGCCTATCACAAGAAGTGTGGCTGTCAACTGCAATTGCTTCTGTAGCATTTTGGAAACAAGGACAATTCAAATCTTCAAATCACAAAGCGTCTGCTTCTATATTGCTTTTTTTCTTCTCTAGTATTTAGCACTGAACTCTTTTTATTACTAGCTTTTTTGATATCCCTCTGTAACTTTCATCATTTGCCTCAAAATGTAATACATAACATTGTATAGCCACAATAATAATTTTGACTAATTATAATTGCATTTACTCAGGGGAATAACAATAGGGGAAAATTCCTTGTAAAATCACATCAGAGCAAACTGGTAAAAGGGCAGACATCAGGCCTGTCACAAGAGTAACCAGAAGGAGAGAAGGAACCTGTAGAAGCCCATCATTTCTGTCTATAAACCCATGCAGAAATGCCATTAACAGGAACTGTATGTGTGACAGTGAGCTTACAGGGCACAGGGTGCTGCATATCCTGAAAATTGCAGCAAGTATCCTGAAAGTTCAGCACAATGTTGTTTACTGGAAATAGTGCTAGTGAAGACAGATGGAGGATGTGGTGGAAATGAATCCCTGCTCAGGTCTGTGCACACCAAGGAGTTGCTGCTGAGTATCCTGTGCTGGAAAAGCAGAGTAACACCATACAGCTGTGCCATTAGCCTGCAGGCCAGGTCCTCACTCAGTTCAAGTAGCTCTTGGAGAAAGGATTGGCTTCAACCATGTCTTCTGGATCAGCAGCTGTTCCTTCAGTAATTGAAATCAATCCCTGCCTGTCTTGTGCTGAGTCCAGCAGCAGCTGAGGCTGGCTCCTCACCAGGGGAGCAGAAGCAGAGCCCTGCTCCACAGCCCTGTGTGCTGTGGGGAGAACAGCCCCACCCTCAGACTTGGGTGCTGACCTTCTGTATGGCATGTGAGTTACCATTAGCTAAGATGTAATACAGGGGGAACGGCAGGATGGGTTTGCTGCTCTGTCCTTGTGTTCCATGCCCAGCAGTGCCTCCCTGCCCATGGCCCTCTGATGAACACTCGGTGCACATCATCTCCAGCTGAAGGTGGTGGAAGTCTGTGTTGCGGTGCAATTACACACATCATTCCTCAAACTTTGGCATATGTTGTATTTTGGATAACACTGTTTTTCCTTCTTCAATAGGCCATTTACCAGGCAGTAGCTTTGCCCCCTCTTCACCCAAGGAACAATCTCTATCCTCTTTATGTGATTACAGCCCATTTCATTCCATAATAGGTTTCTTTTATTATTCCCTCAGGCATGTAAATCAAATTTTACTCAGTACCAAAATCTTTGTTCTACAAAGAATGCTGGCATCGGGTGCAGTAGAAAAATAGCTATTGAATACAGTCTGTGTTAATAGAACTCCACTATCTTTTTTACTTTGAAAGTAAACATCTGTCAAAGTTTATTTTCTCTGTCAGAAAGACAGGAGTGTCTTAGGGGAAAGCACACAATAAAAGCAGATAGATTATTCTGCAATTATACCTTTCTCTGTCTAAATGTTTAATTAGATAAACTGCCACAGAGACAGAGATTACTTTGGCATCCATCTGTCCCATTTACCGATGTTACAAATGCAATGGATGTCTTGGCAGATTTGATCACATCAGCCACAGTGGAAGCAGGGAGCTGATAGTCTCAAACAAGGGCAATTTCAAATAAGTTTTCAGCCCAGCTGCATGGCTCTTTTTGGTAGAACTGCTGCCAGTGGTTGATCTTGTGCTCTCAGAGTTTGGGATGTACCACCTTGAGCACATATCACAGAATTTGAGTTGGAAGGGACCTTAAAGATCATCTGGTTCCAGAGATCATCTAGTGGGGACACGTCCCACTAGACCAGGTTACTCAAATTCTCTTACAACCTGGCCTTGAGCACTTCCAGGAATGGGGCAGCCACGGCTTCTGTAGGCAACCTGTTTCAGTGCCTCACCACCCTCACAGTAAAGGATTACTACCTAATTTCCTATATGTAAGTATCATATTTGAAGACATGGAATCTTTCACCCCTCTACAGTTACTGCCCTTAAATGGGATTTTATGTTTGAATTCAAAAGTGGCTAAATAGATACATGTGTTCATCACAATATTAGTTTGATTGCAGATATTTCAGCTGCAATGATAATACAGGTTTCTGTTGCAGGCCTTGCTTCATGCTGGATTCAGAAAAAGCATAAAAGAGAGGACATGATTTCCAGCATACAGAGCCTGCAAGCTCAGGCAGTGCACAACATGATGAACATAAAAAAAAAAAGAATGAGGCATATAAGCTTGCAAAAATTGCAGATATGTAAGATTTTTGCCACTTGATCTCTAAGTCTAGCTCAAGATTATAAAGGTGCAGAAATATTCAGACATGGGGCAGAAAGGATTTTGACTCCTAAATAAGAGGGCTGCCCAGTCCTGTGGTTATCGAGTTTGCTGTGCAGAAAGAAAAGTGCTGCTTTGTGTTTTCTAAAATTGCAGTCAATAAAGTTTAAAGGCTCCATTACCATTAAAGCTCACAAGATTAAAAGTATTTATTTTCATGGCATCTCATAAGGTTACTTTATGGGTGGTATTAAGCCCACATGAAGCCCACCTAGGTGACTTGAGCTAAGGTAGTAAAGTTAATAACTCAAAATGGCTTTTGTATCCCCAAACCTAAAGTAAGAGTCAATTTCAAATTAAGAAGTCTAAATTTAAATGTTTAGTGCCTAAGCTTCCAGTAACAGCACCATCCATGGAGATTTAGTCCATCCAGATAAGGACATATATAGATACCTGTGAGTGATGAGTTGAATCATGTGATATGTATTGACACTCAGGATGTTATGATATATTTTAAGTATTCCTATTGGAAATATTCAGGAAAGCACATTCCACACATAGTACTGTATATTATCGGGCAGCCCAGTATGGATATCTTGGGTATTTGGGGCATCCCAAATGGAGAAGAGGAGTTTCTGGCATTTAAATAATATCCTTCCTTTTTGAAAAGGTCAGTAGAATCTAAGTAGTTAATATTTTTTAATAACTCACTTTATGTCTGAGTTCCAATATAAGTTAAAGCAATGGTAGGAAGAATCCCAGTTTATTACATGGTTATTTTGCATAGCAGATTTTTCTTCTACGCTTTTCTTTGGACTTATTTATTAATGTATTATTGAGGAGCTCTTCTGGATTTTGAAAATATGTCAAACGGCACACATCAGTTGCTTTTAAAAGAGGTAAGAAATGCTGAAACTGGGGACATTTCATCTCCAGAAAAAGAAAAAAGACACATCGAATAATAAGTTAGAAAGGGAGGAGGTCTCACATTCCATTCTTTTCCTGGTTTCCCAGTTTTAGATTGTCTGATGATTCTTTCAGTATTGTTAGAGAAGTCAAATATTTTATTTCTGGGTGATATTTTGAAGCCATTTGGTGAAGAGTTTCATATAGGAAAAATAGAGGAAAATATATGAGACATTCACAATGAAAGAACAAAGAATGCAAAATAAAGCTGACTTCAGTTTTGGTTGCAGACTTGGATTCAGGCCATGAGCACTGATTAATTTGCTAATAAGCCTCATCTGATTTATGTAGTGTATCAAAACCAGTCTCATTTGTAGTTTCCAGTAGTTTTACTTCAGTTATACTTTAGGGTACATTTTGAACCAGAAAGCGGGATGTGCAGTTTGCATACTATTTCTATTTGCTTAACATACCAAAATCAGATGCTGCTGTGTTTGTAGTGTTCCATAATCTTTATCTGTATGCCTACAGCCACTGCATAGGAAATTTAGAAATATAATCCTTTCTTTGAAATACTCATCACAGTTATGTTCCTTCATGCCAAACAGGGGAAAACCACTTATTTTTTAAATCAGAGAGATGGAGAGATTAATGCTCCTGCATCATCTGTTTTTGCAGATGTTACTGAAACACTTTACAAGAGACAAATGTCATTGTGAATCAATATCTGTAATTGCAGGGCAGAATTATCTGTTTCCAGTGGCTGAGGAGCAGGTAAATGCAAACACAATTACAAAAACATAATGTAAGAAATAAGCAAACCTGCCCTCTGAAATAGGTATATTATTTGCCACAGATTAATTTTCTGTATTGTAAGAACACTCCTGAAGATTAGCCTATGAAGTTCTTTTTTTTTGTTCTCCCCCACAACAACTCATTTTACTACATTCATACTCTTCAACCACATCATCCTCATCTGAACACCAATACTGAACTTACACAATATCCCCAAACCCATTTTTTTCTCTATGTCTTTGACCTAATTTTTCTCCATCAATATCATTATTGTAGTGTTTCTATTCTCATCACCCCCCTTTCTCCCTGAAACCTATAGATGTTGTGATTTGAAACATTGGAATTCTACTGCTGCATAAAAACCAAGCAAGTTCACAAGCCCTAAGCCTCTACCAACACAGATAAACTATAAAATATGCAGCACTCACAGGCCCAAGACATTCTGGTTCCAATTACCTGTAGTGGTTGCTATAACAATACTTCTGTAGACATGCTCACAGGGGCACACTCTGGGGAGGTACACAAATGTTTGGTCCAAAAATACTAAGTATTCATAAGCAATAACCTTCATAAGAGCAGCAAAGCACTTCAGAGTAAACCATCTGTTTCAATGATGTGTTAAATGCCAGCCAGAACTAGCAAGGAAAAAAATATGAATTTTAGTGATCTATTTGCTTGGAGAGGGCATCTGAAGTCAACAAGCTCAACAAGACAAAGCACTTGCTCACCTTAGAATCTGCCTGTAAAATGGTCTTTAAAAAGCTGCTTGGAATTAAAAAAACCCAACCATGTTCTTTTACAACTAGAGAAAGTATTTTACCAAGATATTATGCAATTGTCAGAGATGGGATTCCTTCATTAATTGGCATAATTCAGAATGAATTTATATATTCTGATATCAGATATGGCAAATTGCCACTGTGTTCTCACTGTTGCTGCTACTCAGGATATTTTTCTATTTGCTTAAAAAGAGAAAGAAGGAAAAGCTCTCATTTCAGTCCAGTTCAAGATAAAGCAAGTTCAGAACACTTTATTTTAATTTACTTTCTGGAAAAATCAAAACAGTCTTTCAATTTGAACTATTTGTTAAATGTGACCATATTTTAATGTGAGGAGAAAGGCTTTTTCCATTTTGTGACAAATGTAGGAGTTTAACTCTTTTTTTTCCCCCTTCACAAAAATAATTTCTCTAAAACTACTTTTAAAACTCCTTCAGTCAATGCATTCAGATTACATTTCTACTTTACTTTAATTTTTAAGTAGCATTGTATTATTTTTAAATACGCTATTGTACATGTGTGAAATTATATTTTCAACCAATAGAAATGTAAGATATTTATAGTGTTCTATCATTACTACTAGGACTGTAACGGATTGTCAGTTTCTAAGTCAATAACAACCAATGCAGTCGAGATATTGAAATGACAAAGTAAAATATAAGAAAAATTTAAACAACAAAATAAATGCAACATTTGAAATTAATTACATTTAAAACCTGAAAATTAAGACATTCCACTTAGAATTTTTTAGAATACTTTTGTCAAAATGTCATCCAATTAACTATGTATCATCTGTTAGAGTAGTTACCAAACTCCTGATTTTTGTTAATTCTCACTAGAATGAAATGAGTTTGGGAAAGTATTATGAAAAAAGACTCATTCTATTTTTGCAGTGCTCCTATGACCTTTCCTTATATTCTCTATAGATATCTACTGTTAGCAGCTGCTGGAAGCAGGATGGTGAGGAAAACGTAACTTCTTTTTTTTTTTAATCAGATGCAGTGTCTTTCATGGTCTTAACTAGCAGCAACAGATAACTCTGAGATTTAATGCAATAAGAAATAAGGATTATTCACAAGAAAAAATATTATTAGTTCATCTGTGATATTTGTAGCACACTGAGCAGAACATCACGTTGCAGTTGTGTCTGTGTGTGTCTGTGCAGAAAGCCTCATTTTCTGTCTAGGGCCCATTGGCTCTGACAGGTAATACACTTTTATGTGGTCACAGAGACCTCTTTTGGAGCTGTTTAAGTCAGGTTTGTTGGTTGTCTTGAGTCAGGCTGACATTTGAGATATCATCCTGCCTGCCGTTGATGCAGCTGATACACACACACTCACTCTTCCCACCCCCCAACCCCCTGCCCACCCCAGCATTTGGAAGTGGTGTGTCTGGATTCATGACTATGAGCCATGCCCTGGTTTATCCCTGGATACTCCCAAACTACCACCTGAGTTAAAATCACCCATAGAGTATATTTGCAGCAAGGAGATAGCTCAACCTCACATAAGCACAGCCCTGAGATACAACCTTTCCCTTCCTGAGTTTTACACTTGTTTTATCCAGCAGAACTCTCAGATGGAAAGGAACAGAGAAGGAGGATAAAATCCATCAACAAGAAACAAGACTGTCTTTTTGCTTTCTTCCCAGAGTACTTCATGCCTAGCCCTCCAGATCTCTCCACAGAAACAATCCTCTCTTTCATTCCCCAAACTCTGTCATCAGGTTTACCTTTTCTGGCCAACCGGGTATGTCACCATAGTAGTTTCATAATCCTGCAAAGGACTCTAAACTATGGCACTGAGAACATCTGTAGTTGTTTTAGCATTTACTACCTCTGGAGAAATTGTCTTCAGTTTCTCAGAGCTTCACAGTGCTGACAGATGTGAGACGGGAGCTATGAGTGACCACCATCCATCCAGAGCAGGAACTCCCAAGTGGGCTGTCCTGTGACCTCAAACATCTGAGGGTCAGAGCAAAACTCTACCGCTGTTTCTTCTGATTTAATGCTCTCATGCCTTCTTCTGTCTCACTGGGGCCTGCACCACGATTTTTTTCCTTTGCTTATATCCAGTCTTGCAAAACATTTGTTCAAGTGCTCCAAGCTCATTCATCTGCTTGATCTATTGATTCCTCTGAACTGCAGGAAAGAAAAGGGTCAGTTTTGCTTTGTGCCACTTATCCAGGGTGACTCAGAAATCTGGTCTGTAAAGCTAAGTGAGCATGCTTGCATTTGCAGGCTTAGAGTTTTAGACCAAATTTTCCTGAGAGAGAGAGGAGTGCAGGAACTTCAAGAGTGTGATATAAGTTACATGTTCTAATGTTAAAAGCTTTCTGCTATTACTGGTATGGTAGAACTTCATGGAAGGACCAAAAAATCTTACGTTTTCTGGACATATTGAGCAGACTTGTGGCTGTTTCCAAGTCAAACACTGCAAATTCAGATTTGCTTCTAGTGACATAGACACCCTGATTAGTCTCTAGAATTTGAGAAACTGAGGCTTAGTTATCCAGGTTCTCTCCATAGCTAATGACAAAGAAAAGAAAACAGAGAGGTCCAATTTCCCTTGTACCTGACACCACACCAGCCTTGAGGTGCATGAATTTATGCTTTCAACTGCTCTTGTTATCCATTGACTTAAAAGTGAATCTGGACAACATTAAATTAATCTAGATTATGAAATTTGCTTTTAGACAGAAAAAATTAGGCAACAGAAACCCCATCGTAGTTTACCAGGGAACAGATAATGAGATTGACAACCTTTTTCACTGAACAATAATCCACCTAAATTTTATCCTGGGCCATGGAGAAGATGCTAAGATGTTACCACAGTGGGTCTCAGAAGTGTACTGGCTCCTACAGGCAGTGCAATGAGACAGTCATATTTCTCCTTTTTCAATTGTTATACTACCACAAGAAGAAGAAAAGATGGCTTTTGCT
>JAOXXN010000395.1:146466768-146486782 GCA_026770055.1 Myrmophylax atrothorax
AGTCCCAGATCTCCTTGAGAGAAATTGCAATAAAATTTTGTGTGGGTTCCCGAGCAGGTAGGGTGAAAGTTAATTACCCGTGTGCAAGGAAAACAGATGATTTGCAACAGGGGAGCGCAAATATCAGAATCTACGTATCAAGATGCAGCAGTCCAAGGAAATTATTTGACTTTATAATTGTCTGTGCCTCTAGAGACTTGTGGACTAGACACAGCCAAGGAAAAATTCTTGACTAGCCCTGCTGATTCAGTAATATAATTCAGCAAAAAGGAATTTAACTTGAAATCTGAACAAAGTAGCATGTGAGAAGGAAGGAATGTTTAGTCTGTGGGAGACTGCCGGTTAAATATCTTGAAAATCGAGATTTTCCTTTGTCTCACCATAGTCCTCTTAGCTGAAAACACTGTGAAAGCCTGGATATTGCTTTCCAGTTGACCAGAAGGAAATAAATTTATCCAAAGTGTACCAGATAAAGTGGAAATCGCTGCAAATACACAAAGATTGTGCATTCCTTCAGTAAGCTGTAATAGCATTCTTAAATGACAAGTTCAGCGCTTTCACAACAATTCACACAAAGGTCCTAAAGAGTGCAAAAATGTATTTCCATGGGTGGACAGGCCTTGAGCAAACTGGTCTAGTGGAAGTTGTTCCTGCCTTCAGCAGGGATTTTGGAACTAGATGATCTTTAAGGCCCCTTCCAACTCCATCTATTCTATGATTTTATGACATATTCAAATATATACACATGAAGCTGGATTTAAAAAGTTATTGGTGTAAGAGACAACTGTGGCATTTTAGCTTTGAAACACAATCTTTTAGAAAATGAAAACCAAACTTCCTGGGGAAATTAATTCTCTTCCTAAATGTGTATAATAAAAAGAGACATAACGATCATAATAACAGTTTATTCAACCATAGAATGTTTCCTCTGCAGAGGAAAGCCAGCAGCATTTTTGGAAAATAACATCTTTTCTAAGGGCAGAGGTGATCTGGCTCTCTGTGAGAGCAGAAGAGACTGACATTTTGAACAAACACAACTTTTATGAGTGTATCCTGCAGGAGAAAATAAATTCCTTCTAGGGAGGAAATGTTCAAAAACAAAAGAAAATAAAAAAGGTCAAAAATTAGCTATTAATCCCATTAGAAAAACAAAACATTTTCTCACCAAGTCCCACTCTCAACAAGCCTATTCAGGAAAGAAACCAAGAAAGGGGAATCTCCAGAGGTGCTGAGAAGACAAAGGTACTATGGAGGGGAGCAGGAGGAGATCAATAAGAAGAGGATAGAAAGGTCAATGTGATGTGGAGGAAGGAAAAGAGAGGAGTCTGTATTTGTGCCTGCTGTTTTAACAAGATTCACAATGAGCAGGAGTAAGTGAAAATTGTTAGGAACTGCTTTTAAGAAAACAGACCTTCACCTTTTCCAGAGTACAGTGACTCAGCCCGAACAAATCTGCACACCCAAAATCTCAGAAGTTAACCTTAAATATAAACAAAAAGAAAGAGAAAGCAGTACTCCATACCTTTGAGTCTTTGGATGGTTTGTATGGCAATTTCTTTTTTTTTTTTCTTGTGGCAAAGGAAAATTTGCCTTGAAGTTTCTTTTCCTAAAATGTCTTTTTATATTGTTCATGTATAAGGGTTTAGTTACCAAAAACAAAGAAGGTTGCCATATTGAAAAATTACATCCAATTAGAATTACATTTTGGGAGAACACTTTAATAACTGCAGATATTCTGGGAGAATTGCAGAATAATAAACAAGTTTTGAAAATCAAGAGAACACAGTGGCATAATTAAACCTAAAATAAACACATTTTAGACAGAGTATTTTGTGGCTTAGTTGTCTCAGCAGCCTTAATTCAGCCCTAGGAGAGTACTTTGAAGAAGCTGTGTAAAAAATGCAGCAATCCTGGTGCTTAGAAATTTGTCATGTTTGTTATATATTGGCTACTATATTAAGCTTAATTATCCTGTTATGGTCCATGTCATGATGGGGTAGAGCAAGGATTTTTCCTGCAAGTTCTTGGTCCCATTCCCCAAACAGTCTGAAACACAAATCTTTAGTCAGGTGCATATATGAGAATTTTGTTTCTGTTGTTCATGTGGCCAACAATGTTGCGGCTGTTTCAGTATGCACATTCCCTTTCACAGACACATCAAGTTCCTCACTGCAGAGTCTCCCAGACAGCTGTCTTGCAATGAAAAATTATAGAATAATATATAGAACTACATAAAATCATAGAATCATTAAGGTTGGAAAAGATCTCTGAGGTCATTGAGTTCAACTATTAATGAAACGCTGTCAAATCCTCCACTAAAATGTATATGTATGTGTCTGTGTAATTACAGATTATATTTATTATATAAAGCCAGGGTAAGGCAATCTGAACAATACTTTATTAGCTTTTTAATGCTTGACTTAGCAGCTTTCAAAATGCTCTTTGGACAGAGCCATTATTTGCTTGTGTCCATGCAAAGCATTGCTGGGAAATAGCAATTTTTTTTCTAAACAGAGGTTGGTTATTCAAGTAATTTTCTAGTGATTTTTTTTTTTTGTGGATCTGTATTTCAGCTGGCTTTTAGGCATAGTGTATGTGGTGTTATTCCTATAGTTATGTTGATATATAAGCAGGAATTGAGGTTTAGCAGAGTAAGAACACAATAGGTTTGTCAAGAAATTGAGTGAAGGTTTGGTTGTGGGAACAGAAGTGAACAAAGAACAGGATCCAGATGGAACTGGTTCATAAACTCCTCTCTCACCTTGGACTCATTCGTCTTTACCAGACAAAGTATCTGAAGGCCAATTTGCCTCCTATTCATTAGGCATCAAAGATACTGAATCATTTACCTTGGAGACTGATTTCTGTCAGAGTTTCCACAACATTAGGGGAAGGAAGTCATTCCCATAGAGGGAAAATGGCCTAATAGTGGTTTAGTAGTTAAGGATTTTGGAGACAATGGAGGACCCCTTCACCCCTGACCTGAAAGCTGACATTGCCTCTGAACCCTTCCTGTCCCATCTTCAGTCTGTAAGCTGGAGTGACAGTACTTCCTCACCTTGCAGGCATGTAGGGAGGTAAAGGCATTAGGTCAGTGCTGTAGGGATAAAATATGCTTTGGGCATCAGTATATTTGAGACAAGGAAGCTCAAGCAATTAAATCTGTTCTAGGCAATTTGCAAAAATCTTCTTTAGATTTGAAAACACCATGAGTAGGACTTTCTCTGAGGAAAATCAAATACAGGAATATGGGTATTCTGGATGGCTCTTCTTGGATAATGCTGGAAAACCACACTGGAAGTGTGACACTGGAAGTGTGACACTGGAAGTATCTCTTTCAGCAGGTGGAAAAGACTGAACGCTTTGTGGTGTCTTCTTCTTCCTCCCTCTTCCCTGAACATATGCATGGGCCAATGACACACTACTTGTGAGGTCTTTTTTTTCCCTGGAGGCAATTTTCTAATTGCTGAGAGTTTTAGGCATTTGTAACTACTTTTTTTTCCCCCTATTTTTTTTTTTTTTGCCTTGCAACATAATACAGGACAGGCAGCTCCAAGGCCATCAGGAAAGAAGTGCTGAGGACTTCTGGTTCAAAGGGAAGGGGTGTGAGGGCTTCTCTGTGCCATTCTTGTATTCGCTGTTTGCTGGTCACTCTATCCATACTAGACCTTATCCTTAAACAGTTTAGGAAAAGCAATGCACTAACAAAATTTGCTGATAATACTAAAGATATCTGGAGTAGTAAAGGAAATGTCCTGTGCTATGTCCCCTGTGTGCCTCTCACAGAACTCACTGACTGGCAGGTGAAACTCAGTGGAGGTAAATATAAAATGACACATGAGATAGAAATCAATGCCTCTTGCCTGTATAACATGACAGATTCTGAACTGACCATTACCATTCATGTGTGAGAGCTTGGGGTTGTGACAGTACAATGAAAACATCAGCTTGGTGCACTTCAGCTGTCAAGAAAGCAAGTGAAATGTTGGTAATTATTAGAAAAGGGCTAGAGAAGGAAGGAAAGAGCATTACTGTGTTACTGGGTAAATCCACATCTTGCCCACACTTCACATGCTGTGTACGGTTCTGGTATTCCCATCCTGCAGGATTTATACAAGGCTTGAAAAGATTGAGAGAAGCATCTCAGGTACAATCGATGCGAGAAACTGCTTCTGTACCAGGAGTGCCTAAGCTGAAAGTCTTCATTCTGGACAAGAGACAACTTAGGATAAGTGCGGGGTTAGGGAAAAGAAGGGGAGATAGAGCTGAAGCCTGTAAAAGTTGTTGTTGGCACGGAAAGGTTTGTTAGGATAGACAGTTTCCAACCTCTGTCAGTAAAAGAACTATGGACATCAAATTAAGCTGAAGGGAAGGAGACTGAGAAGAAACAAAATGTGTTTTTCATCATATTGGAGGTAGTTAATCTGTGGACCTCCTGCCGTATATAGCAGATGACAAGATTTCCATAGATAAGAGGGAATACTATACAACTTAATAAGGACAAAGCTATTGAGCTTTCATGAACTGTTAGAAATTATGCTGAAAAAGAAAAGTAGCAGAAACTCTTCAATAAACATCTAGAAAAAATATTTTTAAAAATCAATTTTTTTTCAATATTTCTTTGTTGGCTTCCCTTACCATTACACCTAGGAATATTAAGATAGCTTTTATGATGAATGCATTAACAGGTCATGAATATCTGTACCTTTAGCCTTTAGCCAATGGCAAGACAGCCATCTTTGCTGATACAAAGACTTCTGTATTCTTCTAATATAAAGATTCCGCAAGGCAGGTGGTGTAGAGGACCTGTCTCAGAAGACTGAACCACATGGTTGCACTATTGTAGCTACACAGCAAAACAAGCAGTCATACAGGGTGGCAGAAATGAGAAGTAACAGAAACTGAAGAGAAAGCAGCCAGGTAACGTGAGATTGATAAGAAAACAACTTTTTTTTTTTTTTACTTGATAAGGATGTTGAAAAGGTTTGCCCTTGGAGTTAACCTGTAGCACAGTCAGGCAAGCTCTTTAGCCAAGACTAAGTGCAGAATAATGATGGGACTTCATGGATTTCTAAAGGCAGCTGTTACCATGCCTTTGCTGCCACTGCAATTATTTGAGATTGCAAACAGATGGGAAGGTAGTCAACAACAGGGGAGGCATCCATGAAAACACACATTTCTTAATATGTGACCATGGCTTGAAGAAAAAAATCTGTAAGAGTTGATGGGCTGTGGCACTCCACTTTCTGTCAGAACAGTATAAGCAGAAAGAAAAAAAAAATCACTCTGACAAGAAAAACTAAGGTTAAAATATAAACAGACTCTTTGGTCTCCTGTAGCCTGGCTCATTATTTTTATACCTCTGCCTGAGTGACAGGATCAGATTCTCTTCAAGCTCTGAAAGCCCACAAGACCCTCTAGCTGGAGGCCCTGGGTACAAGCTCGGTTTGAGGGCATACCTTGTACAAATGGATTTAATGAGATTGGATATTTGGCAAGTCACATGAAAAATATCTAAAGGATTGCAGTGAGCTTAACACTGCATATAAAAGTCCTGCTAACACCAGGGCCAGCAACTAATGTTGCTGCAGAACTGGTGTGAATTACATTGAACTGAAGTTAAACTAGTCAGCTTTTGCTTCTCTGGGCTTTTCTCCTAAATGTCCATGAATAACTACAGTGTGATCACACCATGTCACCTGACCCAGAACACCATCTCTTGGACATGCTACATTGAAACCTGCTGTGTCTAGTGTACCAGCTAAAGGACTTGAGAGAAGTGTGTTGTAGCTCCACAATGTCAAGACTGCTGGAGATCGTTTTGCTGAGCCAGAGTGTCCTCCAACTTACCCTCTGATTTTGTCAGTGGTACACACCACCCCACACCCCTCCATCTGCAGTGCCATGGCACCAGCTTTGTGCTCAACATGACTGTTCCATAAAGGTCAGTCAACACAGCAGTTGCATGGGGTCAGAATGAATTCACTTGACTCTCATCACCTTCCTCATCCACCTTTCATAAGGTGAAGGATTTTCTTCTACCAATCTGTATGGAAGAATACAGCAGGCAGTGGTTAATAACAATGACTCAGGCTGTGTCTCAGGGAGTGGCCACGCTCATGGCATGAATAAGGCAGTAACCCATGTGTGAGGTTACTTTCAGAAACATTGAAGCAACCTTTGTGGCTCGCAGACCTTTAACCAGGAGCTGTCTCTGAGGTCCTGGGAGGTTCAGTCTTGGAGCAGTCACATCATATGCTTGGCTGCAATATCTTCCGAACCCTACCATGGTTTCTCCTTAAGCATGGTCCCAGACAGTGGCCCCACACACACCAGATGGATATCTCGACATCCACACTTGTCTGCTGAAGCATGAGCCATGTGTGAAAAGGGCACATTAATAATGAGGCTTTGAACTCAAGTCCATGGAGATGATGTTGCAATTATTTTGGCACTGTATATTATTTCCTTCACAAAACATTCTGAGATCAAACAGCAAAAAATAAAGGCTAAAAATTGCTGTTGGAAGGATGAAAGGGATGATTGTTTCTTGTTTGAAGAGCATTGACTAAAGTATATTATTATTTTACAGGTAAAAACACAGAACAAGAATAATCTTAAAGAATTATGGACAGACTAACTTATTGTGACCTTATACAATGCAAAACAGCTCTTCCAGGGACCACTCAAAACCTGGGAGTGGAACACTTCAGGGATTGGTACTTTACCAGCTGAATGGTACACAAGCATAATGGAGAGAGAATAAAGTTTTTAGAACTAACCTTGTGTTTTATGAGACTAAGTCCCTTTTTCCAAAGCAAGTATGTAGAGGACAGATGTTCAGGAAACTGCTCTGAAAATGAAGTTTTGGGTTCTACATCACTTAAGAGATCTCTTGAAAATATTGAAAAAATCCAAACTTGAGTAAGTTCAGATGCCATCATGTGATGGAAGAGAACAAATTTGTTTCCTTTTTTATGGAACAGAGAAAAGACAAATTTGCCCATGATACTGTGAATACAAAGCTTTCTGCACTGGTCCAGTTCTTGATCACATAGGTGAGGTGTTAATTTTCATTGCTATCCTTTAACCTTGATCAGGCTACATTTTTACACAGGAATGAGGTGGAGAAATAGACTATTCCTCTCTGGAATTATTGATTTCTTCAACAGCAGCATCCTGGGAAATAAATTGTAGGTGCTTCTGTAATTTTAAAGGTAGCAACTAACAAATGTACTTATTCAATCCATGAATCTGGGAATTCATTGGGCATAGGGTGAAATGTGGTCACTGCTATTAAAGTATATTGTCTACTCTGAGAACAGAATTTTGGATGTGAACCAAAGCTTTCTTGAGGGAGATAAGCTTGTTATTCAGACAGTAAAATGTTATGATTAACACCTGATGAAGCATTAAAGAACCATAAAAATTCTGCTACCTGGGAAAGATTACTTAGCAGGAGGCTACCTGTGCTTTGGCAAGAAAGTGTGTAGCAGTTGAACTTCATTTCTTAGCTTTCAGTGCACAAGTAGATTTATGCAGTCATTTTGTGGTGCAGAGGAAGCAGAACCACCCAGTCAACATGAACAGGCAGATTCTGCTTCTGTTCACACTGAAATATCCCAGGTTACAGGAATTCTTGCTCCACCTTTGAATTATAAGTACAAAAAAAAAAATTAAGTGCAATTTAAGCGGGATTTCTGTTTGTTTTCACAGCTTGCCTTACACAGCTTTTTGTATATCTGCCTATTTCTTTCATCATGTTGAGTAATAATAGGGATTATTTGTTCCCTCTGCTCGTGATGGCACCGTTTGCTGTGGAAGGGACAGTGCATGCCCAGGTCTCATCCCAATGTCTGGAACTCGACAGATCTAGCAAAGTGAAACCCCAGACCTATGTACACACTGAAGCCTGTGAATGGGTCCCATTAGGACCAATCCCTAGCACTGAGCCACTGTGGATGCTGCCGAACTGGAGTCTGAATGGATATCTTCAGATTTCCATATAGTCATACTCCTAAAGTTCCTAGTTTAGTCTGAAATGGCAGAGGTTACATTAGAGACTTCTTATGTAAAATTAAAAGAAGTCTTGATGGGTGCTGACCAACCTCATTAACAGGCTCTGCTGAGCTCCAGCTGCTGAGCCACAGGCTTGCATTTTTTCATGCTGAGTCATGCTGAGTTACTGTTTTCACATGTTCGCTTTAAAAAGTCTGAAAATGTTTTAAGATGCCTGGATTTCCTTTTATCTTTCTTTTGAAATGAGGTTTCAGATGAGAATGAAAATTAACAATCAACCTTAGAAAACCTAGGTGATTGGTCCTGAAGTGAGACTAAAATGGAATAATGGTTTTGTTCAAAGTGCATGAGTCAAACTGAAGGTTTTGTTCAAGTGTATGAGTCAAACTGAACTCAAACACATCACACAGACAGATTTACACCTGTGCAAAGTGAGATGGAGTGTCCCCCACCCTGTTCTGAGATGATGGGCAATTGAGGCAGTGGATTAAGATGGACGATTGAGTTTCAGGGCATGACTCTGCATATGTGATAGCAGGCAGGAACTGTACAAATTTGTCAGTAAATCAAAAACCTGTGCCTGTTATCCCTACGTATCAATAAAAATGATAATACTGTTTCACACTCCCCATTTACACCATAAACTCTTCACTGCTGTGCCAGACTGAGTCTCATCATGCATAACTAAAGTAATGTTTCCAGCCTTACTTGGGACCTCCAGCAAAGCTATAATCCACGTAATGCCAAGTTGTCTCGCATGGGGGTGAATGATTCAACAACCTGGGAGGCTGAGAGGAATCAGCCTTCATGCAAGAGCTCCAGGGCAAGCACTAAGCAAGGAGGTCCTGGCACCTCCACATATTCTTTACCTGTTCCAAGCTGTTTTGATCAAATGGGCAAGTTTTCCCATGCACTTTCTTCTTTAATTCTCATGTTTCCTAGTTGCCAATTTGGCTGATTTCATGCTTCTGTAATTTCATTTGACTAACATTATGTGGCATGAATATTTGTACACATTACAAAAAAGTATTTTTGTTGAATGCTGGTTGCAAGCTAATGTTTGTGAGCTGAGGAGAAGAAAAAGGGATCTGAAATGAAAGATAAGATGTATCCAAAGGCCTGATATCTGCTTTATGTTGATTTAAGATAAAGGAGGGGAAAGGAGCTGGGACAGCATATCTGCCACTAAATAGAGACTGGATTTAGATTATAATAGTAAAGTCCTGGGGTGTCCTTCATGTCACATTAACAGGTCAGCAGTCTCATGGATTGGCTTCACCGAAATTTTTCATGTGATTGAAGTTTATCCCTTTTTTGCAATTTGGGAAAGGGCTTCTTTTTTCATAGGTGGTGAACATTACAGTGTGGAAACACTTTATTATTTTACAGCAAATGCTTCTCCCTGTTCTATAGTGGAAGTGTCCCACCCACCAAATGCAGGACAGATGGAAACAGGATTATGGCAAGTGAATAAGCTTGCGGCAGGGGAAAAGTTGTGATGACTGTGAGAGAAGAAGTCTAAATAATGACTTCTCATCCAAGCCCTTTTCATGGAATTTCTTCTGCTATTTGGACAGAGATAATGGAGGATATAACTTTGTAGAATTGAAACATAGTGATCCTTTTGGTTTCAAGGACACTGCTTTATATCCATCTGATTTTTCTTTCTTGGCATAGGAATAGTCATTGTGTGTGATTCTCCTTTAAATGTGAAAATGTGAATCCAGTTTTGGGAGGGCTTTGAGTAAGTTTGCAGCCGTTTGGAACAAGCTAACAATAGAGAAATACTTGGAGGTTCAAAAGTTACTTAAGACTAGAAAAAAAAAAAAGAAGAAAGGCACGCCAGGAGAATGATACCCAAAGGAAATATACTACAGTTTACAAAAGAAAGTAAGATTTACAGTGCTACATGTGTGCATTGAATCACAAGAAATAACAAACGCTTAGGAAAAGAAAATGGCTGTTGCATATATGGATATACATTTGATTGTCTGGGATTAGAGGGCTCTTGAAGTGAGGGAGGAGTTGTTATTTGCTTTCTTGTGGATTTTTTTAGCAACC
Source organism: Myrmophylax atrothorax (assembly GCA_026770055.1). Classification (NCBI taxonomy): domain Eukaryota; kingdom Metazoa; phylum Chordata; class Aves; order Passeriformes; family Thamnophilidae; genus Myrmophylax; species Myrmophylax atrothorax. The sequence goes on from JAOXXN010000395.1 coordinate 146,476,849, forward strand.
TGATACAGTTCTCTCATGCCATGGACCTACATCTCTACCCAGTGATATCTCTAGGAGCAAACACATATTATTAGTCTCTCGGCAATATATATTTCATAGTCTCACCCTCTGTTTGCTTAATTCAGGGATGCAAGCCTTGCTTCTGCTGAATGTAAATGGAAAATTCAGAGATGGACATCTGTGACTTTATAACCTGACCAAGTCCACAAGAGCCCTTAAACTTCATCCAAATGAAATCTACATGTGGTCCAAAGGTGGTCCTGGGAGACAGCTCAAGCTCTTCAGTTGATTCCCTCTGACTTTGGATGAGTCACAAAAACTCCTTGCATTCCTGCCTGTACATGGGGAAATTTATTCTTGCCCTGCTGGTTTGTAGTTAGTTTCTGAGTACAGAATTAGTGACTGGGTCTTACATATTAGATATGGTGTTGTATATAAGAATTAAATAGCCATGGATACAACACAATCCTGAGCAATAAAAGTGATTTGCTCTCAAAGCTGAGTTTTATTAATTTTTTATTACACATAATTTCGTATTTCAATAATTGCTGTTTCTTAAAGATTAATTGGAATCTTTTTGCCAGCACCTGTGTTCACGGGTTTGAACTCTCATTTTAGAAACATATTTGAAGTAGGAATACATTGACACTTTATCTTTCAAATCAATTGAATGCTTGTTAAACTTCTCATTTTCCAGTTCATGGTGTAATATGTAGAGAGGAGACATATACTGCAACAAAGCATGAGGTGAGTACATTCTGTTCATCTCCAGTTATCCCGAGTGCTTCAATGGTGAACTTCCAGGGACATGGCTGTGTTTTTAAAGCTAAGCCAGCACTGCAGGTGCTGACAGATCAGGAACCTACTGGGTGCCTTATAAATCTGTCACAGAAATAGTTTGAGAGAAGCGTGTATCAGCCAGCATGGGGGGATGGCTACGCATGCATACAGAGTTCTTTTCTACTTCATATAAATCAGTTCTATTGCAGTTTGCGTGTCTGTCCTCTTCTGTGTTTATTTGTCATCAAGGCATTGAAGGGTCTGATGGTTGTCAGCAAGATAAATCAAAAGCCACACTGTTACTGTTGTGATGCCATATATTCCACTACAGGCTTTAGGCTGGATATAATCAGCACTAAATTTCCAAGTCTATTTACAACATCAGAGGTTAAGAAAGCAATGGTGTATTTATTTATGTTTTCTGATATCTTCCAGCTGTTTTTAATATGTGCACCGCTTGAAGAGCTTTGTGTGAGTCATAAGCTCAACACACAATGCTTACTTTTCATTGTTAACCTCTCATAATTCACCTTAGTGTGCCTGCTGCACTCCTCAAACCGAGGCGATGCTAACAAATCCATTATGTTAAGAGACAATGTACTGCGCTGCTGCTGGAAGATATGGGTTTGGAATTGTGTTTATTTTACATGGCTCAACATATTCTTCTATTTGGAGAGATGGCTATGCTTATCACTTGACAGCCACTGCCATAGTGAAGGTCACAGCAGGAGACACAGAATAGTTTTCAGAACATTTAGGCAGCAGAGACAGGACAAATACCTCAGAACAGGCTTGTCCATTGTATCAGGTGGGAGGCTGGAGACTGTAAAGGGCACTTTCTTCTTGCCTCTTTTTTCTCTAACTTTTTCCAGAAGCGCTCTCAGGCAGTATGGATTTTCCTTCATGGCTGAAGCACAGTGGAAGGTGAACATGAATCTGCTCTCTCTCCTCTAAGACAGCACAATGAGAGAAAGCAAATAATAGAAAACTTTCATTTAAAAGGGGAGATTAGATGGACTAACTTTCCAGGAAGTACCTTAGGTTAGGTTAGGTTTTCCAGGACATTGTCATGCCAGGTCTTGAATATTTCTCCTATTTCTCTGGACAATGTGTTCTAATGCTTAACTGCTCTTGCAGTGAAGCAATATTTTCTTATATCCAGACAAAATTTATTCTGAAGCAACTCATGCCCACTGCCTCTGGTCCTGTCACCATGTATCCCTGTGTGTCTTTACCTCCTTGGTATTGGGAGATAGTGATTAGATCTCTCTGAGTCTCTGCTTCTCTAGGTGTAGCAAACCCAATTGCTTGGGGGTTTTTTGTTCTTTTGTTTTGTTGGTTTTTTTTAACAAAACTAATTTTCAGCCTTTATTCATGTGTCTATGTCCTGTTCTCCAACCATCTAATCAACTTGGTCACCCTCCAATGGACCATCTCTAGTTCTTCAAGGTTTCTCATGAACTGAGAAGACCAAATCTGGTTAACAGATGCCAGGCTGAGTGGAATGATCTCTTCTCTTGATCTGCTGGATACAGGCTTGCAACTGCAGCCCAAGATGTGGCCCTTGGTTTGTTTTTATTGCTGTAAGGACACATTACTTCTTCATGTTCAGCTTATTGCCTGCCCAGACCCCGTGTCACTTTCTGCAGAAAACAGAAGGGTCTTTATAGGCTGATCCAGCAAAAGAGCTGCCATCTGCTCAACACTGGTGGTCACAGTGTTGGTGTCAGCGACCCAATGCTCCCCAGATTATAGCATTGAGGACTTTAAACATGAAATGTTTTCTGTCAGTGTTGCTGCACTATGTCTGTTATAAACTACAGAATATCTTTGTGGTCTCAGTGCCAAACCCACAAGCACTAAACAGGTAAGTTTTGAACTACCCATCTAAACACAGTTCTGCCCCTGCCTGGATCCATCTTCTCCATGCTGAAGGCAGGGATCCTGTGCAAAAATTAGAGTGTTGATATATAATTAAGATTAAGCACATTATGTACAGCATGTCAGGCATCAAGTTAACATTTTTACTGTCTGACTAATATTGGGACTTCTCTGTGTATTCCTCTAAAGTGCTTCATACTCGTGAAATGATGTGACAATAGGTTAGTTATTTTCTTTACTAAGCTTTTAATCATTGCCTTTTAACTTAATTGAAAGACCCCCTGGTTGTCTGACTGACCTTTTTAGTATTCATTGTTTTATAGAAGTCCCCCACTGTTTGCCTCCCATCCACACTGAGTGGGCTGAGCCTTTCAGATCTCCATCTGGAATCTCTACTTCCAAGTTTTTCACTGCGGCAGATGTTTCACTGCATGCATGGATCACTCTCTTTTATTGCATCTTCTGTGTTACTAGCTGTCCTGTTTTCCATACAGTTAAACACTATCTTTGCTTTCCTCTCTGGAATCTAGATTTCTGCTATTATCATCTGTACACAGTGACATTCTTCACTTCCTCTTAAGTATTTTAAATGAATTTAAGTGTTGTAATTAAGAAGAGCATTTAAAAAACAGTAATGGAGATGGGTGTTTCAGTATAGAAAAACTCTCACTGTTTGTATTTCTCTGTGAGAGAAAATTACTTTGATTTTCACTACTCATACTGGTTTTGACTGATTGAGGAAATTGTGCTTGCCTGCTGCACTGAAAGTACATTTTGATGACTAAAAGGTGGTGGTGAAAAAAGGCGAAAATAACACCACACTGGATATAAAACCGGAATTTGCTATTTCTCCTCATCACACATGTCATCATACAGTTCAGAATCAAGGCAGAACTAGGAAACAGATTTAGTTTTAGGAGCAACACTATTGTTTACCCCATAGTTTTCACCAGATTTTCTCGACATTCTTGCCAATGCTAGAGGCACCCACAACTCTATGTATCTCCCAAGCTGTGTTTCTAAGGGATAGACTGTAGACACATGCTGTGATCTGCCACAAATAAAGCTTATAGTGCCAGTTTGGTCTAGTTATTAGCACAGCGCTGATACAAAATTGCAATGCAATTTGGTAATGAAAAAATGCAATCTGTATTCCAATCCCAAATAAAAGTTTTAAGATTACTTTATTTAGAGTCCCTTGAAATTGTAATAATGAAACATCAGTCCGTGCTACAAGACGCTGTTGAGAATTCCAGTGCAGTGCTTGCAATTTCAGGAGATAATTATTAGATATGGTAAAATATTCAATATAAGAGACCTAGTATGGCTTTTTTTTACTAGTTTCCTGAAGAGACAAATAGTTTCCATTTTATTTTCTATTTGTAGAGGAATGCAACTTGCAATGTAGTTGTGGTTTACCACGTAGATCATATGCATCATACCACCGTATGCCTCATAGTTAAATAACTGAGAGTAAATAATAACAAAGGCAAATTGGTGGAAAGAAGAGAAGAACCAGTGTGTTCACCAGTTGAAAACAGGTGAACTCCCTGGATTTCATCAGAGAAATAAGGTCTGGAGGCCTTCAGAAGGTAAGGGCTTCCTGGAACAAGCAAATGATGCCAGCAAATGATTCTGTGATCTCACAAAGCTTTGCATGTGGGAAGGCAACTAGAAGATGCAACAGGTTCATTCACACAGGAATAGAGCAGTTGAAACTAAGGAGTGCAGCAGATGGCAAAATATTACCCATCAGTTTTTGTTCTTGTCATGTTTGTGTAGCCTTTGGGGTCTGAAACTCAGATGAGCAAGAACTCTTTGCCACCATCTGCTGATGAACTGGGGGAAGAGACATAGTTATTTCCCACAGATAATGTGCATGATGAGATGGACACTTCTGAAGTTTTGCTCACAACTCCTTCAAGGATAGGAATAAAAGGAAAAGATACTTTTATCATGTTCACAACACTTCTGAGAATCAGAAAATTAGCTTGTGTCATTGGATTACTTTGGACAGGGATTCTGGCATGGGGAAAAAATGAATAAAATTTATTGATTTCCAGACTTTGTCTTCTATTTTGTAATGAATTGAGCTCCTCACAGAGACTGGAGAATGAAGCTGACCTGGATATGGAGAGTCAATAAAGAGGTGACAAGATATCTTTATTCAGTACCAAAGGAACTTTTAATTACTTCAGGAGAGGGAAAAGCCCAGAGATACTCATCTTGCAGTACACCTGAAGGTCACTGTATCCTGGGCAGGAGCCAGTGCAAACAAAGTGCTGGGAGATGAGAGAGAAGGCAGCAGTGGACAAAGAGAGCACTACTCCAAAAAGATACTACAGCACAGAGGCTGCCAAGGGGCCATAGGATGCCTTCTTAAGAGGCATCTTTCTTCCCCAGCCAGAGTCAAACCCACCTAAGTGCTCTCATACTTTGAGACATCACCAGGTCAAGTATGTCCTGTTGAGGTCATCTGGGGAAATGTCTTGGGCTCATGGGGAGCATCTGAAGCATGTATTTCTTTAGTAGAATCCTATTATTCCACTTGGTATCTGGACTTCTTGATGCCAGCAATTTCACACATTAAAAAAGTGACTTTATAAATATGTCATCATCCTGCCTTATTGAGGTGCCCAGTATGTGATATTGGAGAGTAGATTGTGGAGGCATTCTCAGAGAAGAAAGAAACTCATCTGTGGTCTAGTAATAACTAGGCAAGTATTTCTATGAAATGTGCCTCTTTTTGTTTGAAGGTACAATGTGCTGACTTTTAGGAACAAATAAGCAGGAGGTAGATGTTAGGAGCAAGGATGAGGTCTCTTAATAGTCTCATGTAAATAGATGTGAGTGTGCCATTTATGTGTTTCAAGCCATTCAGAAGTATGTAAACATAATTAACCCACAACTGAGTCTGGATAGATATAGCCCGTCTCTCCATACAGTCTCCTGATGGCTTGAAATTAAAACGCTTGCCTGGCAGAGACAGGGAAAAGAGGGAACAAGGCAATCTCATTGCAAACAACATGGGGAGATTTGGGGTAGGCAAAAATAAAGCTATTTTGCTTACTTCTAGATTTTCCATCCACTCTTTTGTGCAATGTGCTTGAGAGAAATCACAAAACCAGGGAGTATGCTGCTCTATTTTTTGCCCTTTTTTGTTCCTTTTTTTTTTTTTAATTTAGGAGTTGCACTTGGGTTTAGTTACAAAGACCTTGATGGATGGGGTCCTGTGTCCCCCTTTCTTTATTCCTTTAGCAAAGCCAGGAATTGGGAGAGCAGTTCTAGAGCCTATGGTGTTGCAGGTTCCATGGAAAACATATTTGTTTAGGTTATTATAGAATCATAGAAAGGTTTGTGTTGGGAGAGATCTTAAATATTACTTACCTCTAACTTCCCAGCCATGGGCAGGGACACCTTTCAAGGATGGGGCATGCACAACTTCTCTGGGAAACCTGATCCAGTGTCTCACTATCCTGATAGTAAAGAATATCTTCCTAATATTTAATCTAAACCTTCCCTCTTTCAGTTTAAAGCCATTCCCCCTTATCTTATCAGTACATGTCCTTGTAAAAAGGGTATTAGAAAATGCCAAGATAATTAGAAATGCCAAGATAATTATAGATGCAAATAAAATTTATCCTGCGCAGGAGGAACATCAGCTTCAGCTTCCCAGTGAGATCCAGGAGAGACTCTGCACATAATGTTTTCATCTCACTCACCACACTCTGCCATCTCACTCTTCCATCGAATTGATGCAGAAATAAAACAAGTCCTGATTCACTGTGGCTTTCCTAAGGTGAAATTATCTCTCTTCTGGCTGTTTTACAGCAGAGGTGTCTGTAAACACATCTCACTCTCTTTCCTTTTATATAAAAACATGCTGGTTACAGTTCTGTTCTCTGCATCCTCAGCTTCTAGCTGGGGCACAGGATTAAGACAGATGGTCTTCACTACCTTACCTTCCTTTAACAATTTAGCACTTTGTATTTCTCCAAATAGTGGAAAATCCTTAATGGTAATGCAAGAATCTTGCAGTCTTAAAGAGGTCCAAAAGGGGAAAATAGTAAAAGAAAACTAATCAACAGAAACTTTCCAACCTCAACAATTAAAATGAGATAGTATTAAGCTATGGAAGAGACTTAGGGACAAACTTATGGTTCTGGTCTTGTTCTGTTCCTTATGGATTGAAATTTGATGGCCCTTGAAAACATTCTGCCCCTCTAAACTCCAACATTTTATGGAAAATGAAAAAATGCACTCCAAACTATGTGAACCAATATTCAACAGCTGAAAGATATTTCCGCCTACCCTCCCTGCACCTGCTTAGGCTAATATTTTCAGTCTGTCTCAGTCCTCCATTTCATTCTTCCTAATGCCAAAAAGTGAGATAATGTCTTTTGGTGTTCCAGGGCAGGAAGAAAAAAGTGAGTCAACTCTGCATGCCCACATTATTTGATGACCACATTTCTTTTTTAGCTGTGCTCATCTATACTGCCTGCCTAAGAAAATTCAAGATGACAGAAATGCTTTTCATATGTAGCCAAGGGCCACTGAATCAAAGTCCTAACAGTCCTGAATTGAACAGACTAATACTTTGGAATAAAAGTGAATTCTCATGTCCTAACTTTCCTGTCTGAACCCTCCAGCAAGGAGATTCATAGGTTGGATTGGGCCTGGTTTGGCCCCTTGCTGCAGTGAGGAGTATATTGAACAAAATCCTCAATTCACGGAAAGTGGTGTGACACATTTCCTTCACTTGAAGATAAGCTTTGTGTCATAATTTTCACAGTGATTCAGTCTTCTCAGATGTTTGCACTTCTTTTGCTGATTAGATGTCCATTAGAACATGCCACTGGCCAAAACTAAGCAGCAGAAAATATTCATATGATGTATTAATCAATTTAATTTAGTGTGGTCTATTTGTATGTCATAATGACTTCCTAAAAGCCTTGCCTGGTGGCAGAGAATTTCATAGGGAATACTACTGTACAAAGGCAAGGAAGGCATTTTCTAATTATAAGAACAACTTTCTAAATGCCTTTTTCCTAACTCAGCACTCTTATGATTGGTACAGAGAAAAAGGACTTGTAATTGCCAGTAACCTTATTATTTTTTCTTTTCCCATGACATTCTGCCTCAGACATTTAGATTTTTCTTTCCCCAAACCAATATATATTATGCCTCTACCTTTCCTTGGCACCTTAAGTGTAGCAAATTAAAACAATCGTAAGAATATTTTGTAGCTTCCCAATTTTATTCCCACTAAATGCATCATTAAGTGTAAATTGATCACAACACAGAGCACATTAATTGTGACCGCAGTACAAAGTCCTGATTTTCTGCTGATGTCACACTGCTTTCAGAAAGACTGAAGCATTACTTCCCAAAAGAACCTGCCTAACACTTGTGGGATGGTCCACTAGCCTGAGAATCCAGGACACCCAGGGCTGGGTCAGAAACTACAGTGGGATTTTACCTGGTGAGTCCACAAAATCAAGTTTAGCATCTCTTCCCCAGAATTTCTCACACTCACTCAGATTCTCTCATTCCCTTGTTACCCAAATTCCCATTTCTGTGGTTTTGGACAGTCCCATGCTACCTCCTGTAATCCCCTCTAGAGTGCTATTGTGCTGTGAGATACCTTGTGATGAACAATCATATCTTCCATGAGGATTGGACAACCAGCTTATCCTCTCCCAGCATAGGTGGTACCAGCAAAGACACACCCGAGGTAGCTTTTATCCAGTATATTCCAGCACTAGTGCTATGACCAGTTGGAATGAAGCCCAATTTTGAAGTCTATCCCAAATCCATCCCACGCTCCTACATAGCCCTAAGACTCCTGGGGCCAGCCAGAGACATAGTGACAATGACAAATAAATGCCACTGGAACATATCCTCTTAAATCCCACATCTAGAAGAAAAAGAGAAGCAGGAATGTCATCGTACCCCTTTAGAGGTGGAAGAGAAACTAAAGGAGCAACAATACACTTACTTTCAGCTGCAAAATACCTTTCTCTTGAGAAGACTCTAAAGTTGCAGCTAGAGTCAGACAATGTCCCTGATGCATTTTCCCAACCATACCACTCTCAACGACATCTCAATCTGAAGTGTTCTTTCTTTATACATTAAACTAAGCTGGTTCCCAGTCAGGATGAGATGAAAAGGGATCATTTCCTTCCTCAGTAAAAGCCAGCTCTCAGGACTGGGCTGCTGATTACTGATGTACATATGGGGAAGTGTAGACTAGCTGCTGCCAGGTTGCTTTTAAAGAAAACTCTTTGTCAAAAACCTGTAGTGTTATCAACAGCATACAAGAGATGACTCAAGCAGCAGGAGGAGATACTTATCTAATTTACTAAAGTAAATAACTGCAATTTGAACTCAGTCCATTTTCTGCCTTTAGTTTAGAGATCATACTAGGCTAAGCCCTTGTCCAATACTGTAGCTGGCAAGAAATAACAAAAAAAGCTGGCAGCCATGACCAAAGTCAACTCTAGCATTTCTGTGATCATGAAATGGACCCTGCACTCATATTTGCCTTTTGACAGTGGACTTCCACTGCTCAGAATTACATTTGGAATTATGAAATCCATCAGGCCTGGAGTAATACCTGAGAAAACAAAAAATTCTGGTGTTCTGCAGGCAGCAAACACCAGATCAATGAGTAACATTTCCGTCTCTCCAGGAATAAACCACACAGCTTCAGACCTTCAGTTTTGTCTTGTGAGAGCTGACTTCTCTGAGCTGATAGCTTTTCATCAGGAACTTCAACGTGTTTGTTTGTAATGTGCTTGTACACATACATCCTTTTGCAGTTTCCTAAAATAGGTCTAAAATAGATCTTAAAAGAGTTAAAAAAGCATTCCCTAAATAATAAAGAGATCTATGTTTTCCTCGAGGCTAGGTTTCTATAAAGAACATATCATAGTGGTGCCTTAACTCTTTTAAATTTTAGATTGATATGTGTGGGGTGATGAGCTGATAAGGCCTGATGGGTTGAGGGAGATGCCTCAGCCCTCTGGAGAGGTGCTCCCTGCAGAAGACAAAAGCAAGGCAAACTGATAAGATTAACAAAGGATGGAGTGTGTCACGGTTTAGGCCAATTTTTCGAAACAACCCCGAACTGCCTCCCCCCAAAGCCTTCCCAGCATGGAGAGGGAAAAAAAAACTGAAAAGAACAGAACTCAAACGAAACTGAACTGAATTGAAGCAGAAATTATATTTTCTAACATTTACATCTACTTATGCAATTATACACACTGTGGGG
>JAOXXN010000395.1:146486882-146499231 GCA_026770055.1 Myrmophylax atrothorax
TAGAGCTATTAACTTTATATTAATACAGTTAAGACTAGAAATCTTTGCATTTCTGTCTCCCTCCTCCCTTTAACATGACAATATGATATATACTGTTTCTAAACTTGCAAAAATTAAACTGTCTCAGAAGACATTTCTGCAGAAATAAACTGAGCTACCAATAGAGACTTGGAATAGTTTATATGTATATATTTATATAAATATAAATAAAACAAACTAGTGGTAGAAATAAGATTTACTGTGTAGATCCAAGCCTGTTTTGAGATACGTTTTGCATAAGCATTTGAGCAGGGGTTGGGGTATTCCTGTAACTTTCCAGTTAACTGCTTGGAAGGCTCTCCCATAATTCCATGTTCTGTGTGAATACTGAAATTACAGAAATTTTTCAGTGACGATATTGGGATGTATTACTTCTGTCTTCCTCACACAGGATAGAAAAACTGATTTCACAGACTTTTTTCTCTTTAAAAATCTTTCTGAAATGTAATTATTGACCATCTCTAAAATTGAAACCACCTTTGCAATGTTCTTTGAAATATATTGGGGAAAAGTACTGCTTCTGTCTCAAAGTTAAGAAACACTTTGAATTTAGGATTTATAGTGAACCATAAAAACTTTTTACACCAAATTGTAAATCCTTTTGCTTTATTGCTATAAACATAAGGGTCTGACTTTCTTGGCACAGGTGGTTTTATTGCATCTATTACTAACAGCAGATGTCAGCTAGTGAAAGCTGAATCACTGGGAGGGAAAGGTTATATAATTTTCAGTGGGTTTGACTAAAAGCTGAGTGTTTGAAAAACTTAGAGACTATGGTAAATGTTCCTTTTACATACAGAGAGAAAAAAAAAGAGAGAATCTCTCTCTTTCAGTCTTCTATGAAATCTTGAACAGAACTTTTTTGTATTTTCCAATATTAGATCTGACTTCAAATTACATTTTTTTATCTTAACCACTTAAGTCTATCCAACAAAAACATATTGAGGTTTTCACCATTCTACCTTCATGATTTTTCCCCCTTTGTATTAAAGAAAGAAAAGAAAATAAAGAATGACAGTGTGTAAGTACTTGGCAATTGGCAATACTTTTTTGTAGAGAAAGTGGCTTAAAAGGGATGGAACATGAACCAAAATAGATTTTTGACACTGTAGAGATTGTGTCTTTCTTTTTAGGCTGAGATACATTTCTAACCTGTGTGGGGAATGAACTCCTTCAGTTTGAATTTTCTCCAAGTCAAGACTCACTCGGAGGTGAACACACCCTATGCCTTCATTCTCAGACACCATCAGTGCTGCAAATCAGAACCTCCTTCAGGCTTCAAAAGGAAATGAGTTTTGTTTCTGCTGTCAGCTTTGCACAGATATGGGAATAACCCCAAAAACCCAGTTTACCTCACAGACAGTGTGAATACTCAAGCCCAAGCAACAAGGCTATTTCAGATAATCTTTGGTTTCTTTGGTATTTTGTTTAGATTTGGGGTGTGGTGCAGTCAACAAGCTGGAGGGAAGGGATGTCATCCAGAAGGACTTGGACAGACTTGAGAGTTGGGGTTGTGGGAACCTCTTGATGTTCATCAAGGCCAACTGCAAGGTCCTACACCTGGGTCATGACAATCCCAAACACAAACACAGACTGGGAGGAGAATGGATTGAGAGTAGCTCTGAAGAGAAGAACTTGGAAATATTGGTTGATGGGAGATCAGCATGTCCCAGATATGTGCACTGGTGGTCCAGAAAACAGCCATGCCCTGAGCTGCACCAAAGTAGCATGGACAGCAGGTCAAGGGAGGTGATTCTGCCCCTCTGCTCTGCTCTTGTGAGACCCCACCTGGAGTGCTGTGTCCAGCTCTGGGGTCCCCAGCAGAAGAAGGGCATGGACTGTTGGAGAGAATCCATATAGTCTCAAAAATGATCAGAGGGCTGGAGCACCTCTGCTATGGAGACAGGCTGGGAGAGTTGTGATTGTTACGCCTGCAGAAAAGAAGGCGCTGGGGAGACTTTATAGCTCCTCCCAGTCCCTGAAGGGGGTTACAAGAGAGCTGGAGAGGGACTCTTAACAAAAGCATGAAGTGATAGGACCAGAGACAATGGCTTTAAACTAAAAGAGGGTGGGGTTTGATTAGATATTGGGAAAAAAATTTTGACTTTGAGGTTGGTGAGGTACTGGAACAGGCTGCCCAGAGAAGCTGTGTGTGACCCATCTGTGGAAGTGTTCAAGACCAGGTCAGATGGGGCAACCTGGTTTCATGGAAGGTTTCCCTGCCCATGGCAGGGGGATTGGAACTAGATGATGTGGAAGGTCCCCTTCAATGCAATCCATTCTATGGTTCTGTGGTTCTGTGATCTCAGTACATTCGTAGGAGTATCATGAGCAACTCAGCTAATAGAGGCCTACTTCAGTAGAGGTAAAATCTCCCAGAGCTACATAAAATAAATCCTATCCAAGACTAGACTCCAAATGTTCTGGAAGGGAGATGAAGGGGTTTGTCCCATGGATCTCCTGTCTCTTCATAGCCATTTCAAATCCAGTCAATTCCGGACTCTAAATAGCAATCTCTACTAATAGTCTTTCAAGTATATCTGTGCCTTTTTTTTTTCAGTTTGAGTGCTCTTTTCCCATAGTCCTACACATTTTTAAGGCGTTCAATGCAGACTTCTCATCCACTTGTCATCTGTCTGTTACAGAAGAAATAGGGGGCAAAATTTTTCCTAACCCTGTAGTTTAGAGATGTCTGCCTTTTCAAACATCAAGGAGGAAATAGGCTGTAAATTACATACTGCAATGGCCAGAAAGAACAAGCAGTCATATAATCAGCCACAATAGGACTGTAAGAAGGCATTGGACTGCATCTAACTTTTATTGAAACACCAAAGTCATCTAAAGCCTCATATCGCCAGGGGTATCTTTGAGACCAAATACATGCTACAGCCTGTAAAAATTAAGCTAGTCATTATAAACTTAATCTGCAGTCTGAATGGCAAAATTGAAAAGCACTCAAGCATTAAACTGCTCTTCTTAAAGGAAAAATAATAAAGCAATATGGGTAATATATAAATAGCTTTAAAGATAGCTGGAAGCAGGATAGCTATGCTGAATATTTCAGTGAAAATTGTAATGTATTATGGCTCTCAGTAAAGTTGAATGTCTTCAATATGCTGCTTTTGCACTAACTGGTTTGCAACCATTTTTGGCTTTGTGGACAATCCAATACACCTTGTGCACAATTTTTTTCTTTTCCACTATTTAAGAAAGTCGGGTAGCTTTGTCAATGGGAAATGCTGCTTTGAATCCTACTAACTTCTTGAAACTCATAGCCTGCTTGACTGCAAGGTTAGTTAATTCTTAGTAATAAATATTTTTACCATTGTTTATTAGTAAAATATCTTTATTAGATTGACTCTATTCTAATTGTTTCTATTAATAAAGGTGACCTTCACTACAGGGCTCAAAAATAGTCAGTGTGTACATTAAGAATAGAAATAAGCGTACCTGTATTTGCCCATGTACAAGGCTCTAAAATTTGACACAGTACAATATCTCAAAGATAATAAACTCTGTCTTGCACCACTATATCTAAAAAACCCAAATATCTCTGTTCTTTCATCATGGTTGAAAATGTGTACAACATGGGTTGCGGCATTGTCAGAGTTACAGGGGCTGGGAGCAGTTTATCACTATGTGAAAATAACCAAAACTGTGTCTTCTACATCCTTTGTGTCATTTCTCATGGACTGCTAATAATGGATCATTTGCAGCAGGTGCCCAGACACACCTGACAATTTAGGCTGTGAGCTGTGTGTTAAGGAGCATTGTGAGACAGGGGTGTGTTTCTTTGTCTTCACACCAACAACTCAGCTGTGATAACTCCCCTCTGGGGAGGCATCAGCAGCTTCACACACACCTTGAGGAGTCATCTCTGTGCCCCAATGGAATGGCATAGTAGGCAGCTGCAATGACCTTCAAAGATTCCAAAAATATCCCATGACTCACAGAGTTAAATCACCCATTGTGAAACTCCCTGCCCTGGGAGGGGTGTTGGGCATTCCCACCTGAACCTGAGCATATATAATTTTGAGGTTTGGGACTTCTGGTACCACTCATCGGATCCAGAGGAGGACCAGAACCTTGACAGGACTGCGACTGCCACTCTCGACAAGACTGCAATCTGCTTAACAGAACGGTAATCACCATCCTTGTCAACAGTTTTCTTTTCCTTTCACTTTGCACTCAGGGTGGCCACGTGGTGCTCAGCACAGAGGCTAACAAACACCATTCTGTTCATGTCCCAGGGTGCTGGGTTATATATCTGTTTTTATGGTTTAAAACCAGTTTTTCTCTGTATCATTGTACTTATTATAGTCTTTTTAGTAAATTGTAACTCTGACTTGTAATCTCTCTTGAGTTGTGTTCGTTTCTCCCACCAGTTTACTTTTAAACCAGCACATATTTTGGCGCTCAATTTGGGCATGAGAACTACAATTCCATTCTAAGCATTTGTATATTTGGGTATAGAAATTCCCTGATCATCCAGTTGCTTGGTATACTCACATGGATGTTGTACCTAACGCTGTATATATATTTCTGCATATGGGGAACGATTTGCCTGTGATGATGGTTATTTTAAGACCAGGGAGAGGAATCAAAATTGCTTTGTTGATATCCTATGTTTATGTCATGATGACACCAGAGGCAGTGAGTTTCATTTTGACTGTATATTTCGTCTTGTTTCCCCATCCTGGTTTGGGTTGCTACCTCTGGAGCCTCATTAAAAATCACACAGCCTGTGGTGGGAACAGGAAAGAATGGTCGTTTCCAGCCTTTCACCTCCTTCTCTCCCTTCGGACCTCCTACAACAGTCTTTGAGAATATTGAGTTTCCTCTTAATGTTAAGGACAGCATAACCTTATTGTTAGTGCTGTTAGTGTTGCTTTGTCTCCTCTGTACTGTATACACTATGCTTAGGGTCAGAACAGGGCCTTCTAGGGAGGTTGTCTGGAGCCCTGCCCAGGGAGTGGATAATGCTGAGTGGCACCGGAAGTGAGAGGACATGAGCCAGTGTTTGGAAAACTTTCCTCCAACGATCTGGAAATTCACCCCTGAATAACTGCAGAACCCTATCAAGAGTAATACGCTACATGAAATGAAAATGCTCTGGCAGCTCCAGAGATGGGCAGCTCACAGCAACCTGCTGGGCCCTGGCCACTGCCTACCGGACACTGCTTGGTGTCGTACAGCACTGTTAGGAGAAGGAGAAAAAGAGCAAACCCAAAGTCATCATGTCCACCCAAACCACGGCTGAGCCAGAGGGAAAAGGAGATAGATCAACCAGCACCTTGTCCACCCAAACCACAGCTGAGCCAGAGGGAAAATGAAAGAAATCAACCAGCACCGTGTCCACACAAACTGTTGCGGAGCCAGAAGGACAACCTAAACCAATAGCAGTTGCCCCTGTCCAGAAAAGAAAATCCAAAATTAAATCAGTTGGCATAGTGAATGACGAGGAAGAGGCAGGACCTTCACACTCAGCAGAAGAAACAGAGCTGAAAATCATCATCAACTGGCCTGAAGGTGAGAGTTTCAGACTACCCTCTGAAGAAGAAGAGGAACAGGTGACACAGGCTGAGGAGACCCCACTATATAAACAGTTACCAGAAGAGGAAAAGCGATATGGTCTCTTCACAGAAGGCTCCTGCTACATTGTAGGGACAAATCGGGAAAGGGAAAGCAGCTCTATGGACTTCCACATGGCGAGCTGCAGAAGCAAACTGAAGAACATGGTGGATCAAGTCAGGTTGCAGAGCTGAGAGCCGCTAAGCTGGCTTTGGTTATTACTGAACAAGAGAAGTGGACGAGACTCTATCTCTACACTGACTCTACACTGGAGATATTAAAGAACCATCCAGATGCAACCCTGTGTCATATGCTTTAGGATGACCCTGCTTGAGCAGGGAGGTTGGACCAGATGATCCCACTGTGGTCCCTTCCAACCTCACCCATTGTGATTCTGTGATTGGTTTCCTTTTTCCTCTTAGTTTTATGTTTGCACCTTCCCAATATGTTCTACGTTAAACAAACCCAGAGATTTCCAAGCTTCACCTCCTAACACATCTCACCATGTGCAGTTATGGGTAGGGTTATTGCTTGGTTATGGTGTGAAACCCAGACCAGGTTTGCTCAAACATCTTGTTATCCTTGATCAGCTTTTCTGAGCTTGATACTTCAACAAAATTCCCAAATAAGGCAAAGTTGCATGTCATTTGGTTCTTTGAGAACAACAACATTTTTCTCTTTTTATTAATCACAGATAATTTCACCCATTATCTGGAATTTATGTTAATTTTGGCCTAATTAAGTGATGATCATTTGCTGTTCCCTATCATTGGGTTCAATTGATCCCATGGAGGGTGGAATGACCAGGCACTGCAATTAAGCAGAGATTGCTGCAATATATGCAACATGAACGAAGGCAAAAGAGGATAATTTCAGATGTGAGTATACATCTCCCAAAGTGCTGCTGAAAACCACTCAATCTATTTTTTTCAAGACAGACATTTCATCTTTGTTCCTCCAAGTTCCATAACATTTCTGGTATTGTTATTTGTGAGACAATAGTAGTTGAGGTGACATTCTGCTGCAGATGCGCTGCCTCCAAAATCTCTTAGAAGAGGCTTTTGCTCTCCCTTGAAGGAGAAGGAGACATCAAGGCTTAGTAGAGCCCTTAAAGAAGCCTGACAAGAAAGTAAGTGATGGATGAGGTACCCAGACTGCAGGCTGATATATGCAGAGAAAAGTGAGATGAAGTCACAAAGTATTTCAGCAAAACTTTCTTCAAATTCTGTTTAAAATGCCTTTATATGTTTGGTTTTCTGAGTTCAGTTCCAATTGCAACCATTTTAAAAGACCAAAACTACAAACAGGTTCAACATGATGCTAATATGAGCTGATGGCTATACATGCTGCATAAATATATATATAAGAAACACTGTGCACTGTGACAGATCAGTGCCTTACATCCCTATCAAATTCTAAACATATGACAGAGCATCTTAATCAGAATTAACAATAGCTCAAGCAGTTCTAGTGAAACTTGGAAGAAAAGCAGTAGAAAGATAAGAGAATGTTGTTCCCATCTTCATGTTGAATATGGAATCACAGAAGAAAATATTGGAAAGGACTTCTGTAGGTCATCTACCTGCTCAAATCCAGGGCAACTCTAAATGTTATAAGAGGTCTCTGAGGGCTTTGACTCTTGAGTTTTGAGTAACTCCAAGGATGGAGATACTACAGCCTCTCTGTGCCCCTGTTCCAGTGTTTACAGTTCCTGTCCTACAACCTGTGCCAGTTATCCAGTTATCTTTTTTGTTCACCTCTGAGAAGTTCTATCTCTGCTTACAGCCATCCATTAGACAGAGGACACAAAGTCAATCCTTAGCCTTTTCTCCAGGACATATTTCTTCTACATCATGTATTGTGTCCCCTTAGCCAAACTGGTTTCTCTCCACTAGAGTATCATGTGTTTGTCAGATTCTCTTCTGTACTGAGGTCCCAAAATGGAATTCACTTTAGCAGAGGGGTCCTACCATTAACTCACATTCCTTTGTTTGATCTTCTTAAACATGGTCTCTGAGCACAGAGAGTCAGTAAATTAATCTTTATCAATAATCTTTCTATGAGAAGATCTAAATGAGAAACAAGATACTGTCAAATTGTAAGATAAAGCTAAATGAATTCAATGAGAGCCGAATCAGAGCCTTGTCTCACTATTCCAGTGTTATGGAAGACAGATACAAAACAAGAAATAGGACAATATTCTCCACCACTTTCCTGTTGCTAATGACCTCTCTCAAACTCCAAAACCCAATAAAATCTATTATTGTTTTCATCAGGACTGTCTGAACTCCCCAAGGGCTAAGTGCAATGTCAGGTCCAGCAAAGGGGGCATAGAGCTCATCCACAATTTAAAAAAATGCTCCAGAACACAAAATCCAGCTTCTGCTTCCTGACTAACTGTCCAGGCATCAGCTTTCTCACAGGTTATTGTGAAGATGCTGATGAATCCTGTTTACTCATTCCACCCAGGCTTTAGCAAATCTGGACACATGAGAGACCCTGGGAATTACTCAGTGACTCAGAAAGAAAGAGCATATGACAGGAGAATATATGACTAGAACAAAGCATGCTTTCCATCCCTCCCAGGAATAACAGACAGTAGCTCTTGGATGATGCAGTTCAGGGGAAACTGCTTTACCTGCTGGCTGTGGTTTCACCCTCAGCAAAGTCTCACTGGTGTATGAAGAGCCACAGGACAGAGATGCCAGGGCTGGAGCTGATGCAGCATCAGTGAGCCAAGAGTGACAGAGTGTATCTGTACAATACCCAGGGCAAGAACTCAACCCTGAGCCATCAGACATATTCCAGGAGCTGATGGGGCATTTGTTGCCACATCCACCCTGATTCACTCACCTTTTTACTGAGAGAACATTATCCCTGTTATTATGGACCTCTGTTCATCTATCAATAATTTAGAGCCAGACTTTTCCCTCAGAAGTTTCCCATCATGTGTCTTTGTGAGATGGCAAGCCCTGGACGTGAGGAGGCTTCATCTGTATTTAACAGCAGGAGCAATTTGCATACCTGTTTGCATTGAAGAGCACTAGGTATCTGCTGTGCTGATGTGGGATCCATCAGTTGGGGGATGCCAAGACATGTTGTGCCTACTGGAAGGTAATACTGGCCATGAAAAGGATGTCAGGAGTGGTTATATTCCAGCCTCACTGACTCTTCAATGGACTTAGATTCATAACTTCACTATGCATAAAATAGCAGGTAATGAAAACTAGGTTTTCTGCTCTCCTTCAGACTGTGCTTTGTTAACATTAGTATGTGGGGCGTCTTGAAACTAAAACCATTTTTATATGAGAAGACTGCATTTCTTTGTCACTCTTTCAGATTACAATACAGTAAGTGTGTTCCCTGATTGAAGGAGAATTGCCAGTGGTTATCACAGTGAAATTCCAACTCATTTTAAGTGGACAATATGATACAAATGTTGTTTTTAATAGTGTCATTGAACTAGAACTTTCTTAATTATTATGAGACTTGGAAGATGACCCTTCTAGGGCTAAAATAAGAATTGGATTCTTCTACAATTGGAGGTCCTAATGACTTTTCGTAATGTGGCACAAGAAGAAAGTATTTTACTTCTTCCATTCAACACTATTTCTCTGGTGCCCATTGTGGAGTGGTCCTATTCCAAGCTGAAGGAAGCACACCCTATCTCCCTGCAGAAGTTGATTAATTTACCAGCAACCAAAGCATGTTAAAAAAAAAACAAAAAAAACAAAAAAAACCCAACAACACCCCTTTGATTTGCAGAGTTGCTTACAGAGAGGATTATGATGCTTCTTTTTCCTAAAGATGTCTTTTTTTACCTAAACCTCCCATGGATTGGTGTTTGCTTCCAAATTGTGTAATAAACAGATCCATGGCAATTTTGCAAAAACTGGTAGATCCTGATCAGTTTAAATCACAGGACTTAAACTACCAAAGGATGTTATCAGTTCCCATATTTTCCAAGACTTTCTGCGTGACCTTATCCTCTCTGCCCCAATACTGTAAACTCAGGATGATTCCACTGCCATTATTTTTTCTATTATGGTTTTCAGCATGGATGCTCTTCTTCCTCTGTATTTATACAATACCCTAGAAAACAATGTCCTGAGCTCAGCTTATCCCATTAAATAAATCCAGCAGTGATTTTACATACAGCCATTAATACACAGCACTACTTTTCCTCATTATTAACTGGATGTCTTCATTCTGATCTAAGAACTCTTTTCTTCATCCTTCTATCGCAACAGTTTGCAGATAATGTAATTTGAATATTTTTTCCAAAATGGATAGGCAAAGAAAGAAAAACATTGTTACCACACCTCAGCAAGACTCCCTTTAAGAACTCAATGATACAAACAAACCAGAAAGACAAATGTAAATGTTGTTCCAATTAAGTGGAACCCAGGATGTCTCTGTGGGTACATTATAGGTTGCAGTGGAGGTGGTAATGTTGAGGAGGTAGCTAGGAGTAGCCTTCAGCATTAAAAATTTAAGCCTGCAACTCATTCACAGCTGTGACTGTGCATGCACTGGGAGAGAAATGGCACAATTGAAAACAGAATCAGCATATGTCTGCCAAACTTATCCCGAGGAAGAGGAAATTTAACCACTGTATTCCCAGTAAGAGTGAGAGTTTGCTGCAAAGTTTGTCAGAGCTGTCTAGTGGCAAAGAAAGAGCAGACGTCTGTAGAGTACACAGTAACTACCATTCAGTGCTGCACAGCAAGGCTGGAAATTAGATCATGACCTCTTTGAAGGTCAGACCAGGCCTCTAACTCTAGATGACAGTCAGTCATACTTGTGCAAAGCTGCTTGTAAGTGGTAATCCATTGCAGGCCTTCCAGGGTTAAAACAAAAATGAAATCATATAATTTTGTAGCTTGGGTGATTGTGTGACAAAGCCTGATTTTGCTAGGAGAGAATTTCAGAAGGAACTATCATCACTGCTTTAAGACTAGATATTGAAACTCATCACTTGCAAGACTTCTCATAGGAATTCAAACAAGTGACCTAACTTCTTGTTTTGTGCTTTACTAGAGTCTACTCTTCTTGGGAGAGCAATGCTATCCCTGATCTTATTCATAATTATCCATTGTTTCATTCATTTTTCCCCCATGTATGTCATTTAGTCTTGATCACCTTCTTTTATTTGGATTTAGTTTTATGGTGGAGATGGCCACATCCTGCAGATTACTATCTTATTCTGTAATTTTCATGTAGAATATTTGTCTTTCCAGAAGAATATCAGAGCTATCATGTTTGTAGCTCATATTTGGCTTACTTCTTAACCGGAAAGGGTCACCAATCATTCTTTGAAAAGAGGAAAGAGGCCCAGCAATTTCTTTGGTCAGATTAGACATGTCTGTTTTTAAAACTGGGATATGGATCAGCTCTAGATTTGATATGAAGGGAGGGGGGAAAGAGCACAGACTCATCTCTGTCTTTTGTTAAGATAACAGTCATTGCTGGGGACTTTTATAATTAAGGAGAAGATTATCTGTAGGATTCTGCAGTTTCCAGGGACACAAACCCTTCAAGGCATATGTCAACAGTCTGTTGTGTTGACAGGAAACCCTGCTCGGTGAGATGCTCCGAAACACCTGATACAGTAACAATGTTGGACAGCAGTTCTGTTGCCCTCCTCTGAAAGGCAGCACAGAGAAGCCATGCCTGTAGACTGAGGGAATAGGTTACTCCTTTGGGCAAGAAAACGTCCTTACTAAGACGGGAAGACCAGCCCTAATGAGGGAAATGGCTGTTCCTTTACAAAGACAAGCCTAGGCTGCCAAAGAGAGAGGGAGCAGCAGGACCATGGGTCAGTATTTGGGTGTGTGGGAGATGGACTGGGCCTGCCTCCAAAGGTTGCTTGTCAAACTGACTCCTTACAGGGTATTCTCAGACTCATCTGTCTCTGAAATCTCCTTAAAAGATATGCATTCCTTTACGATTTTGCCTTCTCCTGGGCTATATTTGCACACACATTTAGGATGGAGAAAACTGCACTACTGATGAACCTTGTGTTTGCTGTGGTCCTTTTGTATTTCCATTTAGGATGTTGTAAAGTCTGGCTCTCAATGGAGATCTCAGATGAGCTACCCTCATTTTATTATTGTTGTTAGTCTTTTGTCTGTGGATCTCTATTGTGTATTGCAGCTCATGGGAACATTTCAATGAAATACCAGTTCATACAGGCAAAAGTATTGAGCTACCAATTTTGTCATGAGCTGGATGAACTCACTATGATTAAGCAGCCACTCATCAGAGGAAATAAACCACAGCCAGAGGTGGGAGGTGTTCAAGCATCTGAATGCACATAGGGAGGAACCCTGGCTTACAGAGTGGCCTGCCACCAGAAACTACTTGGTCTTTCAAGACCACAGTGGCAGAAATTCCACGGAGCTTTCAGTTACATTTGCAAAATCAATGAGATGGCAAAACTATAAAAACAGTGTCAAACAGCCCAATGGACTCTGTCTTGAACTCAGCTCTGAAGAAAATGTAGGCTGCCTGTGAACACCTTTCAGACAATATCTAGATTACCAGGGCACTGGTACCTACCCAAAACCTCACTTCATTTTAGCACTGGAAATCAGAAACCTTTCTCCCAATAGAGACAACAGCCAGCAAATTAAATGGATAATTAAAAGAAGAGGGGAGTGTTGTGGGTTCACCTTGGCAGGCCTGGATTTGGGTTCTGAAGTTTTGGACCAGGCCTAGAATTGTCGGGTGACTTAAG
>JAOXXN010000395.1:146499331-146524723 GCA_026770055.1 Myrmophylax atrothorax
TCTTTTAGTTTTCTCTTTTCTGTATAAATATATAGTTAGTTTTCAGCATAAACCTGGGTTTGGAAGTTTTTTTTTCCTCTCTCTCCTTCCTTTTCTCTTGGCTGGTTGGGGGGGGGGAGGAACACTTTTTCTCTGTTCTTGGGCAGTTGGCATTTTGCCAGCTCAACCCAAGACAGGGGAGCTAGACTTTGTTGTTTCTAGTTGAATTTGTTGCAACTGGTAGATAGGCACAGAAGATGAAATAAAGGTAGCTTAAGCACTGTTATAAACAGCTCAGATTGGAGTGAGGATGTGTCTACATGTTTTCAATGTCTATTTCTTCCCATGATACAACTGCAATGGGTGACTTTTTCTAGCTTGTGTCAAAGGTTTGCTTAAAAACCTTATTCTCTGATGTGCTCAGGGCAGGCAGCTCCCCTGCAGTTCAGCCTGAAGATTTACATGCCTGAAAACAAACACAAACATTTGAAACCTTTCTCTACTTTCCCAGTCCAGCCTATGGTCTTCATTTTAGTGTTTTTATTGTTCACAGATGATTCATCTCCAGTAAAATTAAAGATGTAGGCTGCTTCACCACACTGCAAGGTGATCAGGATATTTATTTAGCTCTTTTTATTTTTGAGTGACTGCTGTGCCATGTCTACTCCAAAGTACCACTATGATACTCATAAAGGAGTTTTAGAGAGTTATGTTCTAGCTTTCAGGAATCAGATGCCACTACAGAAGGGCCCTGTCCCTGCCCCTCCTCAGCAGATACCTCCCTACACATTCTGGGAGCAGTCAAAGAGTTACCTACAGATAACAAAGCCACAAACATTGTCAGGTAGTCTTCCACTCACATTCAGACTACAAGCACCATCCCTGTCCCAGAGTGTGTACGAGAAGGATGTTCAGTCCCAAAGGAAAGTAGAAGCAGTTTCAACAAGAAGTTATGTTGCTCTTTCTTGGGCTTTCAGAACCCTCAGCTCAGGTCCTGAATTTCGGACCTTTGCCTGAAGCCAGGTACCCAAATTCTGTGTATAAAAACTGGGGGGAAAAAAGCATAGTTTTGAGTGCTTGTTCACTTAGGGATGCAACTGGTACTCTGGCTTTAAATGTATCCTAAATATAACATTAATAAAATAGTTGATTCCAGCTGTCGTTGGACTGCTTGGCTTCAAAAAGTCTTTTGGAGAAGAGAATTAAGCCTCAGCACTCTTTCTTACAGGTAACAACCTGTAAAGTCAGTTGAGAGAGTGACCAGTTTAGGATCTTTAAATTAGAAAAAGTGGAAAGCCTACCCCAGAGTAAGGCTAACTGAAAAAGGAAGGCCAGAATCAATACTTGTGAGCAAAAAGAGAGAAGTTGCCTATGTTTGCGGATGAGGAGAATGAATTTCTGAAATCTTCACATGGAATGCAAGCCTGAAGGAGGTTTAAAGGATTTCACACTCACAAGCCCACAAAAGGCTTTGAAGTGGTACATTTACTTCCACAGAACTCTTACAACTTTTGCAGGTGAGATTCATATTCAGGTATTTGGTGCCTGTTTTGGGTTGAGGTGGCAAAATGCCAACTGCCCAATACAGAGTGTCAGAGCTTCCCTCCCCCTCCTGCTGAGAAAAGGGAGGAAAAAAACCTCTGGAAATGCAAACTAGGTTTACACTTAAACTAATTTATTTATACAGAAAACAGAAAATTGAAAGAAAACTACACTATAACGCACACTTACACAAGTTAGATATAACAACAATTTTCTACCTCCCACTGAAAACAGATTCCATCACTAGATCTAATAAAGCATCCCACAAGACACCCAGCAAGGCAAAAGAGAGAAAATAACAATAAAATGTTTCTACTTCCCTGAACTCAAACAAAATGCAAAGTAGCGGCGGCAGCAGCAACGCCCAGGAGAGCAGGGCAGCAGCAGCATGTCCTGCTCTACTGCAGACATGATGACAACTGAGAAACTCCTCCTACTTATCTCAGGTTTGCATCATCTGGTATGAAATATTTCTTTGGTTACTTAAGTCAGGTGCTACCTGTCTCTCCTAATCTACGTAGATTCTCTGAGCCTCCTGAGTTGAGGCCTGGCTAAAACTAAAGCCCAAACTAGCACATGCCTCACCACACGGTTTTAACCCCCAAAATTAACAAAAAGAGGTGAGAAAGCTCTCTGCCTTTGCAGACATGAATGTTAGCCCACAGGTCCAATGCCCTCAATGCAAATGCTGCCCTGTGTTTTTAAGTGCTCTGGTTTTACCTATAAATGTAGATCTATTAATATATATGGGAAAATTCAAACCAAGGAAGATGTAAAAGGTGGGTAATGCCAGTTACTATTACAAAGTGTCAGTGAATGATTTTGATTTAAGTTTAGTTATTTTTAGATTTAAGCAGTGAAGCTCAAAGAAAAATTGGGGTGAAAATAGGTCTTTTTAACAGGGTAAAGCAGCCTGGATCCATTTGGCCAAGACTTCACTGGGTGGGAGCACTTCTAATCTTTTATACCAAGCCTTATATGACTGTTGCTTTGACTTCAGTACAAATACTTCTGACTTTGAAGAAAATAAGACCAGAATTAGATCCATGATTTTCCCCAGGCTAGCAACAACCCATTTAGCATGAATGGCATATTGTTGTTCATAAAGATTCCTCCCTCCTCTACCCTCTACTTTGACGTTGTTTGATCAGTTCGCTGGTTAAAATTTTTGTGCTTTCTTCTCTATGCCTGGCTGCATTTCCACAGTGGGTTCCTGAGCTTGGATACCATGAAAAGGGCTTCATCCTTTCCTTGAGGAAAGCTGAAGCCGGAGTCCTACAAGTGACAGTTGCTGCATTTGTTCCTTAGTGCATGACATTTTTACACAAAAAAGACTGCCCTGAAGGCAAAAATTTCTAAAGTGCACAGCAGGTAAATTATATTATTCATTAAGGGACACAGTCCTGCTTCCATGGGTTTTTCTCAGGTACTGTGCTGGCTTTTTGATGACCATTGCACAAGACTTCTCTTCATGCAAGAGTATTTATGAAAGTGCTCTGAAAAACAATGAAGTGAGGTAAAGGTCCTTCTTTTGGATCTAAGGGCTTTGGATCTAAGGGCCTAAGTGTCCTTTCCTTGCATATTCAGAAATTCTTTTGTCTGATGCAAACATTCCTTAGTATACATGGTTTGACTATTTTTCCCCCTTATGACTGCTGGGGAGACACATTCTCAGCACAGCTGCCAGTCCAGTCTGAAATCTGCCCTTCCATCAGCTGCAAGAGTCTTCCCAATGCACAACCAAAAGCTTTTCAACATTGCGGGTTTATTTCTATTTTTTTTTCAAATGTTGCAGCTGTTTGAAACACACTCTCTGTAATGCAGATACATCCTTTTTTCCCAGATAGCTAAGGAGAAACATGGAGTCAATGTCAAAACTAAGGAGATAGAAGATAAATCATAGTCTGTTTGCTTGAGCTTAAAAGCTGAGGCAAGAAAGGGGAACATATTCAGCATCACTTCTAATACATCAAAATTATATTGGAGCCATCTTGTTTGCTTTAATACCTATTTCAAATAAAATCAGTCTTCTTCAACTTGAAAAAGCTATTTGTTTTTAACAAGTTTATTTATGAACTATTTCTATGTATTTTCTGCTGTTCTGTACTTGTGAAACTGGTATTTTTACTTTGCAGAAACATCCCTCAGGAAATGACATAGACCAGTGAACTTCTAGCACTTGACTAACCAAAGCAATTGAGTAAAAATAAAATACAGATAAAGCAAAACATATTTTACACAGAATGATCAGTGCCATCTGGTCTCAAAGTTACTCTACTAAATGAAGATTATGGCTTTATAAACAATTGATGAAATGCTATGACAGCAGTTAAACATGGTTCCACTCTAAAGCCCACAATGGTGACGATAAGGTGTTGATCATATTACAGCAGTATTGCATACCTTCTTTGTAGTAGAACTGTGACAAACATGTCAAAATAGATGCTCACTGGCCTGAAGAGAAGGACAGGAAAGGAACTGGAGAGAGGAAGAGATTTGTCCAGCAGATAGGTGGAAAATCCAGTCTTCTGGAGACTGCTGTAAGTGATAGTATCATAGTCCTATGAAGTTTAGTCCTCTCTTGAGAAAAGTAGCAATATCATAGTTTTATGACTCATAATTTTGAGGCTGAAATATCAATCTCAGTATTTGTTTCCATGGAAAGAGAAATTTAATGTATAATGTAGGTTACAGGGTCTTTTCAGCTGTACCAGATATTTGCTTGGTTTTGAGAGGAAGCAGATAGACTTTGGGGATTAGAGAGAAAATAAATCAGACATCTATTAAAAATTTGCTTTAGAGGTGTTATGAGGCTGACATTTTCTTCATGCAGTACAGGCTCATATGTGGAAATGTTTTAAATATTTATTGTTTCAATATTCAAGAAACTCTATCCCTTAGAAAGCTGTTCAGCTTTGAAAGAAAAGCATTATTAAATTGGATGTGAGATTAAAGTAGAGGTATCCTTGATTGTTATAACAGCTCCATAATGATAACTTCTGGGAAAGAAAGAATAGTTCCCCATGGCCACCTTGCCCAACTTTCTTAGAGTCCTAGGAATGAAAGTCAGGATTTTTTTTCAGCAGTTCTTGAGCTTACAATGAGGCATCCAGAGATGGAAATTGCTCCACCTAAATATCCTGTCATTTCCTAGATCTTACTCTAAAGGCTTGTGTCAATAACAAGTAACCAGATTTCATGGCCAGGGTCCAGAGCCAGGTTTGCATTTCTGCTGTCCCACACCAGAAATAAGGAAAATGAATGAAATGGCTCTGAGAGGAGCCAGCTAAGCACAAAATGGTTCAGCAGATATGGAGTGAAGCCAAGGAGGACCTTCCTGTGTCCTTGCTGAAATCTTTGCCAATCTTGAATTGCTGTGAGATATACTTAGGATTTTGTTCCACAGGTATCCCTAGTAAATAGTCCACTGACTTCTCCTCCAAAGTGAAATAATTGGGACTCATTCTTACCAATAAACCAATAAAACTCTGTGGCTTCATTTGCTGTTGTAAATTTAACATGATCAGGACAGTTCTCTGGAGCTGAGCTAGAGTTATGAGGAAAGGTGCATATCTGACACTCTCTTACTCCCCAGGAGCCGACTGGCTTGCTGGAAAAACATACAGACTTCCTACTGGAAATGGTCCCTGGCTTGTGTTTGGTCCAGGAATTATCTGGGAAAGCGAGCACACTGGTGGGTAAGATCTGTGCTTCTCTACCCTGGAAAGTATTGAAGGCCAACATTGACTGACAAGGTCTCAGCAATAGCTCTCCATGCTCCACAGAGGACAAGAAAGCATCGCTCTGCTGCCCAGCACTGACCTGTCAAGGCCAGGAGGCATATTTATTCAGTAACAGGGATCATTCACTGCCACATACCTCCTATGCACTGTGGCATCTTGTGGCTCTCACTATGAGTCTGTGAGATGTGAAGAAATTCAATTCTCTGAAACAGGTTCACTCCACTTTGACAAGCAAAACACATTGCACAATCAGTATCTCAGTCCCTCTGCTTGTCACAGTGGCTTTTCACACTCTTCACTTGCTGTCTGCACTGAAAAGTGCTGCAGGTGGCCCCTCACAGATGTCTGTGACAGTGACAGATTAGAAGCTTCTTCACTGTTTTGTTATCAAATGAGCCTTGCATATGCCTCCTGTTAAACATGAACCTAAACAGCAGGATTAATAACAGTAGCAATTGAAACACTCATCTGTGTATGATTTTATTTCAGTCATGATCCTGTTAGTGTTGAAATAAATCAGATGTGTCTGCTAGGTCCAAATGAAATTCAGGCAACTTATTTAGTAAGTAGTGACATTTGAAACTTGGTTTTGAGGCTATATCTAAGGAAACTATAGGCACAGACAGTGAGGAATATGTAAAACTTAGGTACATAAATCTAATTCCACTCAACACTGCTTCACTCTTTGCTTTCACCATTCAGATACCTTTGCTGTATTTCTGTGTTTCATTCTGTGCAAGACTGACCATATCCACAGACTACACATCACCTTGTCTATCTGCCCTGAAGCATCCGACAAGGCACCTTCCATGAAAGTCTGACTTCAGATTTCACATGGATTTAGATACAGCATCCTGTTTCTCAGCTATGTGGATCTGCTGCCTAGCAATTTGGAAAAGAAGGAAAAGAGGCAACTAAATATGTTATGGATATGGGGGAAAATATATATGAACAGTTCTTAGGAGACAGGGAAGTTTTTCTCAGGGAGAGCCCTAAACTTTAGGATGCAAGGAAACTCTCACATATTTCTTTCTCTCAAGTGTTTTCCGTGTAATTATGAAATCATAGACTTACACAAGTCTGGAAGGAACATTGGGATGTCATCTAGTTCTTCCTCTTCTCAAAACAGTGTCAGCTTCAGAGTTATTTCAGGTTGCTCAAGGCATTGTCCAGTTCAGTTTGCAATATCTTCCA
Source organism: Myrmophylax atrothorax (assembly GCA_026770055.1). Classification (NCBI taxonomy): domain Eukaryota; kingdom Metazoa; phylum Chordata; class Aves; order Passeriformes; family Thamnophilidae; genus Myrmophylax; species Myrmophylax atrothorax. The sequence goes on from JAOXXN010000395.1 coordinate 146,505,790, forward strand.
ATACAAAAATACCATGACTTCTTGGATTTTTTTTCTGCAAGAGAGAACATCTGCTGAAGAAAGAAAGGAAACTTTCTTCCTTCCCACCCCCAAACAGGTAGAATATATTCTTGGAGGTGACTTTGAATCACTCTGTCCAGCTGTGAGAATGGAACCACCTCTCCCATATCAGTGCTCAGTGTATAAAGGGAGGGAAAGTGCACTAGAGAGTTTCCATTGGTAAGTCATAACTTCCTGTTAGAAAGTCAGAAGAGATATTAATTGAGTGAAGGAAGATTGGAGTCATTTAGCAGAGAATGAATATAGTTTGAATAAACATCCACATCTGGAGGAGAGGCAAGAATTAGTGTGTGCTCTTTTCTCCAGTGTTTTACTCTCCATAGAGGTGAATCAACGTAACAGTTGCTCCCCTCAGGATGCAGTGTAGAGGGACCAGGCATGTTGGAAGCTGAAACACAGGCACCTGTCCCCAGGCTCTGGATTGCAATGCAGCAGCAAATCCTGGAAAGAGGAATATCTTTGATTCACTTTTATAGTCTTCATCCCTTTGGGCCTAATCCTAAGAGATTAACTCACTGTGCTGTGAATTGATTGCAGAGCTAGGAATAAAATGCCTCTATCTTTTCAGTGCCAAGCACTGAACCATTACTCCTCTGGGTCAGGCAATGAACTAGCTAGAAAAGCCTTCAAAGCTCTGAGCATGATTAATAGACCTAAAGCTCCAAGCTGGAGCCAAATGGAGAACATACATGGTTCTGCTTTTTCTGTTTACATATGTACAGGTGCTGTTCTCAGGCACTTGTCAACTCCCTGTATTCGGGGAGCTGACAGATCCTGCAGCACTGTTCGACTAAGTGTGCAAACATAAAGTGGAGATTAACCAAGATAGCCCTTTAATAACACCATCAGTGGAGTGATCACCCTGACTGACAGCAGTGACCGGGCAGGGTTAAATATGTATGCAAAGAGAATTTTTATTGCACCCTTTGCGGATGCTTCTACTCACAGAAATATATGCAGGTGCACCCTGTACTGCCCAATCACATGTTTCTGTCACAGATCTGACTACCTGTCAGACACCGTGCATGAATTCCTGGCAGCTGACTAACTGCTAGTGCCAACCTCTTCGCAATTTACTGCATAATGGTTTGATTTACCATATTTCTAAACCCTTATCTCCTCTGCTGTGTCAAGCCTGCCCTGGTGAATCCTGTACCAGACTAAGGCATACTGAAACACCTTAGCATGTGTGGTGGGTTGAGGTTGGCTGGACACCAGGCGCCCACCAAAGCCACTCTGTCACTCCTCTCCTCATCTGGATAGGGAAGAGAAAACATAATGGAAGGCTCATGGGTCAAGATAAGGACAGGGAGAGATCACTCACCAATTAACATTATGAGCAAAACAGATTCAACTTAGGGAAATGAGTTTAATTTATTACCAATCAAATCATAGTAAGGTAATGAGAAATGAAACCAAATCTTAAAACACCTTCCCTGCGATCCTCACTTCTTCCTGGGCTCAACTTCACTCCAGTGTTTTCTACATCCTCCCCATTGGCAATGCAGGAGGATGGGGTATGGGTGCTGCAGTCAGTTCATCACACATATTATCTGCTGCTCCCTCCTCCTCAGGGGGACGAGTCCTCACATTCTTCCCCTGCTCCAGTGTGGGGTCGTTCCCATGAGAGACAGTCCAACATGAACTTCTCCAACATGAACTTGAGTCCTTCCCATAGGCTGCAGTTATTCACAAACTGCTCCAACAAGAGTCCCTCCTATGGGATGCAGTCCTTCAGGAGCAAGTTGATCCAGTGTGGCAGCAAACTTGCTCCAGTGTGGGATCCTCTCTCCACAGGTCCTGATAGGAGTCTGCCAGTCACAGGCTTCCCATGGTGTCACAACCACCTTTGGGCATCCACGTGCTCCAGCATGTCGTCCTCCATGGGCTGCAGGAGGATCTCTGCTTTCCCATGGACCTCCATGGGCTGCAGGTGCACAGCTGCCTCTCTGTGGTCTGCACCACGGGCTGCAGGGAAATCTCTGCTCCAATGTCTGGAGCACCTCCACCCCCTCCTTTCTCACTGACCTTGGTGTCTGACCAGAGGTTCCTCTCATATATTCTCCCTCTCTCCAGCAACAGTTCTGCAAATGTTTTTCCCTCTTAGACACATTATCCCAGAGGTGCTACTGCCATCACTAACAGGCTCAGCCTTGGCCAGCAGCAGGCCCTCGGAGTTGGCTGACACTACCTCTGTCAGACATGGGGGAAGATTCTGGCAGCTGGAAGTGGAAGCTCCATATAGCACCCCTGCTACCAAAATCTGGCCATGCAAACCCAATGCAACATGTTCTTTAATAAGCAAAGACTCTTCAGTGATTCCAGGATGTTCATTTTAACTCTCCATGGCCTTGACAGTTCTTACTAGACACATCTGGACAAATACAAGGCAGCCTGTCAGACTAGCACAGCCCCAGCAAGTTCTGAGCAATATAAACCCTTTCATGAAAGCCAGAGAGAGGGATCTGACAGAGAAGACACTTGCCTTCTAATGGCAGATGTTAGACAAATTAGCAAATATCAGAAAGCTGCTTTGATCAAATGAAACAAGGTCAAATGTTACCTAGTTTCTTTATTAAACTGAAGTACAAAATCTGAAGCCTTGCTGAAACAGGGGAAAATGTTTGAATTAATTTTGTTGGATGTGATATTCCTCTCTCCTAAGGAAAAACTGGCTTTTCTGCACTTAATGTCAGGCTAATTATTAATTTGTTTATTAATAGAATAGAAATGAAGAGAATAGAACAGAATAAAGTATTTTCAGTTGGAGGATACCTCCAATGATCATCTAGTCCAACAGACTGACAGATTCAGGGCTGATCAAAAGCTAAAGCAGAGCAAGTATTGCTCTGTGATATTAAATAAGGGATTCTTTGGAATCCCAGGTGAGATAATGAGGTGTACTAGGTGTGTCTGAAAGGATGATCCAGTGGCCAAAACTTTGGTCACCCTAAAGACAGTCTCAGCCCTGCCAATGACCTACTCTAGGGCTTTAGAAGGGCCTTCAGTTTTCTTGCCTGTTTTTTACCAACCTTTTCTTTCCTGCTAAGAAACTAATGATGAAAAAAAATCTTCCCTTGTTTATACAAGATTTCTTGCTGTGTGCCTGTATGAGACCCAGCAGCACTGATATGCTCTCAACTGCAACTCTGAGTGCTGCTGTGAAAAGAGGAAAAGTGGTAAGCCATATAATGAAAAGTGCCAGAGTTCATTGGCATCACTTGGAATAAAAAGATCTTTGGAAAAGACAGGTGATTTCTAGCAAAGACTTACTTTACTACTATAGCTGTTGAATTAATTGCTTAGTCCACTTTCATAAGTTGCCTTTAGATAAGGTGGAATTCTTTCCAAAGTAATGACATTTTTAATAATTAACAGTATCTTCTATTGAATTAGCTTACTGTCTTTTATTTTTTCTGAAAGGGTAAAGATAGATGTCTTTGTGCATATGAAACATATGCATACACATATGCATACATGATATATGTATGTATATATGTGTATATATGTGTATATATGTATATATATATCAGGGAAATGAGAAAAGAAGGAACAGGGAACTAAATGCTAGGGAATAAAAAAAAAATTTAAAAAAAGGCAAAATGCTTTTGATACTTTTTTTAAAATTAATTTTTATTCATTCACTTCTCTGAAAGAGGAAATTGAAATACCATAGGTTTTATTTATAAGATTTTCATTTTTGGCTAGATACTTCCTTCTGTCTACTCTGTGGTGGTGCTCTCAGTTTACGGCCATGGGGGACCTTTCCTATCTTGCATAAGAAAGAATTGTGATGAGAGTTTTGATACTTGTGTGGAGCCATGCTCAGAGCCTGCACTGACTGTTGAGGAAGCTGGTGTTTGGGCAGCTCTAGTGACTCATCACCAGCCAGGATGGCAGGGTGCAGCCTCCTGCTCCAGCCACTGGGACAGGTAGTGCTGGACCAGGCTCATCCCCAGAGTGATCCCAGTCAGTGCTGGTCAAAATCCTGAGCAGCCAGAGATGGAATCCAGGGAATGGAGGTAATAAACCACCTTGGCTGTCCCCTCTCCTCCCACTTAAATCTCTGCCTGCTGCCTTCCAGTTATGTAGAGAAATTAAGTTGGGATTCAAGCATCTCTGGAGAGCACATGCTTCGATAGATAAAAGGTGCTCTAGAAGACCATATTCTTACAGATGTTCCTCTCCTTACTGCTACAGCAAGTCAAGATGCAAACACACTGAATAAACTGTGACATGCGTGAAATGTAATGCAAACTGTTCCCTTTCAAGCAAGCTGCAAAATCCAGGAAGCTCAATCTGTTTTCTGCAGGCAGCAGAGGATAAGAAATGCTCTTATTATTATTTTTTTTAAATTAATATTATATTATTATAGTTAAAGTAGTGCTTGGGGGTATTCCAACCATGCAGTGCTGAGGAGTGTGTATGAAGCAGATAACACTACTTCCCTTCACTAGAAGGAAAATATATGTAATAACAGGAACTTTATTCACTAACTTGAAGACACTGATGATTATATTAGTGAGGCTAAAGGATGTGAAATACCTTCTAGCATCCAAAAAACTGTGGTCCAGCCAATGCTAGGATCAAGTTTTGGAAGTTTCTATTGGAAGAAGTAGCAGAGGAAGGCAGGAGCAAGAGAAAGGAAGCAACTCCCAGATGGTAACATTTTCATTTTTAATTCAGAAAACTTAATATTATTCCAAGTTTTATACCCTAAAGAAGAAACCACTTGAGGCAATGCCATATTCCTAGCTCCCTGGTGGGTTAAACAAACTTGTAGTCACAATGCTTTTTATTTATTTAAGGGGCAGCTTGTGCCTTGGACTGAATGTCTGCTCAGAAACAGTATAGTGCTGATCCCCTTAGGCTGCCTATTTGATCTGGTATGTGATCTGGTATGTGTCTCCTAATTTCCCAATCCCTTTGTTTGTAGATATACAGGAAACAATCAATCAGAGTTGTCCCACATTCTTGCAATGTGGGAACCAGCAGGAGTTGACCAGAACAGGCATATCATGGTAACATTCTGCAATAATTTTCCCAACTAAAACAGATATTTCCTTGGCAAGTGGAAGGAAACAGGGCTGAGCTACACCTCACCAAGGATTTCATGGCAGAGTAAATCCTATCTGTACTACCAGTTCTGCCTGGATTCAGAACACTGCACAGTGTGGGATTCATTACACACCAGGGCATTTCTTCCTTCATTTAAGCCTGGACCCTGTTTCTTACTGAGACTCCCCTTGGCAGGCTGAAAGGGATAGTGGTTTATGTGACATACCACTCAGGCTGGAACCTGGAAGATTGGAAAGGAAGAGGAAAGCTCACAAATTGTCAGCTCTCATTTGCCTCATAACAAAAACACCTAGATTCATATTGAAAAAAAAAAATGTGGGTGTCTTAGATGAATGTCAAATGAGCAGAGGGAATGGATATTTACTCTGTACTTGGCAATTGAACAATTTTTCATAAGAGCAGTGGACAATAGATGATTACTCCCTCTTTTTACCACGTTTGCACCAATGCAGATGGATAACAAGAAAACAGAAGGTCTGAGAACTAAGCAAAGATGCACTAATCAAGCAGTGGCCCAAAGCCTTGACATTTTCCTGGTGTCTGTTTGACGGTGGCTGTGAGAGGATTCCCACATGTGCTCCAGGATTGAGTTTCCAGGCATGTCTGGTACTCAGTTGGAAGACCTCATGCAAATTTCAAGTAATGTGGAATAAGCCAAGTAATAGGCAAATACTAGACTCTAAAACCCAGACAAGTGAAAAACTGTGTTCCAGCACTGTTGTGACTGCATGGAAGGCACAATGAGGTTACCTGCTCACACAGCTATGAAGGAAATTGGAATTCAGTTCAAAGTATAGTTCATATAAAAGATTCAGCTTCTCTGTGCTGAAAAACGGGGTTACCAGGGCTTTTTTACACTGTGCAGAGTTGGGATGAGAGGAGTCCCCAGGCTTAATGCTGATGTGAGGGAGAAAGCAGCTATCTCAGTATGGATGCAGTCGACTTTGGATCCCTGAAAGGGAAGTCCTATCACCAGTTGTGACATGTGAACCTTGCTGTTCCTCTGCCATTTAGGGGTTAAAATGGCTCTTGAGAAAAACAAAACAAAACAACAAACAAACAAACAAGACCAAACACCAACCCTCCTACTGCTCAGCCCCCTCCCCGCCCTGCTGCAAAACACCCCAAACTTTTTTGAACTAGGTTTTTAGGATAGTTTATTCAGAGAGGTCTATGGCCCACGTGAGTCTTCAATGGACAAACTTGTGGCAAGTCTGTTCCTTGAAATAATAATTCCCTTATTATCTCCTCATCATTACTGGGAGCTGTGTGTTCGCTTTGTTACCTCTTTTCCTGTGACCAGGACCTCAGTGTTACTCATTCAAGATCTTTATTTATCACCCATTCTCCCACCATGTACCAGTTTTCCACCCTCCCCTCCCTTCTTCCCTTTTTCCAGACAACTCCTCCTATCCAATGATTTTTTTTCCCTTGCTTGCTTAATAAGCCCTTCAGAATGGCTTTCACACAGAACACAAAGATTAGTGCTGAAGATTTGGGGATGGAGAGAGTGATGCAGTGTCATCTTGCATGAGTATATGAGCGAGTCTGAATTGCAGATCCCATTTTGGATTCCCACACTAACTAAATATAAATCTGGACAGGAAAACTGGAGACATTAAGGCATTGTTATCCACCAGAACAAAGTGAACAAAATCTCCAAAGTCCATTTCCCAGACCCCAAAACAACAGTCTCCTGAAAAACACACTCAGTTGTTCTTTGAGTTCACTGGTGTTTTAAATCTCCTGGAATGATGACATGGGAAAAGGTTATATTAACTTGGATAAATTTAGTGGATACCAACAACGAGGTGTTTGCTTGTAAGGCAGAGGTTCTCAGATTAGGGTCACTACTAATAAAGCAACAGGAAGGATAACCTGGCAGTAATGACAGTAGCTGGTATTAATTTATTATCTCTGTGTTCTTCAGTTTGCTCTGCAGAAGTCATTGCTGGAACAATGGGGCTCCATTGGAACAAGTAGATCCTTGAAGAAGAAATTTACATGTGCTTAACCTCAAATACATGAAAGTGCTTTCTGTAGCTCGTAGGATTTATATTCTTACTGGATCGACCTCACAGTTTGTGAATCCATTTCTTCAGCTACTACACAGGGTCAGTAAACTGTGGGCAGCTTTGTGAAGTCACATAGGTACCTCATGAAGAGTAGAAGGGATATAAACAAGTCTCCTTCTTTCACACTGCATGTGTCTGCATCCTTACACTGGTCCGTGTATTCTGTTGCCCTTTGGAAGCTAAAAAAATGTGAGGACTGAATCTGTATTTGCATGTCTTCCATGGAGTATCTTCTCTGATAAAGAACATTTAATGGCTACAGTCCTCAAATATACCTGGGTCAAAAGTCTATTTCATTGGGAGTAACTACAGCTCCCTGGTAACCTCAGCAGAACAAGGAAAGCACTTTCTTAGTCAAAAGGATTTTCTCCACTACATTGCTGCCAGGCTGTAGTCATGCAACAACATTCTGTGACCAGTCCAGTGTCCGTATTTTGATTGTACTGAAAGTTTCCTGTATTTGACCACAACTTTCCAGTTGCACTCTCCAAATGCAATTAAATTCCTCCTCCATGCACTTGTTTTTGTAGGTTGAATCTTCCATAAAGATACAGAAATCTTACCTCCCTGAACTATAATTGAACCAAATACTTGTTCTGTGCCCTAAAGGTTCAATGTTTATTTCATTTCACTCCTAGCTGACATGTGGAAACCATTCACTCCATATCAGCAACCCTGTCACCTCTTCCTCCCAGAGAAAGCACTGTTTCTTTCACTCTTGCAGTGCTCTGAGGCTACACTTCTGTGCCAGGGGACAGGGCTGCATTCTATGTGACCCTGGGGCTGGTGGCACATGGCACGCTGACCTACCTGGCCTTAAGTGTCACGTATTGTTTCCCAGTAGCAGGAATGACTGTGGGCTTGGCACTCTGGACTGGAAAGGACTTTCAAAGCCACCAAATCCAGCCACCCACTGTTGCAGAGAATTATAAGCCTCCCACAGAACTGATCAAGTTCCCTCCTGAATAACAGCTGCCTGTCTTTGTCTCAACAATACAAAGGCTTCCTTACTCCACTAGTTCATTAGAAAGTTTCTTCTAGTTTCCATTATCCAAGGTTAATTTCTTCCCAGTCATCCTTGCACCAACAAAGACTTCTGGTCAAAACAATTTCTTCTCTTTCTGCTGTTCACAATTTTGCTTAAATTATCAGCAATATTTATCCTACGTGCCGTCTCTGTAATGAGCAACATCCTGCTTCTGTCACAACAGTGTAGAGAACTTAATGTTATTTAACCTATCACTTCATTATGAGCTGTGCCCAATGACACAACAGCTAGAGCAGAGAACAGGACAACACATCAAGGGAAAGCTTTTATTTATGTTGTCACAGAAATGCCATCCATGATTCACTGGGTGGAATTGTCCTAGAACAGGAAACAAAAAGATAGTGTAGAGAAAACAGTGATAAACATCAAGCTGACAAATGCTCCTAATTACTTTAGAATGTCTTGCCTTTTTCCCCATTAGCCTACTCCCTAACCTTTGTGTTCCAAAAATAATTTTCCATGAATAACAACTTCATCTTTATAATGAGTGCAGGGAAACATCAGTTTATGTAAGATCAAGTTAAGTAACAGGAAACATCACAGTAAGTATAATCTAATTATATTTTTTTCCACAACAGAAGGGTCAGGTTTTTTGTTGTTTTGGGGTTTGTTTTTTTTTTTTTTCATAAAAGCCATGTATAAACATGTAAAACTCAAAGAGAGAGTAACAACATCCACCATTTGTCTCTGCAAAGTCAAGAAGCCAGTTGAAACTACCTACCTCAACTGGTTCTCTACTGACGCTGCTGGGAGTGTAATTCTTAACCAAAACCCTACATTAATGCCTAAAGCTAGTCAGCTAGGCACCTCCCTTTCCAATCAAAAGTAAAAACCCAAAATTCTTTTTTCTAAAACAGGCCTTCCTAAAGCAGCAGGCCAGAACTCTGAAATATACCCAAAGGCCCTACCATTTTAAAATGTCAATATGTTTGTGCTCCTGGAACTCCACAAGGAGATGATGAATCATAAATTTTATACCAACAAAGACTATCATCAATGTCTTGTTCGCTTCCATAACTGACATGAGTATAAAGTTTAATTCAGTATTCTCTGCACTGGACCTCAACTTGTGTGTAAAATACAGAATTTCTTTTGCAAAAATATTTGATCTTCACCTATAAAATCTCTTATCTCTCTTGTAGCCTGTCACTAAGGCTCAGGAAATGTTTATGAAGTGCTTTGAGAGCCTCCTTGGGGATACATGTAGAGAATTTACAGGCAAACAAATAAAAGGTCGATTTCTATCTAGTTACTTTCATGTTGTTTTTACTTGGAGACGTTGATCTTAATACAGCTGGAATTCAAATAGGTGATTAACAAATTATAGTGCCTACAGTATATTAGCTCCGTGTGCTGCTTTCTGTCTTTCAATAAACAGTTTACACAGGGTCAGATTCTGCCAGGAGTTACACCAGAGTGAGATCAGAGCAGGTCCAAATTAATACAAAGAATTGGAGGTTTTCCAAGACTAGTGTCAAATCATTCAAAGCTTTTTTAACCTCTAAGGTTATGTGTATTAATGTCTCAATATCTTGCTTGGAAAATCATGCAGCTGATTACCAGTAGAGTGCCCTGAATGAGATGTACTTTGAATTGGTAAGAAAAGGTACTTATTCCCAGGGTAGGGAAACTCAGCAGGACAAATAATGACCTGTCCAACCAAGATCCTGTATCAGAGCAGGGACAGCTCTATTTATGGCCACAAGTGTCACTGTTAAGGGCAGATGTGAGCTAACTAATTTGGAAATCTGTGGGATATTGGCACAGGACCCTTGACTGCAGAGTTTCCTTATCCTAAGTATTCATGTCAGTCTAGTCCATGAAGCACAACTAATCTTGCCTCAAGGGTGGAAGGCCAGATTTTTACCCCATTCTAATGCAGACGTAGATTACTTAGTCAAATGAACCCCATTCCTGGAGACCATACTGTTGAAGCAAGAGCAAACCCCACTGCTTCACCCTCACTTGAGAATGACAATTAATGTCCTTTGGGAGGATGGACCTTCCAAGCATTTCACCAACTAGTCCACGGGACAGGACACCAGTGTTGCCTGACAATAAGATACACCTCTAAATTAAGTAATCTCAAAAAGAACTGTTGTGGTTTGACACCAGCAGGCAACTAAGTACCACACTAGTCCTCGCTCAGTCCCCTTTCCACTTCGCCTCAGAACAGGGGAAAGATTTGGAAGGATAAAACTGAGAAGCAAACTCATGGGTTGAGCTTAAAGCAGTTTAATAATTAACAAGAAGTAATAATTTTTAAAATGTTAGGAAAAAGACTTTAAAAAATAATAAAGGAAAATAAAGCTGAGAAAGACAAGTGATGCAAATGAAAACAATTGCTCCCTTCCAATTGCTGAGCCAACCAATGCTCAGCTAGGCCCCAAGCAGTGCCCCATCTTCCCCACAAAACCCTTTTTTCCTGGTTTTATTATTGGGCATGAGTCCCATCCCATCTTCTCATACACCTCCAACTATTCACTATTGGAGCAGTGTTAGGAGCAGAAAAGTCCTTGATGCTGTGTAAGAGCTCCTCAGCAACAGCTAAAACATCACTATGCAGGCAACACTACTTTCAGAACAAACCAAAACACAGACCCATGCTACCCCCTGTGGCAAAATCTGTACAAAAACAATCAAAGGAATTGGAGCTGTTTTCTTTCTAGAAACCTTTAAATTTAAAGAGAAATTTTGATAAATAACTGCATATATACTCTGCAAGCCCAATGAGTTGAACAAAGTTTATCTTAAATTGAAACAGAAAAGGAATCTACTAGACCTTAAGAAAACCTACCTGATAAGTAGGAGAGCTAAGCCTTAGCACAGTCTTTGTGAGGGATGGAAAGTCCAACACATGATGCCATCTGGTTTGTTGTACCTAATACCACAACAAATATGGGCTGGATGGGTTCCCACAGTCCCTCCCAGCCCTAGTTCCTCTTATTCTGAATTGTTTTCACATTGTGAATAGAGAGTATAGAGAAAAAGCAATCTCCTAGCACGCAGCTCTGATTCCTAAAAAATTGCTTCCCATTAAAAATAAAAACATTTTCAAACCTTGCTGTAATAAGCAGAGTAGGTCATTGTCCCTCTTGCACTACACATAAATTCTTCTTGCTGTCTTATTTTGGACGTAATTGTTTCATTTGGGTTTGGTTGTGTTTTCTTTCTTCTTTAGCATTGCCCTGTCTTGTATAATTTTCCTTTAATTTGGTGATGATCTGAGATTAGTTTGGGGTTTGTTTCATATTTATTTCATGTTTTGAGACCGCAGATGAAAAAGTTGTACACCTATATATAAGATTGGCATGACTGAAATGACAATCTTAAGAGCCTTCCAAGAGAGATCTTTATTTAAAGAGATAAGATACTGTAGGAGAGAAGAAATTTGCCTTAAAGTACTTGGAAAATCACACAGTAATAAAAGTTGGAAGTTTAAGGCTTAAAATAATGTTTGAATAGTTTGGTAAAAATACCTAGATATTATTTTCCTGATAATTGCATCACTTAAAATTACCGATAATGGTATTTCCTCTTATTTTAACAAGCCACTAACAGAAATACAAGTTCTATAGGCTGCTTAGTTCTAATATACTGAATAAAAATCCAATCTGAGTGAGGCAACATTCATATCACCTTTATTAAGAAGAGAAGGGATTGGCAGTATACACATCAGAAGCATCCCAGAACATTCTAGAGTGCCTGTAGTTTATTTTCAGGTTTATCCAGGTAATGGATGGAGATTAAATCATGACTTTGTCAGGCAGAGACAACCTCAAACAATTCTCTGCAGCTCAGTTGATGGCATAGCCTGGGGGATACTGTTTGCAAGTGTAAAAGGCAAAAGACCCATCACAGGAGCCCAGTGCGTGATATTAAACTTTCTATAAAAGGCCATCCTCAAACTAGGCCCATTATCTCTGACATACAATCTCCACACAAGTGAAATATTTCTTGCTAAGGGTTTATGGCATTTCCCTAGGCGAAGTTGTAAGCAGTGCACAGTTTTTGCTTGCAGAGCACAGCTTGGCAGCCTTTCTCAGCCAGTTTGACCAAGAGCAGGGAAAAAAGTCTTGTGCACACAGTCTCCTTTGCAGGATCAGAGCATTAACACTCAAAGCTACAGACCTGCTGAAAAAAAAATGCATGCCCTGGGTTTTACAGCACTTCACAACTTCAGTGTGTGCTCAGCGTAAAGGACAAGGAGTTATTGTGCTGCCCCAAGGACACAGAGGGATCATTTCTCTAGAAAGTCCCTTTTTGGGTCAGAAAGAGGCACAACCACCTCAGATAGTGGCTGTAATAACCTGTGTAGTGAGATATCCCCAACATTATCCTGGATCATATCCTGTATTTAGGAAACATCTCCAGGTGCAAAACAGAGACAGGGACAGAGGTACTGGGAGTGTTTCCCTCCTCGAAGTTGGTGTCTGGAGAAACACTTTTTGCCTATCCAGAAAGAACCTGCAAGACCAAAGACCTTTAGGTAAAACAAATGTGCACTCTTTAAAGGAGAGTCTTCTGCACTTCTGCAGATGAACTTCTGCAAGATGAAAATCAAGGTGAGAGACAAATAATAACTTGTCATGGAGCTGAATCAAGTGTTCTGCTTCTGCCTCATCAGCTTATTCCTGCCTGACTCCTGGACTGACCCCTTGACTGGTCGTTAAAACAATATAGGTCTTTTGGCTGAGAGTTATGACTGCAAACATGTTAGCATTAATATTAATCAAGTCTTGAGAATTTACTGTGTTGTTTTTAGTTCATACTTCTCTTGGAGGAAGCATTTTAATCCTTTCTTTTACACTTTCTAAATAAGAAAAGGCAGGGATCTCACATGTGCTTCTAATTACAATGCTCTTTACTGTGCAGCTCCAGCGAGGGGAAAAGCTTTTTGAAGTCTACTGCATTGAGAGAGAATTGATCACTAATTAAATTTGTCTCTGGGAAGTTAACTATAACTAAAATGTACTGTGTGAAAACAAACAGATCATTGTTTTGCTAGTGGTACATGTTAAATAAAACCTGTATAAATCAGATACTTTGAAAGAACTGGGAAAACCAAGCCCAGAGACGGTGGAAGCCTTATTTCAGGAGACCACTGTGTGCAGTGTCCTAGTGCAGCATCTCTGAGTAGGAGTGGTGGTGATCAGCTTTTATGAAGAACTTACCACTCTGTCCTCCTTGTGTGGGAAAGGCCAGTTATGGTGTCTCTAGAGTTCCACAGAGCCAAACACGCCCACTTTGATAGAACTTGATCTTTTGGCTATTTTGGGTTCCTCTGCGGGACTGGGCTGGGTTCTCAGTGTGTTGTGGGAGCTGGGACTGGAACTGAATAGGAAGCGAAAGGTACGCTGTAGCTTCACTTCAGCAGGACACCATTACAAGATGCCCAAACATGCCCTCAAAGGTAAATCAAGATCCAGTAGAGCACAGCTTAACAAATGGGATTCGTTCAGTGGGACCTTGATAGGCAGGAGTATTGGACAGAGAAAAACCTAATGAAGTTCAACAAGGGCAAGTGTAGGGTATTTCACCTCAGGAGGAATAACCCCAAGTGCTGGTACAGGCTGGGGGCTGGTCGACTGGAGACCAGCTCTACTGAGAAGGACCTGGGAGTCTTGGTGGCTGACAAACTGACCATGAGCTGGCATTGTGCCCTGGGTGCCAGGAGGGACAATGGTATCCTGAGGTACATTGGGAAGAGTGTGGCCAGCAGGTCAAGGGAGGTGATCCTCCCCCTCTACTCGGCCCTATTGAGGCCACGTCTGAAATACTGTGTCCAGTTCTGGTCTCCTCAATACAAGAAAGACAAGGAGCTACTGGAGAGGGTCCATTGGAGGCCACAAAGATAATTTTGAGTCTGGAGAATCTCTCTTATGAGGAAAGACTGCAGTAGCTGGGCCTGTTTTAGTCTAGAGAAGACTAAGAGGTGATCTCATTAATGCACATAATAAATTTCAAAGGCAGGTGCCAAGTGGAAGATGCAAGACTTTTCTGTGGTGCTCTGTGACAGGAAAAGGAGCAATGGCCATAAACAAAACACAAGAAGTTCCACCTCAACAAGAGAAAGAATTTTTTATTGAGGGTGGCAGAGCACTGAAACAGGCTGCCCAGGGAGGTTGTGGAGTCTCCCTCTCTGGAGACATTCTGCCCAGGGAGGTTGTGGAGTCTCCCTCTCTGGAGACATTCAAAACCCACCTGGCCACATTTCTCTGTAACCTGCTCTAGGTGACCCTGCCTTGGCAAGCAGTTTGGACAATTCTGTTGTTCTGTGAAGCGATTTATTTGATGATTTCTAATTTAATAGGCTTCAAATATTGCTGTGATTTTTCGTGTGGTTTTTTTTTGTTGTTTTAGTTGGTTTATAAAAAGAAGTGTCTATTTTTTGCCAGCTCTCTATTTTATCTATCTCTGCCTATTAATATAGAGGCAGATGGTACAGGCAGGTACATGTTAAGATGTATGTACAGATGGCTCACTCTGTCTTGCAGTACCTCTGACAAGATAAAGACATGAGGAGCTGCAGGATGCTACAGATTACAGAGGGAAGCAATGTGTATTCAGGTGGCCCACTCTGACCTGCAGTGCCACTAAGGAGACAACAAAATGAGAAACGCCAGGATCCTTAAGGTAACAATATAGGCAATAACTTGACAAAATCACTGTCAAAGTCAGAAGTTAAAAGGGAAATGATAGCATAAACACCAAATAAGGACAATAATTCAGCAAAGCCATTGCTGATGGGGAAATGGTACACAGAAATGAGCTGTTTATTTGGGAAGGGGTAAGAGTGTTAAAGGGGAAGCTCTTGCATGGGAAAAAGGGAATATTGTGAGCCAAACTGTGTGTTCACAACTCCCTGTGAAGCAGCACTGAGTCTGACCAACACAGCATGAAACAAGACTGCAAATATGACATTGCTCCAACCATGATTGTATCTGACTTGTGCACTCAGGAGGGATCTGGATACTTTCCCCATTGCTGGAAGGGAGCACCCAGAGGAGGTGTTTGGCCATCTTGACTCAGAGTGTTAACAATCCTATAATGAAAATTTTACTGTTGTTTGTGTTTGGGGGTGATTTTGCTGTTGTGTGTACCCAGTCTGGTTTTGAATCCAGAGAAAATTTTCTTTCATTCAAAGAAACCCAAGCCCCACCCTGCCTAAGTTCAGCTCCTGTTCATATTGTTATTTGTACATTTACAGATGTGAAATAAATAATGCTTTGGAGAGTGGGTTAAGGAAGAGAAATATAAGTTAATGGTAAGAATGCTATCAGAAGTACTGTCCTTGCTTTGCATAGGAAAATCCACAGAGGCTATACCTGATTTTGTCCTCAAAGGCCACTTTGAGATTATTGTCAAAATCAGACTTGTAGGCCAATATCAGACCCACAAGAAGAGGTCTGAAAGTGTAGAGCTTGTTGCACCAAAGAGTTTGCTGATAGGAACACAGTTCAGTACAGGAGATTTACTGCCTGGGAGAGTGATTCCTAAGGAGCAGAAGTAGGGTCAGGACTGACTATGGCCTGCTGTTTCCTTTGGTTGTGGAGAGGTGGCTTCACTGCAGAGTTTCTGTTGTGATTCTCTGGCTCTTCTCTGGTCCCCTGGCCATGGAGCTCATTCCCCATCAGAATAGGGGATGGGAGGGAACAGCCAAGGCCTCTGCAATCAAAGGCAGAAAAAACTCCAGAGTAAAACCACCATATCTCCTCTGGTCTTATCAAAGGCTGCAAAACCTTTCTGTCTATAAGGAGGCCACAAGAAGTGAACAGCAGAGGTAAGGAACAACCAGCTCCTTTACCTGCCCAAGAGGAGAGGTAGTGAGAGACTGTGTCCTGGTAGACTGTACCACAGTAAATAATATCCCAGGCAGGATTTAAAGGGTAGGTCAGAGAAAAGTTCTCATGAGCATTTTTGCTGCCCTGAAACACCTTCTGTGTCAGAGGTATGTGGATGTGCTAGAGTATAAATGCAAATGCACATTTATATCAACATTTACTGCCCCTATTTGTTGCAGAGTTCAGCACTCAAAAGTCAAATGATTCTGCAGGTAGTAATTACTGACTTTGTATTTGCAAAATATAGTTTTAGTTCAAAAAGCAAATTGCTTTGAAAGGAAATTCTTATTCTGCCCCACCTCCTGTTTCCAGTGCCAGTTTATGGGGCTCTGTGACCATGTTGCTCCCTTGGCTGAACAGGATATAAGTTGGGTGACAACAGCAATAGTCCCACACTGTACCGAGTGGATTAAGTAAGGCAGTAGATGTCCTTGTACTTCCCATGTAGTGCTAGGACCTTCTGGGCAATAATACAATGCTTCTTGGAAGACAAAACACTAAGAAGATTATAAAAATTACCAGAGAGTGACTTTGTTGCAGACAAAACAGTCATAACTCAGACAATTAATTTAATTACTTGCAAATTAATAACAATTTCTGATCACTCATTCATGTATGGAGTAAAAAAGATAAATAAACATTTCAGCAAACAATATTCCTTTTTCTCCAGGCTCATTTTAAGCCACAAACACCCTATTTGGCCCATTCTCAGTCTCAACATCCCTCACTTTCTTCATGGGTTACACTTGGTCTGTCCTAATCTCTGGTGAGATAAAAGGGCACAGGAGGTTGGGGTATTGTCCATAAGGGATTCCGTCTGTCTTTCTATCCTTATTAGTTTCTGTTTGCCACCTTTTGCTTCTGACTGGTATCTTCCTGTGAAACCTTGCTTTCTTCTGGTTTTCCCACTCTAATCCCTGCCTCTTGCTGGTTTTCCAGTGCTGTACTTTGTGTCACTGCACTGGGGAGGGTCACCCACAGGCTGTGGTCCCTCAAGAGTGTCCCTGCCTCTTTGCTCTGGTAGGAACCCCTCTGAGATACAGCTGCCTACCTATGATGGCACAGGTGTGACAGACATTTCAGTTCTGGAATAAAAGCATCTCTGGGGAAAGAACGAACC
Source organism: Myrmophylax atrothorax (assembly GCA_026770055.1). Classification (NCBI taxonomy): domain Eukaryota; kingdom Metazoa; phylum Chordata; class Aves; order Passeriformes; family Thamnophilidae; genus Myrmophylax; species Myrmophylax atrothorax. The sequence continues at coordinate 146,523,016 of JAOXXN010000395.1, forward strand.
TCTTCCCAGGCCATGTTAGGCAAGATTTCTCACCCTGACACTTGAGTTCCTCACTAGAAAGGAGCTGACCTTCCCCACCTAGGCTTTTCGGGTTAAGAACTACCTAAATTAAATGCATCAGCTGTTGCAATGGGCCCCCTGGTGATCTTCACCTCCTCTGGAGTTCTGTGATATTCTGTCCAAATGCCTATTGATTTTAGTGCAGGCAAACAGACCTGCAGTTTTTAACCATGTGAATGGAGGATGAAAAAGAAGGTGCACAAAGCACAGTGGTTATGGCTTTTGAATCCACTCTGCTCATCTGTACTAGCTGGTAGTGATAGGCTACATGGTTCTCCTGGATTTAATAGTCAACAATACATTGCAGCAAGCTCACATGCACTGCATAATCCAGCTTTAAAATACCTGAGCATTTTGCTTCATCACCCAAAACAAAAGCAACATTTAAATCAAAGTAGAACATTCTTTTCTTAGTTACTTAGCACTTTCATAATCAGAGTTTTCTCAGCTGTCCTATGGTCTTCAGTTGTTGACATATACAAAATTAAAAGGAAAATCACACCATAAAATCATTGATTAAAAATACAGCAAATGCTTTAACACATGTCAAAAGAAATTATTTGGCCATATCCCATCTATTCTTAGATTATAGGTACCTATGTTAAAATGCTTCTTTTTTAGAAACTTGGCTAACCAGAAGCATTCAGAAAAAAAAAGAATAATAAAAAGGGTTAAAAAAAATAATAAAAAGGTAGGAATCCCAGTAGTCTTTACTTTTGGAAATTGTATACTCAACAATCCCTCATCCATCATAACAAGAAGAGCCTCACATGTTGCTATGTCCAGTCCATAAATCCTTTACCAAGGAGGATTATTTAATCTGATAAAAAGATCAAACATTTTTTGACTATTTGAAAGGACTTCTTTCCCCAGATGTTTTAACCTACATCAGATCTGCTCTTAAAAAAGAAAGGCCTCAGACACAGTTCTCTTTCTCTCTGCAACTTGCAATAGAGAGCATACAAGGAATGGTTCAAACAGAAGTTCCTTTGCCCCTTAAATTTCCATTTTTAAGAACAAGGTCATTTTCATCATTTATTTTCATACAACACATGTGTTTAACACATAAGTAAGCAGAGACACACATGAACTTAAGAACACGTTTATACAATAGATCTAGGTCTCACCACTCTGGAACTGTGCACAAAAGTTGAAATATAAAAACAGACACCATGACAATAAATGATACTCTAGTGACTAATACCTAACCCACAGTCAGCACCTCTGAACTATATCCCTGCTCTGTCTTTTATTTCTAGTCTCAACTTCTCAATACCTCAATTTGTTCAATACATAGAAAAAAACCCCACAGTGAAATAGTAATTTTCACTAACTGGTAGGTACAGTCTGAAAGCTTAATCCATCATTCACTTGAAAAATTTCAGATAAGAAGTGCCTCATTAAATCTGAAGAGCAACTACTCTATGCATGTCTCTTGCATTTTGTCCCATCTTTATGCATTCTATAACCTTCATCCAAAATTATATTAATTTTAGGTATACAATCCTTTGTGCTGAGCCTACCATTGAGATATTGCCAGTCAGGAGGGGAAAAAAAACCAAAACAAAACACAACAACAAAAAACACTGTGGCCTATGGTTTACTAGAAGTTTTAGACAACATCTGCAGATTAGGATCAAAAAATAAA
>JAOXXN010000395.1:146532820-146549638 GCA_026770055.1 Myrmophylax atrothorax
CTGGAGCACCCTTCCAGGGTGGGCCTCAGGCGTCTCCCTCAACCCATCCAGGCTTATCAGGGGCCATCACCCCACAGTTCCCTATATCCTAAACACTACTCTAATCCTACTACACAGGCTATATCCGCCACCCCTTACAATTAGCTATATAGCTGTAGTTTATAATAACAGGAACCTTTCAGAAGTGCAGCTCATGTTGCCTCTTCTCACATGAACGATACAGGATACAGGTGTGAAAGCCTGACATTGTGTATGTCTATCCCAAAACTCTCACCGGTTTAAGCAAAGAATTTCACATTTGGTGTTTATCCAAACTTTTTGTGTGTAGCTAAGCTGGTTAGAGATCTAAAGGGTGCATATTTTCTTATACAGTAGACAATTTGTCTAATGGGCATGGGAATACATCTTTGCTGCACAGGGACACTGAGAGGATTGATCAGGTAATAACCTGAAAGCACCATAGGAATGAACAGTGCTGTGTTATACAAATGCTAAGTATTGTTATTTTTTCTTGCAAAAACAGTTCAGAAAAAGCTGACAGGTTCACCACTAAACTTTAAAATATAAGTACTAAGATATGCCCATCTTTGATTTTGTAATAGTAGAGATGGCACTTAGGAGGATATTATGACAGGATTATCTGAGATTGCTTATTTTTGATAAGGTAAAAAACTGTCAGCAAAAGAGGTTTGGTAAAGTATTTTCAGCAGATCATTTTTAAAGTGTAACTCCTCCTTGGTTTTTATTTCCTCTTGTACAGAAAGGCTATGTGGAGGGATGTAACTTTAAGATGCCCTGATTTTGGCTCTGGGATAGAGCTAATTTTCTTCCTAGTACCAGGTGCAGGGCTGAGTTTTGGATTTAATATGTGAATAACGAGTTTTTAGTTTCTGGAGGGCTACAAAGATGGTGAAAGATCTTGAAGCGAAGCCATATGAGCAGCAGCTGAGGGCACTTGGTCTGTTCAGCTGGAGAAGAGGAGACTGAGGGGAGACCTCATTGCAGTTGCAACTTCCTTATCAAGGGAAGAGGAGACCATTGACAGGACCTAAGGAAATGGCCTGAAGTTGTGCCAGGGGAGGTTGAGTTTGGATATTTGAAAAAGGTTTTTCATCCAGAGGGTGGTTGGGCACTGCAAGAGGTTCCCCAAGGCAGTGGTCACAGCACCAAGCCTGACACAGTTCAAGAGGCATTTGGACAATACTCTCAGGCACATGGTGTTACTCTTGGGGCCTGTCCTGATCTCTTCTGCCGTGTCTGCAGTGAGAGGACCAGAGGAAATGACTTTAAACTGAGATAGAGGAGATTCAGATTAGACATTAGATTTTTTTTTTTTTTTTTCACTTTAGGGTGCTCAGGCATTGGAATAGGTTGCCCAGGGAGGTGGTGGAGTCACCATTCCTGGAGGTGTTTAAGAGGTGTCTGGATCTGGTGCTGGGTCATATGGTTTAGTGATTTAGGGGTTGCAATGGCAGTGCTGGCTTGAGATTTGGACTTGATGATCTTAAAGGTCTCTTCCAACCTTTACAATCCTATGATTCTGTATAGTTGATAGAAAAAAGGAAGCACTTACAAAAGGCTGATGTCAGGGAGAGACCTGAAATGCACATTTTGAACCCATAATTCTTCCCAAGACTTCAGACCTCTTCCAGCACTCTCGACCCTGCTGTGCAACCACATTCCCAAGGACCAAGTTTTCTCCTAGGTCAGATGTACACGGGGGGTTTGGGACCTAGAAGTAGATAGTCATTTTCTTAGGGGAAGATCAGTAAGAAATGTCTGTGCCATATGGAAATCTGTGAAGGAGATCTGGATTGATTTTACCTCATGGGTTCACTTAACAGAGGAAACGAGTTGTTAAAGTCCAGTAATGTATCTAAGAAGGATACTTCCAAGCCCATCCGTCCTTTCTAACATAGATGTACCATTCCTTGGAAGTGAGACCTGAACAACTCATGAACTGACTAAGGAAATGCTGCAGACTGTAGCCCAGAATATTAAAGAGAAGAGAGTTGGAGGGCTCTTCATGCACTTTTCTATTAGACATGTAATTCAGTAACTTCTTAATCAGTACTAAGGCTGTTGCCAGCTGTGAGCCTGTGAATCTCTGTCAGAAGAGCACAGGAGACAGCTGTGAGCTAAAACCACTCTAGTTTTTACTCTTGGTGTATTTAGGATAAATTAGCACATATTACTTAAGTTAATCAGACTCATGAGCAGAATCCAATATGTAACAGTCTGTCTATTGTTCATATCCAAAAGCAAGACTCTCAGCATAATGACAGTGACTACTACTGCAATTTGTATGCTATTCTGAGGAACAAGATCTAATGACCCTCACTCTCATCTTCTGTACTTTTGTATGCTCCAGTTGTAAAAAGTTCTCTCTAATTCCTAGCATTTGTTTTAATAGTTTTGTTTTCCTGTCTTGTTTCTTGGATAGTACATACAATATTTTATTTTTTCTGAAAAATTATGAAACCCTTGCATGTGATATCAACAATCATGCTTTAATCAATGCTACTAAATCTGAAGTATCTTTTGTGCCTCCGGGTATTGATTCTACTTTCTTATTTCATTTCTGTAACTGCAGTATTTTCTGCATAGGGGATCAAACTTTAGGCTTAGATCTCTCTCCAAGCACCACCACTCAGATAATCTAGATGATCAGAAAAGACCTATGCTCATGAAATATTCTAAAATCTTTTCCCATGCTGACAAAATTATATCTGTGGTTCTAAAAAGTCAATTAAGTCTCTCCCACACACAAACCAACATATTTTGTTCTCCATATTTATATTGTTGTTTTCCCAGGTCTTATTGAGATTGTAATTCAGCCTACAATATTCAAATCAGGTATTTGGTTCAGCCATATTGTCAGTTGTTTTGCTGTGTCATTATTTCCAGGATAATGTCAAACATCAGAGAAATTCTTATTACTGGGACTTGTGCTGACCTCAGTAGCAACCTTGTTTTCACTGCTGACCCAGGCAATCTGAAGCAGGACTGTGTGACAAACACTCCAGTACAAATAGTACCACAGATATATTCGCAGTTTCTGAATAAGTAGCTGAGTCTGAGTTTCAAATGGTGATAATCACAGCTGTTGGGAAGAGCAGTATCATGGGACCTGCAAAATCAGTTGTACCACTGTGGCTATTGCACTGTACATCACTGCCTACCATAGCAGTAAGTAGGTAAAGAGTTCATTAGTGTAAACCCAGTGAAGATAATAGCATGAGAAGCTCTGAATCATGATGTTCTTGTGGAATGGGATACCACTGAGAAACTGAAGCGTTTTCAACATTACAGCTGTTTGGTACAGAATCACAGAATCATCAAGGCTGGAATGGATCTTCTTGAGATCATCTAGTCCAAACCCCCTGTTCAGGCAGAGCCAGACAGCACAGGCTGCCCAGGATCATATCTGAGGAAATGCAGAGCAAAGGCTTGGTGATGGTGTGATGTGAAGGATGTAGCAGAGACCTTAATAATAAAGAGGAAAGAATGGGGTAAGATCACTGAAGTATATTTTAGTTAAATATTCTCTGATATTCTAAGGGGAGACAGGGGCTATACAGGTGCAGATCTGCTCTAGGACCGAGTGGAAAAGACAGATGACAAGGTAATTTATAAGTGCCACTCATGCAACAGACAGATGACTTTCCAGCAGAAAGAGGCTGTGATTCAGCCCAGATATGCACAGAGATGGATTAACAAAGAACCAGTATTAGCCAGTTCCAGGCTTGCTTAGTATGCAAGAATTGACTGTTTTCCTCTGGTAGGTGAAGAAACATTCATGAATTCAGGAAAGCTTGTTGCTCAGGCTGCAAAACACTGTAAGGCTAGAGCCCAACCATGTCATTGCCATCAAGAACACACTGTTTGGCTCAAATATACATCATATAGATCTTTAGAGTACCATTGAACCATGACATCCTTTCTTTAACCTAAAGATATGACAATTTATGAATTATTCTTGAAATTTGTAAAACAAGTGAAGATCCAATTATTTGTAGGTAAAGATGCAATAATTTAACATTGATGGAATGGTTTGCCTTGGTTATTTCAAAGAGTTTCTTTGGAAATTGAAAATATGAATCCTCAAAGAAATATGGATTTTAAAACATGATGTATTTTTATGTAAATAAATCTCAAGTTTAAATTTAATTAAAGATATTTAGAGGAAATTTATTAGTACTGAAATGCAGGCTTTATTAGATACTTTCCTATGTTAGTAATTTGCAGTTGTGTTCTGTTTTGACTCAAAGAGTGATTACTACTCAAACAGTTCTAAATATGAAACTGTGACATATCATTTATTAAGCTAATTGTTAGAATAATTTAATCACAAGATCTGTAATCTGTGAAAAGTTTTCTAAAGCACGTGAAGTATTTAGTTGTATGTACTCTCAATAACTACAGAATTGTGGAATCACGGAATCATGGAATGGTTCAGGTTGTGAGGGGCAGTAAAGATCATCTTGTTAAAACCCCTCTGCCATGTGCAAGGACACCTTCCACTAGACTAGGTTGCTCAAAGCCCCATCCAACCCGGCCTGGAACACTTCCAGGGATGGGATATCCACAAATCCTCTGGGCAACCTGTTGTAATGTTTCAAAACCCTCACAGAAAAGAACATCTTCCTAATATCTTAACAAGCCTGCCCTCTTTAAGTTTAAAGCCAGAAACTTGTCATATCACTACATGCCCACATAAAAAGTCCCTCACTTGTATCCCCTTTAGGTATTGGAAAGGGCTCTAGTCTCCCCAGAGCCTTCTCTTTTCCAGGTTCAACAACTCCAACTCTCTCAGCCTGTCTCCATGGCAGAGGTGCTCCAGCCCTCTGATCATCTTCATGGCCTTCTCTGGACCTGCTCCAACCATCCATGCCCTTCTAATATCGGAGACCCCAGAGCTGGATGCAGCACTGCAGGTGGGATTTCACCCGAGTGGAGTAGAGGGACAGAATCAGCTTCCTCGATCTGCTGGCTCTGCAGAACTGCTGATGAGGGGAGAGGAGGGGAAGGGGGAGAGGAAGAAATCAGTTTTCATCACATTTCTTATTTCAAGCACCTCTGAGAAATTCCCACTCACTCTTTTTCTATATTTTGCCTGAATCTGTTCTTCACTGGATTATCAGCCATTAATATTTTAATCCAAAAAAATGGAATAGATTTTTTCTGTTTTCTCAGAATTGCAGATCCAACTTATAGAAAAATGGCTTATCCTACTTCTAGCAAAGTTAACAGTAGCTCTGTAACTGACCTTGGTGAGAGTGCAATTAAGCCCTTCATTGCTGAAAATCTGTGTCTACTTTATACAATGTGGTTTTGATTTAAATTCCAATAAACACATGTTTTTACAGGTATGTCTATGTATATTAAAATGTGAAAAAGTTGCATTCCAGTGTGAATGTATTGCATATTTATGGCATTCCTATGATTTTTATTTATTCTCTAATTTTTTTGAGCATTTGGAAAAGTTAGTTATAATAATAGCTGTTTTCCCTGAGAAAAGCTTACAAAACCAATATATAATTTCAGCATTTCCCAATTAAATGTATTTTAAAGCTTCTAACTACAATGCCCTCTTATTCCCATTTGCAGATCTATTACATCATGAAATGAAATAGCACTGCATTAAAAATGTACGCAGTCCTGTTATCCAGCTCATAACTTCCTAACACTTCTTCCAGGAATAACTCTGATAACCACCAACGAAAAATGTTGTTTGCCATTTCATTTTTCTTCCCCAAAAGCAAAGCTGATGGGAAAAAAAAATCCCTTAGACAACAACATCTGCAGCACAATCTGTCATCCAATTCCTTCAGTCAACAAACAACAAATAACTCGCTGTCCAAACTGAATCATCAAGGTGTATAAAGAGCAGCTTGCACCCAAGCACTTCTTCCTGCACATTGCTCATACAGTCACAGAATCATTAAATCATTAAGGTTTGAAAAGACCTCCAAGATCATCGAGTCCAACTGTACATCACTGAGATGAAACACTCAGCTACTAACCCTCTTCCATTTGTCAGTCTCTTGTTTTGTTGTCTGTTTTAGGATGGTCTTTAGCTTTGTGCTGTCCTTTTGCCATACTTTCCTTTTAACTCCTGATAATTCCTGGCATACTACTTGTTTTCTGCTGAGCCATGGTTAAGGGTGGTTCAAGCTGTCCTGGCACTCTGGATTGGGCTTGAACTGGTGTAATGTCCATACATATCCTAAGTTAGTACCTGACTGAAGAAAAGGGTGTTTCTGTGCAAAAGAAACAGGGGTGGCCACTGCCAGTCCAGGAAACACAGTGAAGAACTGTTAGACAAAGGAAGGTAAAGCTAGATGTTCAGTGAGGGGACACGGTCCTGCCCTCTCAGGGGGACCAGTGGTAAAATTGCTTCGGCTGTGGATGTCAGCAAACCACAGAGTGATGTTCTGGGATCAAAACATCTCTGAAGCAACATAGCCCAAGCCATTGTCATCTCCTGAGAAGAACTCTCCTCATGGATCTGGAAAAATGAGCTGAGGGTTTTCTGTGAGGAGGCAATAGGTTGCCCAGAGCTGCTATTTTATCAAACACTTCTTGTCTTGACATGACTTAATAAATAGGTCTCTGAAGGGTAGCAACAAAGTGTTTTGACTCAGACATGCATGAACAAGAAAATTATTGCCTGTGAGGTAAAAAAGCTCACTTGTATACCACACAGATCTGTATTGCAACATGTGCTTTTTCACTGGACGGGAACAGACTGTCACAATATGTATGTGGACTAGACTCTCAGAAAAGCCCCTTGACATGTTAATGTTAAATGTTGAGCTTTTCACTTACGTTTAGTCAGCGGTTTTTGATACCTCGTTCATATGACAGTGCTTCCAGAAACTCATTCCAAATTGGTATATCATGAATCTGCAGAAGACCTTAGAATCTACAAAGACTTTGCAAGACATCTATTAGTTTTCCTGGCCTTATATTAGGCATCCAATCCTTCATACCTTCCTTTAACACCCAAAGCTTTCCCCTAGCAGCAGAATCTTTGCGATAATCAGGTTTAACATTTACATTACAAACCCAGGGAACTCACTTTCCTCCATATGGCATTTGTGCACTTCTGCCTGGGCATGTTCAGTGAACCTGTTACTTCAAGATCTGATTGCATGTACCCACTTCATTTTTTATGCTCAGTTGCTCACTATAATTAAAACTTAAAGCTACCAGGGTGATCTGGGCAGCTCAGGAACTAAATTTTTTCTGTAATGATTAAAAAGGTCCAATAGCCAAGAAATTTTATGCAGCCACCACTGTTTGACTTAACAGGAGAATTAGGGTCCTAAACACCTCTGAAGAAACTGAAATATTTGAGAATATGAATCTTGGTGTGCCTGCACTCAGATTTTATAGAAATTTAGGTTGACAGATTTTTGTGTCTCTTCCCCACAGGTAACACTAAGTAACATATTTATCTTAATATATAGCTAATATTGTAGACTGTGAGTGATACAGAGGTTGGGTTTATGAGTCATACTTTCAGTTTAATGTGATCACTTCTAAACAGTTCTTATTCGACTCAAATAAACGATCAGGTTTCTGTTTACACACTTTAAACTCATAATGTTTATATACTAGCTGCAATCTAATAAGATTGTTATTGTCAATTATAATTAGAAAATAACTACTGTCTTATTCCCATCCTAAGTGGCATTGGTGTTGCATATAAATTATAGGTGCTTATTGAAATTCAGCTGAAGTTTTCCTGGAGTTCTAAATTATCTGTCATATAACTTACCAAAGGAACAAATTCAGAAATATTTAAAAACTATGTCTTCTCATTTGACTGCAGCTCCTTCTATTTGTGATCTTAGTTTTAATCTTGGTTTCCTTCATCTGTTATGCTCTGGACAGTGGCCATTAATTGTAGATAATGCAGTGAATCAGAAAAAAAACCCCAAGAAATTACAGGGTTTAACATCAGTCTGAAAGAGATTCTGCTAAAACCAATTTCTTGCCTTCCCTGACAGTAATTAATATATTGACTTTCAGCACTAGTAAAATAAGGAGTCGTGAAATGGGACTGTATCCTAAAAAACCCCATCATTTATGAAAACTGCAGTATTTAGCTGAATATCTACTAAGTATCAAATTACTTCAGCAAGATGGAAATTACCTCTGATCCCAGGAAGGTGCCTAGGAAGGGAGTATGCACCACTTAAATCTGAAAAGAAGTCCTATATGCATCTGAAATGATGCACAGACCATGCTAACCCTCTGAGGGCAGGATCAGCTTCAGCAAATTAAGCACATTAAGGCCTCACTGTTTTTTCAAATTGTTGCAATTAACTTATTTTATCAAATTAATAAGTATAGAAATAAATACAATTAAAAAAAAGCTGCCACATTTCTGATGCTGATATATTTTGACAGTTGTTGGTTAGCAATTAGAAGCAATGTACTCAGTTGTAACAGTTCTTGAAAGGGCATCTGTAATTATAGATGTGTTTGTAGAAATCAAGTAAGGAAATTACTTTATAAATGATGCAGGAGGAAACAGTCTTTTGGGAGGTTTCTAAAATCTATAGATTAGTGAGGCGGAGATGAGCCTGCCCATAATGTTGCACTGTATTTATCTCTAGAACTATTTTACTGCATTTTTGTTATGATGAAAACCTATCTTTCAAAACTGAGGAGAGCCAGGGAAATACATTTTCTTTATATGTCTGCATTAATATTCTTTTTTTTTATTCTTTCTTCCTTTTTCCTTGTCTTCCTTTCACCCCTCTAATTCTGATTGCTGGGGAACCTGATGAAGTGAGAAAACACTATTAAATTACTAAAATCTGTCACAGAGAAGATGATCTGCCCACTACCTGGTATTGTGGGTTTAGAAAGAGAGAAAAGAGGGGGTTTGATAGCTGTAGAGATACACAAGTTTCTGGGAGCAGTGAATCAAGCTGGTGAAGTATTGAAGCAAAAGCAAGGCATTTCTGTGCAGTATCTGGAAATGAGTATGGGATCCTGGATGAGGATGGTTTTGTGTTTTGTAGGATATACGAGATAAGGAGTTGGGGGATTATGTGGGATTGTGGTTACCTGAAATTTAGAGGACATGGAGTCAGGCAAAGGAAATGAAAAATAAGGATTTCAATAGTGTTTGAGTCAAGATAGTGCTGGCTTTTTTGAGGTTTAGAGAAGAACATTGGGACTTTGAAACATAATAAGGGATCTGGAGGAGGCAATTTGTATTATATTAGCTCTACTATCATAAATAATGAGGATCAGATTTAGTCTGGATACACAGAACCAGATGGCAAAAGCCATGTTTGCCTTAAAGAGGAGCTTGCCAACACAAAAAGCGTAACAACAGGAAGGAAAAAGGAAGGGCAGGCAGTAATCTAATGTATTTTCATAGTCTAATTGTATGCTCTGTGTATCTGTCTGTCCTGCTACCCTTGCTAAAAAGCCACCTTCCTGACCCATGGAAATCGTGACACACTGGGAAAAATCATGTGTTTTCCATGGCAAAGACTGTATGGTGAGGACTCAGGGGCATGGTTGTTCCGGGCACCAGAAGGTATCAACAGTTTTGAATCATATTTGCCTATAAAGAGGAAGCTTATGGCCTAAGAGTACACATAAACTCCTGTGCTTTAAAGAGAAGTTTTCTCTTAATCTCCTCGGGGCTCTGAACTGCTCAAAATGAAAAACTGGCATCTAAACTAAAGGCAAGCAAAATACACAAAACTACCTATACTTCCACAGTGAAATAATATAAATTTGACTTATATTTACTGTTCTGAATTTATCTAGAGAATACACTTTCCCATTTAATAAAGAATTACTTAGTGACTAAAAGAAACAACTGAAGTAAATAAAAGCTATAGACTTAAGTGCTTACAGTTGTTAAAGAATTGCTCATTTGAAGAGCAGCTAACAGCTTGGAAAGCCTCCTCTCTCTTATAGTGCTTTTTAGGGAGTTCAAAGTGACCCTCTGCACTCCTAAGACTTTGTCCTTGCTCTGATCTTCTGCAGAGTGTCTCTAAACAGTATGTGCTTGCAGGTCACATTTATCCACCATGAGTTACTCATTTACTGTAGCCAGGTATGCAGGGAGATATTTGTCATTCAGTTGTTGCTAAAGCCCCCAAAGCTTTCTACTAGAACTTAGAACTGTAAAAAGAACCAGTCCACCACAAGCAGACTCCATAAAGTGTAGTTAAGGTTTCCATGTGGATGTTGAGTAATATACCCTAAAATACACTGATAACTTTGAGAGGATTCCTGTGGGGAACCTTTCCATATGCGTTAGCCAGGTGCTGCTTTTCAGGAAGAGCTTGAATTTTATCTCCCACTCACTGAAACTTTTTGAAATCCTCTGGTGTATCAGTTGTAGGCAAGCACCATTTTAGTCTTTTTCTTTGATAATGAGAAATTTCATACAGCTTTGGATAATGAAGACAATCAGGTGCAGCATTTCTCTGTAAACAAACTTCTATGTATGAAAGTGAACAATATCCCTCAGATATGGGGGGAGACCTTCCCCCCTCTTTGTTGTTCCGTAGGATATGATAGGCAGAAGGGAGAAGGCACCAGTGCCAACAGGCATCAGAGAAAAACTCTTCATGTTTAGATATGGCTATTCTTGGGCTGCAAGCACAGTGTCAGCTGGAGCTGCTGGTGCCCTTAGAGAATGCGGATCCTGGCACATAGTATCACTAACACCATTCAGCAGCAGTACCCAGGCAGTGTCCTTGTTTTCTTCAAGGCTAACTCATATTCAAAAAGTGGACAGGCAGTGCTGTGTGCTCTGTACTGCTTTCAGGTTGTTAGAGAATAGCAGAGTCCTTGGGCTGACAGGTTTGACTGATTTAATTGCACTGGATCATCATATATCTCAGCCTTACACCAGCAATCTGGTATCCATGAAAACAAAGAGGTTCAAATTAAATTCTTGGCTGAAAGGATAAATCTCACTTTAAGGAGAAATCAGCACATAAGATTTATTTTATTCACTATGCAAAGCCCAACAGTTAAATACTACATTAAACCAGAGAAATTAGTCCTTCTTTTCCTGAGAAGGCTTTTCAGGGCATTGGTCACCTTTATCTGTGTCTTTACAATAGCAAGGGCATGGCATATACAGGAACACGAAGCCTGAAGATCCTAATGAGTCTTCCTTGAAGTGGATGGTCTTTTTCAAAGTCTGAAAGATCACAGAATAGGATCATAGAACTGCATTTTGCTTCCTCTTAGACCAGCCTTTACAGAAAGTATTGTTATATTTCACATCTGTTAAAATGAGGCCCAAGTAGCTCTCGTAACAGAAGTTCTAATTCGAATTTTCAAGCTTTCTTCAAGGACCCCTTGTGCCTTCATTCCTGCACACACAATCACAATTCTTAATAACATTCATTTCTTACATATAATTAGGAAATGTTGTTTCATTAATAACCACACTCTAAACCTTAGAAATAGTAATGGTCCCAGGGCAGAGTCCTTATGAATCTTTCCTATGAGAAATGGATGAGACAGATGGGGTTGCTCAGCCTGGAGAAGAGAAGGTTCGGGGCAGAATTTATTGTGGCCTTTCAGTACCTGAAGAGGCTCCAAGAGAGCCGGAGAAGGACTTTTTCCAATGGCATATGGTAATGGAACAAGGGGCAATGGCTTTAAACTGAAAAAGGGTACATTGAGATTGGATACTGGGAAGAAATTCTTTACAATGAGCATGGTGAGGCACTGGAACAAGTCGCTCAGCGAAGCTGTGGATGACCCATCCCTGGAAGTGTTCAAGGTCACATTAATGGCCCTTTGAGAAACCTGGACTAGTGGAAGGTGTAGCGTGCCTGTGGTGGAGGGCTTGCAACTAGATGATACTTAAGGTCCTTTCCAACACAAACCATTCTATGATTCTAAGTTTTGCTAAATAGCCCTCAGGTTGTCATTTAAATGTTGGGCATTCAAATTTAGACAGTGGCACTTATTAAATTATAGAAGAGATCTTTCATATTTGATTGCCTGCAGACAGGGAGACAAATATTTAATCTATGTCATACTGAACAACCATATTTCAAGGGTAATCCTGGATTCTACATTGCAAGTATGTTGCTATGGAAATGCCAGTGAACTTGAGCTGTAGATTTTAGAAGGAAGGAACATGTATCTTTGTTTACTTAATATTTTCTTTGGTCAAACAGTGACTCCAGATTGCACACAAATCTGACAGACACACTGAAGAAAAAATTCATCTAGAATCAAAGTAATTATTTATACCAGTAGTTCAGATTTATTAAGTGGTCTATGTATTTGAACTCCCCAACATTAGATAACTTAGATCACTGTGTTTGGTTCAATGATCTGATCTCTTTTTCTCCTAACCTGTCACTGGTAATCTAAAATCATCATTTTTATTTACCTAATAAATCCAGCACAGGAAGATACACATCAATCAAAACCACCAAATTATTCTTATTTCAATACCTCTCCTTTAAGTCCTACTCTTTCCCTGAGGCCTTTATTCCTGTACACTGAATTCCTTTCCCTCATCAGGCTTTTAATACTTAATCTCATTTCATTTCAAGGGTATGAAAACTTTCCTCCCACCTATATTACTGAAAAATTTGCTTTCTCTTTGTATGCCTTTTCAGGTCTCTCCTCTAAAATTTCCTGGTTGTCTTAAAATTATCATGGATCCATATAGCTGATAAACCTTCATTTCAGGAAAGGAGGCAACTTATTACTGTTGTTGCATTACTATAAATATGTGTTTAAATCTTTTCTTACAATTTTGTTATGAGGTTTAGAAGTTGCAGTCTCTGAAAAAGAAGTAAAAAGAAACATAAGGAGAAAAGATGAAGAGAAGAAAAAGTCATATCTGAGATGAAGACTGCAGTCTAAAATAGACGGAAGGGACCAGTCCCTGATGCAGACTTTCTTTATTAAGGGTGTTATCACAAATAACAGTCAAAAAGGTTGCGCTGTTTGAAGGGGCAAGTCTAGAAGAGAGTACAAGGATGAAATGGTTTTGCCGCCCTCCTTGTTTCCATTATTCTACCACAGGATGAAAGCACAAGAGTCCTTACATAGTGATCCTTTCATGATCTTCTCAAACTTGAACCTATGTGGTATAAAACTATTGAACATAACCGGGTACCCACTTCTTCTCTCCCCTTTTGCCACTCAAATAAACCACTTAGCAGGGTTCAATTTGCAGCAGGACTGCAGGTAGAGTCTAGGCAGATCCTACCGCAGGACACAAAACCCCTTTCAGAATTTCTCAGGACAGTCATTCCCATACATCCCTGCTGGGCACCTGGCAGAGGCTGGGTCCCACCCAACGTTTTTGTCGTACCACAGCCTCCATCTCCTGGCTGGAGCACACCACACAGTTCTGCCTCTGCTTCCAGTGTGAGGTAGTCTGTAGGGGGGCCCTGCTTTCCTTGTGAACTCTAAAGGCGTCTGCAGGACTGGGGAGTTTACAGAGTTGGGGACTTACATTTAGTTCTGTTTCCACTATAATTCTGATGATCTGACCCAGGGAGCTCCTTTATGTCTTCATTCTTTATTTCACAATTTATGGTATTTAACAAAGCAAGCTATAACAAGAAGACAATACGTGTCAAATATAAGTCTGGAAAACTGTTGGGACAACACCACAATGCAGCTCTAAATCACTCGTAACATACAGTGTAACAAAGGCAAAACCCCACGGAGCACTGTATGTCTCTGGCGTTCCATAGACTTCTCCACTTTGAAGGACTAAGCCTGGAATGGGCACGCAGCCATGAATCATTCATGCACCATTACTTATGATCTGGGCTGGAGGTGACAAGTGGAGACAATAGCCAGGCCCTATTTTCCTTTCAGACATACAATGGAAAACTCTGTTCCAGCTCCAAATAATATTCACTTTAGGTTTCACATAGTAATTGCTCATCATAACTTCACAGCTCATTAGCAGAAGCATTTTCTTTCAAACTTCATTGTATTGTTCTTTTTTCATGGAACTGTAATATACAATGTCATGGAGAAAATGGAAAGAGAGACATGGTATAGTTATATAGGGCCACCCAACAGAGAAAGATTTTTTTGTGAATGTAACATCTATAATTAAGCTATCAACCCACCTAAGAGAAATAAAACTGAGTCTTTTAATTAGCTTCTTGAATAGCAATAAATGCCTCATTATTCTTAACCATATCAAGCTGAGAACATTATTAAAGTCTGAAGAAATAATGAACAACATGACAGGAAACACATTAGAGCACATGCAGGAATATATTCGCCTACTAAGAGATCTGCATAAATATCCTTATCATTGTTATCAAGGAAGACAAAAGTACTAAAGGAGAGAATGGACACAAAGGACAGTAGAGGCAAAGACACAAAGACATAAAGAAAATGATACGAAGTCAGAGGTAGGGGATATATTTTTTGGTATTCCATGCTGTTGAACACTCAAGACTTCAGCTGCTCTGCCAAAAGTTGTATAAGCTGGCTGAGTGGACTGGCCTGTATTTGCTCTCAGTATGGTTTTTTTTAAACTTCATTGTGTCAGCTTTGGCTCCTATGCTTTGCCTCTCTGAGGTATTTAAAGGGAGAGCATGCCTCTCCAGAAACTGTGGAACAAAAGAGTTCAGAGAGGACTTTTGGACAAATTTCTCTGCCCTGAGTCTGTAGGGAGCATGAGTAATCTTTACAGGCTTTCAGAAATCCCTTGGCTAAAGGGAGGTATTATTCTCTCTCTTTAGAAATAATGCCAAGAGCACAGAAATCCTTTCACAGCAGGGAAAACTGATGGTATATATCTGATCATTTATAGCTGGATATGTTATCTCACAATCCCAAACAAAGAATGTTCTGAAATTCAGATCCAGAGAAGCCTGCATTCCTGTCTTTGAACTAAAGCTCATCTGTAAGCCATTCCTACCCACCAAACTCATTAATTTCAACTATATTTAAACACATGTGTAAAGAGCTGCACTGCTGTGGGCTGGAGCATCTTCTGGATGGATCCCACTGGATCATAGACTTACCATCAGATCCAGTCTTGATCGTGTTGCTGGAGCAGGTAGACAGTGGGAATTTCACACAACTTTCCCTCTTCTAATGTTGCAGGAAAGAAGAGGAGAGAAGGTGATCAGCTCCAGGGCCATAATAGTGCTTGCCTGAGCAAGCACTAAGGCACCTCTGCACTGACAAAGGTAGGAGTAAAGGCAGGGAGTGAGGGGTTAATTTGTCTCTCAGAGTGGTGTCCTTGGCCCTTTGCAAACTCTTCCTTTTAATCGGATATTTTGAAACTGAAAAGACAAAGAGCTAAAACTTTTAAAGGTGTAGAGGAAGCAAAGCTATCCTATTTTCCATTCACAGAACCACTGAATTCTGGTAAAACATCACCCAGAAGAAATTTGATCAAAAACTTACTTCCCAGTGTGGTGTTTGTCAACTTCTGCTCTGGATTTTACACTGCCCCTAATCAAAACAATAACAGACCCTACCTCCTAATCACATGAAACTATATCTGTTCTTTCAAGTTGAAAAGAGGAGTATTTTGGTGTTTACCATTGGCATTTTTGCCTGTGAGACAGAGACATTTTGAGACAATAACTTTAGAGCAATTATGTGTGCTCCAGTCATGTCTGTTAGATTTCCAGTTTTCTCTGTCGTCCCTGCATTTATTTTTTTAAGAAGCTCTGCAATTGTATATATTTAAAAGGCAGTGATTTCAATAAATGCTTCATAAAGTTCGAACAATTTGTCAAAACATGATCTTCATTCCTAATTAATGTAATGGGATAGAACTGCTAATGTATCAAATTTCATGCTTTTGATCCCAAAGGGGATCAGGAGATGAGGAGCTCTTGAAATAAAGATGTGATTCATTATCTGAAGCACAAAATGGAAATAATCAGATTCATGAAAATGAATTGTGAAGACAGTATATGCTGAAAAACAGGTACCATGAGATGAAAAGCTTGAAATGTGCCTGTAATTAGCAGAAAGAAAGGGCTGATTCTGAAAAATATACTATCTAGTTTTATTTATTAATCTTTAGCAATTAGGAAACACTGGTGTTACTTTATTTTTTTCCGCCTTGAACATGAAATGTGCTGTCTTGCTCTTTTTCACATCCTAAAATGGCACAAGCATATCCTTATATTCTGCAGAAGAAATTCGCCACAGAGAATTTAATCTCTCCTGCATTCTTGGCATTTTGCATTCCTTTCAGCAATGACTTTGCTGCAGTTTCTCTTCTGCCATATACTCTACCATCTTTAGTGTCTGTAGTTGAACTACTACACTGCTTAGAAAGTCTGCATTTTCCAAGCCATGGAGTCACATGAATAAGTGTCTCAGCACTTTCTCCTCACTGTCATTCAGAATGAGAGTACAGGGTTTTCCTCACACTTCCTCACAAGACCTCCTATGGAAGCTTTTCAAGATAATGATTATCAGCCATTTTCAGGAAAGAAACTAAATACCTTCAAGACAATAAGAGAGTGTGTGATTTCTAAAATGCCATAGTATTTACCTTTGTGAGTTAGAGTGGATCAAAGCAACTAAAACTGAACACTGAAGATGAATGACTTTAACTCTTTGGACCCTTGAACTGGTAAGACTGAGGCTTTTTATCCAAGTCTGCTGGGCAAGTGAGGTCAATGGGATTCTTACAAAACAAAACCTTTTGCTCCTGCAATCTTTTTTTTCCTTCTTCTTTCTTTCTTTCTTTCTTTCTTTCTTTCTTTCTTTCTTTCTTTCTTTGTTTCTTTCTTTCTTTCTTTGTTTGTTTCTTTCTTTCTTTCTTTCTTTCTTTCTTTATTTCTT
>JAOXXN010000395.1:146567199-146579933 GCA_026770055.1 Myrmophylax atrothorax
CTGAGTGCCATGATCTGGTAAATGGACTGGAGTTGGACCAAGGGTTGGACTTGATGATCTCGGAGGTCTTTTCCAACGCAATTGATTCTATGATTCTATGATTCTATGATCCAGCTCAGTGTGTATAACACTGCAGAGACACACCTGCTTTTATACATTAATGTTGCTTTTTTATAGCTGGTTTTCCAAAATCCCTCACTCTGACAACACTGCTCATGAATGGCAGACATAAAGCAAAGCCATGTCACCCAGATGGGGTAAATGTGCCACTTATGCCTCAGGTTCAAAAGCAATGACTTTAACTTGATGTGTGATAGTTCACAGGGACACAACTCCTGTTTGCTAAATCATGACTGAGTTTTCCCCATACCAGCATTGTGTGAATAAGTTCAAATGAAGTGAAATTAAATAAGCTGACCGAGAAGGGATGGAAAAACACAGGTTTGGCTGACTGCTCTGACACATGGACCCAAGGAGAGCAGGTGATGAGAATGGGACGCTTCTTCAACAGCAGAGAACCTCAGATTAGCTGAAAGTAACCACAGACCACTAGACACCAATTTCAAGTGCTTTCACCTCTAAGAAATGTCAGTTTAGGGGAAGAAAAAAGGGTTTGTGAGTCATTCTCAAAAAGGTTTGCCATCAATTCACAGCTATGTTTTGCCTTGACAGTAAGTACATGGTGCAGAGCCTTGCTTGCATTTCTGCTGCACTTTAAAGATCAGCAGTTTGATTAAAGTCATTACAGGGTACCACACTCTTTGTGTGGAAAAACCTGCAGACCTCCCACAGGAATGAGCCTTCACTCAGCTCCTCCTGGTGTCCCAGCATAACAATTATTCCACTGTTGTGATCTCTATAGAAGACAAATATTTAATGACTTTTGATAGACACTTCAAACTCTATCTCTTTGATCCACATTTGTGATTCACACTCCCTTCCTTCCTTTCATACTTTCATACCAAAGGGGAAAAACTGCTTCCTGGCAGGTTTACAGGTTCTAATAAGTCCCTCAATTCCCTCACACCAGAACTCATGGCAGTAGCAAAAAGAGTGATTGCTCTTTCTGATTTTTTTTTCCAGTACTTCTGGCCCATCTGAGGCAGGGCTTCATGGGAAATCCAGGACAGCTGGAAGTCTTAATATGTCAGAGTATGAAATATCATATCAAAGGCAAAATAACAGCTTTTAATTGTATGTTTGTTTTTTTTTCACATTTCTACTTCCCCCAGCAGTCTCTTCACACATAAAGCTTCTTTATGATCCCACAAATCCCTCAGAGGGAAATGAACATCCTGTCACTAAATCCTTTACCAATGGGTGTGCGGCTACCAGATATTGTCTCACTCCTTCTTCTAAATTGGAGGAGTTAAATCCAGCCTCTTTTTGTGAGGCTGCCTGGCAGGAGCCAGTGGGCAGCTGAGATGCTCTGCAGGAGGTGGGAGAGACCAGTGGTCTCAGTGGATCACTGGTCTTCTGGGGAAAAAGCTGCAAGGAATCTTCTCACAAATGGGAGGCAGTGAGGCAGCAATTCCTTCTCTCAGCTCTGCAAGTGGCCAGGGATTAGGGCTGACATGGCCTGATTCAGTGTGTTTCAGCTCCGCAGCACATTCAGTACAACTTGGCATGATAAAGCTGTAGCTTCCCTTGGCACTGAGAGCCAACCACTGGGTCTTGTCAGGGACAAAGCATTTGAAATGGTACCCAGCTCCGTCTCTGCATTGTATATTCTCCTAAGGAAGTATAAAACTTTTATGCTCTATGGCACAACCAGATGTAGAAACATGATGGTATCAGTTATCTGAGAGGAAATGCATTGGAATTGGAGGTGCAGATGTGTTAGTAATTGCTCTAACAGCTCTAAACTCCTTATCATTTTCAGATAAGACTGGAGACATTTATTACTATTTTCTCTTGAGAAACATATTTCAATATAATAATTCAGTCCATTCTTTTAAGTTTGCCATCCCCTTTCTGGCACTTTCAAGAACCTGAAAGAATATTGCCAAGTGGGCCATGGTGGGTTGACATCTGAGAGCCTTGGCTTTTCCCTTAACTCTTTGTCTGTCTCAGGCAAAGCTTAGGCTTTGCTCCTGAAGGTCACAAGGAAGATGTGACCTACATAATTTCTCATGGCACTATGTGTAAAATCCTGCCATGATTGAGAAGTGTTTGCATCCATTGTTAATGATGATGCTAATTCAGATCACTTCCTTTAAGAATGAAAGCTGAGGTGAAAATCTAGATCTGAAGATACAAAATGTCTGCTCTCAGAGAAACTTTGATGATTGAAATGTCCTCTTTGATGTAAAAGGGTTTGTCTTGACAGCCTAGGTCTGCTCCAGCTCAGATTTTAAAGCCTTTTCACTGTCTTTTCCTGATATTCTATGAGCAATTTACCTGAATCAGCTGAAGAGGCTAAGATTAAATTTTTATTAAAATCACTGTTCCCTGTCTCCAAAAAAATGAATGAGGACAATTTTTATGTTGGCCACATTTAATCAAGGGCTTCATATTCAGTACACAGGCCCCAGATGAGTCTTCCTGGGAGAGGCAGAATATTCCTCCGAGCTCTAATTCTTTTTTACAGTTTCCCTACTCTGCTAGAGTTCACAGAAGGTGCCAGTCCAGCTGTCTCTAAAGACAGCAGAGCAAAGGTAGCAGTAATTTAATTGCCCAAACCATGCCTGTGTACAAGCCACAGAGCAGAAGCAAATCCCACTTCCAGCACATCCTGGGGAGAGCTTGATCTCAAGCTTAGGCAGGGGGACTTTCTGCACCAGATTTCAGCACAGCCCTAGCCAGAGCAAGGGAATTTTCCACTACAGTCTGTGTCTTGTTTGATGTAGCTGGTCCTGCTCCATCCCTGCTTCACTTTGCTGCAAGAGACACTTTGTCTCCAACCTGAGTTTCCCTTCTCCCAGTGAGCTGAAACAGTGAGCCTCAAAATCTGCCTTATTTTTGGGCAGAAAACTGATAAAATAGTTGGAGCCAATGATGGTCATGTCTCATCTCTGCTCCATCATTCTCTTCCCAGCACACTAATCTTCTGCTCTTCATCCATCTAGGTTTTGGCAGCTACAATATTGTCTTTTCCCACTGCTCTGGCTACATTTTTGGTACCTTGCTCCACTCTCTGTACCACTTTTACAGGAAATGATGGATAGATCCTTGCTCCACTATTTATCCTCAACCATTCTGTACAGCTCTTTCCTCTCTCTTTACTCCCTCTCATTTCTAGTCCTTTCTTTGTCTGTCTTCTTCCTGGCACTTGTCTTACTGGTCCTTTGCACTGGAGTAGCATCATCATTTTAAACACCTCTGTTCTCCTCTCTCAATCCTCCTTCCACCTCCTCCCTCCTTCCTCCACTGCTTTTTTTCAGTTTTACACTAAACATTCTTCTCCTCCCTGACTTTCTCTTGGCTAAAAAATAGTGTTTCTCTTTGGGAAACAGCCTTCCTCTGAACAATATGGAGGAATAAAGCAGCTTTATTGCATTAAAAAATTAGCAATGGTTTGGAGAATTATGTGTTACACCTCCACTCCCAGCCACCTGTTTACTCCTTCTCTCTGTTACTGAAAATTGGAAACATTTCAGTTCATCTGGCAACTTGGATAGACAGGTTTTTTAAAAGGTGGAAAAATGTGATAGTAGTTCTGTCATTGAAAAAAAATCCTACAAGAAATCATTTAAACTATATATTTGCCATGACAATTTTTCTTTGCATAAAATACACATATACAAAAAGATGCATGAGTACATAAACATGCAGATATAATTAAGAAAAAGAAGAGGCAGTACTCAATTGCCCTTTTTTATTTGTTTACAATCACTCATTCTGACAGCATGTGGTCTAAGTTATTTTTATGGGGTTTATCACCCCTTTCCTTGACTCCTCTTTGTTCATTATCACAGATTTTATATTTGTCTCATTTAGACTATGACACTAAAGGAGCATGAATTGCCTTTCTCAGTCTCCACAAATTGACAGATTGCATCTGGATGCTCAGGAGTATATGACAATAAACTTATATTTATCATGTTGCACATACATATATATACACACAAATAACAAACAATAAAGGAGGAGATTGTTTGTAAATGACTCAGCCTGTCCATCCAGAACACCAGCAAGAGTCCAAATATTTCACATTACTCTGGCTATGAAGTCCCCTGATGCAATCCTGCGCTTGAACATGTGCTTAATCTTAGAAGTATTACGGTGACAGTCAGGGTACATAAAACACAGTGGAAGTTAAACATGTGCTTAATTGCTTTCCTGAAATATGACCTCCAATTTAAAACCAGCAGACTAGAGGTGGAAAGCACAGTAACCCCTATTCATGCTCCCCAACCCTGTCATTTTAAAAAGTGCGCCTAAGGAGGAAAAAAAACAATTCATAAGAGATCTGTGTGGGTTTTTTCACAGCTACTTGGTAGGAAAAGTGTAAGGAATTCCCAAATGTGTGACTAGGCTTGCAGGAAGTGATTTTCTAAAGCAAATGAGCTACCTCAAATGGATTAGGCACAGGCAACGTGTATTCCTATATCTGAGGTGGATATGATGGAAATAGTATATCCAAAAAGGCACATCTGATGTGTTTCTGAGTTAGCAGCTGAAGCTTTTCTTTAGCCTCCGGTGATTTATTCAATAACAAGCTGTTAGGCTCAGACAAAAAAAGGATATGAAAATAAAGTGTCTCAAGAAAGGTCAGATGATCACCAACCAGCAGATATAACACAATGCAAAGTTACTTGTCTAGAGGTGAATTCACTGACCTATGGTTTCATTTGCTTGATTCCTAAGAGGCGATTTCTCTTTCCCTCTTCATCCTAGACATATGCAGTCAAGTTAATTTGTCAAAGTTCCGTGTTGTTTGCTTCTTCACAAATAAGCTCTGCATTTAGAAAAACAGCTTCTCCTTCCTCAAGGTCTTAAGCCTCAGGGTCAAAATAAGGATCAGCTTTCTGTGTTGTTTGTTTGTTTTTGTTTTTTTTTTAATTTTCTTAAGAGTAGGCAAAAGGGACTTGAGCAAAGACTTTTTTTGAACAGCTTTGAAATGCAGTCAATTTATAGAATCCTGAAAAAGCATGTTTATTTCTGCACAATTCAATGTACTTATGGTACAGACTGTGTCCAGTGGTAAAGGCAGGTTTTCAAAAGCACAAGGACCGTGTTGCTCCATCTGTGTTGTTTTCCAGAGAGGGCACAGCCCAGCACAGAGCCAGGAGCTGCAGTTCCTACAGGGGTCTGCAACTGCTGCTCATGGTGACATCCAGAAAGGAAGTTTGTTACCCACTGATGTAGGAAGAGACATCACAACCTTGAGGAAAAGAGACTGAAATCTGCTTCTGCTGCTATTTCTGTTGGGTGGGCTAATGGTTTGACCACCTATTTCTTATACTGAGTGAGTGGGCTGTGTTATTCCCTTTTCCTCATAGCTCAGTGCCCCTAAGAGACAAGGGTCCTTATTCAAGCAGAATAACCAATTTGTCCTTCTTGGACCTTCTCTGTCAGTTGCAAATTAGATTAATGGAGGCACAAAAGAGGCAGAGAAAGGGAAGAAGGACATACACCAAATACAAGAAAAACAAGAATGGGAGAAAACACAGGAATGTAAAAAACTGCAGGATCTCAGCAGCTACAAGTCTTCCTAAAAATGAGATAGGAATAGGAATGTGTATTAGGTGTTACAGAGATGGACAAAACCATTACTAGGTATCTTGCCAAACCCCTGAACACAGGAAACAAAATTATTACACTGAAGAGAAATCCTAACACACACCATAAAACCTGAGTAAGGTTAATTGCATCCTGTAAAATGATATTTTTAGGAGTATGATTTAAGCATTCTAGACTAAGCTGGACTTTGCCCTTTAAGACATACTTTTCCTTGTGCTTCTTTCTCATTACATGCTCCTAAGTAAAAGAAGGTAAAACTTTCTCATGGCGTTATGAAAAAGATATCTTTTTTTCATGAGGAAGGAAAGGAGAAGGTAAGAGGAAGAAACAGGTGACTCTTGTTTCATTTAAACCAAAAGTAAGCTTTGTTTGGGGTGCAGGCTTTCTTTCCTAGTTGCTTTATGAAACTATACAAACAAAATGATGGATCACAGGCTCCAGGCTGTTGGGGGTGATAGTGCAGGCTAATAGCGATAACACTACAGTACAGTAGATTGTGGAGATGCCTTGTTACCCACTCAACAGTCCATTCACTTAAATTTGTTGATATAAGAAGGTGTAGAGAAAATCTTCTGATCTTTAATGGGCAAGCACTTGGTCAGAGGGCAAAAGGAATTTTAACTGAAGTGCATAAAACATATGCTCTGTCCCATGATAGCTGTATACCTTTAACTGAAAGGAGAAAAAGAAATGTTTTGATTGTAAAAGTAATCAATAGGACAGTTAAGATCAAGGCACAGGCTGTGAGGGGTTTGATCAGTGTCTAAAGTCTGTTAGGATATGCCTACTCTATGAGTTTTTTCACTTGCTGAAGCACAACACTGGGCTGGAACAGCAGCTGTCAAACTGCCTGGACCTCTACACAGAGTGCCTGAGGGGCCTCACTCAGCATGAAACAGTGTGTGATGACAACCATCACACCTCTGCCATGTCGTGCTGTTCCTGTGCCCCTGTGTAGCCTGGTGTATAACAGGTACTGGGCTCCAGATGTCCTTCTACAGAAAATACCACAGGTAACCCAGGTCCTGCTGGGCTGCCAGTTAATGTGTAGACTCATAACTTTTATTACAAATGTTAACCAAAGCAGGAGTATCAGAAGATTTGGGTGCAGATGTATCAAACCTGGAACTATCTGGGAAAAAGCTGTAGGAGTCAAGTTGGTTATCTGGGAGATGGGAATGGCGCACAAGAGGTCCTTGTCAGGCAGCACTGCACCCAGTCACTGTAGTTTTTGGTGTGTGTGAGTGACCTTCTTCTGTGGCCAGGATAGACTTGGCATTCCTCCTGGCACTGGTGGGGGAAGCCTGGGAGCTCACCTCCTGACACCCATGAGGACATCCTCAACCATAGCAACTGAATTTCCAGTTTACATTTGTGGGAGCATATGCACATAACACCCTTAAAATTACCTGGGCTGTGGGTGCTTTCCATTTTCCTACTTGTGGAGGGTGGAAATGACATCTTAGAGAGTGCTGTGCTCTGTCAGATATAAGAGGCTTAAATGCAGTTCAATTAAAACATGGTGTGCTAGAAATTGCAGCCTTCATAATAAAACTCTTCTAGAATAGCAATGTGAGACCACCAGGCAGAGCCCTTCATCCCTTAAAGAGAAGACGCTGTTTCCACTGCCCCAGGCAGAGCACAATAGCCCTCCCATGTGCAGTGGATCCCTTTTGCTCTCTTTGAGTATGCTCTTAAAAATCGCTGGTCATGACGTCTGTAAATCTGCATTGATGCCCCATTAAAATACTTGTCTATAAGGTACATTTAGAAAACACTGCTTTGCCTTCTCCCTTGAAGTGTACTTAGCTTGTGATTCTCCTTAAAAGAA
The DNA here is from genome assembly GCA_026770055.1 of Myrmophylax atrothorax. Lineage (NCBI taxonomy): Eukaryota > Metazoa > Chordata > Aves > Passeriformes > Thamnophilidae > Myrmophylax > Myrmophylax atrothorax. The sequence continues at coordinate 146,574,716 of JAOXXN010000395.1, forward strand.
CACATTCGAGCTGACTGGTATTCTCATCCTCCAGATAGTTTCACTCAGTTTTTCTCTGATTGTTCTTGAGTTTTCAGGCCCTCTGTGGCGGATGGGTTTTTTCCTAGCTGATTGATAAATATTTTTCAGGGCCTCCTGGAAGCTGAATCCTCTCATATTTGTGAAATGTGATTAACAGAGCACTAAATTTCAACTAAAATCAAATCAGCAACACCCAGTGTGAGATCTGCTTTCTCTTTACATATGCATACGTTAAGCTCAATTTGTTGGCCTATTTTACTCCAGGGTTTGTTCATTTGTTCCTCTTTTTATGTATTTTTGCCTGTGCTAGTGACTTCAAAATGATAATTCAACTCCCCTGCCTCCATACTCCCAATTTTTTATTATCTTTTTGTCCTTTTGGAAATAAAACTGTATGCACTTTCTTTATCTCTGTATGGGGCCAAATCTCTTATCACACAATTTACATTCTTCAGGAGACAGCATTGGCAATACTGCAATAGTTTATCACCAGACTGATAGTTAATAGCTCTGGCTTTCTTGTCATAATAAGCCCTTTTTGAGTCCATTGTGCCTTTTCTTTGGTTTCTTTTTGTCTATTTGCTTGCCTTTATTAAATGCAGAGCACTCAATTTCTGTAATGTGTTATATTTCCTTCTGAAGAAATCTTTGCCTCCTACTGCTTTTTCTTCACTATGTGCCCAATCCTCTTCGATTGTTTTCCCAATTACTATCTCAAACATAGAAAGACCTGAAATGTCTTGGGGTGCTCCCAAAACAGAAAATAACTATGGGAAAGAAAAGCAGCCAGTGCACTTACTTCATCTTTGATAAATATACACATCTCTCTGTCTAAATGCATTTTTCAGGCTAAATGCCATAGAGATTCCTTCCCTTTTGTTGTCATTGATGGCAGAGACATTAGCCTAACTTTTAAGTGGCCTATGAATGTTGACCCTGTCCTGAAAGAAACCACATTTAATAAACCAGATGAAGAAAAGGAAGAAGAGGAAACAGGAAGATAAAAAAATTATATCACGCTGGAAGCAGCTGAGAATTCTGTACTCCTTAGGATATTGTAGGAGTTCAGCTGAGAAACCAGATGAAGCTGGGCTGAGCCGACTCAGCACAGGAGGAAGTAAGATTATGATTGATGTTTTTTTCCCCTTTACTAGTTTCTGTCTTCTCTCCAGTTGTTTACCTTGTGAGTAACCATCTTGGGCTGATTGACTGAGCACACTTTATAACATCGTATTTCTTAAATGGAAAACCATGTCTGAATCATATGTCTAATATTCCTTTTCCAAACTGGTTCTCATTGTAATTTACAACTCAAACCACATAAATCAACTGAACATAGCAGAAGACATCCGTAACTAGGAATTTTATTTGTCTGAGTTCTCTTAATCATTGCTGCATGACTTCACTGACTATATCCAATAATCTTATTTTATGTCATCCACCTTTACGTGTCCTAAAGCAAATAATTCACAATCTTTGCTTCATGCTAGAATAATGATGTTGCTTGAGGTGGGGTCAGGGATGCTTGGGATTTTTATTTTGTTTAGTTTTGCTTTGTTTTACCAGAAAAAAAAAGATATCTCATTTCATGCTGTGATTGCAAATGATGGCAAGGACAACAAGCCAGTCCAGACAAGTCACTTAGGTAGAACTTCTCAAAATCCTTAGCAAAATTTAGTGTTCTATAAAACAGGACAGTGGAGTACATGTGTGACATCCATGTGAAATATAAACATCACAGGGAGGGAAAGTATGAGTGGCAAGGATGACAATGTACATTTAAAAGAAGAGGAAATACTTTTCTTAATGAAAGTTTTACAGGATTTAAAACATTCTTAAATAAAGCCCTCCTGTCTAAGCCAATGCATTTGGTAGAAATACTACATATTTGTAGTTTTCCAAATGTGAAGTTTCTACACTTCAGTGTGGTGGCCTCATGGCTATGTAGGATAATTGCTGGGTATCCAAGGTTTCCTTTGACAATGGCCAAATAGTCCAAGTATCTTGTTCTTCAAGCCTGTGAACAAACATACCCAGAAACAAGAAAATCAGAGAAGGAACTCAAAAAATTGCTCAGGGGAAAGTCTCTTGTGGGACTTTTAAGCTCTAGTGTCCAAGAACACTCCAGGGTAAGGAAAAAGAAGATTAAAATATTTAAATAAGGCAATTCTAACTTTACCAAAAGCATGTAGTAGACATTACAATCAAACATTTTATATATTCACTGGGGGAACCAACTTATAGTGAGCTTCCTAAATGGGCAAACTGTATTTTGACTTCATAATGAAATGATGGAAGTAGCAGAGGGTGGTTTTTCAATTGGCAAGGAGCATGACAGCTGATTGGTGCAGAAGCATTTGGCAAAAGTTATGTTTCCATATAATTTGTGGTCACTTTGGAGCTACAAAATTAATGTGTATTGCTCTTCCTGCAGTGCCTGACTTGTATGCATCATGTACTTGGTCCTTACCATGAGAATTTTAGTGAATCTAATAACTTTATAAATAACAGCATTATTTATAAAAATAACCCAATGCCTGAAGGTTATAAATAAGATATATCAGTATATGCATAAAGTTCTATATTAAAAAGGCAGATAGGAGAAAATAAGATATGCCTAGAAAAGACTGAGAGTCTGAATTTGGGCCTAATATGGAAGAGTACAAGAATAATTCATCCTTGCAGAAAGAAATTACCTGTGTAGTTCTACAAGACAGAAAGACTTCCAGGTTCAGCTGCAAGCAGTTACATGAAACTCCAACTGGGAATACAGTTTATATGAAATTCTAAAGGTAAACGGATCATCTCAATATTTTTTTTTTGCTCAGAGCCTGCTTTCCTGTTGATTTCAGATGTGTTTGGAACAGATTTTAGAGAAGAATGAAGGAAATTCCAGTTCCTTGGGTCAACATGTTGGGCTTGAGTCTCTGGGGTCTCACTATGGTACAGAAGTATTATACTTCACATCAATTATCTACTAATTTTAGCAAGGTGACACTCCTAGAAAATGGAGGTCTTGATGTATTCTGGAAAAAAAAAAAAGCATGATTTAAGACTTACCTCGTTAGGAACTGCAGCAGCCTTGAACCCTTGTGTTAGCTCATGAAGCATGTCATGGTATTCACAGGAAGCCTGCTGGCATTGTGTTACTGATATTCAACAGAGAGAGAGAGTATTTTATCTCGATTTTTTTGTTTATTTGTTATTTTTCCCTCCGCATTGTTATTTCCAAGGCCTTTTAGATGCAGCAGCTCCCTTTTCTCCAATTATTTCCTTGTTTTGTGAGTGGGACAGGAGTGTCACAGGCACAGTCTCTGTCACTGCTCATCATCACTCTGGTAAAACATCATCATTGCCTGGAATATCAGCTGGAATTCCACTCACTAAGGTAGATATGGGTGGACTTCTTCCTAGAAGAATTAATAAGCCTTGGATAATCCAGCCTTTATACAAACAGATCCATTGGATACTCACTGGTATCTAATATTCTGTGTCAACTTTGCCATATCCTAGATCTTCAGAAAAGGTTTGGTGTATCCTGAAAGGAAACCACCACATGAGGGTTTACTCTTCCACAAGCAAAGCAGGCATCCATGTGCCAAAGTCCTGCTCCATGTGCCATTCTGACAATCAGAGACTGAGTCCCCTGTTAGGCTGGCCTTGAGCAGCCCTTGCTCATCTGGGCCAGGAGCTCAGCAAGACATGTCGTCCCAGGGAAGCTGCCACCTGAGAGCACCCTTTCCCACAACAGACGTGACCTGAGCAGCAATAAAACCTCAGACACAGCACTAGGGCTGTTCCTGGTGTCTTCCCTGCTAGTCTGTGCATCTGAGTGGGTCAAAATGAGCATTTGCAATGAATGGGCACCCAAGGATCCAAGCTCTACTCATGCTGGGACCTACTTTGCTTCTGTGCAATCACTGGCAGTTCCCTCTGCAGTTTCCAGAGCAATGCCTGATAGACAAGGTGTGGTTTTCTGGGGCTTCAGTAAGGCTCTGTAAGAATTCAAGAAGAATATCAGCATTATATATACAAAGCTTATGCAACTCCTCCTCCTCCAAGGACTTTAAATCATTCAGGCTTATCTAATTATTCCACCAAGTAGTGGGCTTGTCTCTCTTTATGCAAAACACCCCAAATACTGTAACGACTCCAAGTTATCTGGCCACCTTCCAGTTAATTAACTTAACACCGAAGGAAGTACTGAAAAACAAAATTAAAAGCCATCCAATTTCTAGCCATCCCAATTCCTCACAAAAAGTAATGGCTTTATATTTGTCTTTACTCAGAATCTGTAAGCTACTTTCATATGACCCTAAATCCCTCTTTTTTATTTCACATTCTTAATCACTACTTGCTTAAGAAAAAAAAAGAAAGAAAGAAAGAAAAAAGCACAAACCCACACACAACTGATTCCAGTTACACAGAGAAATAATACAGGCATTTTGTGTGTCAAAATTCAAAGAAAGTCATCTGGCCCAGTAGAGTCTATTGAAGCTCTCTGAAAACAGAGAATTCATGTGCAGCCAAATAAAAGGCATGATCAGAAAAACAAGAGGAACATGTTCCCAAGGGGTCACCCACATGCTTGGACCCTTGTTGGCTCTAGCGACACAGGGAATTCAGATAGCCATGCAGGTACATGGCAGGTGCTTTCCCAAATGACTGTGAGGTGATTGGGTAGAGATCAGGGAATGGCTCTTGGAATGGAATCCTGTTTCTTTTGGCAACTTGATCACACTTCTGTTCATGTGTTGTTGGGTGAGTTCATATGTGTAAAATTCAGAATGCATGAAAATCTTTTTGCAATAGCCACCTCAGCTAGGTTTGTTCCTGCACACCTGGTAAGAGTGCTAAACTTCATTTCTCAGACTGCCCCATTATTGTCAGCAGGATCATGTCCTTTTTGGTAGCAATTTTTTCCTGTGATCAGGTTTAATAAACATGAGCTTAATGCAGATGCTGTAAGAATATAGGGTCTGAGCTGCCAGCATTATTTTTCCCACCATGCAGGTGGGAGGAGTTAGTACGTCAAAGAGTAAATAGAATTCTATGTGCTAGATCTGGTGTAAGCTAAACTTGTTAAAAAGTCAGGGAGATGAAAACTATATTCAGATCAGAGAAAGTCTGTAACTGGCTGATGAATCCCTGCCCCTCCAGTCACTGGGCTCTGGGTCCTATTCTGTCCAAGGAATGT
>JAOXXN010000395.1:146580033-146595623 GCA_026770055.1 Myrmophylax atrothorax
AAAAGTAGACTTAGACCAAAGAGGGTCTGTAACTGGCTGCTGAATCCCTCCCCCTCCAGCCACTGGGTTCTGGGTCTTGCTCTGTCCAAGGAATGTCATTTCACAAGCTTGGGTGTTAAAGACAGAATCTCTCTTGTTTTTTAGTAATATCTGCTCCTTCCTGTCCTAGTCCACATCCCCAGAGAAAAGCACGATCTGCTTCTCGGTCAAAAACCCTGTGCTTTTTACCCATCTCTGCCACTGGCTAATAAATTCTGCAAGTTTATTGAATCTTGATCTCTGTATGTTGACCCACTCTGCTCATCCTGTGAAGTGTGCACAGGCCTTCCTTCTCTCCCTGTGGCTTGGAGAGTGAAAACGAGGATAATTTGTACAGCCCCAGGGAGGTGGGAAAGGTTGCATTGGACACAACCACGTTTTTGAGCAAGGCACAGATTTAGTGCTGGCTCCATTTCCAGGCAGCTCTGTGCTTTGCACGCAGTGATGTGAGGAAAGTGAAGTCAACAGTGAAAGTGAAGTGAATGCCAGTCAACAGAAAATCTCCATTTTCCCATCATGCTTGTTCATCTTAGAAGAACTCACAAATAATGAAACTCACATAGGAAAAATCAATGTTACATTAAATGACATACGCAAAGAGCTCTCCAAAGTCAACACCAAGTCTGGCTAATGAGCTACAGGACAGTCTTGCTGTACTGTTTGATGCAATCTGAAGTGTTATTCTATATGTTGAGGTCTGGAACGTATTGTCTTCTCAGTATTTCTTTTATGCTTTTAACTTTTATCCCTCTCATTTATTTCCTTTTGCACCTGAATGTATCTCTGGCTTTCTTTTTCTATCTTCTCAAGGAGATGAGTTTAAAAGATGTGGTCTTGCACCATTGAAATCAGAGGAGTGCTGCTGTTAAATGAATGCACAGACACATCAAGCTCATGCTGCAGAAAGATATTTAAGTATTTACCTCTCATTGATCCCTGTGTTCAGTACCCTGAGGCCCTCAGTGTCCTCCATTGTTTGTGAGCACAGCTAGAGTTGAAGGAAAATGGCTTTTCACAGGTTGTTTCTCAACACATCATGCACACATCCAGAGCAGGACATGGCATCTTTCATTTTCATTCAGTACATGGCAGAAAGCAGATGGTCCTCAGAATTTCAGTATCTGAGTTCCTACCCATTAAAAATATCTCTAAGACCATTCTGAGGACTGGTGCTTTGGACAGGACTCAGTTCACTGCTACTCTGCTACTCTCTGTACTTAAAAATGTCAGTTCACCAGACCGCCCTGTGCCTGCTGCTGAAATCTGAGAGCTCCAGAAACCCACTAGGTGGTATGATCATTAACACTAATAGAGTCTTAAGATATGTTTTAGATTTGTTTGAAAATGCCTGTTAAAACATCAAACATGCACCTCACATCTAAACCCTTCAGGCTTCCCATTATGCTCATACACCTCTCCCACCTCTGGAGCTCCAGTTGGAAAATGCTCTCACAATAAGTTTATTAAATAGGTCCCATGTGAAAATAGGACAGACCCACTGCCTCTTTTTCCTGGCTGTTTGTTACTCAGAAACTTCATGAAAACATGAGACATCCCTACACATCCTTTACCTTCTCCTTAAACCATGTTCTCACCTTGTCTAACAGAAAGATGAGCCTGAATGCAAAATACGTAAAGACAGAGGATAGGGCAAGGATTTATGAAGAAGGAAGGTCAGCCTGTGATTTCCTAGGGGACAATTTAGGAGTCATTTTAGTGGACATCCAGTAAAGAGGGTTCTAGGGAGAGGATCTGCATGAATTTCTGGAAATAACAAGGGAAGTACAAGGAAGTCAGCTTGCACTAGACCAGTATCTGTGCTTTCTCTGGCACACTGGAAATTGTGTCTACTTATCCTTGGTGAAAATGGACAGGAAAATGCTGCTAACCTGAAAGTCAAGGGTCTCTGGGTAGCCTCACAGAGAAATGTGTTGGAGGATCACAGCAAGGCAGAACAGTGCAAACACATTTGCTCTACACTGATTCCTGTTCCATGGCATTTACCCACTGCTGGAACAGGTCCCAGGACTCCGTATATCACTTTTGTCAAAGGCAAGGCCTGCCTTCACAGCAGATGAGCTATTATTATTCTCAGTGGTACCAAGCCTAAAGTGATTAGGGATTGTCTGTCTCACTAAAAAAATTAAAATCAATGTTTAATGACCAGTTCAGTGTTCCATCCAGGGGAAGATAGGTTCATGTTGTATACAGCAGCTCATATAATGACCCCAGGGTAAAATCAGTATCCTGCTTAGTCTCATTATTGTACCTCTCTGTGCCAAGCACCTTTCAGCTTAGCTCTTGTCTGTCTTTTCTCATAAAATGTCTTAATGTTGCAGTATAAAGACATGATGACCCCAGAGAACAGTGTGGGGTACACATGCATTTCAGATGAGAGCTTTGTGGGTCCTAGAGGGAAACATTTCTATTTATTCTTTGTCTGTTCATGACAGGATCTCTCTCTAGCCCCTGCCTACATTACATTTCCTTTTATTCAGCATCACAGCTAAAAACCAGCTGGGGTACAGCAGCATCATTTCTTATCAGAGTGGCTGAAACATCCTCAGAGACAGGTGGTTTTGTAAATGTGGGTAAATCCCACTCACACCCTAATAGACTGCTAGGATTATGCCCTGCTCCTCATGGTATGCTATAACTTCACAGAGTTTTTAAGGGTTGATTTGCAGCTCTGCCAATAGTAGGAAGAGCATTTTTACAACACAACTAGCTGTTTTTCTTCTGGTATAGTCATCTTTCAGTTGCAATTTTACCAAACTGCTTCAATTCCTAGGAAACACCAATTAACACCCATTTGTACAGAAAAAAGCCACGAATTGTAAAGTACATTTACAAGTGGCTGCTATAAAACATGAGCAAGTTTTTCAGATTAATTTCCAACATGTGAGATAGATACATTGTCCTTATGGGATGAAAAGGTTTTTAGTACTAACTCTTAATCCCCTACTAGAAGAGATCCAAGTAACTTCATTTTTTGAACCAGCTTGTTGTATTCCTCAGTGTGTTCTTTACCTACATGCTGACAACTGTCACTTCCTCTGTTTGTTACTGGGATTCAGATGAATTAGCTCTGAAATATGTGATCCATTTACATAAAAAGGAAATCTTGTGTGAGAAATGCAAAGATGAGGTTCCCTGCTGATGTAAACTGCAGTAACATCATAATTCACATCAGCTGAGGATATAACCCCAGATATCCCATAAGTTTCTGAGACATCAGTTTATTCCCACAATTTTGTGAGCAAAAGGGAGAAACAAAGGAGTAGAGGATGAAGGAGAAAAGCTGAAGAAAAATCAATCTGTTGTTTCAAATAAATTGACAGAGCACCTACATATTTCAACTTCTTCACAGATTTAGTTTTCATGTGTTGAACATAAGTGAGTCACAGATCAATGGATCCAGTGAACCATTACAAGCAAACACAAGACGGAGGTCATGCATTAACAGAAGACATCTGATCAGAGGTCAGAAGACTTCATAGACAACTAGGGGCTCCAGACAAAGTCCATAAGTTGTATGTAGAAGAGCTGAAATGAAACATAATCCAATATAAAAAAAAAAGTAATGCAGAATGATTTTATCACTGCCCTGTTCTTTCTGACTTAGATGGTTCTTTCTTCATAACAGCTTTCACAAAAGAAAAAGTAAAAAAGACAGTTAGTTGGTGCTTCTTCCCAGCTGGGCTCATAAAATGTCTCTAACTTTCCCTAGTGTACATAGAGTTGGTTTTCATGTCTGCAATATGTTGTGTGAAACAAAGGGCCAAGTATGGGGAAACAATATACTTTTCAGCAGAGGAAACAGTGGAAACATCCCTTTTCACAGAAAAATCAGCATTTCACAGCAACTGGGAAAAAAAACATTCTTATCCCCAGAAAGATCAAAAAGGATAATGCAGGGAGAGGTATTGAGCTACACTTTGGCACTAGGCAGCCATGAGACCTTGGTTATCTACTCAACATTGAGTCTGAGACTTCACAATTGCAGGGACAATGGTGCAGAGAAAGGCCCTTAGAAGAGCTGTGGAAGAAAGATCTTGAGGAGGAATTGTGGTATGTTTATCAGTATGCCTGTTGTTGGAGTAAGACTCTCAAAATGTGTCACAGCTGCAGTCAAGTGCTTGGTATTGCCTACTATTTTGAGAGTTGTGGGACTTAGAGATAATTAAGTTGCTAATTATTAATATTTATTTATACATTTTATTGTCATTTTCTGTGAAATTGTCATTCTTCTTGGTTAAAAAAGAAAAGATATTATGTTTCTTATTAAAATAATGGTTCTGTTATCTATATAGTCAATGAATTTTAATATAAAAGAGAAATATGCATCTTCTGTCAAAACATCCCTACACCCACAGACTTAGAGATACCAAGGAGAGACAGAATTTATACTACAACATTTCTTGCCTAGAGGATTTTTAACTTGTTTAGCATAGCCTTCACATTAACATCCAACTATATATAATATACTCTATTATCAGAACTAAAATGCCCAATAGGTATCCATTTAGTGAGTTCCTGCTTTTCTTCTGAAGTAGGCAAGTCCTAACTCTGCTAAATTAAGATACAAGCATTCCCCTTTTCCTCATTCTTCTTCCACAGCTCAGTTCACTTAAGGCTGATGGATGACAGTAGCCATGGAGAACTGTGGCTATCAAACGGATCTTCCCAGGAGACATGGCCATTCTCACTTGCTTTACTGTTACTACCTATTGCTCTGAATGTAAGAGACTCCCAGAAATTCAGGTAAAGAGCTGTCCTGTAGAAACAGTTTCAGTAAAGGTTTGTGGGGGTTTTATGCTCAAATGTACTTAAAAAGTCGTAAAATAAAACAATACGTTGACAGACATTTTAATCATGTTGTGTGTGGAAAACAAATTTGGAACTTATACTGTTTCCTTGCCTTCAGCTGATTGTATGCTTTGCATTTCCAAAGAGAGCAGATTTCCTGGATGAGGTCAGGGATTTTTAATTCCCAAAGACCTATCTCCTGGCAGCACTATGCTAGAAAAAAAAAAAAAAAAAGGATTTATTTTAACTAAATATTCCATGCCCTCGCTAAGCAGTGTATACCTGAAGGGTACTTAGAGATTTCTCTAGCCATTCTTTTATCTCTTTTAGCAGAATCCTCTAGCACATCTCAGTCCAGTCTCCCTATTGATTTCTTGGGTATATCAAGAAAGCAACATCAAAACCAAACAGTCTGATAAAAAACTTGTTCATTCTAAGCACTCTTAATTAGATGCATGAGATAAAAGAAAAGTAAATAACAGCACAAAGGAGAGAAAGGAAAGTGAACTCCAAAAGAGTAGTGAAATTAAACACAATGTGGTGGAGTTGTCCAGCATTTCACTGTCTAACAAGACATTTATCAGTGATGCACAGGGCCTTAACCACTGTTATTTGGCACAGACAATGCCCTGTGGGAGCTCTCCATGGCTTCTCCTCCCAGCCAACAATACAATTCAGTCTCCAGCACGGGACCTCACAGGGGTGCTGTTTGCCATGTGGATGTTCAGGATCACTGGGCTGAAGCTGTGCCTGCTGAGGGCATGTTTTCTCTCTTTGCCTAGAGCCTCCTGTGGAAGCAGCAGAAGGTGTTTAAGCTCCTGGTTGCAATGTCCAAGGGCCTCACTGTGCATAAAAACCTGCTGATCTTTCTCACACAGTAGCTGTAGTCAATGCTGAAAAGCTGTTTCTGAAACAGAAGACTAGTTAACATACCTCTACTCACAAAGATCAGATATTATCTTCTCAGTGTTCCCCTTCTCAGCTCCCCATTTCAAACAATAACAGGAAGAAAAAAGTAACAAATACATGGGTAAAAAGAAGATTTTGCATCTTCACCTAAGGACATGCAGACTAAACGATGAAGTGTAGAATAAATTCCATAGTATAAACACAAAAGTCAGGGTTTCTTGGCTTTTCTAGGAATCTTCATCAAGAAATAAACTTGATCTAAATATTCAAAGCTACTTTGCCAGTAGAGATCACTTTACCAGTTTTCTTGCCTTTAGCAAAATCAACTTGTAGATGTGCACATTTTAATTTAAAATTATTATTGTCCTCTGATTGCTTTGAGATTCATTTTGTGTCTCAGCAATGAGAGTATTACCAATGTTCTTGTTATGCCTTGAAACACAGTGAATGCTTCCTGTAATATTTTTCTCCATCTTTAGGATTGTCTTCATGCAGTAGGGTAAAAAAAAGCAATGAAAGAAGTGAAAAATCTTAAACTGAAGTTGCAGAATCAACATGCTGCACTCATTTCTCATTCAGATGCCTCTGTATTAATTGAGGCCTTAAAAAGTTGGAGTTTTTGATAATATTGTGGCCTGTCACTGAGACAAATGTAGAGCAATTCTTGGCTGTGCTAGAGACTTCTTATTAAACCTCAGACATGTCTCTTGATATTGGCGTGACTGTCTGTACAATGACAGAAGACACCATTTCCTTTGAACCCCTCCCATTCCTACATATTGCAAATTCCTCTTGGGAAGTCACGACGCTCACTGTGCCCAGAGCATGTGGGTAAATGCTGTGTTGCTCTCACTGGGGGTTTAGCTGCTACTGGAAATTGTCAGAACAAAAAGTTGTGTGTTTTTATCTGGAACCACAGATGGACAGTTGCTATGCCCAAGTGGATACCTGATCAATGCACAATGTTCATGCAATTCTATGGGATTTTATCTTTTTTTAGGGGTAGTGCTGTAACTGTTATCATTCAAATCAACAAGTGAAGAAAGACTTGCAGTGAGATTATATTAATACAGTACAATACAAAAAATGTTTGTTTCCAAGCATTTTAGGATTCTCAGACATGTATTAGAAGTAGTGACCTTTAAAACTAGTCACAGGTAATGATGGAGTGGTCAGGCTTTGGAACAGGCTGCCCAGGGCACTGGTGGAATCAGTGTCCCTGGAAGTGTTGAAAAAACATGTAGATGAGATGCTTAGGGACATGGTTTAGTGGTGGGCTTGTCATTGTCAGATTAATGGTTGCACTCAATGATTTTAGAGTGTCCAACCCTATGAATATGTTGTTCAAATAGTTTTTGAAAATGTTTTATTTTAACAAAGCCGACAAACTCTCAGAGCCAGGGAGTGCAAGAGAGAGAGATCAGTTCACTCAGAGAGACTGGAGGCAAAAAACGCTTTATTGTGCAATCACAACGCTTTTATAAGATTCTTAGGGGAAGGTGCTGGAACTTGGACAGGATTGGGTAAGGGCTTGGGTGGAAGGAGTGACTTGGGTAGTCGGCTAGCCAATAGGGGAAACGGAAGGATCAAACCCAAAAGGAACCCAGGGTCTGGAGATAGACGGGTGAGATAACCAATGGGGTTAGGACAGAGGCAGAAACCGGTAAGAGGGGCAGGTGCAGCGCCAGCGGCTACATCGGCATCTCGAGGCAGAGACATCCCGTAGACAGTGCTGCGCCAGCCGGTCTGGTTGCTGCCGCTTGGCACCCCTGGCAACACAGTGGCAGCTGCTTTGGTAGTGCTGAGCGTGGGATGCCCCCCGGATGGCAGTCCCAGCCCGGCAGACAATCCCGCACCTAATCGGCACAATGACTCATTGGGAACAAAGCCTCAGGGGGAACACATGGGAGGGGTGGCAACCATGCAGGGAGGGGTGACAATAAAACCTTTTAAAGTAGAACTCTTACAGTGATATGCATAACTTTCAAACTGCCACCACCAAAGTCTTTCATGTTTGTAGCTGGTACGGTCCAGGCTGTTTGCCAGTGCCATCCTCCATGTGGGTCTATGTCAGAGATTGTTCTTTCCATATTTCATAGTGCAGTTTCCCACAGATCTCAGGTGTATTTGCTGCACTTCCTAGCTTTTTGGAAATGATCTCTAGATGCAGCTCTCCCTTTTTGGTCCACAAATATTGTTTTACTAATAAATACACACTGCTGGTCTGGACCTTTGGCTTGCAGATTTCATCCTGCTCTGTGTGGTTCACTGAGCAATTTACCCTACTTTAGTAGTTCACTTTTCATCAACATTTCAAACTATCAACAATTGCCTAAAAAATACATGCTAAAAATCCAAGCATCATCAGATTTTGGACTGAATGCTGATGTCCCCTGTACTATCAGCATTTTAGGACCCATGGTCCCCTCACTCCAAAGAGACAACACTCACCTCATGAGGTGCATCATTACTGAGACACCTAAACCAAACAAACTCTACCAGCAGATCCATGTCATGGCAACTGTTCATCAGCAGGAAACCAGATCAAGAGAGAACCTCAGAATCTGCTAATTATAAGTTTATATAAAATTTGTGTTATAAATTTTACTTTGCTCTGAGGAATTATTGGCTAAATATGAAAGCCCTTACCAATTAGGATATGAGGACGTGCTGTTTATAGTGACATTTCTGATCTCAGGAAGAACAGATCTTAGAGAAGCTTAACTGGGGACTGCTTTCTTTTGCAAAGCTCACTCATAATGAAAACCTCTCCTTAGAATGCTAAACAGTCATTTTCAGTCATCATCCCCATAATTTAAATGGTTCAAGGCAACTTTCATAGCAAAAAGCCATCGTGGCAGAAAAATGGTGATAATTTCACAGTAAGGTTAAAGTCTGCTAGATGATTGACAGATTAAATTTGCAAACATCTACTAAAATAAGTTATTTCTATTGGGTTTTTTTGTAATTTGATGCTTAATGTTATAGAATATTGATACCTGTTCTGGCTTGGAATTTTATGTTGTTTTTTCAGGCTGCTTAGAGCTGAATAACAAATTGTCCTTCAGATTCTAACAAGAGACTTATGTGATGTTTAAATGCCAAACTCCAAAACTAAGGCCAAAGTCACATGCTCAATGTCAATTTGTAAACACCTAACCATCTGCTAATTGGGTTCTACATAGTAGAAATCCTTTCCCTGCCTCCTTTGAGCAGGAAATTCTTAATGTACATCAATAAGACAAAGTTTTCACATAATACTTCAGTATAGTTCCACCAGCAAACTGCAAAAGGAGGCTGCTTAATATCAAAACCCTTGAGGAAGAGGTGGAACCTGAGCACCCATGAAACCACGTGTTCGGAAAAGTCTTCCTTTTTTTTTAATACAACTAAAATTCACCAGAAGATTTTGGCTATGAAAGTGTTTAGTTTTAGGCTATACACAATGACTGAATTATTGCAAATCTCACCAATTCTTTTAGTAATAGTATTACTATTTTCTGAGCACAAAATATATCTATCTGAATATTCTTTGAGAAGTATAATCAAGTTATTATCACAACTTATTCTGGGTGCATAAGGCAAAAACCCCAAATTCCTACAGGGTGAGGGACACTGTTTTCCCCAGTACATTAGTTTTAATTTATAGGGAAAAAAGGCATTACTGTAGAAGAGTTGTTTTTTTTATGACAATATTAGCCAGAAGAAATATCAAGGAAAAGAGCTGCTTCAGTGATCTCGTGTCTGGGGACATTTGACTAGCAGGAAATTGCTAAACCAATTAATGCTGAACTTGGTTACTGATGGCTTCTAAACATTTATTTCTTACATAATGCAGGTTGTACATCACTTGCCAGACAAATAATTATATACTAACTGGTTTATAATTGGATTGCTTTGGTGTTTCTACACTCGGACATTAAACTCTGGGACTTTTCACTTTGCTTTAATTTTTCTATATCTCTACAATTTGTTGCTACAGAAAGATTTCCCTAAACAAGCCATTCTCCAAACAGAGTTGCCTAATTTATTCACAGATTGGGAGTCCCCGGTTGGGGTCCTTCCTCTGGGTCCCACGAACAACCCTCTAGACTGGTCCACCTTCAAGAGCCCCTGTTTCTCAGTGTCACGGTGATGAGCAGCAGCTCCGAGATGCGCCTACCCCTGCACAATGAACACCTCAAAGATGATTCACTTATTGCATCCAGAGAGAAATCACTTGTGTACTGTGGTTTCCCCTTAGTGGTTCTTCTGGGAAATCAGACTTCAGAACAGTTTGCAGGCTTAGGTTTGATATTTTATACATGGGGGTTTTTTGTGGGGGAGGAGGGGAGTGGGTTTCAGTCATGGAACTATGAAACCTACAGTGGTTTTATTTCAAGTTCTCAGAGGTTGTGATGTATAAAACACCAGAGTTTGGGTTTGTCAAGTAACAGAAAAATTAAACAGAATGTATTTCCATGAAAAGGAGATGCTAAAGAAGAGAGAGAAAACACCAGAAAAAATGGTATGATTACTTTGAACTTTTCCATCTCAGAAGTTCATCTGATACTTGTTGGTCTCAGAGAGAAAATTATATCTTTTCAAATGAGAAAGAAAATATTGAAAAAATAAAAATATCAGTTGCCTTGCTACAGCCTGCTTAACCCTCAAGAAAGCTGTAGATGCACGAGGAATAGCTGGTTTAAGTTTAGCTCATCTAAGATGGAGAAGAGACTGACAGCAAAAGCCAAAAACTTCATCAAGGGAAAATTCAGCCATTTCTTTCATATGATCTTTTCTCAAATATTCAGGAATCCTACTTTTGCTTGAATATGAGCCTCATCCCTTCATTAGAAGTTGCATCAATGCCAGTAGGACACTGACAGTAAATAAGGCCTCAAGGATAAGGATCTGACCTTTAACATTCTGTTTCTTTCAAAATCAATGTTTAAAGCTGGCTATTCTATTACCCTCCATTTTCCTCTTTTTCTTGCTTCCTCAACAGGTATCACAGGATCCACACCTCTCTCCTGACTTAGAGAGGTAAATTAGTCTGCAGGACATGGGAGTTTATCATCTCTTTTCACTGTGGGAAAATTGAAGAGAAACTCCACTTTATGCTGTTTCCAATCACAAAACTGTAGTTTACTGTGGATTTCCTACTTCTTTCTGTAGGATTTTTTAAGAGATTCATTCACTATGCACAGAATAGGCAATATTTAGTATATATGTCCCTGACAGAAGCAATTGAGCTGAAAAGCAAAAATTTATTGGCTTCCATATAGAGTTTAGTTCTCTCCATCTGCCCAGTATAGCTATGTGGTCATTGCCCTGAAGTGTTGGGAGGGAGTTGAACATTGTCAAGAGGACAGGAGATGAAAAGAGCATCAATTTTGCTCAGTAAGTCAAAAATGGGTTGCTATCCATTCTGAGGCTGAGTGTGGCTAGTGTTTACTTGTCTGAGATAAAGTTTCCTAAACTCTTACCTCCCTGATCATTGCAGGTTGATTGGAACCTGGAGTCTGGTGCTTCATCACACTCAAAGACACAGGGACACCCAGAGCAATATGTTTAATAAACTGCACTGAAAGTTTATACACATTTATTTCTATCAGCTTCTGTTCGTAGTAAAGAATAAACCCAATTTTGCTCTATCTAACCTAGCTGAGGTGAGGATTAATCTGATGCTGCCATACACAATTAGCAAGGCTGAAAATTACTACTGCATTGATTACAAATTTGTGATTTTTTTTCTTATTGGAAGCTCTAACAGGTTTTATGTTGCCCTTGACTGGGCACAACATAAGTCATGTTGTGCATGTAGCAGCTCACTTTGCTGCTGGCCTTTCTGGTTCCCTGGGGAACATTTTAATCTGAAGATAAAGGAAGTCAGCTCAGGTGCTCTCTTCCACTACAAATCTTCTAAATGCAGAAAAACATGTTTGCATAAGTGGGCAGTTAATAAATCCCAGCCCTTGACACTTATTGACTGAAGCTCCAGAATAGGTAGATCCATTGCTGGTGGCTTATTAAAATAATAAGCTGAAAGGAAATCCCTGTCTCAATGCTGAAGATTTGTGATCTGCCAGCACTGAGATTTGGCAAGGAGCTACAACAGGTTAGGCTAATACTTCCCATCAGAATATATTTTATTTTAAGAGGTAAATGTGTTTGCAGTGACTAAAACCAAATACAATTCTAAAAATTTCCTGTGTAATAGGAGAATAGCTCAGGACTTCAAAAATATTCTAACAAAAGACTTTTTTTCTTTTAATGTTGGTTTTATTGGTGAGAATAAAATCCTATTCCAGGTGCTGCTCAGGATGCAGGAAAACAGTTCACAGTCCTGAACTGTGCCACCTATTCACAGGATGATGCTGGAAAATTAATTTTCCTTTCAAATTCCCTATCCAAATAAAAACAGGAATGTTGACCTTCACTACTTATGGGCTGTTGAATGACAGAAAACACTCCAGCACTGGTTGCTGTAAAACTGGGGAATGTGAAAACAGATAGTTATAACTGTTACCAGACTTACTGGATGTGGAAGGTGGTATTTGGTTTTGTTTGTAGATCTGCTATAAGAAACATTCCCCCCAAAAAGGAGCATGAGGGTGTCCGGACCTGTAATCTTAAGGCTTCTGAGTACTAGGGTCTTCTGGCATCTCAGTTTTCAGCTTTACAGCCCTAAAACAGCAGACAAAGAAAGCTCAGACTTCATATTCCAGAAATTTTATTGACTCTTTTTCCAAAATTAGAGAAACAATCCCAGCTGCCCTTTGGAAGGTCCTCTCCCAAAGAAGATGACAAGGATTTTCGTTATATGTGAAGAAGGAGAAAAACATATCCATGGTGGGCATTGACTTATTCTTCTGGAATGGGAAGGATACATTCTTCTCCATTGAAGGACATGAAACTTTTTAAACTTGAAATTGAAGAAGAGACAAAACCTGAGTGACTACAGCAGGAGTCTTTCCAACTCCAGCGTCACCAGAAAAATCCATATGCCTCTGATTTTAGGTGTTCCCCTAGGGCTGACTAGGCAGCTCACTTGCAGAAAGAAATATAGAAAGGAGGGTGTAGGGGTGACAGTGTGTGTATCCTTGAAGGACAGAAGTTTAGAGTACACCCTTAAGGAGCAGAAAGCTACCTGTAGAGTGTGTGGGGTCTTGTGACCAGTGGGATGCTTCTATGTATGTGAGGTGAATTGGTTAACCAATAATGTCAGGTCATGTTGGATATAAGAGGATGTAAAAGGTGTTGGTGTAACTAAAAATAAACTCTCCTAGTTGTAAGCCTTCTCATCAAGCCTTCTGATGCCTTCTGTGCCTGAGCTCTTCTGACCGTCATTCACGCTTCCCCCTGAACCCTGCAAAGGGTGACCCCAATACGAGGGACAGCAGTTCTCTTTTTTCCTACATTTCTAAAGACACTATTTTGCTGCAACCACCCTTTCCGAGACTTTTTTTGGGCAGCTTATCTCTCTGCCTCTTATGTTGATTTACATTCCCTGACCATGAGAGAGTCGCTGGAAGCTGCTGTTCACAGAGCATTTCTTACGCTGTTGTGAATTGAAAATAATTTAAAATAGTTTTTATTTCTAACTATCAAAGTGAAACAAACAAACTGTTCTTATGTCACACTGATACATTTTATTTTTCCTTAAAAAAAATTAGAAATTGTTGTTTATCTATAAACATAGTAACATCTGGTAATGCATTCTATTCCTTTCAGGATAGAAAGTCTATGACACAAATGTTTCATGACAAGATCTTGCTGACAAAACCGTTGATTATCTTGAGTTGTAAACTGTTTAGTTGTCTTGACTCCCGAAAAGTCCCTAAATTGTAATTCTGAACTACTAATCTTGAAAAGGACGTTTCTGCCACCAACTGGGTGGCAATAGTCTGGTCTAGTGGTGGATGTCCCTGCCATAACAGGGGGGTTGGAACCCGATGATCTTTAAAGTCCTTCCCAGCCTAAACCATTCTATGATTCTGTGACTCTATGATAAAGTCAGTCCACCAGTTCACCTATCTGGGAAGCATCATTTCTTCAAACGGTAAGATTGACAAAGAGATAAACAGGCTAGCAAAGGCATACAGAGCCTTTGGAAAAGTCCTTAAAAGAGTCTGGTGCAATAAACACATGAAGAAAAGTAAAAAGATCAGTGCCTACAGAGCCATTGTACTGTCTACTCTTTTATATAGGTC
The DNA here is from genome assembly GCA_026770055.1 of Myrmophylax atrothorax. Classification (NCBI taxonomy): domain Eukaryota; kingdom Metazoa; phylum Chordata; class Aves; order Passeriformes; family Thamnophilidae; genus Myrmophylax; species Myrmophylax atrothorax. The sequence continues at coordinate 146,593,986 of JAOXXN010000395.1, forward strand.
TGAATCATGGGTCACCTACTACCACCACCTGCGGCTTCTCGCACGCTTTCATCAGCCCTAAACACTTGCTGGACTGAATACATGACCCATTCCCCGTTCTTGAACAGGCAGGGGTCACCAGTATCGAGGCCATGCTGCTGAGAACGCAGCTGTGCTGGGCAGGGCACGTTTCCAGGATGGAGGATCATCGCCTGCAGAAGATTGTGCTCTATGGAGAACTCGCCACAGGCTGCCACAAGAGAGGAGCCCTGAAGAGGAAATACAAGGACTCCCTGAAACAACACCTCAGCCTTGGCCATATTGGCTGCCACCAATGGTCCACTCTGGCCTCCAGTCAGGATTCATGGACATACACTATTCACGATGCTGCTGCTTCCTTTGAGAACGCACGTAGAGTCAGTCTCGAGGAGAAAAGACAATGCAGAAAGAACCTTTCCTCACCAATATCACCAAAGAAGACTTTTAGCTGTGCCTTTTTCAACTGGACTTGCCTATCCCACATCAGCCTTTCTAGCCACCAGCACGCTAGCAACAAGCGTGGGTAGTGCCCTTCCCAAATCTTCATTTGTGATGCCTAGCCACAATGATGATCCTGTGATTCATGTATTGCCTAATTAAACTGTTCCATGAAAAAGAAGCTCTCAAGACCCATGGTGAGAAGTCTTGGTGCTCAATCTCTCATCTTGCTGTGAAAACAATTTATTAAGTTGCTTTATCTTCATTATGTTCTTTCCTTAGAATAGCACCGAATTGTATTTTCACAGTTGCATCACACTCTCCTCTTCTCTGCAGGTACATTGCTTCATTTATAAAATTTCAGTATGGGGGGGTGTCTATTTTTTTGAAACAAGATTATTCTTTGCATTTTGTTCAAAGCAGCATTTTTGTTTCAGAATAACCTTCACCAACAAAAGAAAGAGAGAAGAGATAAATAAGTTCTTAAGGTGTTTCTATAACCCCAAATTGAAATAAAATATTTGATTTAGAGTCAAATAAAATTTCATCAGTCTTGAAATTGACTATTTTAAATACTTATATATATATCTGTATATATATGATCCAGATTTAATTTGACCAATTCTTTTTTCTATGGAATTTTTCTATGTCCCCAATTGATTGGAGGGGATAATACGCTTCCTGTGAAGAATCACAGAGGTTAAAAGCAAGGAATCATCTGGCATATGTCTCCTTTCCACTCACACAGATTGGCCCTGCTGCTTAGAAGTCCCTTTTGCCTTTCAGTCACATGCTGCTATGAAAATATGAACTATGTTTAAAACACTAGTGCAGCTGATGGACTCTTTATCGAAGGCTTTTCTAAAGCTTTGACAAAAACTTCCTTTGAAGCAGTTGACTGAAATGTCAGAATTTCCTTTCATTAAAACTCCCACTTCAGATATATCCCTTATGTTTCAGAAAATCTTTTTTCACCAATTCCACTCAGATACCCAGAATAACTTACTGGGAAAGGATATTTTCCCTCGTGAAGATCTGACTTGCAGTATATTCCACTGTGACAGGTAGTATTTCAAATTTATGTTTATTACTTGTTTCTGGGTAGTGTATGGCCAAACTTCGCTAACGAAGATTTGGGAAGGGCTCTCCCCACGTGGGTGTGCCCTTCGAGCCTGCGCAGTG
>JAOXXN010000395.1:146595723-146611510 GCA_026770055.1 Myrmophylax atrothorax
GTCCCACTGAGACTCGAACTCACGACCTTGGGATTCGGAGTCCGGAGTGCTCTCCATTACACCACGGGACCGCCCCTCTGGGTAGTAATATTAAGTTACAAACCACGTATCATTGTATGTTCTTTTTTAATTTTATTTTCACAGCTAAAAATTAATTAACTTACTGAAACATTTACTATTTTATCTCAAATCACATTTGGTTCTACTCATGAGCTTGAATACGGGCTGGTTGAATGTTTTCCCAGCTGTATTAGTCCTGATTTTTATTGCTAGAGATGGTTGCTGGGTGCTGAAGCTCATTGTGCCCATGCCCATTCTGCCATACTACGGGTTACAGGATGCCACCAGCAGCCTCTGAGAACAGCCCCTGTATTCTTAAAGCTATGCTGGTTGTCATCAAAAAGCTCCTTCAAAAAGTTCCATTGCCACTGAGATTTAGGGATGATGCCTCCTAAATTTATGCCCCCTTCTTACTCAGAAATCAGCAATTCCAGTAAAACTTTGGTAATATAAACTTGATATAGAGAGAAAGTTTATAAACTGGGTGTGAATGAACTGCATCTGAGGCAGCTGTTGTGCTACGGCATTGGAGTTGCTGTTTCTTTCAATTCTCCATCAAATTTGGGATAAAAATGTTCCATCACTGCTTTTTCCCTTCTCTTTCATTAGTTGACTTGTAACTTCATTGTGAGACATAAAGTCATCAGTGATGACTCATATCCCAAACTTACCAGGTCGTGTACTCTAATTAAGACTGCAATCAGTGACATGTCAGCCAAAATGAAACCGTTTCCAGCTCCCATGGTTGCATACTACAGGACTAACAGATTCCTTTTTTTAGCATTAGGCAAATGAGAATCTGCATACATACAGGGAGAAAACATGCTGAGTAAGAAAGCCTTGCTATTACCCACTCACTCCCTCTAACAGAATTGCACTCAAGTCAGAACCAAAAATTACCGAAAATTCTTCAGAAATAAAAGTAACTGCAGTGTATTTGTTCAGTTGAGTGTTTTAAAAGAAATCTATTCTTATCTTTGAAGACACTGTTAACCCTTTCTCAATATAAAGCTTCTTTTTTTAATGCTGTGGAGAAAAAATATTTATGAGGAGGCAGAAAGAAAAAAATCTCCTGTTTCTTTAAGAGATGTTTTCCCAAACCTTTCTGGAGCAAATTGGTTCAGTTTGTCCATTTATCAGCCTGTCAACATGTCTTTTGTGTTCTAATTGTGCCACCTGTAGTTTCTGGTTTTCACAGTTGTCAATATGCCAAAGACTGAGTTTTGCCATCAATTTGGAGAAAGCAAGTACTCTGTAACAGGTACACTTTGAACTAACACAGCTGAAGAGGGAATAAATGACTTTCAGGTATTTATTTCCAAAGGAAAACATCTCACAGGTTCTCTTGTTTTCTAAATGTCATGTTAACTAGTAGTGTTTAACGATGTCAGGATAAAATCAGCATAGTGTTTGAAGCTGTGAACTATGCTCTAAATGATTCTTTCCATTTTACAGCCAAATTTTAGTGCTACTATATGGAAACAATGAACCTAGTGCTGTATACATATGAGCCCCAGAGTCCTTCTCACATAGGCTGTGTTGTGGCCATTTCATTCCTTTCTGATTTATGCCAACTTCATAAAATATCAGTGGATTCCCTTGGGAAGTAGGAAGACACTGTTTGGCTTTTCAAAGCTTACAATATATTTGAGCTGCCAGCAAGATCAAATGCAGCTTATCGTGCTGAGGATCACTGTGCCACCATGTCAAAGCTCAGTGCATCCTGAATTTTTGTATTTTACTTCTGGTTCCCTTGATTAACCATCCCAGATAGATGGTTTCTACCATCTACCTTGGGGTCCCTTCCTACCACCAAAACCAGTAGCAGAACTCAGGAGGTTTTGTAAACCTGCTCTGAGAGAGGAGGAGGGACTCTGATCTCAGGTAGCAGAACCAATTTAGACATATCCCAAATGTGGACCACAGATCTCACCATGATGGCAACTACTCATTTGTTCTCACTTTCTGAATCTCATGTTTTGCAAATACTGCACTCCTGTTTGCACAACAAGGGACACTGTTCAACCTAAGTTTGTCATGTGCCCCTCTGTACTTGGACAGCTGGAAGTTGTTTTTTCACATGTTTCTTAGTACCTAGGGTTTTTCACTCATATTTCTGGTGACAAATAAAAGATTGTTTGTATGGGGAATATTTCATTCCTTCCTCCTGATTACAGATCTATACACTGGCAAACATCCAGGAAGGAGACATGAGAAACACCCATCCTGCAGCCATTTGACCTCACACCTACTTTATCTGCTTCAAGGCAGAAATTAGAAGAAACCCCACTCCTGTTATTTGTATGTGTACAAAGGCAACATCCAACTAATGAATGTCCCTTCTAAAACACAGGGGACTTCTCTTGCATCAGAAGTTTCATTCACTTGAGTTGTAGTAGCTAGAGCTGTGGATTTAAAAGCTTAAACTCTCCAGATGACCTAGCTAGGGCACACTGATATTGAAATTTTATCTTTCCATATATGAAATTTTTTTTTGTGAGCTACTCAGAGGCTAAGAAATGAAGATCTCAAAATAAAGACATGTTGGAATTAACTTTTAATCTTTAGCACAAAGATCATTCAAGCAGGTATTTTGCCTGTAACTCAATTCTGTCTCAGTATTTTAATGTGCTTAGAAATTTGGGTCTGGTTTTTGGATGAATCCAACTATTGGCAGGGTCCTGTTATTGAACCACTCTGGTCTGAGATGGAAAAACTGCTTTGGTCATCTGTTCCTTCTCATTGCCAGGCCAGGATTAGTCTTCATTATTGCACATTTGGCTAATGTTTTGTTCTGTTTTTCTTCCTGCCAGACCATGACTTTTGAGAATATTTCCTGGGAGATGACTATTCAGGCTAATAAAGCTGCAAAATTAAACACTGTGTTTCCCATGGATGTTTATGGGCCTACTGGCTTAAGCTGGGAATGCTTAGGTTTGCCTTTTTTCATTTTTGAAGTGCAATTAAGTTTTTAAGATAGCAAGCAACCAGATGTCCCTCAGTGTGGGTGCTGCTCATTCTGCCTCATCAATCTGGGCATTGCTCTGTGAGTTGTACTGAGAGCACCACCGGGATCCCACAGGCTGGTGCTGATCTCACAGAATTATCTCTGCCTGGAAGAACAAACCAATGGTTTGGAGCCAGATCACCAGGTCACCATTTCAGGCTCAGCCAGGAATTATCACCTGACAGCTTTTTGGCAAGCAAGCCCCCCACAAAATGAACTGATGGACTCAGACTACTCCAAAGAGGTGCTCATATTTTAGAAAAACATCCTCAGATAGCCTGAACCAGTGCAAAACACATACTCAAACCTAACTCAGTATTGAATGCTTCTGCCCAGCTATGAATGCTCAGAAAACGTTTCTTTACTCGACAACTAAAGCCTAGAACATGATGATGTCCCCTTTCTTATTATAAATCAGCCAAGCTCAGGGCAGGAGATAATAAATATGAAGACAGAACATCATCCAAGGTTAAGAGGGTGAGCTTGGGAGCTCTGACTCCTTGCTGAAGACAGAAAAAACTGATATCACTGTCCAGTTCAGTTGCTTCAGAACCCCAGTTCATCCTGGAAACTGGAATACAGCAGCCAAGGATAAATCTTGCAAATGGAGAGAAACTGAAGCACTGGCTACGTTATCCTCATGCTGGTATTAGATGCATAAATCCGTAACAGGAACTTTGTAGCACCACTCCTTGCACCCTCTCAGGACAGAGAGTAATCTGTTGAGCATGTTTTGTGATTCCAAAACTTTTAATGACAAGACTCTCACTCAGTTCTTTAGTTTTGTGCATTGCACATGTAGCTTTGAGACAGATCCCAAGAGAAAGGAGTAGCTGTGCCTGCAGAGTCTGCAGTCCTTTGGGGAAATTAAGCAGGAGGTATAGTTTAGTCACAGTTCGCAATAAAGAAGCCTCTTAATTTTGTCCTTTGATTAAAATGTAAAAGCATCTTCCAGTAAGGGTCTTGCCATGCTCTTGTATTTACAGATCCTGGCAGCTGGGAGTTGGGCCACCCATGCTAAGATGTGGAGGTACTTTCTAGCACCTACCTTGACAACAAAGAGCATCAGATACCATTTCTCTATACCCTTGAGGGGGAAGATAAAATTCATAAAACGTGAGTTATTTGAAATACTATTGTCTAAGCTAAAATTATCCAACTATTTAACAGGAGGACCAAAGGATTAGAGCAAAGAAACTGGATGTTCTGTTACTGTGTTGAGCATGATCAGTGCTTCACAAAATGTCCCTGAGCTCACCAAACCAAGGGCACTCAGGACTGAAGTAGAGCACTCAGCACAATGAAGGAGCAGGCTCTAAATGTGCTCTTTATTATGATGATAAACTCCAAAAAAGGTACAAAAGGGAGTATATCTTTTAAAATGCAGAATTCTGAAAAGGTGTGAATAGCTTCATCAAGCAAACACATGAATATTAATATTCATGTACTCATTTATAAAGCAATCGATGGTGAATCAAGTTGGGATCTTCAGAACAGAATGCAAGGATGTTTTGTTTAACTGAGTTTTTTAACTGCTTTACTAATTAGGTTCCACCAAAGCTAAAAAGCTCAAATAGTGGTATTGAGACCTGAATGAGTCAGTTCTGAAAAGACCAAGTATTGTGCTCTATTTTTTTTCCCCTGATGATGGTGCTATAGATAATTGACTAAGTTGGCTCCCTAACACCATTGAAAAGGAGTGAATAACTGCAGGGAATAGGGAATAGACTGTAGATCCTCCCATGAAACTTTTGAGGTTTGCTTATGACTTCTTGATATGCCAAATTATGTCAAAATTAATATCAATGCACTGGCTGCATATTCAGTGCAAAAAGATCAAGTGAATATCGAATCAAACAGACCAAGTGCAAAGGAGAATAGTGCATGAAGGTTCTGCATTTCGTACAAGCATCATAGATTTATACAGGAACGTCTCTCCATGTCTGTTTCAAATAAAATATATAAATAAAACAACTTCTACTGATATTTATGCTTCACAATATCTTGACACCAGAAACAATTGTGCTTCAGGCAATTTCCTGGGCCTTTTTCTGTCTTTTCTAAATCACTGACGTGGAAGCTTTTGCTCCATGTAAGCTTTACAGCATAGTTTCCAAAACCAGACACTTAAAGAAAAATTTGTTAATTTTTGCACAGATATAGAAACAAATTTTCCATTTTAAACGTGCATGCTGAGTACATCTGGGAGCAATTTGTTCAAGGAAAGGTGTTGGAACCTCATACTTGGCTATTTTACAAGAAGGAATTAAATGCCCAGACCCAGGTTCTGAACATGAACAACACATACCTCAAACCAAATGGAATTTGGGCGTATTCAGTCTTGCAAGGCACAACTGAGAGGGGACCTTATCAATGTCTGTAAGTATCTGAAGGGACAGTGTCAAGAGGTTGGAGACAGGCCCTGCTTGGGGGTGTTGAGCAGTAGGATGAGAGGCAGAAACTGGTGCACAGGAGTTCCATCTGAACATGAGGAAGAAATTCTTTACTATGCTGGTGACTGAGCATCAGAACAGATTGCCCAGAGAGGGTGTGGAATCTCCTTCATTGGAGATATTCAAGAATCATCTAAACACAATCCTGTGCAAAGTGCTTGATCAGGGAGATTGCACCAGATGAACCACTATGGCCCCTTCCAATCTTACCCATCCTATATTTCTGTGAATTCAGGTGTCTGAACCAGGAAAAGCTGCTTAGAGTTGTTGCTCTCAACTATCTCTAAGATAAAATTCCAGCTCTTTCAGTTTGGACTCCTGCCTAAAATGTCATCAAGTTGACAGGGGCCCTAGGGACAAGGTTTTGCCCTCCAATACAGTTCTGATTTATACGGGGGTGCCTCCATAGCCAAGATCTTATGTAATCCCATAATTATGCTTGGACTGTGTCTACTAAACACTGGAAGTAGGTCCTCACAGAAGGTGACTAGAAGAGGCAGTGTTATGACTCCCATCTAAGAGTCATATAGAAGCTCATCAAGGATCAAGAAGACCATGGTCTGTAAGGATTTTCATTCTTAACTTTATCTTCTGGGAAAGATCCTTTCATTCAATGGTCCTGGACCCTGTTCCAAGGACTTACTTGATTTGGGGTATAGCACTAGGAACTGAAACTGGAGCTGAAAGCTCTCCACTCTCACCAGAGTAGAAGAGAAATTTATCTTGGTTAACTAAAGAGAGGGGATAGGACACATAAAATGTGCAAGAAGTCTGGTCACACTTCTGAAACAGGCTCCCAGAGAAGTAGTCACAGTACTAAGTCTGCCAGAGTTCAAGTGTTTGGACAATGCTTTCAGGTACATGGTGTGCTTAAGGGGGCTGTCCTGTGCGGGGCCAGCAATTAGACTCAATGATCTTTGGGGATCCCTTCCAACTGAGGCTGTTCTATAACTCTATTAATCTGTCTGATCTGAACCCTTATATCATGTAAATGCTTAACCTGTATAGTCCTTAAAGGTCTTGATGTTACCTCTGGAAAAATGGTAGAATTTTATTGCCAAAGTGCAACATTAGTTTTTTGTTTGTCATATGTTGTTTTGCTTTACTTTCTCTGCTATAGCAGATTTGTCTCTGAATTCTGAGAGGGGAATTAGGGAGCATTGCAAGGTGTATATCACAGAAGAATCTCCACTGAAGACTGCTGTAAGGTCAAGCCTTTCCTTGATTCATCCTATTGGCTAAGTTTGAGACCTCTGCACACCACATGGACCTCTGTGACTTCTGTTCCTGGACAGCTAACAATACCCAAGCTTTCTATGAATTCTGAATGCCAAATAAAGCAGTAAGGAGGAAAGTGTCTTGTACATAGATACCTAAAAATCCAACAATGTGGTAATCAAGTTCCCCTTTCTGAACCCAGCCATCTTTTCCATAATCTTAACCAGAGCCAGAGCAGTGCTGCCTTCAGTAAAATAAAATAACAGTTGTGGGTGGAATAGGTCCCTAAGAAACAATTCTGTTCTTTTTCCAGACAGCAATCTACAATTAAATTCAGGCTGTGAAGATGGGTAGAAAGCTGTATGCACTTAAGCACTTTCATTTATAATAGTTAGAGAAAGGTAGACTAATTGCTCTTGATAACAGACTGTGTCTTGAGAGGTGGGATGTGTGTGCATTTGCCTTTCAAGAGGGTGGGAAGATCTTTGTTCCACCTGGATGATTCAGTGATATCCTTGAAGAAGATAGGAGTAAAGCCAAGTCTTGTTTCTCAAATCAGGAGAGATTTGAGAGTGTGGGCTCTGTGGCAAGGAGGAGGTTGTATTTTCAGTAGGAGAGAAGCAGAGTCTCAAGGTCTTTATATCTAACCTGTACAGTTTTGAGTTTCTCTTCCTCTTTTTTTTTTTCTTCATTGAAAGATCTGTATTGTGTAGCAGTCATGTAAAACCTAACTTTCCTTTGGCCCTTGCCCATGCTTAAGTTATTGAAGAGGAGAAGAAAGGGGAGGTCTGGATCTAAAAGGTTTGAGAACAACCATGTTGAATGTATCAGGTTTAATCAAAAGGTTTAATCAAAAATCACAAGGCTTTGTTCTATTGACTTCACTGAGCATGGGATCAGAACCCATCTGAAATAGTGAACTAGGACTCCCAGAATAAATTGTCCTACTATTCTTTCCTGAATTTATGCAGTATTTTAAGAGCATGAAGGAAAGGTGACCCAGAAAACCTTGCAAAGAAAAGAATATCACTGCACAAAGAAAGATAAAACAGAAACACATCCTCAGCTGAGTATGGTTTAATTAGATGAAATGCAAGATATATTTGCTATCATTTAAAAGACACTCTGCACACTGGGAGATGAGGAGGTAATTTAAAAACTCATTGTTTGCAAATGAAAATGTAAGAAGAAGAAAGGCATGTAAGCAAAGCCTTGTGCTACATTAGGAAGTTTAAACACGGCAAGTAATCTAAATTTGGATAAAAATCATGACACTGAGATAATTCGTATATTTGAAAAATGCAGTACACTTGGAAGAGGGTGGAATTTATAGATCTTTTATTTACTAATAAAAATGTAAGAGCTCTTGAGTGTTAAAGAGCTGAGAGAAGTTTGGGAATGAAACAGATCTTAGTTGTAGAAGAGGGAAAATATCTGTAAAAATAAATCAGTATTATTATACTTTATATTTCTTGTGATACAATTAAGGAATTGGAACAATAATTTCCCTAAAAAAGTGGCATATAATTAGCAGGATATAGTAGGAAATTTAATTGCATAGGGCTACAGTGACTTTCTTCCATGGAAGGCGAAATTACTGACGTGTTTTGTGAAAGCAGTGTAAGAACTTTTCTTAATTTCCTGAATTTATTAACAAAAAAGGTTGGGGAATGATTAAAAAAGAAAAAAGACTGTTATGAATTCACATTGAAGTTTTCGGATCTGTGTGTTCCTGAAATTGAAAAGAAAGATGTTCAAAAAAAGCAAGAGAGACATTAAATAGGATTAAAGTTTATTTTCTAAACTGACTTTATTAATGAAAGGTCACAGTATCAGTATGAATAATTCACTCCTCAGAGATCTGCCATTTCATCTGGCATGAAAAGTCCATTGCACAACCAAGCCTCTCCCAAGTGTGCTCAACATATGGGACAGGAGTTGAAAGTGTTCTTAAAAATAATTCTACTGAAGAGATGCCCTTTGGTAGAGCGATCTACCATCACAGCTGTGATAGTGGGATTTCATCACTAGTCTTGCAGAGATCAAATACCCAGAACTTGTTAAGAAAAAGAATGTTCTTCCAGACTCATACATCTCAGTGCAATTAACATCTGAATCTCTGTTTCAATTGCAGAGAGATTTTGTAGAGCGTGATATGAAGAGTTCCTACCACATTCTGGAGGGTTAGAAGGTCAGGGCTGTATGACTAAAACAAAAATATGAGAAAAACTGATGTGAAGGTTGCAGCCAAAGGCAGCTAAAGTGGAGGTGTGAGGCCACCCTTAGCTTTCTGGTTACAGTGGACGTCAAGTTTTCATCCCTGTTTTTTCAGAGAAGGAAGGTCTCTGGCAGAGGCAGAAAAGGGACTAAATGAAAGTAATTGAAGCAGAGTGAACTGAAGCTCTGCAAGTGGACATTTCAGGTCAAGAAATTGTCTACAGACAGCTATCCTTAGGGTCCCTGCCTCTGTCACAAAGAGAGGGCACAGTGCAGTGCCTCCCTTCTTCCTGCTGCGATACAGCAGCCGACAGTCAGCAAACAACTTCCCCTTTGGCAGCACGTGTTTTGCTTCAGTTGATTTTTGTGACTGGCAGCCTGCAAACACAGCAGATGCTTGTGTTCACAGTGATATTATAAGCTTCCTACTTCCAATCCATTAAGCATGGTCTGTGAAAACGTGCACACCACAGCTTCTTATACAAATACATGTCATCCATCAAACAATTCAGAAAAGTAGAAAACTCTTCAAAGTTTGTAGAACTGACTTATAAACCCTGTTTGCTTTGTGGAATATGCACAGAAGGCAAGTTAACTCAACAGTTGAAAGCACAGCATAAATTACATATGGATAAAAGCAGACATGGATATACAAAAGCAAACAAGCCCTCCCTTCCCCCAAAACAGACATGAGGATTATACTTGAAAGCAGTAGAGCATCCAACAGTATGTCATGGGTTATGGAGCTGGATCTAAAGTATTGGAATGTATGTTCTTTGGGATAAAGGGGATTCAGCAATTTTTCATTATCATTAATCTCCCAAAAGCATATCTAAGAAAAAAAAATAGCAGCCAGCAGCTAATTGGACAGCTACTTTAAAAAAAACCAAAATTCATGTTGTTATTTTTTCTCCTGTAGTATTAATAAATATGAAATGTGCCAGACAGCAGGGGCTGGTGATAGAAGCTCTCTATTTGCAGAGCAAATGAAGTCCCATGTGTGCCTGTGCCAGGCTAGACAATTGTTTAGCCTTCCTCCAGTATGGCCCTTGCCAAATTAAAAAAAAAAAAAAAAAAAAAAAAAAAGAGAGAGATTAATTTTAGGAATATCTCCTGAATATAAAGTGTGGTCTTAGAGCACTCTTCAGAAGAGCAGCCATAACTTGAGGAAGAACATATGCGTCCTACTGCCTTAACCTGCAAATATAGAAGTAAACTGGCAATGACACCCTCTAGAGTGCTCTTTCCCTAGCCTGCTAATTCCCATCCACATTGTTTTCTAAAACACTGTTCTTTTTAAAGAAACTAGTTCTCCTCCATCCCAGGTGAATGATATAATTCATAGGTTTGTGGTCCCAACGGTTTCAGCCCAAAACACCCAAAATCTCAGAAGGTCTGGCAGATATATTGGGCATGTCAGCAAGTCTTTGCCTGCAGATGCTGTGAAAGCAATATTGTTTCAAGGAGCAGGTTGAGGAGGTCTTGCTTATCACAGCCACCACTGCTGGGAACCCCTGGAAGCACTGATCCTTGGTGGACAATTCCCAGGACTCTGCATTCACAGGCAACCACTATAAACAAACCACATTCCTTGAGAATGGAACATTCCACCTTATCTCTGCTTATCCTATGCAACAAAAGACTTAATCTCTCAGTTCCACCAGTCATATGTGTAAATGTTGCTGTGAAAGACAAAACCCCCTACTTCTATTCCTCTTTCATACAAACATGTGAAGGTCAATGATAACGATCTCAGTCCTGGGGATGAAAACTGGAATACTTTATTGACTCTCAATACTCAATTTAAGGTCTCCAAGACAGCACATGCTAATAGGGAGAAAGGATTATGGTAACATATGTTAACTGGGGGATTATACAAGTTTTGGCTACATTGCACAATTAGTTAATATTTTCTATAACAGGGATTTTACATGGGGGGAAAGAAACAAAGGGTTTCAACACGAATTGGTAACATTCATCTTAAAGTCCATCTTTATCTTGGAACCAGAGACAGCTAATCAGCGTGGTTGAATATCAACAAGCCTTGTTGTCCTTAGTGATGGGATTTTGTCTCAGCCTCTGTTGACCAAAGTTTACTGTTTAAGCTTGTCAGTTTTCCTGCTGTTGGAAGCCAAGTTTTCAGAACACAACACAAACATAAGCACAAAACTGCATTCAACAGACCATAAAGTTGCTTTTTTTTTCTAACACATAGCAAGAGTCTGGCTGTTGTTTGTCCCAAGGAATTCACTGTCTAAGGGTCATAGCCCGTATCTTAAGGAAACACCTCTGTTGAAAGGATGAGAGAAACATACCTAAATGATGTCTTTTGTTTCGACTGTACTACAACAATGTAAGAATTATCATCTTGAGGGAAATTGGCCTGAGCCTCATATGCACAGCACACGACCCAGGAGCTGACAGGCATCTAAGGTCACTCTGACCTTGGGGCAGGCGAGGAGCAGGTAAACAACTTAAGACCCCAGTCTCCTTGGTGCCAAAGGGGTCGTGCCAGGTGCGTGGACACCAGTCATCCACCAATCAGAGCAGACTGCTGGCGCCTGAACAGAACGTCTGGCCCAATCCCAAGTTGGTACCGCCCGCGTGTTCACCCCAAGAAGTTATAACAACCCATAACATTCACGTGCTGGGGTGGACAGAGAACAGCAGCACAGAGGACAGAGACACAAATAGGGAAAGAGCATGCCAGAATAAAGTTGCAACGTGTTGATACCAGAATGCCTCTGCTGTTATTATTCCCTACATCATCTCACTATTTAAAAATGTCTGCATTTGTGTACATAATGTATGTATATCTATTTAAACCAGTTGGGAAATTACATTGGAAAATCAGGTTTCTTTTATTTGCTTGAGCCTGTACAATGCAAAAGGATCATTGGGTAATTAATATGCCCCAAAATTCATTAGTGTCTCCTCCAATAAACTGTGAGACATTCATAGATCTGCATGCCATAGTTATTTTATTACTTTATTGAAAGAAACTGCAATGAGAATAATTTAGAGAAATTAATGAGAACAAAACTTGAAATATAAGCTTCATACCAGGAGATAACACCAATCAAAGCCTGATAATTATCAGTTTGATATTGCAAAGTCTTAATTGCACCCAAGTCTGTGCCAGTTCTGCAGGTTTGCTGATCATCTTGCAGACTTGTAAACCTCTTGAAAAGCTTTAGAGACTGAATTTCACATTCTTGTTGCTAATTTCAGTGGCTCTGGCTGTGAAGTAAGGTAGTGGTGTAAATGAGCTATTTATGCTGTTTGTTTTAGATAAAGGAACATCTGAAAGAGACTTGGGCCTAATTTTGCATTAAGGTTGTTTGCACTTTCCATTGTAACTACTCTAAAGATCATCTCCAGTAGGCAATCTCATCTTTAGAGAACTGCTCAAAGGTATCTTTTTGCAATTCACATTGTAATTTTCTTTGATCTTTATTTTCTTTTCCCCTAGAGTAGATTGCCAAAACCAGACATACCTGTTAAAAATGTGCTAAGAAAATTGCAACTCGAATGACGACACTTACCTCTCTGAATGAAATGTTAGCAAGACAACACATTGAAAACCACTTCCCCAAGCTCTTCAAAATGGTTAAAAACATAGTCAATGACAAATTACTGAGCTTGACCCTAAAATTTATTAGATAAAAATAAGAAATCCTCTAACAAACCTTGTTCCACATTTTTTCAAGAAATGGGAGGCACAGTAGCATAAATATGATTGGATAATTTTCTGTCCTGGGGTTATCCATAATATGAAGTTTGCTTTTAAAACCTTGGCACGAATTATCTTTCGCTATTAACCTTGAAATAAAACCAAAATAAAAAATAAATAAATCTAGCATTGAATCACAAATTCAGTGGCTGCAAAAACTGTTTTCACCAATGACTCAGATTCTCACAGATGAGGACTGGACAGGACTGTTTGATTGGTTAGTTTGACCTTATCCTACTGTCAGGCACCTTCCACTCTTTCAGTTCTATGCTGAGCTCAGTAAGTCACCTAACAGTAACTTACTGGAAATTTCTTTTTCTTGATTTGAAGACATCACAGGTGGAACATCCAGCTGGCCTTGATGATCAAAATTTGGTTTTACTATGGATTTCCTTGGCATCAGGTCCCAGCTAATAGGCTACTGTTGGGGAACCAACCTTATTATCTTCTGTAGATAATGGAGGCAAATATATTACCATCATGCCCCCACTCTGTTTTATTAAAAACTGCGACATGAACTCAATATTCCTATTTTGTAGGGAAATGGATGACCCAGAAGGCAATATCCAGGGAAGGTGACATAATAATCCCTATTCAGCCTGTTGTTACAAGTACATCCACCTAAAGAAGGCACAAAAATTGCTTCAATTAGAGTAGCATACTTTAGACCAAGCCTGCTAGTTTCTAAGCTGGAAGTACTGGGCTGAGACCATGTCAGGCATCCTCTGTGGCCCTTATCTACATAATCAGCTCAGAACCACGGAGGACTGAAGTGCAGAGGTGTCAAAGAGAGTGTCTTGCTGTCCCTTGCTGAGGAGATGCAGGAAGGTGCTTAAGTGTCACCTGAGAGCTGTTGCCATCTGTTCAAGGATAGGAGTAGGTCCTTCTTCTTGAAGCTGGAGTTCATCACTAGAAGCAGAGCTGTCTCTCTCTTCTACCTGTAGCAGTTTAAAGATTTTTTTTTTTAGCATAGCTGTGCTTTGGCTGCTGCTATGAAGAACAAGAGCCTTCCCTGGTAAACATCACTGCAAAATCCTCCCCAAGGTAGCACAGTGGTCACTTCAACAGAGATGATGGAGAAGCAACCCAAGGTGGAAGCACAGAGTGCCAGAAAATATCGCTCCAAGACAACACAAAATGAAAGCAAAACTCTGCCCTGAGATTGACTGGGCATGACTTTAAGTCCACTGATTTCAATTAGTAGCCTGGGACTAATTTCTCCTCTGATCTGCAGCATACCTCAGCTCCCTTACTGGTTTATTGGGCCCCTTTTCTTTGACCGCAATTTTTAATGGCTGTGGGCCGGAGGGAACATTAAGCAGCTGAATTTCCAAATTTAATTACAGTGTTTAAGTAATGATACAGAGCATCGATTTCATTTACTCACAATGGCACAAACCAGTTTTAAGTGTTTAACACCTGGGGCAATTCCTGTCCCACTGCTCTCTGTTTAATCACTTTCTGCCAATTAGAAAAATCTCTGAGAGACTGGTCTGCTTTTTACCTCAGGCACTGCAGCAGCTTTTATTTAGTGTTCTTGTCCTGGAGAGAAAAATTTGCTTGATATTAATTAGATGGTGTATTTGAATCTTTATGTTTCACACCTACAACTCACTCTGAACTGCTTGGACACGGGCACAGTCTGAGCTGAGTTTATAACTAGTGCATTTACAAACTCTCTTGGCTGGTCTGGCTGCACAAAAGGACTCTGAGACTGGGATATGTGGGTCTTTGCAGACAAAATAAGGTCCAGAGTGCTCCAAGAATGTCTGATGCAGGACAATCATATGTTTCAACCACATGCCCCAGTTCCCAAGCACAATGTACCCTCAGAGCCCCAGGATGCTGCCCACAGATGTGTGCTGTTTGCAGCTACTGAGGTGCTCTTGGTTCCCATGTCCTGTGAGTTCACACATGTCCTGCATCCTGGGCAGCTACTCAAGGAGGTGGCCTGTCCTAGGATGAGCCAAAAGTTGTCCACTTTCTGCTTTCTGACTGTTTCCACCTAACTCCAGGAAAAAGCCATCCCAGAGCCATAGATAACAGCAATGTCTCAGCACACCTGTGCCACAGAGCTTGGAGCTTTCTAGTTTAATGAGACCAAGCGGGATGCTTGTTACAGTTCTCACACTTTCCCCAAGGCTCAGGCCAGCTGAAATTCCTTGTCATGTTTCTTTACATCAGCAAATACTTCCCTCCCTGTCTACCCTGGCACCAAATCACCCTTCATGGAGCTGCAAGTCCTCTGCTCATTCTTCCTCCTCTTGTCTGCCTGATGGTTGTATACAGTCACTCCCAAAGATCATCCATGAAGATAGTCTTTCTGTGCCATACTTTTCCCCCTGCTGCTCTTGGCATCTTGCTTTCTGTGCCTTGCCAGTGCTCACACACACCCAGGGAAACAGAATAATCCTGCCTTGGGTTCAGCCTTGTGGGTAGCACAGTTTGGTTTGACCCTTCTGCTCTTGAAGTCCATAGCAAAGGCCTCTTTGATATGGACAAGCAAAGTTGTACTTTATCCCTGTGCCAGTGCTGCCAGTGAAAGGCTGGGAGAAAAAGAAAGTGTGGGAACTGGGAGGGAAAGGCAGATACAATGCATTTAAATTTATGTCTTTCCCTTCTTGGGACTGAAATCACAGGGTTTCTTGTCTAAGTTTCCTGTACTGACTCAACCAAACAATCCTCTTTATGTTCTCTGTGTCACGTTTGTTCAGTCACTCTCCTAGAAGAGGATAATAGTGCAGCTTCCTTGAATTTATTAAGAGGAGCTTTACATTAATAAGTGTCCTCTTGACATCTCTTAATGCTGACTTGTTATGCTGCTGCAGCAGCATTCCCAACACTGTACTTAGTCAAGAAACATCCCACCCCTGCTGCCCTGGCTGCTCCCCAGCCCAGCAGAAGACAAGTCTCTTCCCTCACCCTTTGCAGTTGCTAATAATGTCACTTCCAGGCTGACACTGCCCTGACAGCCCAGTACAGGGCTCGTTGCATCCACCTGGGAGATGGTTTTCCTCCTACTCAGTATTCCATCCACCATCCATGAGTTCTTGCTGCCACAGAGCTTCACAAAAGAACTGATTTGCTCATCTGCACCCC
>JAOXXN010000395.1:146611519-146629433 GCA_026770055.1 Myrmophylax atrothorax
GCACCCCAGAGACAGATTTACTTACTACAAACATCTCTTTTCTGTCCTTATCTCCTCCAAGATCTATTAGAGCATCTCATCACCCAGAGAATGTGTCATAAAGCTGCAGACTCCTGAAGGTCTCATTTGGCTTTCGTTGCAATAACCCTCATGCTTCTATTTAATCCTTTTGAATGTCTGCAAGTTTGCTCTCATCCTTAATAGTTCCTAGCCGTTTCTTCTGCCAGGTGAGTGTCTTATGCTCCCTTTGACTCCACAGCAGGATCAAAGGGGTCTGCAGAGCTTTTTGGATGTCGTCATGTCCCCTTGATCAGAAATTTTGCTCCTGACATGAGGGCAAGGAAATTCCTATCAGGCCCAACTGCTCATTTTTATGTTGAAAATGTCCTAGCAGAGGCTCTCTGGAATAGGTTCAGTTATATCAGCCTGGTATAGGTTATTCAACTGCCCCTATCCTTTTTTCTTGAGTTTCTCTGTTGCCTGAGAGACTGGAATTACAGTGTTATCTTTAAGATGAGGTGGATCTTCTGACATCTGCCTTATTTAGGCCATCCCATCTATATCACAGATCTGCAATAAAACATGAAACGTACCTGCTGAATTCATATCTAAATTCCTTATACCACATTGTATCTTAGTCATCAAGAACACCTTCTTGATGATGTGGCATTTTCCTCCTCTGAGGTTGAATTCCCATCTTCCCCTTTACTAGCTGTTCCCTGGTTTTCACACCAGAAAGATCTGGAGGCAGTAAAGTGGTTTATGAGGTGGTTGGGGTTTTTCTCTATTTAACTACTTGCATTTGCAATAAGATTTTCAGTTCTCAAATATAAATATTAGCAGAAAGGTGGTGGGGAAAACCATAATCTCAAGCTTGCATTGTAGCATTAATCACTTCTTTAGGCACTGCATTCCGAAGAATAACATTTCTTTATTTGTTTGTTTGTTTGTATTTTCTAAATTATAGTTTTATCCTAATGCTGTCATTCTTCTCATACAAATAATATCAGGACAAAGGTGTAAAAGGTTCCCATTTCAGTTGAGGGCCTTTTATATTCACTCACCACTCAGATGTGAATGGCTATAACGGGAGCACCATCTGGAGAATCGTGGGCAAATGTCCACTCCTCCTCCTCCTGCTTCCCAGGGCAGCATTCCAACCCGAATTGATGGAGGGCTGTCACAAGGAGCCTGAGGTGTGAACAAGCCCTTCATCTCAATGGAGCCTTGAATCTTAAGATTAATGTAGGTGGAGGAAAGAACTTTCCCAAAAGGCTTTGGCACACTCACATAATTTGTAAATGCAATTACTGTAATGCTACGCTCCACTCGGTATATTTGCATGAGCAACTGTCTATCTTTAGTTTAAAGAGAGGCTGTTTACTGAATGTAATATGAGGCTCAAACTTTACAGATGAAGACTATAGATCATGGCTAAAAGTTGTAATTGTCTTTCGTCTCTGAGCGCATTTGCCATCTCTGCTATACATGGCGCATATATAAGGAGAATCACAGGGTTCCAGTTCCATGGGGCGACCTGCAGTGAGTGAGTTACAGCTCCATACTGCAATTTTTCACATGGTTTTCGATGGAAAACTTCCCCAGAATATAAAATAGCATAAAACATCAGACTCATCTATTAGCTTTGAAAAATAGAAGGCACAGACACAGCAAACGAAAACTGGAATATGTGCATACATTGAAGGCCTCCAGAGGAACAGGCATGGAGGACTGCTGGGAATCAAATTAGGTTCAGGAAAGATCTGATAGAGATCTGTGCTTTTGGGAGGAAGGAAGGGACACATACATTGAGAAAACTTGCATTTTATTCAGGGAAAGCTATATTTTTCTCCTTCATCACTCTTCTTTTCTCACAATGTATTCATCCCCCCTGGTCTGTGAGATTATAAGTTGAACAGGAATTGTCACAAGGGGTCAGTGCCCCAGCTCTTCATTCTTGCAGTGTCCCCTTACACTTAAGGGCTATGTTGGAGCAGAAGCTTGTACACTTGGTCTGTGTATGGGCTATATCTGGTGAAATGCTCCTTTGGCTGGTTACAGAGGGCTTTGAACTGAGAAAATGGTGGGAATTTACCCTCTCATTTTTAAGATTTCCCTTTTTTACATTACAAAAAGGGCAGACTGATTTGTTAACATATGCATGAAACTTTTTATTATTGTTCTGGAGGCTCACATTTCATATGAGGATAGATCCCCTGGGTTTTATAGTATAAGCGATGACACAACTAGCCAAAGTAGCAGGCACAGCAACATGGAAAGCCAGAATACAAACAACAGGCTATGAAGGCTACATTCATAAAACAAAATGAGGCAATAAACCAGAAAGAAACATTCTCTGGAGTTGGTTAGTTCATTTCTGGTGGCTTCAGCCAAAATATTTAGACAGATGTAATCTTTTGCTATGTAAGGTTTTTTTCAGATAATAAATATAAGAACTGCCATCCTCTCTGGAATTGTTTGCTTTCTTTGAGAGACCTAGGAAAAATCACCTTCTGGGAATTATTTAAAACAGAACCACTTTGCTATTGTAGAGAAACTAGTAATAATCACTTTGTTTCTCAGTTTTTTGGAGCACTCTAGTGACTAGTGAACTTTGCTTTAACTCAGCAACAAACGAATCCTTCATGTGGGAGGGCAGAGATCAAAGGTATTCTGCTACATGGCCTTGACATGGACCATTGCAGTTTGCCCAAACACAAAGTTTAAAACTAGATGCCTGTTTTTAACTGGCCACTGAGCTAAATCACAACCTCCTGCCATAGGTGTAATGCTTCTCAAATCCTAAATTGCTCAGAATAGTAGTTAAACAATATCCCATTTTTGATGTGTCTGTCAAACTGACAAGCATTCTGCTGTGTTTGGGTTTCTTTTCATTTTAATGCTTAGGCCACAGAAAAATAAACTACTTAGAGATATTGCTGCACATATAATGAGAAAAGGTACCTTTGATGTGAATTTATGTGCTATATTGTACCCCACATGGAGTATTTTATCCAGCTCTGGGGCCCCCATTGTTATGCCTGAGAGGCAGAACTGCTAATCACATTTCTAGAATGAGAATGATTTAAAACTGTAAGGGCACCAGTCAGAAGCACCTCTGTCAGGGTACTGTGTCCCTTGATGATGAGGTCCCAGACTTTGAAGTCAGAGTGGCTAGAACAGGTCTGAGGATGCCAAGATAGTCCAGCTCACCATGTGAGCTACTCTGATGTCCTGCACCATTGAGAGTTTCCTCAGGTTGGCCAGGAGATAGTGGTCATCTAAGTGGGTGATCTAAGTGTGGTAAAACTGTTTCAGATCATCGTATGTGGAGATGGAATGAAGTCTTCTAGCCAGCCGAGATATGGAAACTAGGATCAGTGATGGTCCTGGGTGTCCACCTGGGTATTACATCTCTGCAAGGTGTAATGTGTTCCTCCATACAGGGATAGCTCCCTTTTGCGGGTGTTTTCTATTGTCATATATGGATTCCCCACATAAAGTACAGATTGTCACACTCTGTGAGGTTGAATACTTCTAGATATGTCCAAAAAGAGCATCCAAGGCATGAATTCTCTGACCATATGGAGACAGAGGAATTAACTGTAAAGGGTTTGGAAAGGACAATCTGCCAAATATTAGCTAAATCTGTGTAAGCCCCTATTTTAGACTGGCAAAGCCATCATTTCTTCCAGGGGGCAACTTGTTTTGTTTGGCCTTAAAAGGGAAAAAAAGAAAAATAAAAATAAGAATGCCTTGGATAGGTCACTGTAGTTCATAATTGCTGAGCTGAGAGTTCAGATGTCATCCATTATTGAAACACCTTCCCTTGTCATTCTGATTATGGGAAATATCTTTGTATCAACTGCTGCCAGGAAACTTACTATGATAAAAAGTACACTATTATCTAGGATGTCTTCACACACCTACTCTGCAACCACAAGCCATCCAGACTTGCATTTCAGCAGATCAATCCCTAGAAGACAGTAGGCTTATCTTTCTCCACAGATAACACTAAACATCTAATTAGTCAGGTAAAATTTATGTATTTCATATTTAATCCAGTAAGCAGATATGGTATGCAGAAAAGTTGGCAGAGCATTCTAAATAGGAGAAAGAGTACAATGGAAGGTGTCTACACTATTCCAATCGAGTCTTTATCTTGCAGTCTTTCTGACATAATTAAAATTTGTTGGAATATTTATTGGTAATATAGGTCTGGATGAACATAACTCTATTAATTATTTTTTTCCACCAGATAAGCTGTCCTCTGTGGTTTGTGCTATGTTAACCTCACAAAGTTGTTCCCCAGTGTAGGCTGCAGGATGTAGACAATTCAACCACTATCCCTATCTGAAACAATTACTTCACATACCAAAGAGTAATGAAGGAATTCTGAAGTGTTTTCCCCCTTAGCTGTAACCAACAATATCAAGAAAGATCAAAGGAAAGCTTTTCCCCAGATGTCACACTCCATTTCCACTTCATTTCCCCTTGCTTGGTTTGATTGATGCTCACAGCTAAGGAAAAGAGTCTTGTGTTTTTCTGAGCTGATTTTCTGTCTCAAGTGTAAACAAGCAGACATGTGTAGGCTGGGTAGCACAGGAAGCCAATGAGCTAAAATCAGATTAAGGGTATCAGAACTGAGTACACTCCAGAGTCCTCTGGGAATGAGAAAAGCATCAACATCTCTGAGGATGGCCACCCACACTGGTGGCCTGGTAAAAGTCCAAAGACTTGGGCTATGTGTGGCAACCCTATATATAGCATGTAGCAAATATAAACAGCATATTTTGTTCTCTTTCCTGGTCAGGCTCAAGCCCCATCCTAATCCTGATGTTGTCCTACAAGCCAGGTGAGAGGAGGGTGCCTTAGAGCAGAGCACAAAAGAGGAGGGCACTAAGGAGTCACCAAGTACTGGCATTTCTCTTTGGTCTGTGAATTTGAGATATCCAAGTCCATGTATCCCACCCATTTGCACAAGACATCATGTTAAAATATGACATTTGAGTTTTCAAGGAGACATATCCCTTCCTCCTTTGTCCCCAGCTTCAACTCCACATCTTTTACCCTTCCAATTCTCTCCTCCATCCCACCGGGAGGAAGTAAACAAATGTCTGTGTGGTGCTTAATTGTCAGCTGGGGTTAAATCACAATAGTCCTTCTTGGGGCATGTTGTGGTGCTCTAAATTGGAATGTGGTAGAGCCAATTTATTTTTGCTTAGCTAATAATCTGCAGACTCCTGTGCTTGCCATGGGGCTTGATTGCTTGACTGAAAGTTAGTCTTGTGCTCATTAGTGGCTGCTTTTTGTTTTTACTGCTTGTCAAGGTCTTTTCAGCTCCTCACACCACCCTAACAGTGAGGAGGCTGGGGGTGCACAGGGAGTGGGAGGGGACATTGCCAGGACAGCTGACTCCAGGTGATTCAAGGGATATCCCAGACCATACAGGGTCATGCTCAGCATATAAAGCTGAGGAAGAAGGAAGTGGGTGTCTTGGTTTTCTCCTGGCCCACCTCCAGCTTGAGACGCCCCCACTTCTTACCCCGCTCCTCAAAGCAGGGAAAGGGAATGGGGAGGGGAAAAAAAAACTTGAAAGAAGCTGAGCCAAGTAAGTGTATATATATATGTATATTGTCTAAATGTTTACAGTTATATCAATGCAATTTGCACTCACAATAGGGAGAGGGAAAGGGGAGGAAAAAGGGAAGGGGAAAACACAGGCAACAAAAAGAAGATAAAACAGTGAAAAAACCCCAATGTGTACAAAAGAACACTCCCATCCTCCCATGGAGTAAACCAGTACGACACAGTCCCACAGACCACGCTTAGAAGAAAGCTAACTTCTCCCTCTCATGTGGAGATGGTCTCACTCACATTTCTGCCCTGATCTTCTGTGTGGCTCTGATAAGGGACTAAGAGTAGCCGAGAGCCCTCTGCACTCTATGCCTACCAGAAAACGAAGTGAGCTAAACTCTCTATCTCCTGTCTCTTATCTCATAGGAGGGGAAAAGAATGGGTGAGGAATAGCTAGGAGACAAGCCCCTCCCTAGTTACATCTGGTTACCAGGAAAAGGCCTAGGTCAAACTATTACAGTGGGGAATGTTCATAGTGATGGTGTTTCTGTTCCCAAGTCACCATTGTGTGTGATGGGCCCTAGCCTGCCTGTCCATGGGAAGTGGTGAATGAATGCCATGTTTTGATTTTCTTGCATGTGTGGCTTTTGATCTATCTATTAAATTCATTTTTATCTCAAGCCATGAGTTTTCTCACTTTTACCCTTCTGATTTTTTCTCCCATCCCACCAGTGGGGAATGAGTGAGTGACTATGTGGCACTTGGTTGTCAGCTGGGGTTAAACCGCACAACACTATTTTTGTCAAATGTCCTGCTGCTTGCTTTAAAATTATGGCTGAAGGAAGCAGTGGGCCTGCTGTTAGCCAAGTGATTAGTGTATGCCTCCAGGGACTGCCAGTTCAGGTTCACAGTTCCCTCCAGCTGAGATGATTCTGCCCTGTGGTACTCACAGCCCTGTTGTTATTCCACCACAGCCCTCCTGCCACTCCTGCTTGGATGCAGCTCAGGACACCGAGGCTGGTGGCTGCTCACAGGAAGAACAGACAGAGCTGAGTCCATGTCTCCTGTGGAGCCCATTGCATGAGAGTCTTGTTGACACAACAGTGCAGGACAGTAACTCCTCTCAAAAAAATTAATTCCACCCTATTGACAGCACCTAGAGTAGCTGCAAGAGTAACCACTAAATAAAGTAGAATGTAATATTAATATCAGTTAACTAGGAAAACAGCATTAACATACAGGAATTCAATTTAGCTTATGTGCTACCCGGTGACTGAAGGGCAAGAAAAGGGTAAATGTGCATTAGATCATAACGATGATGATAGTTTCCCCTAATAAAATGTATTACTGTCATCAGAAGCACTTGATATATTTACAACCAAGTCTCTGTCGTCCCTTTGCATCTGCTGTGACTTAATTATGATGGTAGCACCAGCCTGCTAATATTGTTTTGAGCTGGCTTAATTTGCCTTCCATAATTTAGGCAAATTACAGGAATTGAGAGGGGCTGAATGAGTAACCTTATTAACAGAGAGATCTTCTTCAGGATGCAGGCCAGATGAAGGTTAAAGAAAAAAAAATACAACAAAACCAAAAGAAAGCTAAATAGTGCAGGCTGAAACTTGTCCTTTTACATGTCTGCTCTCATAACAAAATGTTAATTTACTTGTCCCCAAGTTATAATAATCAATATTTTTATTACTTTTTTACTTTTTCTTTTCTTTGGTCTTCAGGTCAGTACATTTTTGACAATATAAGATGTGAACTTCGCTCAATGGCCATTATTTGTAGTTATGGTACTGTAGATCATCCTTCCACAAAGGAAAAGAATAAAAGAATCATGCTGCTGTAAATTATAATGTCCACATTATAGCTTTTCCCTCTATTAAAGAAAAAATAAAATTAAAAAAAGGGGTTTGTGGAAGCTTTAAAGCTTTTTCTTGTATCTTTCTCACTGGTGTAAATGCAAAGTCATCTCATTAAAATGTATTAAATTATCCTGGCATAAAATTAATACAGGAGTTGATTCGGGCCCATGCTTTCTTGTATGCATTCTGAAGTATCAAAACTGCCTCTACTACATCAGGAGCTGCATTCATGTAATTCAGGAAAGGATAGGGTCTAACACACTCTGATTACCCCTGTATCAATTTCCACTGACAGCACTGGTCTATACTATTGAATAAGTTATTAGGCTTTGATTGATTTTTCTTACTACAGGCATGGATTTTATACTTGAGGCAACTCCTGTAAAAGAAAGAGAAGTGATGCCACAAAACAGGAACCCCAACTTGTCATAAGAATAAATGAATCAAAGGGGAAAAAAAAGATGGTCATGGCTGCCCTGTATTTAGAAATGATGTCGGCTGCTATCTTTGTTGCTATCACTATGGAGGAATTCAAAGCACAGAGGCTGTTATACTGTGGGGCACCGTCTTGCAAGTACATGGTATCAGGAAGAAAAACAGCATACAAAGTAATAAAACTGTTTCTGAACATCTAGAAGAGAGTGAAGCAGCAGGTAGCTATAGGCTTGTATTTGCTATGTGTCACATCAGAGCAATCTAATACTGTTTGTGAATGACCTTAGTTGGAGAAGAAGCAGCAGGTACCATGTATCCAGCCTTTACAAGGCTTTTTGTTGTTGTTGTTGTTGTTGTTGTGCACAACGGCATCAAAATTTAGCTAGGGAAGAGTGGTTTTGAATGAGCCCTTCTAGTGTGAGCCTCAGAAGAGCTACCCAACCAGCTCAATGTCTAACTGGGACAAAGTATCTTGTTCCCACCACAGCATGCCTGTCACTGTAATTCCCTCATTTTCCACTCGTGTTCCTGTGTTACAGGATTTTTATTAGTAGTAGAAGAAAGCATTTCATAGAATCATAGAAAGGTTTGTGTTGGAAGGAAACTTAAATATCATCTAGTGCCAAACTCCCCTTGACAATTTAAAGCAAAAAAATACTAGACTTCCATCATCCTTCTCCTCTCACCAAGTGCAACCTTAGGACATTAGATCTCCTATATGTTTCTCAGAAAAAAACAGTCAACCCAGTCAGATCCTACAAAACTCCTAGTCTCTGGACTGTAGGCAAAGAGACAACCTCATTCATTTCTGGACATAAGGAAGAAGAAACTTAAGGCAATTGCAGCTGACAGCTTGTATATCAACTTGAGGAGAAATAACAAAGAAAGTTTCAAGTCTATCAAAAACACAGTGTTATAAGGAAGTTAATTATTACACATAAAGATGGTAATACACAGATAAGGATAAACCATAATGGTGCCCTTCATGCAATCCACATAAACATCCTTGACACTCCCAGACCACACTAGCCTACGTAAGATTATTTTGTTGGTTCTACTGTTCTGAACTCATGTCATGGTTCTTATATCCATTTTGATATTGTGGAAGTAAGAGAATAAGTTCCCTTTATTTTTCAAGTCCTTATTCTATTTCAAAGAGGTATTTCACCACAAGACTTTAGAGTCGGTCTGTTTGGGGCAGGCTGGATATACTCATAATGGACACATGTGATTTACTTGATACCAGAGAGACAAAGACAGATATGCTGTATTTATCCAGAAATAAGACCTTTTTTTAATGATTCACTGCCTGTCCTGAATAAATAATTTTGCATATATAATTTGTTTTGAGATGGATGTGCTATGGCACCAATATTAAAGATAGTTGAGTGTAACCTCCACAACATAAATCACCCAGTTGCTGTGAGGGATGTCACCTTGTACAACAAAAACGGGAGCTTAGGAAATTAGAAGGGAGATTAATGTCATGTTCTGATGCTCTTGCATAGAAGTTATATATAGCTTGAATCTCTACTGCTTGATCTTTCCATACCTGAGGTAAATTGGTTTATGGAACATCCAGATGCACATAAAGAAATATTAGGTACAGTAAACATTTAAATTAATCTGTCTACTGTGTCCAGAATCAATACTAGGATGTAGATTTTTAGTGCTTTGAGCTAAATTCCTCACTAATGAGAGGCTTATTTTTCACTTAATGGAGTTTTTCTGAAATGCGAGTGTCTGCCATCTCATCTGATCACAGCAAGTAACCTTCGTCTTTGAAGATAAATCAAGCTTATTTGATTTAAATCCAAAATTATGTCCTAACAAGGTTCACTGATAAGCACTGAAGTTCTGTGGAAAGGGAGTCTTCAGTGTGGCAGCCAGTGACTCCACTCAGTGTATGGCTGCAGTAGATGCTGTGTGAAGGTGTGAACACTCTCTGCTTTGAGCTGGCCTTGGCCATCTTAGGGTGGCACAAAGCAGAAAGAGATCAGGCCAGCATTGTGCTGATGGAGTCACACAGCTTTGCGTATCACCTGGGCTGGATGTGGAGGCTCAGAGCATGAGTTTATTGCTCAGTCACCATCATGTAAACAGGCTCACTTTCTGGGTGCACTATAAAACTACTGGGAATGTATCTGTGGTTCCTTTTCTGAAGTGCTAAAAACAAGGAGGGCCAAGAAACCTGACTGATGTTACATGCTAAAAAGACAAAATGCTGTGTCACAAGATATTATCCTCAAAGCTTTGCCTTTGTAATTACAGTTTACTTCTTAAATACCTATGAACTACATTCCAGCACAACACACTGTACTATCTACCACATGCTGCCCTGGGGACATAGAACAATCTCTAACATAAAGGAAAGAGTTCATTTTCCATAACAGTTTGGAATTTCAGTCCTTAGATAGATTTAAATTAAAATAAATTCATCAAATTCACATAATGAACATATCGAGTCAAAAGCTTGCAATTTCTCTCAGTTCTTTTCATGAAGAACTGGACTGGTCTGCTGAGTAAGTACAATTGTAATGGGACATGGGTCGATGTGGCAGCCAAGAAAGCTGTTTTAAATTAGGAATTATTTTAGAATTAGGATACTGCAGCCTTATCAGATCTGCTCAGATCAGTAGTTTAAAATAAATTGGGTCATTAGAATGTGTAGTGTGGTTAATGCTAATGAGCTGGTTGGTTTAATTACATAAGAAAAACAGCTCTAATCATTGGAGTGTAGGGTTTTCCTTTTTTGTTTTTTGTTTGTTTGGTTTGGTTTGGGTTTTTTATTCTTTTTACTTAGTATCCCTGATGATACTAACATTCCCTGTGCTAAATTTTTTGTGATACAACCTTGAAAGTGTTAAGATAAAAATTAAAACCACGCTGAAAAGCTGTGCCTGATGCTGATTTTCTGATTCATGTTCTCTCACCTCTCTTCCTTGCCAGATGGAAAGTAATACCCAAAGACTTTCCAAGCTCAGAAAAGCTATGAAGATATGAATTAACACCCCGATCTATTTTTAAATGGAAAGAGTGTTAAATGTCATCTGTGAGGGTCAAATCTATTTACAATAGCAAGCTTAAGCTGTTCACTGTTCACCTTTTTTTCCTTCATACTCTGTGGACTGAAGGTCCTTTGAGCTATAACTTACTGTCATGGGATTATTAGGAAAATAAATAAGTAGAAATTATGTACATATTTAAAAACTGTAATCATGGGCTAGCTGATCTCCAGAAGACACCTTTGTCAGTAACCTGGTATTTTTCTGATAAGGTTCATCAATAAGTACATCTTCATAGACCCTGATAAAGTTTGTAAACCAAACTCAGGCCAATGAAATATCAGATATTGTTAAGCCAGATCAGTCACACAGAGTAACCTGCTCCACTTAATAAATCAGGTCCATGTGAGAAAACACATGGAAGCACCTAGGGCAAACCCTACCCTGGAATGGATCAGAAAAGGGGAACACTTCATGAACTCTGATGAGCCAGATTCAGTCTGTGGGCAGTTGGAAGATGACTAGTGAATGTGAGCAGAGGCATGACCTCATCTGGAACCAGGTAACCAGCACCTGAGAGATTCATCTAACACTGGTGTTCACTGCAAATGTCAAACTATTTAACCTGTTAGTTTAATTTTCCTTTTAAAAGTGTATGAATCTATTAAAACATCTTCATAAAAGTACTTACCTAAAATACCTTAGCAAAACCTGCTCTGGTTTGCAGTTGGTTCACTTGGTTCTCCACCTGTGCTAGTGGGCTCTGGCTTGCAGTGCCTTCCCCAAGAGATGTGGGCCACTGCATGGCACTGAGCCCACAGAGCCCTGACTATGGTCACAGTCAGTCACAGATAGTGACTCCTGGGATTCCCCAAAGACAACAAAATTTGCAAAACTTGTGAAGAGATCAGCCTCACCCACCTCTGTATTCATAGAATCATAGAATGGTTTAGGTAGGAAGGAACCTTAAAGACCATCTCATTCCTAGCCCACTGCTGTGAGGACGTTGCTCAAAGCCTCATCCAACCTGGCCTTGAACACTTCCAGAGGTAGAGTATCCACAGCTTCTGTGCACAACCTGTTGCAGTGCCTCACCACTCTTACAGTGAATGATTTCCTCCTAATATCTCACCTGAACCTATCTTCTTTAAGTTTGGAGCCATTCCCCCTTGTTCTGTCACTACAGGCCCTCATAAAAAGCCCCTCTCCATCTTTCTTGTAGGCTTCTTTCAGGTACTTGAAGGCCACAATTAGGTCACCCCAAAGCCTTCTCTTTTCCATTCTGAACAATCCCAATTGTCCCAGTCTTTCCTCATAAGAGAGGTGCTCCATTCTTCTAATCAGCTTTGTAGCCTCCTCTGGACTCACTCCAACAGGTTGATGTCCCTCCTGTGCTGAGTGCCCCAGAGCTGGTTGCAGTTCTCCAGGTGGAGCAGAGTAGAGAGATAAAATTCCCTCCACAGTCCTGCTGCCCACGCTGCTTTGGATGCAGCCCAGGACTTGGTTGGCTTTTGGGGCTGTGAGCACACATTGCTGGCTCATGTCCAGCCTCTCATCCACTATTGTTTGTCCCATCACTAAATGTAGCATTATAAAGATTTTAAATGCTGCAGATTTCTAAAACTAAATATATGAATTATAAACAATATGTGCCAACAGAATATGAATAGCTACATTTATGTTGTGTGGGAAGTGCTGGCCATAAGGTTTTCTGTCAGAAGGGCATTAGGTGAATACTAAATACCCCAAGAGCAGAGAGTGAAGTCTTGACCCCGCTCATGTTTATTAGACCATATGTTTTGCTGCAAAGGGTATGAACGTTTCACGCTCCAGAGCTGAGAGCAACAGTCCCATCTGTTAATACAGCTCCACAACTACTGACTTCTGGTTTTGATGTGGACTCACTACCGAATGCCAAAAAACCCTCCAGAACCTTACCAATTTAACAACTGAACCATTGGTGAGACTCATTGTATTCCAGATTGTAGAATTTGATCCCAAGTGGCTTTAATATCCATATAAAACATATTTAAAGTAATCCAACTTTTTAGTAGATCAAGATACACAACAGAAGAGATGCAATATTTTACGTAGTGTTTTGGTTTCAATACTTTGGAGTAAATAGTGAGGGTTGGGAACTGATAACTGAAGGAACTATGTGTTTTGAAGAATGCTTGCTATACATCACATTTGTTGCATGCAGGATAGATCTATCTATATTTTCACCAAAATAGAATTCACAGTGATATATTTCTTCATTTCAGTCAAAGGTAGATGTCTAGCCTGCCATTATAGATCATGACACAGCTATATTTACTGCTCTGAAATTATTCTTAATAACACCAAGGCTCTCAACCTACTTCTTAAACTCCAGAAGGGAAATTGATATTGTGGGTAATTATTTTCAGTGGTTCTGAATACAATAAAACTGTACAATACAATCAAACTGGAATGACACATATCTTTTCATGAAAGCACACACCCCACTGCTAGAGAACAATAGGCATTTTTCAAAATATAAATCCCTCCTGGTTTATCCATGTATGATAGACAATATGTATATCTCTGATAGATGATACATGAAATAATGTCTTACTTTTCTCAGCAATTGCTTCACTCACTTTAGAACACAGGTCTTGCTAGCACCAAAGGAAGGGACCTACTTCATCCCTTGGCCATTTAAAAGTCATAGCCTCACACTATCTGTCATTTTCATTGCAATGTGGTTGGTAAAGGAATAGACACTGAAAGTTTGTTTCTGACTTGACATTTGACCATGAAATCCTGAAAATGCAGGTGTAATGTTTGAAGTCTACAGCGGCATATGCCTCAAATGTCCCCTCTGCAAAGGGACCTGGTCTGCATTATCCAGTGGGCTACTCTCAAGGTCAGATGAGTCACCTGAAATCAGAATTAATAGCCTTGTTTATTTTTTGGGTCTTGGAAGTGTCCAGTTTAGATTCTACTAAGCTTGTTGCAGATGTCCCAGAGATGAGGCCCAGCATAACCCACTCTCACATTTAATTGATTTGTCTCAAGGGGTGGTTTAGGAGCTCTTTCAGTAATCAAAGGTACTTCCTCTCTTAAGTCAGACTTCTCTGAAGGGCATTTTGTTCCCCTAACTATTTTACATTGAATGTAGATGACAGTTTTTTTAGAGGGAAAGACAGGTGAGATGAATCCCACCTCTGGGGCCTGACCCACTGAAAATGAATCAACAATTGACAAATCAATGTTATGAAAATAATTTTCAATTTCAACTCTTGAGAGAGAAGACATGCACAAACTTAGAAAGAAGATTTCCACTTGAAATGATGGTGAATAAATGACATATATAATGTAAGGCACCTGTTCTCATGGAGTAGTTTGTTTCATGTACTTTCCTAACAAAAGCATTTCAAGCTCCTATCTCTCCTCAGCACTAAAAGTTTGACAGTAGATATACTGTTATTTTGCATGAGTAGGTGCTGCATTCATTCGTAAGTCTTTACAATAATGCTGTTTAGCAGCTTGCTTTAAGATGAAACAGTATGCCCATTACTTATTCCTAGTAAATAAGCACAAGGTATATAATTTACAAAATGAGGGTGACATCTGGCAAAATCCCTGTTGCTGGGAATTGTGGGAATTGCACAAGGTATCCCCATTATCCTATCAGCCTAATTTTGCTAAGCTCATTTTAATGAAGCGCAGAAATGTGACTGCCTGTTCAGCCTCCCATCCTGGGAACATATTGTAATTAACTGCCTGAGCAGCTGCATGGCAGCAGGAGAAGGCTTTAAATGATGTGACTCTGTTGATATTACTTGTGTTAAAATGATTTTGGAGATTGGAAGGGAAGAGCTGATTGCCTTTTATGGCAGTGTGTAAAGCCTAAATGAGTTCTGACACCTGAAGGAAGAGGAAATAACCTGCAGATTTCACGTCAGCACTCCATAAAATGCATTTGGAAGCCTGATCACCGTGACCTAACCTTTGCAATTATTTCAGACCCTCCAGTTATTGTCAGATATTTGATCTTCAAATTTTGTTTAATTGATACCATGGATAAACTTGATGGCAAAGGAACAGCTATTCACTGTGTAAGCCAATTTCTTCATTATTGCAAGGAACTAAGATACCACCAATGACTTTTCTCATGAGTAAACACCAATAGTACATTGAAAATCTGCCAAAAAAAAAGGTATTTGGGGAAACTATTATAACACTTTATTAAATGGGAGAAAATGGAGTTAGTCTGGCAGACAGATGTAGTTTGTAAGGCAAGGATGGGGCAAGCCCTGAATAATACATTTAAGGTATTAATAGCAAAGGTTAAAAAATCATCTCTAGGATGTCATAATATTTCCGCAAGGCTGAGTGCTATCTTTGTTTCTAAAGAAACTGTGAGATTAAGACAAATGATGGTCATCATGGTGAATTATCATTAAATACAGGTATGAGCCAAAAGGCTACTTAAAGACTTCTGCACCTTCTTTTCTCCAGCCTGAACAACCCCATCTCTCTCAGCCTGTTTCTGTAACTCTGTGTCCTGTTGGAGTCAGTTATGCCAACAGAACAACTAGCAACCTGGTCTAGTGGAAAGTGTCCCTGTTCGTGGCAAGGGGGTTAGAACTAGATGATCTTTAGGGTTCCTTCCACCTCAGCCCATTGTATAATTCTTTGTTATCAGAGGCATGTTCTTCACTTGCCCTTTTGATCGGCTAGAAGCCAGGAGAGTCAGCAGAGGGTATCAAGAATGTGCTTCCAAGTGCATGGTCAAGAGAAGGCTGAGGAAGCTCCAAGAAAGAGTATGAGAGAGAGTGCCCTGGTTAAACATCTAATCCATTTTTAAGAACCTTTGTAGGTGTAATCTGCATGTGTTTGGGAGGCCAATTCAGTGCAGAGGCTGTCAACAGAGCATGGGGCTCTGAGTGATTCTGGAGCAAGAGCAAGCAAGGCTGCTGCTTAGTAAGCCTTGAGATCTCATGAATGTTTTTTTGTTTGCTTCTCTCTGTAAAAAATGTGATATTCTTGCAACTCATATTTATAGACAGACTTCATAAACATGTCACAGTTAACTGTGGTTTCTCTCTGTAACTTCTTGTTTGCAAAAATCACTTGACGTGTGTTGTTTAACATAAGGTCCCCTGTGAAGAAAACATTTCTTACAAGCTATTTGTGTATTGTTCAATGCAGAAGCTTCTGGGCCTTATTAGTGTTGTTATTTGTATTTCAGAGAGCACCACAGAGATTTGTGAAGAGATGGGTTTTTTTTGACTGGAAGAATGGTTTCCCCATGAAGAGTTGCTTCAGGGACATTAGAATTGCAAGTGAAAATGGCACAGCACAAAGCACAGAGTGGCATTCTGACATGATTATGGAGGAATATAAATTACAGCCACAGCAGTGCTAAGTACTAAATATCAACACAAATATTTGTCTGTGCCAACTGTAGAATCTAATAGAGATTTAGACACATAAGTGCCTAATAGTACCAAAGCATTTGTTCTAATAATATAGACTTTTATACTTTTGCCGTTATAAGCAGTATTAATTTTTCATTTGAAGTACATTTTTCTTCATCATTCACAGTATGCCTTTTCATTAACACTCGAAACTCAGTCAGAAACATGCTGTATTCATTCCACTGATTCTGATCTAAACTACCCTCTTGGGTGAGAATTGCAAAATACATTTATTCTGCTTTAATTAGACCTCTAGCAAATCCTTGGCAAATGGCAATTTTGAGCTGAAGATGAGAGAGCTATTTCTTTTAGACTCTCCCTACCATGATAGCAGGTTGACAGAAGGAGCTAGGAGTTAATAGGAAACATTAACCAAAATCTGCCCTTGTAGCAGCCAGCAGTTCAGCTGCTGTTTCATATTTCTTCCATGACATCACACGCACTTCCAGACTGTAACATTTGTCCATGGCCTTCAGGGAGTGCACAGCACAGTAATAAGATGAACGGCTTTTAAAAGATTGTTCTAATACCACCAGGGCTGACACAGCACTGATGTCAGTGGAGGTAAGGGAGAGTGCTGAACTACTCACCTCTGTTCCTATCACAGGGAGCATGAAAAATGAATGCCTTGATGCCGCCAGCATTGCAAGCTGTCTGCAGCTGCCCTCAACCAGCAGTCAGGATCAAAGAGTTGAGGTACCAGGGCTCCAACACTCACAGTGCTCAGGTTGGAGTGCTGTGATGGAAGAATAGCAGTGGGCTCTTTTGGGGTTGGGGGAAGGAGGGTCACGGAAATCTCAGCCTTGTTTCTCTCAGGAAATGTAGGTCTGACCACCAGCTTAAAAATGCAGTTGTGCTTGCCAGGGACACAGGTATATTCATAAATTATTAAGCTGCATTGAACCACCCCCGTGGTCTTTTATGTACACACTGGCCATTGACAAGTTAGAGAAACACCCAATTTCTCAGTCACAACATTCTTTGTCCTAAAAAAAAGGACACTAGCTCATGGGAAAAACAGTGACTAAGGCATCAATGAGATAAAATTCCTTCCTAGGCTTGCCCTTTGCCTACCCTCTGTCTTGGGATGAATCTCTGTGGTTTATCCTCTTTCTCTTAGAAGCTTCATATATTCAACACAAACCTTTTAGGGCAGGGTCATCTTGTGAAATGGGTTTGTCTAACGACAAAGATGACCGAGTTCCCCAAATTCAACTGCCATGTATAAAAAGTAAGGAGGAGGTCAGCAGGCTTCAGAGAGCAAAGGCTTGTGCTTTGCATTTTTTGACCTTTCTAAACTGGAAAATTACAAATATCAAAAGAGAAAGGTCCAAATGCAAAGAAGGAGGAAGAGGAAGGAAAAGAAACCATGTACTAATGGCTTATGAATAATCACTTGGCAATTCATCATCTGGCTTCTTTGAGATAAAAAGCCAATATAAAGAAATCAAGAGAAATTATGTCCCTGCCTATGAAATGTCTTATGCTCTGCTCAAGCCTTCATTTTTCAGCTTATGAAATGTCTTGGGCTCTGCTCAAGCCTTCACTTTTGATTCTGTATGTTTTGCACGGTGTGTTTCAT
>JAOXXN010000395.1:146629574-146643343 GCA_026770055.1 Myrmophylax atrothorax
TCTTCAGTGAATAATGGATTCTATCACCATTTTTACATATTATTTTCATTGTGGTACTTATTATACTCTTGAAGATACAGGATATGGTTGAAAAGCGACCTTACTGCAGCTGTAGAATACACTGGGTCTTAAGGAGTTCTTTCATGTGCCTAATGAAGACATAATTGGGATAACAGGGATGAAAGCTGAAACTCAAACATCTAGTGTGAAAGTATTTTTTTTTAAATAAAGAACAGCTGCAGAAATCTCTGCTGGACCCAAGAGAAGTGTTTGATAACTCTCTCTGTCTCTCTGGGCCTTTAAAACTAATTTGAGTGTGTTACCCAACAGCCCGGTGGCCTTGATGGCATTCAGCTTAGCAGGGTGGAATATTGCAATCTTGGCAAATAACATGGAGAAGTCATGGAATTAAATGGATCCTGACTTAAAAGGACCAAGGTAGGGTATTAATTTAATTGGAGAGTACCTTTGTTCCATCTTCCACCTGGAGCTCAACATCCTGAAAATAGGGCAAAGGGAAGTTCTCTTCTTTGCAGAGTTCATGGGGTGAATGAAAAATGAGGGGCAAGAGGCAGGCAAGGAAAGCAAAGGAAATCAGCAAACACTGTTGGTGATAAATCCAGTGGTTTCAGAAGAGGAAAGACATGAGCTCTGATTGCAGAGCAAACAGGTGTTGAGGGATGAGAATTTCAGAGGAGAATCATAACAGAGTCATTTCAGAGTGGGGATTGTCCTACCTGATGGCAGGGAAAACCAGAGAAGGCACAAAGCGAGAAACTGAGCTGATGACAACACTCATTGGAGAATAAGGAAGATGAAGAAGGCAAGGGGGAAAAATGTAGGCTGTGAAATATTTTCAGCAAGTTTCTCCTGGCTGTACTGTAGGCCAGTGAACAGGAAAAGCAGGTGGAAGATGCCCACATTATGACAAAGAGGCAGGTTCATGGTGTCACCACAGTGACAAAGCCAAGAGATGTGGGAGGCAAGAAGGAAGAATCAGGGCCAGATTCAGGGTCATAGTGAGACTACGTGTGCCCAATAGAGATATAGGAGACAGGCTAAGATGTTGGGTAGGAGATTGATTGTGGTGTATTCTTTGTGTACTGCCTGGCACAGGATTTATTCTCAAAACAGCTGACAGAACAGGTCTGCTCTTTTTGATGTTTTTATAATATATTCTTCATGAGTCTCGGAGCCAGCCAGCTGATTCAGCCTCTGCTAGCCATAGGTGGGCTGTTGACTCATCACAGTAAGCAATTGCAACTGTATTGATTTAAAGATGTATGAGTCTCCTGCTAGAAAATCATTGTATTCAATGGTTTCTTCATTGCATTTAATCATGGGAGTAGGTTTTCCATTATATTCAAATGACATTTTTTTCCTTTTTTAGGAGACATATGTAGTAGCACATAATAAATGCATGGAGAGAGGCATCTTTAAACAGGTCTGCACAATGGAGCAGACTTGAATCACAAGAAAGGTCAGTCTGGCAGGTCCTTTTCACACACAGGGACACAGTGCAGAACTTTCCAGATATTAAGCTGTTAGTATAGTAGAGCTCAGGACCAAACAAAACTTACCTTTTCTCTCTCCTACAACAGGGTTTATTAGTCCAGTCAGAACCCTCACCTGCTTTTCTCAGAGTAGAGTCAGGTTGTTGTCTTTCTGTTCTTTTCCTGGTCTCACAAATATTGAACTATGAGTTATACATCTGTAGGGATGGTGTGCATGTTCTTGGAGTACAATGGCTGGGAACATGACTGACAGAGAATCAGGGGAGGTTAAATTCTACAGAGACTCAGGGAAGGTTAAATTCTTGCTTTTTCAGGTACTGACTTCTTCACTGCCATGGCTTTGAACATCTTTGTTCTGCGAACCACATGGATCTATGCATGGTAGAGAGCTCCTGCAAGAATAGCACCATGGGCCTGACATTCTCCAGGCTCTTGGATGGAATTAGGCATTGATGCCCAAATTTCAACATTAAAGGATCTTGAAGGTGAGATGGGCACCAACCTGATCTGAATGGGTGACACCAGAGATGTGCAATGTTTGTCTTTACGTGGATAGGGAACTTTGGGGCTGATCAAAGACACACATAAACAATGGACAACATGAAGACTATCAAGAGAACTGTTGTTTTGAAGCAATGGTCTGAGCTGTTGGCATCCAAACTCTGCAGAGCATTAGTCTAAATCCAGGCTTAATTTAGGTAACTTCAATCTTGCCTTCACTGCAATTGCATAGAATTGCATTGTGTGCTGCACTTATGTCTGCAGTAAGCTCTTCAGGGACACCTAACTCTTAGGATGGTATCAAAACACATTCATCATTCCCTTATATTTTCATTAGTTTTGTGACTGTGCCTTCCTAACCTGATACACTGCTTCCATTAGTCCTGACACAGAAACAGCTGATCTGACAGAAGGACCCTTATTTATCTTGTTCAGTACTTTTTTTATCATTTCTGGATCTTGTACTTGAGTAAGTTTGAAAGATAACAATTTCAATCAGTTCTTTCTTAGTCTATTGTTATTTGTAGTTAGGTCTCAGTGTAATCATGGCAAAGAACCTCAGACTTGGCCAAATCTGTTTTTTCTCTCTGTTTCTCCAAAACAGTAAATCGGATTTTTGTACAAGAATTTTCCATTTTCAAACATCAGAGGTCTCCACAAGTATTTATGGATGGCTATCTCTTATGAATTCTCTTTAAAGAAGGTCTGGTCTGTTACATCAGTTTAACCAATGGATAAATAACCCATGAGGTTCTTCATAGAGCTTGAATGATGTACTAGTGTAGATATTTTTATTGAATCCCTTCTTTCACACCAAACTTTGATAGGAAAATTTGTCCTTCTGTTGCAAGCCTGGATCTGGATCCACAGCCCATGAGGTTTACTACCTCTCAGCGTTAGTTCAGCACATTGCAGCGAGTGCAGACGCTGCACAGGCTGGGACAGAGTACCTGGGTCTCCCTCTGACCTGCCTGTCCTGTCAGAGAGGTGTTGGCAAACTGCTACTGGGAAGGTGTCCTGGCCCCTGCTGGCATTCAAGCTGTGCCTGGGACAATCTTCAGAAAGCAGCACAGTCCAGGAAATGTACAAGAAACCTTTCAGCCAAAGTAAGTGAAGGCAGACACATCCGTCTGCTCTTCCATGCAGTGAGAGATCGAGGAGCTGAGGTACCACCTCTCCATTTAATCTCCTCCACCTCCTCCAATATAATAATTTTCATAGACAGTGTGCTTGTTCAGGAGCTTTCAAAGGGCAATGAAATAGTTTTGCCTTTACACAACTGAAATATGTTTTTTCACCGTGGCTTACAACGGTTTCTTTCAAACCTTTTTGCCATCAAACTGTATTTCCCTGCCAGACTTGCAATACTGCAGAGGACCTGCCAGTCTTCACCATGAAACATGTTTCCTGGATGGAGGCACATACTATCATGAATACATTCTGGTATCACTTTTTTTCATGTGAAATAGATTAGAATCTTTGGTTTCCTCCAGTAAAATAAACTTTTGCCTTATCCTTTGCTCTGCTTGCTTCATTTCGGATTTCTCTTTCTCAGGCATGGAAAACCAGAATTCCTATGCTATTCTAGATAAAGTCTCATGACAGTCTTGTATGTCCTTATCTCCAGTTATCTCACAGTTCTTTACTGATATCCAGATTAGTTATCTTAAGTAATAATTTCTTACATGTCAACAGAAAAATGCACTGTTGACTAATTTAGAAAATCTCATATCTTATCAAAGAAGACTTCAGATTATCCTAGGGATTCTGGTTTTGGCAAAGACTTCTGACATATTAATTAATTTCTCTGTGTGTCGACATTTTCCTTAATAATTCCTACTAAAGTCTTATATGTAACTGGCATCAAACTAACTGGGTTTTAATTATCCACTTGCTTTGATAAGGTTGCTCCAGTGAATTCATTTGACAAGATATTTGATGAGATCAAGATATATATGCAGAGAAACTGTGCCAAGGAAAAAATACTTTTCACAATACCAGAGGTCAGCTATTTTTCTTTAATCCACTGAAATACACAGAGCTGATGAACACGGAATTTGTGAAATCAGAGTCAGATGTAACAGTCCTGTCCTTAAAGGCACCCTTTTCACAAGCTTTGGCCCTTCAGACCAGGGTGATTTAGAAGCCTGCCATTCCAAAATGTCCCTGCCAGATTACTGATTAGGTGAGGTGCTGATTTTGCTATTGCCAGTAAATATAAACCACTATCAATCTCAGTTTACATTAAAACATCAGGCTGCAAACTGTGCAGGCTGACAGCTCAGATTCACAATCATCTCTGATTTAGCTGCAACAGCTGAAAAGTTTATTGTCCAGTCGAGAAGCATCTTCAGCCAGCCCAGGCAAATCCAATGTGAATCAGAGTCTGAATTGCCCTTGTTTTCCCAGTTATCCAGGTATCAATGCACAGAGTCAGGAGAGCCATGCTGCAGAGCTCTGCTTTCTGCTCCACAGGTCTAAGTCTTAGCAGAAAAGACAAGATTCAAAATACCGTGGACAGATTTCAGCTATTGTCTCATCAAGTAGTGACCATATATTATTATTAACATCAGTAAGAATTTTAACAGGATATTGTATTCCAAAGCCTAGCAAATAAATATACCTGGAAATAGATCCCTACTTTTCATATTGCAGGGAAAATGCTGACTATTTGCTGCTGCACTTCATGTTTTTGTTTGCAGCTACATCGGTGACAGGTGGAGAGATGCAAGAGCTGTTGCTCTACAATTAGATCATGTCTTGTGGAATGAGCCTCAGTCAGAGCAGAGAGCTCTGTGCCTGCTGCTGAGGGATAGGATTAGTTCACATTTGAGCACAGACGTGATCTTGTCATGCAGGAGACTTTGGAAAATGGCTTGGGCTGAGAGCAAATAAGGGTGTACAGCAGTACCTGAGATTTGAAACAGGAGGTGCCACAGGGCAGGTGAGAGGCACAGAGAAAAGGACATGGTGGAAAATGCTGGCTGCCTGCAATGAGAAATAAATGTTCCTGAGCCTTGGAGGCAGGTGGCACACATCAGTCTGCATCCATGCTAGTAAATCGTGATAGTCCCCAGAATAAGGTGGCTGAACACAAACCACTTTGGGGGATCATCCCTGGACTGTGCAAAGTGTACCCAGGGATTTCTGGGGAGTACACAACTTGGAACATGACAAATTCTTGCAGTGAACAGTCTAGGGATTTACTGTCACATGGAGCCACATTCCTGTGCCCAGGAGTATGCTGGAAATTAGAGACAGCTTTGGTATGCAAATGGATGCAGAGCTGGCACTTCACTGATAGGGAAAGGTCTGTTACCATCCAACTCCTACAGTATGGTTAAGAAAGTCCCCAATAGGACTGGCTGCTCTACACACACAAATTAGATGTAATCTGGTCCATGATGTAATAGAGTCAGGATACAGAGAAGACTGGAAAGCATGGACTGGTGAGATGCTTTGCTTCCTCCTCAGCACCAGTACATCCAGGTTGGAGGGGCAAACTCACAGCTCCAGTGCTGATTGCAGGGCATAGGCAGGGACTTGTGGCTGCAGAGGATGAGGCAAATTCACTGCCCTTCGAGCCTGAGGTTTGCATAGTGTGTCCTGTGTGGATCTGTACATCCACACCCACCCTCTCTGCGGCTGGAGCAAAGGCTTTAAGGTGCATCTCCCATATGCATGTAAATGGGGAAATATCTACAGAATTTTAACTGAATTTCTCTCAAAACCTGTTGCTTATCCACTGAGCTCTCTTGCTTTTGTATTACTTTGGTCAGTTTAACAAATTTCTCCTGAGAAAAACAAAAGGCAATCTTTCATCATTCATGTGTTACATGTGACTTTCAAAAATTACCTTTTGGACACTGATTTTTAATTTCACCTTGTTAAAGAAGCCTTTAAAGGGGAGTCAGCAGAACCTCTGCCAGGCACAGTCCTTGTGTACACAAGACCGATACCCATGAAAGGTAATGGAAGAAAAGGAGAATCACCTACATGATTTTCCAGTGCAGGTGAATTATTACAGAAGGCGAAAATAGGTACATTTGCAGATGCAAGGAACATATGCTTGCAGATACATGGCAATTTGGGTTCTTTTGGCTGACAATAAAAATAAACAATTTCATCTTTCAAGTGACAAATGACTTCTTATTTGGCAGAGTTGATTACATTTGTTTTGTGGATAGAAAAAAATTGTGCTGCAGTTCACTGATACAGAAACAATTAAAATAGATTGTTTTACCTGATGCAATTCCAGACACGAACTAATTATCCTTTTATGAAATCACATCTGTAAAAGGATAATTGATTTGAATGAATACAATATTTCACAGAGACAGAAGTGAGTACAACACCGTTTTTGCCTATACAGTAAAATTTTGTAGTCTTTAAAAATATCACTCTTGTGGCTGGTTTAATATTTGATTTTTTTATTTTATACATACTATGCATTAATGTATATGCTTCTTTTTTTTAGATAGATATATATATCCAAATATTTGGTTTCAGATAAACAACAAATTAGCTTGGATCACTGCAGATAAGCCAAAATTACTTTGATGACACAATGGTTTCTAAACCTTCTATTAAATCTTATCACTTCCCCGGACTGTCACAATGAGTTCATATAACATGATGCAGCTCTTTTTTGGTTTTGTTTGGATATTAAGTAAAATAGTAGAAATTTCTCCTGTTGCTTTTGACAAATGGATGTTCTGCCTAGAGAATAGGATTCTGTACAGTGGCACATTTCCTGCTGGCCCTTGCAAATGCTTTGACACTCAGAAATAGGATCTATATTAACATCCAAAACTGGAATAATGCCAGAACAGGGCTGAAAGTCCAATAGATTAATGTAAAGGTGTGACATGGGAAGAACAGCCATGGGGATTTATGGCATAGGGTGTAAAGGACAATTACCTGAGAGATACAGTGATAAACAATACTTACAGAATGTGTAAAATAATGTCAGTAAGAGCGGGAATTTAAGCATGCTACTTGGAAATGATCAGTGACATTTAGTTGTCAGGTCAATTAGTGCATGGAATAATTTACACAGGTCAGTAATAACTTGCAACAACTGAGAAGGAAGGCTGGTTTGTCCTTGCCAATCACGAGTGACTGAGAGTCACCGCTGCTGCATCTATGAGAAAGAAAAAGGTGTTTCTAGAACAGATGAAACCTTTTCAGTATATTCAATAAAATACAAATATTACTGAATCTTGCTCCTGGAGAAACCTCACCTGCAGTACTTTGAGCCAATGAGATCCCACATTCAAGAACCCAAAGTGGGTATGGTGAAGAAAAGGACAGTAAAATTGGCTGGGCTGCTGTGCAAAAGGATTTTGGGCACACCAAGCTTGATCAAGTCATAGTGACAAAAAAAGAAAATATTTTATTAAAAAGTACTTACTTTTCTTCATTTTTAAAATTCCAGGAGGGTGAACCAGGTGAATGCAGGAAAAATAGCCTGGGCATGAATACATTTAGACAGAAACCAGAAGAAAGTTTCCAACTTTCTGGATCACAACCAGTACAGATCAATAACAAGAAGAAGGTTTTGAGACAAATCCTGATCAGCAGTTCACATGGATAAGAAACTGTGTATACCTGTAATAGCAGTAGGAAGAGTTTGGTGATCCTTCTAGTCTATTATACAAGTAAAGTAAAATAACATAGCCTGGTCTTCCAAGGCCCAAACAACAGTGACTTATGACTCAGGAAATTGTCCTTATTTGTGACTAAGTTGAAAAATACATGGAAATTAAGCATTTATTTAATTATTGACTGTGCTTACCAAGTACTGCAAGCTAATGTATTTCAGTAAGAAGAATTAATTTTCGTGATGCAACTTTGTGTTGTTAATAGAAAAGAAATTCATCATAAAACAAACTGAAAATACAGCATTAAATAAATTTAAGATTAGAATAATAGCAGTGTTGTGCTTCAATTTACTTCAACGACACAATGATTTTATTGTTCATAGCAGAACGTTGTTGGTGGCTTCTCTTCAGTAAAGGGAAACCAGGTTTTATATCATCCAAATGTGAAAATTAAAAATGGGCAGGGTATATTTTGTTCTCTGTGTGTTTATTCTGGTTGAAAGTTGCACTGATTTTGTGTTATCATCTGATTTTAAGTCCATACTATTAAAGCTATGTGCCATTTCCATGCTGTCAAAATGCTGTTATTAGCACAGAGAAAGGAGCCTTTATAAAGGTCTGTGAATATCTGTTTGCCAAGGATTTTGGTGGAAGTAGAATCATCAGTGCCATCTATCAGAAACAGCCTACCAAAACAGCACTCAAAAAAAGAGGGAAAAGTTCACATGTAATTAAAGAGAAGGTCATTGATCCCATTCTTGAGACTCAGATTCCAGTAAACTAAAGAGTTACTAATGGAGACAGCATGATGATGATCAAAAGAGAAGGTTGAAAGAACTAAAGATTTTCAATATTGTGATCTTTTCATGCCTG
Source organism: Myrmophylax atrothorax (assembly GCA_026770055.1). Lineage (NCBI taxonomy): Eukaryota > Metazoa > Chordata > Aves > Passeriformes > Thamnophilidae > Myrmophylax > Myrmophylax atrothorax. The sequence continues at coordinate 146,638,066 of JAOXXN010000395.1, forward strand.
CAGGCCTGGAGCCAACATAGTTATTTTATATAAGTAATGCAAAGCCAGGTTAAAGTAATAATTTTTTTATGGAGAATGTGCTTTTAATTTTGGAGATATAGCAAAAACCAGTTTGTATTTGGCATTACCTAACAGGTGGGAGCAGAGAACTTGGTTCAGTTGAATTGTTGCAACTACTTAGGTATTCTTTTATGGTGAAGTCGTTTAAGTTCTAAAGAGCTACGTGTCAATAATCTTCAACACTTCATTTCCATGATTTACTTGAAAAATTTGATTTATAACTGCCCCACAGCATTGTGCTGTCTATTGGGTGTACTGGACTGAAAATGCAAATTCCTTCAATGCTGCCATTTTTCAGCAGAGAAGCCCTAGAATAGTTTAGATAGAGATGAAAAGAATTGGCAGAGACTTTGCATTTTGACAGCAAATGAAGCAAATGAAAGGAGAAAAATTAAAGAAAATGAAAACTGTCACCAAGGCAAGTGGCTCCAGTGCCAGCTCAATTGGCAACAGAGCTCTCCAGTGGGGTTCAGGAATCACAAAGAGTGCTTTCCTGAACTGGAGAAATCTCAGAGAAGCAGACAGACTGGGCAGGGGCCCACAGCTCGTGCCACAGCAGCAGGGAGGACCTGGACAGGGTTAGGGGCAATGATGACCAAGCACCCCCATGGATAAAAGAAACCCTTTGGGAACACCATAATGAGAGTGAACAGGGCATGGTGATGCTGTTTGAATGGGAGTTTGCATGGAATGCTGTGCAGGAAGAGACTGTAACTCTGCCAGTTTGATGTGGGAAGCAATGGTATCGACTACTGAGTTACCAGGGCTCATTGAAAGAGCTTTAAAATATATTTGAAAGGGGAAATGGATAAAACCAGTCTCACTACAGACAAGCCTGGGGGCCAGTGCTTGAGGGAGTGTGCTATGAAATTCTTCAGGATGGTCCAAGCTGGGGCACGTCTGAAATGGCCCCGTACTAACCCATGCAACCCCTCTGCCATCTCAATGGGGGGCAAGGTATGGAAATCCACACGGCAGCAAACACATAAATGCTGTTGATACATTAGAAACCATGGAAGCACCTGAGGACAATCCCATTGGAATCATGGCTTCTCCCCAGCAAAGGTGGCAGGATCAACAGCCCAACTCAAGTGCACCTATAGCGATGTATGCAGCAAGGGCAGGGAACAGGAGGAGCTGGCAGCCTTTGTGTAGCTGGAAAACTACAGTATAATTGCAACCACAGAAACAGGGTTGGATGAGTGACAGAACCCGAGTGCTGCCATGGATGGCTATAAGTTCTGCAGAAAGGCCAGGCAAGGAAGATGAGACAGTGGGGTAGCCATGTATGTTTGGGAGTGTTTCGACAACCTAAAACTTGATGATGGTGATGAAAGGGTCGAGTGTTTATGGGTAAGAATATGGGGGAAGCCCAAGAAGGCAGATATCTTGGTGGTAGTCTGTTATGGACTGCCCAGCCAGAACAAAGAGGCAGATAAAACATTATATAAGCATCTGGGAGAAATCTCACAATTGTTAGTGATGCCTGCACTTGGGTCAAAACAACCCTCTGCAGTGCTACAGGCTAGGGGTGGAAGGGCTGGAAATTGGCACAGTGGAAAAGGACCTGGGGGATGGTGGTCAGCAGTGGCTGAACATGAGCCAGCAGTGCCCAGGTGGGCAAAAAGGCCAATGGTATTGTACCAGCAATGGGGTGACCTGCAGGACCAAGGAAACAATCCCTGTACATGGCACTGGTGAGGCCACACCTCAAATCCTGGGAAAGGTCTTTTATGATTTATTTTTTATTTCTCATTATCCTACTTTCATTTGATTGGTAGTAAATTAATTTCCCCAAGTCAAATCTGTTTTGATGGTGATGGTATTTGGTGAGTGTCCCTCGCTCCCTGCCCTTATCTCAACCCATGAACCTTTTGCTACATATTCTCTCCTCTGTCCATCTGAGAAAGGCACTGACAGAGGGGCTTTGGTGGCACCTGGTGTCCAGCCAGGGTCAACCCACCACACCTATAAACCCAGGTGATTTTTTTGCCACCAAACCAATCCTGGGGCCATGCTGTGAAAAGTGGATCAATGGACACAGTTCACCAACAGCAAAAGACAGCAGCCACAAGAGTACATCTTTCTTCATACAGGCTTTGTAAGACCTCAGATGGTGACTGCTTTGGGTAATTTAGCAAAGAAATAGGTCAAATGCAGGAAGGAAAAAGAGTCCTGGACTTTTCATTTTATCATGAGCAGTTCAGGTAAGAACTCTGGTTGTGAGAACTGTGGAGTCCATATTGCTCAGGAAAGTCTACAAGCAGGCTAGATTGACATCTGCTAGGATGGCTTGGCTAATGCTGATCTTGTCTTTGGTGAGTTGAAATTCACTAAAAAGCTGAGCAGATTCCCAGTCAATGACAGACTGCACTGAAGACAGATACCAATTTGCCTGCAACAGCTTTCATAGAGAATGATGATACAAAAACAATCATGTAAGGAGCCAGGACAGACTCCTCCTGATGGGAAACATTCCTAATTACATCTGGTTTCAGACCTACATGCAGCAGGCTGCTTCCTGTGCCAAAAGCATTTGAGAGCTGCAGCAAATTAAAGCAGAAGTCTCCAAAGTTTAAACCACACAATCGACAATATTATATTCCATATATATCAAGCCCTTTTCAAAGTCAATGACAGCCATCTAAGGCAGATGAGATAATTCTAAAACTCACTAATCACTGCAATGGATTTATTGGCTCAAAAGCACACTGATATGGAAATAGTGTTTCATGGGGCATAATACATTCTATCAATTTCATTTCTGAAGAAATATATTATTTATCTCCAGTCTCTAAACACAAAAGAACAAACTATATGATAATAGATGTGGGTCCGCAAAAAATATATATGAGTAAATTTGGCTTTTTGCCTAGGACTGGAGATGTAATAAATGCCACAACAGCAGATCTTAAACCCAATATTGGTTCTTTCTTTACAGAGTATTTTGCACATTTAAAAAACAAAGACTTACTTCTGTCTCTTTTTTGTTCAGTACCAGCCACTAGTGAAGATACAGATACAGCTCAAGAAACAGAAATAGTAAAACAGCATTACTGGGGTAGGCAACACATAGACTGCTTTATACATGCTGTATTCCTGATTTCCTTATAAGCTGTTCAGGCCCTGAGTTGGGAGAAGAACTCTCTAATCCGTGTAAAAACCAAAAGGTTATAAAAGGTCAGACAGTGTTATCAAGGGGCGCCTGTGAAATTGCCTGAAGTATCTTGTCTGATATCAGACACCGTAAAGGGACCAGACCCAATAATCTGCCCACTGCACATAGCACAGCCTCCTGCTGTTTGCTCTCCCAGGTGGCTCAGTGACTTGAAGTGTGAATCAAGTGACTTGTACAAAAATTGCACATCCAGGTGATGGGGATGCAAGTGCCTCTAATCCTGGAGAAGGAAAGGAATGGAGGTATCTTAGACTCTGGACATGCTGAGGAAGAGTTCGACAGAGATGATACAAATAGGCATTGTCTTTAAAAGAAGACCTAGTGATCTGACCACATGGCAGATCAACAAGCAAAATATAAAACACTAAATCAGAACTTCTATTTCCTTTATTTGCATCCAGCCTGCTCCCAGTCAGTGAGAGAAACATCCCTCATTTCCTACCAGAACCATGTTTCAGCCCCCAGAGAGGGGCCTGCTCCCAGAGACAGTAATTTGTGGAGGCACCAGAGCTATCCCTGTCCCCTGGCCATACAGATCTTAACAGATCTCAAGCAAACTTATTCTAAAAGAAGTTAATCACTGAAGATGGGGAAAAAATAGTAGGATATAAACCTTTTTAGCAATGCCTCACAGCAAGTTAGGATAAATCAATGTTCCTCCTCTCTTCTCACCCTTGCAGCAGAGAGAAACAGTGGAAATACCAAACAAGACATATAAATACTAAAAACTGAGATTCTTAAAGCATCAGTACACTTTTAGTAATACCAGGTGTTATTAATAGCATTACTATGGGCATTTATTTTCCCCACACTGAAAGTAGAGGTTTAATCCCCTATTGATTGAAGCCGAAGTGCAGAATATGCTGTTATTTACATGATTGATTCACGTACCTTGAGGGAATCCAGTCATCTGTAAACCAAATTTTTTCTTCCTTTACAGGTTCCTATTAGATAAATGTCTCTGTAAGCAAAATATCTTTAAATTAAGGGCAAGAGGTGAAATACATTGCTAGCAAAAGCAGTCAGGGCTTCAGTGAAGTCTAAGTTGAAAATTTGAGCTGATAAACTCTTTTCCTTGAGTTATGAGAAGGTAACCTGGACTCAAGAAAAATAATCTTAACACTGAGAAATTACATTATTTCACACAGGATCCATGAATTCCATACAGAGGATACACTTGGCGGAAAGTAATATTCACCTAACTATGCATATTAAGAATGCTTTTCTTTATTTCCCCTGAACAACAGATTACTGCAAGAGCCCGGCCTAGTGCCTAACTCAAACAGCAGGCACATGCTTTTCAGAAGGTGCCAAGCATTCCCTCTGCTAAAACTACTGTCTTCATCTGGGCAGAAAATGAGAAGCTTCAATATCCCAGTCACTTCATGAAAGGAAGACTGGAAACCTGTTCCGAAACTGCAGATAAATCACCTCAGCAATAAAGCCAGGAGGAGGAGAAAGCCCCAGGGGCCTCTGGTGTGTGTGCTTACGATCAACGTCTCCTTAAGCGTTCTCTTTGAAACCTTCATGTCAAAGTTTCTCCAGTCTCTTGACAAATGAAGTTTTTACTACATTCAGCTCAGCAGGGAAAGTGTGATAACTTAGAAGGATGAAATTCAAAAGCGTTTCTGGTTCATTTGAAATAGCAGCAGCCATGAGTAGGTAATAGAAAACAAAGTTCTTTTCATTGCTGTGAATCTCAGTGATGCCATCTCGGGCAGGAACGATAACGTTTGATTTTTCTTCTACATTTGTCATGCAGAGACTAAGTGCCTTGGGGGAGGGAAGGAAAGAACAGCTCCCAGCATTCACACATGAATATATTTATCTGTATGCTGAACAACAAGGCTATAAGGAGTTGGGGATACAATACAGGTAAGTTTTTGATCTACAGTACTCAAAGCCAAGAGCAAAGTAATTCAGTAATGTAAAGTTTTGATCTGATTTGTATAAAATTCTAATTTATATTTTCTGATTTATGTGCAAGTGGGCGACCATTGCCCATTCCAAGAGTGGATGGCAGCCTGTCCACTCCCAAGG
>JAOXXN010000395.1:146643501-146669150 GCA_026770055.1 Myrmophylax atrothorax
CTCACCTGTGTCTGCCCTACCACCATCAAAGTGACAAAGCATGCTGTCACATTATAGAGACACCTCTTTGCAAGCTGCACATGAAAGTTGTTGTAAATGATTTGTTATCATAGACTTCCTCCCTCTTCCCCTTTCTATTTTTTATGTATTGTTGATGGCAGAGGTAAAGAGATTGAAGTCTGCCCTGTGCCCAGTATCTACCCAACAGGATAAGTTGCAAGGAAACTGTTACTGGAAGACACTTCTATAAAACAAGGTAAATGAATCACCTCTTCATCTTCCCACAGAGAATGACTTTCACTTATTACATCGCTACAAAGCACTCTTGTTAAATTTAGCCACAGGGAAGACCTTCCTAGTCACATCAATGTCCTGGCTACTTGGTCAGGGGATGGAGATGGCTGAGGCACCATTTGGAAAACCATCTGTGTTTCCAAAACCATGCTGTGTCACGGGAATGAGCTTAGATATTTAGTTCAATTCCCTTCTTCCTAAGCAACTTTTCATTTTCATGCATTCCTGTGCAGCCTCATCTCAGGTCGATGTAACAATGCCAACATTTGGAAAGGAAAATTGCTTTCTGTTTCTCACATTATTTCTTGCATAAAGCATCCCTTACAATCAAAAAAATGCAACTCAGGTCATCTCTGCTTTTCCAGTCTCAAACAGGACAGATCCATGATGCTCATTGCCATGACCAAAAGACTAGCTACTACACTGGCACAGGGAAGGACTGAAAAAGAAGGATGGTATTTCTGTCTACCTTCTCCAGGCTGAGGACTCATTTAATTTCAAAGTTGTTTGAAAAAAACAAATGGTATCTGAAAATTTAGTGCAATCAAACTAAACTGAACAAATTAAAAAATTGTCAGGTTTTCCTATAGCTGTCTGCAGTGTACATTCATTTCTGCTTGTTTGCCACTAAAAATAATGCAAAGAAAGGGTTATTATCTACTACTAAAAATAGTTTATCATGATATTCAATGGCTATAAAAGAGGGTTTGGAGAAGTGTGAAGCTCTATTTATGTTATAGGCACCATTGCAGTAGCAAAAGGCATATTTCTATTCACTTCTTGTAGGAGGTGAGGATTTTATTTTTCCTTTTAAAACACATCTGTACTTAACATTGTCAGAAGGTACAAAAAATGCCATAACATAAATCCTATGTTCATCTGTCTATAAAACATCCCCCATGCCTGGGTACCATTCCTCCTTGTCTTCTGGTGGAAGGGCTTTAGGGCACTATCTCCTCTTCATAGAGAGCCTGTGCTGCTTCTGCACCACCTGTATCTCGCTGTGTACCTCGCCCTGTGAGATGCAGCCACTGCCAGCTGCTCTTTTGTTAACACAGATATTTATATTACGTTTAACCTCACCTGGATTTATCACAGCCTTTCCTTAAACCCGTGTGAAGTTCATCGTTGCTGCTCCTAAGGGAGAGTTATCCAGACTCCAGTAAATCAGCTCCTCAGAATAACTGTCGAGTATGAACTTAATAATAAAACATCACATCCAGGGCCCCCTTGCGATCTCTGATTGTGCTGCTGATGCCCTTTTCTGCTTCCTCCCATTTGATTACACCACAGATGGGCTCAGCTTCCTGTCTGCAGCTGTGCAGCACAGTTGTGAGGAGGAGATGGAATATGTGAGTTATTTTGTAAACTGAGGATTAAAGAGGACCAGGAACAAATAAATGCTTGACAAAAACATATAAAATGAACTGGAAGGCAGACACACATAGCAACTCCCTCAACCCGGTAGAGCACAAAATCATTCACACCCTGGAAGGGTCCCCACAGTAGCCTATAAATTGTACTTATGGAAATGATGACTCGGAACTTCCATTTCCCAGTTCCTTGTTGGCAGCTCAGTTACAAATCCTCTGCAGCATTGCAAGGGCACCTCAGACACAAAGAAGGTGAAAAAAGAGGCTAATTTTAACATATTAAGAATGTTTTCAGCTGTCAGACCTAAGTTTTGTGTCTTTGTGAGGGTGAAATAGAAGGAAGGGACCTAAGAGCACTTGAGAATAAATTGAAAGCTAACACAAGAACATCTCTAATTCAAAGAAACCCTGCATCTGGGATTTAGAAGAGCACTGGTACAAAGTAATAGCTTATAAATCCTTGATTCCCTTGAAAATACTAATGCCAATCATCTCAAGCTTGGTATTTACTTCATGACACAATCTTCTATACTTTTTGAAGAGAAAAATTGGTATTCCACTTCAAATTTAATGACTGACCAGACCCTATCTTGACAGCTTGCACAACATGACGAACTTTTTGGGAGAAAAAAAAAAGGAAAAAAAAGGAAAAAAAGAGAACTGATATTATTGGAAAGGGCTGGAGGGGGAAGAGAAATTTTACTGGTTGTGTTCAGTGTTTTATATAATAGGTTTTATAGATGGAGAAAGATCCAAAACATTTACTGGGGAAAAAACTGTGCAGAGTCTGTTCAGAGCTCAGGTTAAGCCACTCCAACTCCACTCATTTATTAAAAGGAAATAGAAGCAACCAACCCAGAATGCTCCATCTTCTGATTAAAAACAGAAAAGAAAAGAAGAGGGAAAGGAATTGTTATCACTGCATTTGCAGCACTGCTTGCTGACTTTTTCCTTTTTTTTTTTAACTTACTTGTACACGAGCACATTAATAATTCATGCTGCTTCTAAACGGCAGGGCAGCCACCGCTGCTTTGTCACATCTCACAATGGCTGAGTGACAACGGTGGCTCTGACTCCAGGCCACTATCTTTGACTATCTGCCTGGAGAGACACAACACTGTCCTTCGTCATTCAATCCCTGACATGGTTGTGACAAATGCTGTCCTGTCCTGTCATTCCCTTCACCGTCCGATAACAGAAATCTGCCACTTTTCAATGCACTCTTATGCCCCTAGGAAGGAGCTGTATGTTAATGCTGCTGGTGACGTGCAGGTTTGCTCCTGCTTATTACTTCTCCTTTGAATACGTTTGGATTGACCACGCTCCAAAAAGCACAGACTTTAAATGCTGCTCTGGGACCCAGCTAAAGACTCTATGATAATGGTGTCCCCAGGGTGGCAAAGGGGGAAAAATTACTCTTTTTTAGCAAAAGTCATAGGTGATAATACCAGATTTTAGTAGAGTCAATAAGAGAACACAGAACTATATGTTTCCCATCAGTGCCAATGAGCTTTTGGCCATGACTGGGTAAGGTGTAACCTTGACAGAGGCTTCCCAGAATGTGTGCAAGGTAGTGCAGGCAGAACACATTAAGTCCATTCCTGACGTGCTGAAGCAGACAAGCTGTTCTGCACAGGTTTGCAAAGAAAACAACCATGCTTTCTTTTTCAGATGCTTGGAAGTAGTGGGTTTGTTTTTCGTGGGCAGCAGAAAGTGCCTTCGGGTTCCCTCTGTCTTTTGCCAGCAGCTTGCAGCCCCACCCCCTCCTCTCCTCCCTCCCTGCCTGCACCAGGGCAGCACATGCTTGATGTGTGCAGCCAAAATTGCTCTATTCCCTTAATGTGCAATATCCATTACAGAGCTGGTAAGCACCTGTTCTGGGTGGCCGATTCCAGGAAAGGGCTGGGAGTCTTAAAGAGTTTCTAAATTTCCAGCACTTTGATCTTTCCAGATAAATTGATGCAGGCAAGCGCAAAACAAGGATTAAGTCATCACAGCCAGAGATGCCAATGCCAGTCTTTTGTCTCCACCATGCCCTTGGAGCAGACTGCATTGCCTCCACGGGGCATTTCCAGCATTCAACCAACACCCTCAGCAAACGTGCACTGCATGCTGCTGTTATAAACACAGGGGACAAGATGTTACCCAGGCATCCTTTTTCCCATGGAGACACTCAATGCTGCTTCCTTTATCCTTCACTACAGCAGCCCTGTTACCAATTACAGTCACCAAAGGAGAACAGCTGGCACTTGTTCGAGCAGAGTGCTCTCTACAAAGCCCACAGAAGCTGATGAAAAAAGCATTTCCTTTCTTTCATTGGATTTTGGATCAGACTCAGAGAGACCTAATGGTTTAGAAAGCAGGGGTTTGCTAGATTTTTTCCCATTGCTTTGTTACTTCTCTGTCTCATGTTTGTGACTAGAGAATTTTTTTTCCAATCTATACAGCCGATGACAGGAGTTTGGGGCAACATTGCCCCCCTCTTCCTCTATTTTTAGAAGGGATGTTAATTAAAACACAACACAGTAGGACTGAAACTACTAGAAACTAGAAAGGGAGAAAGAATGAGGCAGAACAGCAAATAGGGACAGACTTTTGATGTCCTTTGCTCATGATGTTTTTTCCCATTTAAGTACTTTCACGACTGTTCCGTGTGTTGCTCAAAGCTCAATTTGTCCTGCACATAGATCTTACTGAAAGGTAATAAGCAAGTCCCAGCTAGAGAGTCAATTAACATGTAATCTTTGACATTTTGAATCATCAGCAGCTGCCAAATGAGTTTCTTCTTTATACATAATGAAATCTGTTGCTTGAGTGTCTGAAAAATTTGATTTTATGTTACATTTTCCTATCATCATCTAGGATGCTCTGTCTTCCAGTCTCATGGTGGGAAAGTGCACTGAGTTTTGCCTCTGATATTATCAACAAAACTTCTTGAGATCGGAGAGTAACAAACTAATCCAACACTGACTGCATTAGGAGATCAAAATTTCATTTCCTTTCACCTTGTCCATTTGGAGCCAAATTTTCATTTTCATACCTGTGAGGCTCTGACTGGTGAAGAGGTGGCAGCCTAAGTGACTGCAGCAGCTGCTGACACTACCTTCCATTTAGGGTTCCTTCTGCTCTGTGAAGAGCTCAGCTGCTCCTGAAACAAGTACTGAACCCGACACACAACAGCAACATTGTCTGAGATTAGCTGGTGTCATCAGAGTGCAAATCAGAAGTTCAGCAGCTGCTTCACAAGGCAAAAACCATGGGAAGAGTGTGAAAGGGTTGGCATCTGAGGGTTATGCTCTATATCCTTCCCAAGTTGCAATCACTGAGGCCTTTGTTTGCAGGCCAGTAACAATTTGAACCGTTTTGGTAGAATACATGACAGGTTGAGGTACTTTATTGGCCAGTGCAGGTACCTCAAAATTCAACTTGCAGACTGATTAGACAGGGATTGTAATTTCTCAGAAAACTGTGAGGACCCCAAACTGAGGTTTCAATTGTTACTGCTACAGAAATACTTAATAATGGTAATTAAATGATTATCACTGCTCTATAATTTCAATGTGTAGTAAAGTGGTGTCTCAGTTTAAAATATGCACATAAATAAATATAGCCTTTGCAAGATCCATCTTGCTCACCTTTTGGCATCACTGTTGGATCCCCACCAGTCACAACATGGTTGAGGTTCCACATCAGTTCAAAAACCTATAATTATCTTTCCTTGAAAGGCTAACAAGTAAGTGGGATTATATAAAAGGATTAAACCCACCCATAATAAATAGTGGACTAAAAACTGTAGCTGGACTAATCTCTGAATCTTCTTTGAAGTCAGAAATTTCCCTCTTTTACAGAGCTTTATATTTTCTACATCTTGTTTAGTTCTATAGAATGATTGCAATAAACTGTAACCTGTGCCCAGAAGCAAGGCTCCAAGAAAGTCCTAACAAGAACTCCAGTTCTGGGCCAGTTGCTGGAAACAGTTGCAGCTCTGCAATTCGTTCAGTTCATCTGAGTGTTGTGCAAACATATATATGTTTGACATCAAGTGATGTCTTTGCTGTTTTTTCCTAACACTTCTGAAAACCAGGCAAGAAAACAGCAACATGCATGAAAGAGTGATTACCATCATTGGGTTAATGACCCAGGAGAAAGGCTCCAGCTCCACGAGCTCTGACTTGAAAATGAATTTGGCAAGGATGTAAGGAATAAGGGGGAGAGTCTGAAACCAAAATCCACGAGGAAGTGATTTACTGCAGTGTTCTGTGGACTATGTAATCATAAAGTACAGTGGAATTCAAGCCTGTTAAGAGAGATCTCTGCCACATTAATATGTTTTGTGCATCACCACCATGAAGTGGCTGCATCCCCTGTACCCTGATGCCCTCCAGTCAGATGGAGTGGCCTGCACCTCGGGTACACTAGACGGTCAATTAAATCAAGCTGATAAAGCAGACAAATCCAGCCAAAGGACATATTAAGTGGCACAGAATGTCTTGTTGCCAAGGCAAAAATGTAACACATGGAGCAGATGCAGAAGAACTGCTGGAATCTCAGAGTGGAGGGCTGGTCAACGTGAAGAAACTCTACCAGGAATTAATGGCAATATGGTCCACATGCTGAACAGAAAAGCCATGCCTTGAAATGCATGACCCAAACACTGCAGTTGATAAAATTAAAAATGAGAGAAAGAAACATTATTCAAAGGGTGATCCAGCAGGTAGGAGTTTACTATCTTTTATGAAGTGTAGATCAATATGAGAAGGTTCCCAACAAAAGAAGAAATTAATTGCCCTCAGTGTTTCTGGTGCATGAGCAGAAAGGTCACCAGGGGTCTGGAGCCGGAATTGAATAGATTGAAGTTTGTATTAGACAGTGTTAGATGGAAATGTAGAATAATTGCTTTTGCAAGCTTGCAAAGGATTAACTGATTTAAATGGGATGAATCTAGCTGCGGCCCACTGCATCAGCTGTGTGACAGTAATTAATATGCAGATTAGAAAAAAAAAAGACCCCAGATATTTACTTTGCACTATGGCAACATTATTCTTTCAAAACTTTGCTGACTTCTCAGGCTTTAACACAGCAGTAAGAAGATGCCTTTCAATGCAAAGAAGTTCTTAATATACAGATTAATTAATTTTTCAGACTTCTTTTTAATGCCAAACAATTTAATTTGGGGTTATAAACTGAAGTTCTAGTTTCACACTACAGATTTTAAAAGCATTTAGGAAAACAATATTCAATTTACTTAAAAATGTATATAATGAAGTTCATAGAATCATAGATTAATTTGGGTTGGAAGGGACCTTTAAAGGCCACCTAGTACTAAACCTCTGCCATAGATTCTGAGATACATGTACTTGCTTTAGCTTGGATTTGTGCTTTGAATCTACACAAGGCCACAGAGAGCATCACACATGATGAAATGGTCATGTGGATTATTCCCAAATACTCAAATTGCAGTAGCACTCACAAACCTGTCACGCAATACGGTCCAACTGCTTTATTCAGTTTGTTAATAAGACCTAAGTCTGGGAGACAGGAGGAGAGGCAGGACTGGACACAAGCTGCTTGCAATGAGTGCCCAAGGTTCTTTTAGGAAACAAGGCCAGACACATCTCCAAAGTATCCATGACATTTGCAATGTTGATCTCAGCTTCCACAATACTTGTTGACTGTTGGTTTTCAATTATTCTGACTTAATAAGCACACTGTTATACCAGCCATGGTGCGGACAAGTACTCTTGACACTTGTGTTAAAAAAGATGAAATTAAGACTGGAAGCCCTGGTTGTGTTATATACCTCTTGATTCTCAAAAACTCAGTGATATTCAAACATTTCAGAGGGACCTGAACAGTCTTCAATATCATCATCCTTCGAATTCCTTGCCTCACACAAGCTAAAGAACTTTACTGCTTTGGCCTCTACTATTTTATATCTTATAAATCATAGAATAGTCTGGGTTGGAAGGGACATGTAGTTCCAACCACTACCAGTAGACCAAGTTGCTCAAAATCCCAACCAACCTGGATATGAACACTTCCAGAGATGCAGCATCCACAGCTTCTCTGGGCAACTTGTTCCAGAGCTTCATCCCCCTCAATAGTGAAGAATTTCTTCCTAATATCTAATCTAAACCTATGCTGTTTCAGCTCAAGGTTGTCCTAGCCTCTCTTGTCCTATCACACCACACTCATAAAAAGTCCCTCTCCTGCCTTTTGGTAGCTCCTTTGGGCAACTGAAGGTGATCTAAGGTCTCCATAGAGCCTTCTCTTTTCCAGACTGAACAATCAGCCTGTCTTCATTGGAGAGGTGCTCCAGCCCTCTGATCATCTTTGTGGGCTTGCTCCAACAGATCCATGAAAGACAAAGAAGGATGGCAAGAATAACTCAGAAGGGTTGTGACTGTTTGCATTCAGCAGGCAACCTTCTTACAGACAGCTTAACAAGTTTTGTGTAACCAAAAGACTTATATCAAGTGAGAAATGCTTCATTAGTAGTTGTGGATTTCTGCTAGGATGGTTACTGGTGAAAGTTTCAAACAACCTCCTAAGAGACTACCTCTAAGTCTGACTTCTTAGAACTTCACCTCCTGCCTACAGCACTACTAAAGCAAAAATCATCACAAGGGCACTTGGCTCAAACACACCACAGCACACTGGGATATCCACGGGCTGTTAACTGTCTGGAGAGCTGTTGCAATACTCTGGTTTATGCAAACAAGACTTGACCTCAGCAAGCAGCTCTTCAGCAAGCCCTGAGCATCTGCATCTTTTTATAGCAGCTTCATCTCATATTCCAGATATTACAAGAGTCCACCAGCCACTTGTTTCAGGAGTACAGTGACCCAGATCCCACATCCATCCACATGCAATTGGATGCTCATTTAATGGCAATAAACTCCCAACCATTACCACTGGAGAACTAGTTCTAATGTTTGTTTGCTGGTTCTTTAGAATCACTACATATGCACACCTAATTTTGTTTTTAACCATACTTTTTGTTCCTCTCAATCTCTAAAACCTCCTTAGAAGTGGTATAATCCCATTGGTTCCCATTTTCCTGATATATGCTCCCAGCACATTCAATTACTGCATGCATAATTGCCTGCTCACATAGGCTCAATTATTAGTTTCTAAATCAGGTATTTAACTAGTTGTTCTAAATCACTGGGAGGGTGATTTAAACACAAATTCATATACCCTTGTGGTGTCAGACTCAGTGAAATGGTTTGGGCTTGCAGTAAATCACACAGTATCCAAGTCTTGGTGCCTTCTGTTTTATAAGCAGGATCTATGGTCTCAAACAAGCAAAAGCCTTTAATACACAGAACCTTGTCACATTTCTGAGTATGTGGAGGAGGCAAACTGCCTTGAAGAGCTGTTGAAAAATGGACCAACCTAAGCATTCAGCATAACAAAGGAGCATCAAGGGATCTGAAACCAGAGCAAGAGCAGCAAGGCATTCTTCTGAATATACAGTACAAGGGAATAAGCATGAATGTCCAAGTCAGATGGATCTTGGGATCTGGGAAATATGCAATTAAACGACAATTTGGCTTTATGCTGAGCTGTGATGTGGGACATCCTGACATCTAGCCTAGAAACCTTATTGATGCTTTGGAACACTCAGTGCCCTCAAGTCTTTGTGAACCAACTTGAGCTTAAAGTACAGACACTAATGGCTGGTGAACAAGGCTCTGGAAAAATAAAAAAGTCAAACACATAGTTTTTAGCCTAAGACAAAACACTTTTGTTGCTTTGAGGTGTAAGTAGGAGGAAAGAAGTCCCAGTGGCTTCCCTATGGAAAATTATAAATGCAGAGTTTTGCTGCTAAACACATTAATATTCTTAATTCCAGACAGACTTAATTTTATCTTGCAATCTACCAAATAGGACTTTTTAAGAATATTCCTTACATGGGGTTTTGCAAGCTGTATATATGCTTGCCTTGGTGTCAACACTACTGCTTTGGCATCTCCTAAGTCTTTTAGAGGCTAGACAGGAGCTATATGACAAAATACACTGATTTCATGTATCTACAGATGTTTAAAGTTGGTCCCATGTAGATTCCCATGCTGAGGGTGCTAACTGAAACTGTAATTGTTTGAAAATCACCATAACTGAAATCATGCTGCCATCACTCAGCCAGTGTTTGTCCCTTTGTGCTTCCACTCACCTGCCAAGTAAACATCAGTTACCAGGATTCAAGAAGCTCCAGGCCCTCCCTTGTTCACGGAGCTACAGATCCACACAACTGGGTATGGCACCATCTCCAGGCCGCTTTGCATGCAGACACAAAGGCACAGCAGAGAGGAATATCAGTTAAGACCCCTTTTGGCTTTCTTCCAGGATGAATTCCACACAGAATCATAGAATAATTAGGTTGGAAAAGGCCTTTGAGACCACTGAGTCCAACCATTAATCCACCACTGTCAGGTCTACCAGTAAACCATGTCTTTTAAGCGCCACGTCTATATGTTTTTTGAACACTTCCAGGGATGGCAATTCTACCACTTCCCTGGGCAGCCTGTTCCAAGGCTTGATTACCCTTTCATCAAAGAAATTTTTCTAATATCCAACCTAAGCCTGTTTCCCTTCTCCTGCCTGTAGGCTTTTCTGAAACTTCCTTATGTTTTCAAGAGGAAAGATAACACAAGGCTACCTGGCTTTTCTTGGCTCTGCAAGATTTAGA
Organism: Myrmophylax atrothorax; assembly: GCA_026770055.1. Lineage (NCBI taxonomy): Eukaryota > Metazoa > Chordata > Aves > Passeriformes > Thamnophilidae > Myrmophylax > Myrmophylax atrothorax. The sequence continues at coordinate 146,653,861 of JAOXXN010000395.1, forward strand.
GCTACCCCTTATTCTAATTCTTCATTTACACACATGAAAAAACTGGTTTTTAAGAACTCGTATCAATCCCACTGACTGAGAGAGCAAGATCTTTGGGGCAAGGAGTTTTGTTCTGATTTCATGCCACCTACTACGATCCATGACTAAATTCTGATCTATTACAAACTAATTTTAAAATAAAAAGGCCTGTACTGTAATAACTCCAGAACATGACATAGTAAAATATTTCCCTTTTATTAACACCTGTCATACCTTGTGTTACAGTTGGCCTTCTGCTGTAACAGTTTTTAAGGTGATGATTAAAAAACCCAAACCAACCAACCAAATCAAACCCCAAAAACCTAATAAACTTTGCACACAGTGCATCCTCCTTAGTGCAGAATACCAGGAATGGACTCCATGCTGACCCCCTGTAAGACTAAATAAATGTTAGATTCTCTAAAAAGTAACAGCAACTTTACACAAAACTGTTTTTTACCTGCTTCTCTTGTGTTCCTCACTTCACACAAGGCTCTGAGGAGGCTCTGTATCACATGGAAAGCTGGAAGTTCTAGTCCAGCTCCAGGTGATGTAAAACAAAATAGTATTAGATTAACCCCCAAAAAGCATAATGCAGTCACACAGCAGTCCCTTTATTTTCTGCTAAATTACATACAAATTTAAATGTTTGTAATCTTGTTGGTTTGGTTTTTTTTTTTTTCCATTCTGGCCCAAGAAAACTAAAGCATGAGCGCAGCTAAAGTACACCATCTATAGCTTTGTCCATGTTTTTGGTTTAAACACTCTTTTAGAGGCAGAGAGACAGAGAGCTACAGTAGGCCACATTTCTAATGCAGATGCTATTATGTGAGCAAAGACCTGTTGCTAGGAAAAAAAAATCTATTCAGGCAAATAGGAAAAGAAATTATTCTAAATAAACATACATTCAAGTAATACAAAACTAAAATATTGAATCATGATAGTCCCAGCATTAATCATACCAGTGTAAGGAATTTTATCCTGTCACCATTGTGCCCTTTTCCAAAGCCATATTCCATAGTGGTTGATATCAGTGAAGTGCCCAAAATGCTCAGGGCCAGCTCCCTCCCTGAGTTTGTCCAAGGGCTCAGGTGAAACTCTCTCACATGCTTCAAGGGAAATGTAAGAGATTAAGTTAATGTTCCAGTTTCCTTGGAGTATATTAGGAGGGTCCTACATGACTTGTTGTGCTGATTTGACACTGGCTGGACACCAGGTGACCCCCAAAGCTGTTCTGTGACTCCCCTCCTCAGCTGGACAGGGGAGAGAAAATATAATAAAAGGCTCATGAGTTAAGGATATGGAGAGATCACTCACTAGTTACTGTCACAGGCAAAATAGACCCCCAAAATCTGGGGAAATTAATTGAGTTTGTTACCAATCAAATCACAGTAGGGTAATGTGAAGTAAACATACACCTTTAAAACTCCTTTCTCCCCTACCCATCTCTCCTTCCTGGCCTCTGCCTCCTTCCCCATCACATTGTCTCTGATGCTGCTTCCTCCTCCACCCCTGCTCCAGCATGGGGTCCCTCCCACAGGACACAGTCCACAAACTTCTCCCCAAGTCCTACCAAGGGTGGTAGCAGTCACACTAAAGAGTCACAAGTCCTGACATCAAACCTGTTCCAGCCTGGGCTCCTCTCCCCACAGGGCCACAGATCCTGTCAGGATCCTGCTCCATAGCAAGATTCCCATGGGGTCATAGACTCCTTCAAGCATTCACCTGGTCCGGTGTGGGGTCCCCCATGGGCTGCAGTGGATCTCTGCTACCCCATGGACCTCTGTGGGATGCAGGTGCACAGCTGCCTCACCATGGGCTGCACCACAGGCTGTGGGGGAATCTCTGCTCCAGCACCTGGAGTACCTCTTGCCCCTCTTCTCTCACCTTGGTGCCTGTAGACAGGTTTCTGTTACATAGTCTCACTCTGCTCTTCTCTGGCTGCAATTACTTCTGAACAATAACTTTTTCCCTCCCTTCTAAGATATCCCAGAGGAGTTACTACCATCACTGATGGGCTTGGCCTTGGCCAGTGGTGGGTTCATCCTGGAGCTGTTTGGCTTTGGCTCTGTTGGACATGTGGGAAGCTTCTGGCAGCTTCTCACAGAAGCCACCCCTGGAGGCCCCCTGCTCCCTGAATCTGGCCATGCAACACCAATATATCTGTTCTGCTGGCAAAGCTAATGAGTCAACACTAGCAAGTGGAGACAGCAGCCCCTGGGGACCACACCATCTTAGTGAACACCTTTAGGTTCAAAAGCAGACATCTCTCTAGCACTTTGGTTACTAATTTTCGTAATTTAAGTGTTCTGACCTCATAAAACTGCACAATTATGGCACAAGAACTTGCAAGTACTAGGATTGACAGTAAAAAGCTCTTGTGCTGTGACAGCATCCAGGAGTTTCATCAACACCCAAGGCATGGGAATCACCTGAACAGAAATGGAAAGCATCTTCACACTAGTGGGACTGCACTCTAAATAAACAAAGCTTCACATGACATTAATTTTTTAAAGATTGGAAATGCAACCTGAATAGCTAAACCCAAAGTCTAAGCAGAATGTCACTGTCTGGGCAAACTCTGGCAAGTGAAGGATGGTTGTTTATGATGGCTAAACTGACTGGCCTTTGACCAAGGGGTAAAAAGTATCATGAAACAACTCCATAGAGATTTTTTGATTTGGACCTTCTCTATCATATATTGGATATGAACTCTTTAACTCTGAATACTTGATTACTACTATTTGAAAATGGATTTGAACAAACTATTTAGTACTAAAAGAGTCTGTGCTCTAGTTTTAATACCCAAGCCCATTCAGCTTTCAGCTCCCAGAAAGTATTTTCACTCCCAATGTAGTAGCAAAATAAATACTATCAAGGCTAATCGAAAAGGGGAACCATTTCCAAAACACAGTGTAAAAACCTTGACTAGCTCTGTAATCCACTGTGATATTTTGTCCCTTACTTCACTGCTAGCCCATAAACAATATTACCCATGAGGTAGCTTCTATGGTCTCATTCTCATATATCTTTATGTGTTCCTGTAAAATACATTTACAGTGCACAACACAAAATGATCTCTTATTTTCCAGGACATAACATTCCTTGAACTGAAGAAAAACCTACAACAAAGCTTGCCCTATAAATTCCTATTGTTTTCATTTCAAAGCAGTGAAGACCTTTTGATCCCTTTTAATTTACCTAGGCTGATAGCTATTTCCACTTTCCAGAAAAATTTGCAACGTTTCAAAAATCAGAAATCAGAGCACAGCATAACATAATGACTGTAATTTCTCTCTTCATCCACTTTTAGAAAACAAGCCTATAAAAATATTTTAATAACAAATAAAAAAGGTCATTTATAGCATTGTCAGAGACATTTATTTTGCTTTCCTATTATATTGGCAGCCATTACTCACTTCAAGCCTTGCACTGAACTTTTCATGAAGAGTAAGTGACATAAGAATAAAAAAATGTAAGTGACAATTTTGCTCTTATTTAACATCCCATCAATGCCCATCCCATAATTTCCTTTAGAGTGAGCTCTGACAAGCACCCTTGTTAGGTTTGGCTCTGAGTATAATAAAAGTCTTTTGTCATTTTGTTCTGCTTTGCTGTCATTAAATGCCGAGAAATTTGAGGTGTAAGAGAAACCTTTGAGGTCAGCTGCCCTCTTTTTCCCATCAGGTCAATTCCTAATGTCTGGCTGTATTTTACTCAGAGTAGTGATAGAGCAGCTCAAGAAGAGGAGCTCCTGCTACTTTAGGCATCCCCTTCCAAGCTAATAATTCTCCCCGACAGGATTTTAATCCTGTTATTTGCCCTATCTTTTTTTTTCCTTGATGACAATCTCATCATTCCATGGTTTTGTATCACACCAAGCTCTGCTCATTCTCTGGTGAAATCCTTCAATATTGTTGGTCAGGGTACATATGGACATTTCACAGAATCACAGAATGGGTAAGGTTGGAAAGGACCACAGTGGGTCCCTGGTCCAACCTCCAGCAGGGTGACCTAGAGCACACTGCACAGGATTGTGTCCAGGCAGCACCCAGATTTGGTATTAATCACCTGGTCAACTGATGCAAATTTCATCTGAGAGAAGGCGGAGAAAGGACAAAGAATAGTTTCAGCAATCTTTAGCTCCAAGTCCTTCCTCTCTTCGTTCCTCAGGAGTTGTAGGGTGATATGGACAGAGCAGAAAAACTCTACTGAGTTAAATAAAAAAGGCCAACCCCTGTTTCACCAGGCTCTACTATGCATCACCTGCCCCTGCAGGAACTGTGGCCCACAGAGAGCTCTGGTGGGAAGAAGGAGCAGCCCAGAGGGGCTGGAGGCGACTGACCACAGTCTCATCCCCATCCCTGTGCCCTTGGGGTGTGGGAGCAACATGGGCACCAGGAGAATGTTGGGATTTTTTTAAACTAGGGCAACTATTGTCATTCCTTTTCTTTTCCATAAAAAAGCCTTCAAAATAATTTAGTATTGATATAGTCACTTTGAACTTCACTTTGAGAGCAGAGAGAGGAAAACAGGTAGCTGCACTGAAACAGGCAAGTAATTCTTGAACTCTTCATCTGAAGTGCCCTGTTGCCCACAGCACTGTTAGAGCAGGAATACCCTGACTAGCTGAAATCACTTGCCCACCAGATGCTGCAGCAGCTGCACTAGTCTCTTTATGTTCGAATTCAGCTCCACTGTCACTGAGGGCTGAGTCTGTACCTATATTTTCAATATGGCAAGCCATTCACAAAAGCATCAACATGTTCTGTATTCTGGAAGATTTTGCTGGTTAATCTGAGGACACTAGCAACTTTTCCTGGGAAAGAAAAAGCTATTCTGGGATGGTAGGTTTGCACTGAGATCTGCTTTGTATAGGAGTTTTCAGTCCTGGACAAAGTAGAACTCAATTCTAAAGGTTAAAATTCAAGGAATTAGTTTATAAGCAGAGCCTTTCTGTCCATAGGTGTTTATCAAGAGAGAAACACATGATGGCCTCCTTTTTCTGATTCAACCTTCTTGAAAGTTGAGAGGGGAACACAATGGACTTGAACAGATTATTTTGTTAGGAAGGTACAATGAGGGCTCTGTAATCTGCACTGTCCTTTGAAATGTGTGGCATTGCTTTTGATCATTTAAAACACAATACAGGCAAGCTGAGAACAGGAACACAGGAAAGATGACCTTAATCAATTACCTGTGCTTTGTGGAACTATAGCAGAGATGAATATGATACTGCATATTTATGTCATAATAGCATGCTTGATACTCTCAGGATGTGCCAGAATAATTCACTGTGACTGAATTAACATGAAAGTCTTCCCAGATTAAAAGTTGCCTTCATTTCAAGAAAGAAAAAAGGACAAATGGAGCAGTGCTGCTATTGATGGAAATGATGTCTGCTAATGATGGGAAAGCTGGAAATGCAAATTGAGAAGCTGTCAAGCCACGTGCAGTACCACTCAGTAACCTCACTGTCATTGCATTACAAAAGGGAAAAGAACATCTGCAGTTTAGTGCCTTATGAGCAAAGACTGCAGTACTAGCATTACCTAAACAAAGCACATTTTTGCTAATGATGCCATCTGCAAACGAGCTCATGTCATTCCCTGTTCAAACTTTCAGATGCAGCTTGAACATACCTACAAAAAGCAAAAATTATAATCTGGTGTAAAAAAATCCTACCAGAAAACCAACCATAACAAAGCATAAACTATGAATTTGCATATACCATCTGTTTCATTCAGCTCTACTATGTGAGCCCTGATAACTGTCATTATTATTTTCAGGGCAAAAGAATGGAAAAGATTTCAACTCAATACTAGTAGTACAGTCCTCAGATGAACCTGACCGCTCTTACAGAAATCCAACTCTACATACAAGACAGGAAAATAGTCTTGCAGTCTTTTAAAGTGTAAGACTGGTTGATAGTTCTCCTAATTCTTTAAAAAATTAGCTGTGACTTTGCACAAAAGTTCTCCCTAAGCAGTCAAACATTCAACATACTTTTATCCCAAGAGTTTGATTTTCAGAAGGGTCAGGGAGTTAAACTTGCTCACTGGGTCAATTTTCACATCTGCATTGATGTCACTGAAGCTCCTGCAGTAGAGCAGCTCATGATCAGTCCCCTCCAAAGGCGGGTATGAAGAGTTTAGGCCAAAAACCAAGTCCTGACCATGCAAGTTGAACATAGCTCCAAAAGGTTCCTTCACATTCCAAATCTTCTGCCCACTTGGATCTTAAAACATTTACTTGAACATTTGAATATCTTGCAGCATGATTTCTGCTACTTCTTTTCCTTCCCTACCATGCTAATTGTACTGCTTATTCTTGAGATCCGGGGGGGTGGGGGTGTGTGTGTGTGTTTTGAATTTGTTTTTTTTTTTTAATCTGTAAAACACATGTCCACATTGTGAGAAAATTTATTGGAATGTGAAACCATTTTTCTTTTCCTTTATTACCATCAAATGGATGAAGTGACATATTCTATATGGCAGTACTAGGATGCTGTGTGGACTAAGAACTTTATAACTTTAGAAGAATTAAAAATCTTGAAATGTTTTGAAAATCTCAGACTTGCAGCAACATCACTTCTGTAATCTTGTTGGAAAATATGCCCCTAAAAGCATTAATTTCAAGTATTTATAACTCAAGGAGTACAATTCCTTTTTATAGTAGGAATAATTGGCCTAACATTATCATCTCTGTAGTACTCTTGTCTCTAGCTGCAATTCCATACAACCTGAAACTTGAAGTAAAACAGCAAAACATGCAGTTCTTTTCTATTTTTCATCCTATGGATTTTGTGGATAAATACAGATCCAGTACAAAACCCGTCAGTGCTGACTCATGTAAGTTAGGATGCTGCAACAGCTGGTTAAAATCACTGCTATCAAGAAATGGTGCTAGGATCAAGAGGAACCATAACCAGCATAGGAACCAAAGCACAACAGAAAGGCAGGTCCCACTTTATTCTCTACTCAGGGTAGAGAAATGACCCTCTGAGGATATAAGAAATCAGGGATGTAAAAAATTTTGAAACCCCTATTTCCCCCTGCCATGCCTTTTGCCCTGTGAGGTCCAATTTTCCCCTCTGTGTACAGATGCCTCTGCCCTTCTACAACATGAAGTCCTTCCACAACTAGTGTTCCTAATTCCTGTGAGACCTTTTGGAAGAGTAAGCTTCAAGCAACATAACCTTAGCTTCCATTACATAGGAATCTGCTGCCACTAAAATTATTTGCAGCTTCCTTTTTCTGCTTTTCTTAAGTCTTTGCACGATTCCAAAAGCCCCTTCTGTGCTCCACAGTCCCAGAATATATGATGTGTCCTTAGTTGTGCTGTTACTCAGTTTATGCATGCACAAGCTTTTAAGGAGTTATATTTACCAAGTGTTAGCCCAAAGGCAGGATACTCCTCACGTGTCACAGAAAGAGGAAAAAACAGAAAATCATAGAGTGTAGTAAATGCTAATGAATATTCTTAGTGTGTGGGAAGAATGTATAATCTTTACAAAAAGGAGCTACTTGACTAACTTTAAAACCATAACTTCTTGTCTCTCCTGATCTGGAAAGGTCGCTTAAACCCCAGAAAAGATTAAATGGATAAAAGGAGTTGAATCTACAGCGAAAACAATTTGTGCTGTTCAGATCATAACAGAAGCAGAGCTTGCCAAACAAAACATTTAATCCTTACCTTTTTGGTGATTTCAAATCCAGACAATACACAACTGGAACGGTCAAGGTCTCTCAAAACAAATACCTGGTATAAACAAAGCTTTCTATTTTCTTTATGCTTCTGAAAAAAATCCAAATCTTTGGACACTCACTTTGCAAAGTACAATGGTTTACATTAAAGAGGAAGCACATATCTCCTTAACCACATTTCAGATGTAGCATATTCTAGAAAGAAGAAAATGTATTAATTATGGAGGCAAAAAATCAATGTGCATTACTCTACACAGACTCCTGACTTGCGAATGTCCATTTCCAACCATTACACTTCCAAGCAGAACTGGGGGAAATAAAATGGAACTCCGGAAAAGACCTCAATTGAAAAGTATTTTTAAAATAATGAAATTAGAAGGATGCAGAAAATTCACAGAAGTGTTTATGCTTTAGTAAAGGAAAATGTGATATAACTCATCGATTATAAATCAAGCCTTTAATTACATAGGTCTGTATGGCCATCATATACTGGCACTAAAACAAACCTTTCCTCCAAATAGACACACCTCTCATAGACAGAATTACTCAGTCTATTTGAAAGAATCTACTTAAGAATTCTTGAGTGATGCATAGTAAAATACTTTTCTGTCCCCTCCCCAATCAGACAATAACACAATACATTGCTGAATTGCTTCAGAGAGATTTCATGTTAATATCATCACTGTTACCAAGTATGATCATGATGTTCTTCCAAACGTGGTTTTAGCAGACAGTGGGCTGTGAATAATTCAAAAAATTCTAAATTTTTGAGACTGCTTTCTTCTCTTCTAGATAACAGAAAGCATTATTCTTCCAAATCAACACTGAATTTCAACTAATAATTACAAACCCAAAGTTTTTTAGGCAGATTAATCAAGTTGATACATTTGGTGCATCAGGTTCTGTGAGGTTGCAAACATTATCAAACACTTTACAGCTCCTTCTAGTCAAGTTTACTGAACAAACAAGGAATCAATCCTGACACTTGTGAGCAGCTCCAGCCAGGGACACAAAATGGCAGCAAGGTCTCCATCCTACAAACTTAATATCCCTGCGACTTCTGGTGCACTTTCAAGACTAAGCCAGAAGAAATACAGCTGTCATCAAAGTCAAAGAATTCTCAGTTCTTCTTCATGAACAAAATTAAATTCCCTAACAACACAGTTAAGGGAGAAATTACTGCTAAGGGTTTGCACTCTGATTTTGTTCAGCATTGAGAGAACGCAGCAGTCTCAGAAGAGGCAACCAACTCACTACATTATATCCACATAACAAAAAGCTTTTTTCCACTTTTCTACCCAGAACACACATAGAAAAGTCTGCCTGGACTTCATGGCACCATTTTCTTGATTAAACACTACTAACTGGGGGAAGAATTTGTCAGAGTCAATGCAGATCAGCATTTTTTACTCAGCTGTGAAAGGTAACCAGCAATTAAATAAATTAGAACACTAGAAGAACACATGACACTTTTGTTATTAAGTAATAACTTTTATAGCTCAAATTTAAAAATATTAAGCCAGAAACAATTCAAGATTCATAAAGGAAAATCTGGAACTATATACATGCATAATCAAGAATATCTAGATTATTGTCAATATTTTCTTCACTTTTTTGTACAAGTTTTTCACACAATCATATTTACAAGCATGTCTGTTTAAAACATATGAACATACATCTCTTATAGCATTTACAAATCTTTTGAATAGAATTTTTTTTGTTAACAACAAAAGAATATTTCCTTGATTTGACAGATTTGGTTTCATCTTATGGTACTGGATAGGTACTTATTCAGTAGGATGGAAGGAGTTAACATTATTCAAATATCTAAATAACAGTCATCCTACTGGTACCCAGAATTATCATATATGGCTTTAAATACCTCCCAAACTCAAAGGATCATCTCACAAGTACAAACTACAGTCCACTGTGGTATGTTTCTAATTAAAGTCTTGAGCTTTTGTTTGGGTTAGAACCACAACTTGGCAGACACTTAAGCACTTACTCAGAAATAAGAGGCCCTTTTAATTTAAAGAAAAAACAACTTTGCTTCCAGTCAAGCCAAACACATATTAGGTGTGTAGAAAACGGGATGCATGGGCTTTTCTAGACAGCCTAGCTACCTTTATGGATGTTTTATTATTGTGAGATACCACAGCTTCAAACAGGTAATATTTGTGCAGATTTACAGGAATCAAGTGAGAGATCTTCTAAGGAGAAGAATACTTCCTCCTCAAAATATGACCATGTTTTAGGGAAAAAAGAAAGTCTGAGGAGGTTTTGTACATAATATGTCTAAATTACTGATACAATCCTATCAGTTAGATCACATCACAAATTAATTGAAAATCTGTCAGCTCGATTGCTTTTGCTTGGGAAAAAAACTCCAAACTTCAGGCTTTGGCAAATCAAGTAGCCATCTCCTTTGAACACTGCTCTCTAGAGCTCCTGCAGTGATTGTTCCACAGTTTGTTCCTCCACAGGCTGCACAGCTTCCTGAACATAAACGATGAATTCTGAAGCCTCTCCGCCCTGTGTATAGACAGTCACTGTCTCAATCCCCTCCACTTCATCTGATGAGACCACCAAGTGATGCTGCTCAGACAGCTCGACTGACGCCTGCTGCAGTGTCTCTTGAATCATCAAGGTGTGATTGGCTGATTGCTCCTCTTCTTTTACCTAAGGAGAAATTGGAGAGGTTACAGAAATTTCACCTTTCCAACAAGTAGCCAGTATTGTGATGATTAATGGAAATACAGCACATGAATTAACAATCATAGGGTTTTGAAAGAAAATGTCAGTTTTACAGCAAAAGTGAGCACTTTTGAGTAATGAGTGTATAGCTAGGCAGAACAGTGAAAGCAGAAACACAGCATCTCAGTTATACGCACAGAGAGCTGCAAGGTTCCAGGAACATCGGTCTTTGGAGACAGCTTTAATCTCTCAACAATCATTCATTCAAAACTGCTCCTATTTAAATAAATCTGAAGTCAAATAATTCCTCTAGTAGCACTGAGATGAGAATCCATATAAAACCACATGAAAAAATGTACCCACATCTTTCTTTTTTTCCCTAGTCAACTGGCTGCTCATAGAAGCACAAATTTCCTTGTAAACCTTAACGGAATTTTATTAGCAAAGTGTGAAATGTAAATATTACTGAAATAGGTTCCTAAGGCCTACTGTTTGTGAGGCAGAAATATATACATTGTTGAAAGGAGAGTGACAGAAGCAATTGAAAATAACAGAATTTTTACTGAACATTTTGCTACTTGTCAGAATGAAAAAAAGCAATACCATGTGGTGTGCAATTTCAGAGTTCATACAGCTGCCTGTCAATTACTGAAATGAAGTATGTACCTATGTACCAGAATGCAAGAACAAATCTAAATTCTACACCAGATCCATATAAAATTCCTATGCCAAGCATGCCAGGCGAGTACAAACAAATCAGAAAACTGCAAGTCATGTGGAGGAAATGCATTCTCTCAAGTGTTAGTGAAAAAATAATGTACTTTTGGGGAGAGAATGGAACAGCAATTTGTCAGTATGCAAGATGCATGCAAAGGCATTTGCTAGTGGAAGGTGTCCCTGCCTGTGGCACAGGTGGGTTGGAACGAGATGATCCTTAAGATCTCTTCCATCCCAAACCATTCTGGGAATCCATGACTCAGTTTACTGGACCTCTGTGTGCTCCTGCAGCACTGAACTTTTGAGTGACCTTAAAAAGAATAGGTCAAACGTGGTAAATTCTACAGTGTGGAATATAAATTATGCAAGTTAGAAAGGACTAATTTTGTTTTACTTAGAAGCTGACTCAAAAGTAAGCAGTAGTAGTAGTAGAACAATCAAGTTGAAGAAAATACAATTAAAAACAATGTTGTTTAAGTGAGGAGTGGGGACAGAAGGGAAGAACTACAGCAAACATTCCAAGGATCAGTTTGATCCCTTTCAGATCAGCAAGGAGAAAAAGAAGCCGTACATATTTGTTTTCCTGATGCTCTTTTCCTACTAATTTTTTTTCCCCAAAGTATCCATGCCTTTTGTTATACAGTGACTTTGCTTTTAACTTTTTTATTGCATGTTTAAACATCTGATAGTTGGAGAAGATTTTAGAGAAGCAGAAACCTCTAAGGACCTCATATCACTTTGAACTTTCACTCAATTCATCAGGTTATAGAAAGGTTTTTCTTGAACAATAATGAGTACGTTCAGGTTTTAAATTATTCAGAGGTCCCCAAGTCAGTATGGCTGTAATACATTGATGAAATATATGTGGATATTATCTGGTGAAAGACTTAACATCTAAAGGGAATCTGGCCATTGTCATTGACCTTAATGAAACAGCACAATTGTACCCACTCATGCTGACTCTGAGTTTGTTGCACAGGATTCAGATTATAGGGATAAAACTCCAGGAATGGGATTTTCACATTTTCCTTTTCACACTCTGGTTCTTTTACCAAGCATATCTGAACATTTTATTTAAAAATTACTCCTACTAAAGTTCAAGTTCAACATCCTACACAAGTAGGTGACACTGGAGCTTCTCTTGACACAATAAAATTTGCAACCACCCTCAGAAAAAACAATTTACGTTGTCACAAAATATGGGTATCACAGAATCAAAGAGTTATCTAATCATAGAATGGTTTGGATTGGAAGGGAACTTAAGTATCATCTAGTTCCAACTCCCCTGCCATGGACAGGGTCACCTTCTGACCCATCCAGTGTTGCAGCATTGGAGGGAAGGGAGAGGGAGCTCCTGTGTGGAAGTACAGACACACACACAAGAGCTACTAACACAGACTGTAACAGGCAGACAAAAGTCTAATCATTAATGAATTCAGAGAGGAAGGTGCAGCTAAAAATGTTAGATAATTAGTATCTCACAGCTTATTATGAGTCAGTTCACAATCGCAGCCCTTGATTTTAGAGATGCTCAAACAAATACAGAAATAGGGGTGTCTAAAATGTGGCCTTTTAACTATGTAATATACACTATCTTCTCTTGTTTTAGCATACTTTACATAAACCCCTGACATTGTGCCTCAGGCCAGAAAAATTACACTGCATTTTCTAAGAGCTGTGAGAATGCACAACACAGTATGAGATGGATCTCACTGTAGTCACTCTAAATCAAACCCCACAAATAATTGTAAACATAGTTTTGTGAATGTACATAAATAATGAAGAAAGGAAAATAAATAAAGCACAGCTGACACAAAAATGAAATGAAACCAGAACCTCATTCAACTCAATAGCAGCAATCTAATACTTATCCAGTTTTATATCCTTTTGAAATGAAAATGGCCAATAAAGAATGTTAATTTAACCTCCCTACCTGACTTTATCAATGTGGGTTTATTACCCTTGTCATGCAGGGCAAAGAAGACTAATGCCCTTATTTCCGGTGTTTCTATTTGTATTCGTTTTTGGACAGCTATCCGTAATCCTTTTAGTCTGACAAATTACCACATTATTTGGGATATTTACATTTCAAATCAGTTCAATGTTTACATGCTTCTGCTTGGTTCCTATTAGATTGTTGCACAGGAAATAATCTCAAAATGTTAATTTACATCCCTCAAATTGACAAAACAGTGGGACAGCTGCCATCAGAATGAATGAAGTCACTACACTCAATTCTTTTTATTGGCATCTGAAATCTTTTGAAGAGTAGCATCCAAGACCTCTTTTCTGTTTGAGAGCCAGCTGAAAAGCATCTGTCTGCTTATCCTTCGTTAAAGAATGACAGCAAGGAGCTGAAGCCACACACAGCTGGCATATTAAATCAAGTCAGTACCTGCATAAAAATTCTGTATTAACTAAATCTGTCTCCACAAAAGCCAATGGGACTTTTACCACCACATTTTCATAAGAAGCTCAATATTTCTAAATTCCAAATGTTCTTAATTTACATATCCGAGGACTATCCAAATACATGTAAGTATTCATTAAAAATGAGTCTCTCTTAGAGGAATCTCTTCTCTCAAAATAAGAGTCTTTTTTAATTTGAAATAAATTAATTCAAGCCATTAAGGAAAATAAACTTTTTCTCTTTCCTGAAAAGGAGTAAAGAAAATATTTGCAGTAAGATGCTAAACTCTTTTCCTTACTCTAGAGCTTATCATGTGAAATAATGTAATATCTTTAATTTTATTTGAAGTCAGTAGGAGTTGCAGGTTTGTAGTGTTTAAAACAGTTCTGCTGGGCCTGTCCCCAAATCCCCTGTGGAATTTCTCCCTTGATTTCAGATTGAATGCTGCCTTTCAGTTTACCATAAGGAACAAAATCTAATCATAAAGATCTTCCAGATTTTCAGAACCTTACACTAGGTTACAGATGCTCCTATTTATATCAAAAAACACCAATAAGAAAATACACAAAATACCTGCAGAAAAGATTGAAATGAAAGGTGAATATAAGCATGTTAGATCACAGAGAGCACCTGGATATGTGACATGCCAGCTTACATTGGTGCCTACAAGTTTTGCTGAGTATTGTTTGAATAATTTGAACTCTCTCACAGTTCTAGTTTACATATAGTTATATTGTGTGAAAAAGACACACAGAAAACACTGTAATTTGATCATATGAATCTCTGTAATGAGCTACAAAACAAAGACAATCTGGCACACAATGGTTTCAGAATAATAAGGGACTTGAGCATGAAAGACTTGCTTTGCATAAAATAAAAAATGCAAGGCAGCAAACAAACCTTCATACTGGTGGTGTAGATTTTAAAAAAGTTTTAGCAACTGGATGGTTGAATCTATCTCCCCATTTCCTTTTGAGGCAGAATTGCCATTGTTTTAAGAGCTCTACCAGGACAGTGATCTTGACATGAGATTTCATCTGTATGTTACAGAAATGACAAGAACTCCACAAAGGCTGAGGAAACAGGGACCCAGGTAAAACTTTCCTTTGCTGATACCACCAAATTGCTCCATGCTTTTGCAATGCTGTCTATATATTCTGGCTTTACAGAATCACAGACCATTCCGAATTGGAAGGGAGCCACAAGGATCATCGAGTCCAATACTTAAGTCAATGGCCCACATAGAAGATTGAACCCATGACCTTGGCATTATTACAATCAAGTTTTAACTGCAAACTTGACAGTCGACATATATACAACTCCATGTACTGGCAAATGTTCTAGATTAACACCAGCACCCTCATCACATAGGTACCAATCCAAGCCAGACTGAAATATAAGGTGTGTTGTGGAAGGACAGTGTGCAGTAGCCTTTGATGTGACAGCCATGCTAATATTGGATATTTACTGTAGAAGATGTGTTACACTGTAAAATCCTGCTCTGTGATCTGCTTTGAGCTGATGTGTAATCTTTGCTGTGCACTCCTACTGCTCTCACTTTGAAGAAAGTGACTTACCATAGTAGGATTTTACTGGAGCCGGAAGAGATCACAGAATAAAAGGATGAAAGGAACTAAAATAAAGGGTTAAATGCATGGAAATCCAGTGTTTTCTGTTTTTCTACTGGTAAAGATCTGCTTAGTTATTGTAACAGTTGATTTCTTCAGAGCACATTATGTTGATGT
>JAOXXN010000395.1:146670450-146688839 GCA_026770055.1 Myrmophylax atrothorax
GATGGAAAAAATAAAACTCATATTTGGACAATGAAGTGCACATGCTTTCTACTCTTTGTCTCAAAGAGATCTGGTATAGGAAATACACTGCATTGATGAAAAATGAATTAATTAAATCAGAAAGTATCTTGTTACCATTACACATTCCTACTAACAAACACTGGAAATGGAAGTTCCAAACTATAACAAAAACTAGAGCTGATGGACACAGACCAAGAAGGGGCAACTCCTCTGATGTTCTGGCCAATGCAGTGAGGGATTCACAAGAACTAAGCTTTCAAGGATGTTCATTTATTGTGAAATGCACTTTGAATCTTGCCTCACTGAAGAATAACAGACACTACACACTGTAAGAGTTTCCTCTGCAAAAAATAAGGTTATCAGGCGTGCTCATTTCTGAGGGAAATGTTTCTGCACAAGAAACTCAGTATTTAAATAAAACAAATGTTTAGCTTGGAACAAACATCTTAATGAAGAATTATTTGATGTACACTAAATAAAAGAAAGAACTACACATCAAGGCAATTTGTAGTAAAACACTGTTTTTCTATTCCAGTTAACACACAGATACACTGTGTGAAAAACAAGTCTCTGAACACAAACCCACAGAGATTGTAAATCAAGGGTGTCTGTGATCCTGCTCGTCCTCCAGTCCTGCCTTTATATTCAGCATGTGAGCTAGGAAAATAGTCCACCTATATAAATAATGGATTGAACAGCCTCTGCTAGCAAAATAAACAAAACCCCAAATGAATCAATCTCCACCCTCAGGCACAAGGGCAAAAGTACATCTGTAATAGGACACTGAGTCAAATGAGCAGAAAGGAAAGTGTCTTGTTTTACACTTCCAGTCCCTCCACCTTGCTATGTGCTCTGTTCCCACAAAACTGCTTTCTACCCATCTCTTGCCTATGTTTACCATATACTGTGAACAGTATTTCCTTTCTTTTCTAAGCATTTATTAGTCTCTTTCCTATTTATTCTTCAAACTTAGCACTCTTCCCTCTCTCCTTTTCCCCACCTCGTTACTTTTTCATTCTTTAAGCAGTCCAGAACAACTCAAATATCATGCCAAAAAGAAGTATCTTCATCAGCTCTGTCAGAAAAAGATCCAGACTGGATCCCTAGTAACTGAAAAGGACTCAAACTGAGCAGGATACACTTCTGCCATGCTGTGATCAAAGCCTCTGAGTGGATTTTTGCCAATCTCTGATCATACTGGTAAAACTTTGTTGGGTATTTGTTATATACTACATTCCTTAGCAGATGTATGTTTTCATAGCTGTCACACAAGATATCAAAAAAAGCTTAACTTTGATAACAGATTAGGACACTGACTTGCAGGCAAGAATAACCTCAAATGATTTTGGGCTAGACACAAACTTTGAAAGGTCTCATGACGTTATCAGAGCCAACAATGATTCCTATTTCCCAATCATAATCCAAACTAAACAGGGCCAGGTTTGCATTTCTTGGGTTTAAAATCATAAGCTGAATCCTGATTCAGGCTGGGATTGGCTATTGCTGTGTTATCAAAGAATTTTCTTTTATAAAATCATTCCTATGAACAAAAAGTACAGTTTCCTAAGTCAGAACTGATATCTTTTTCTTCTCAACATGCAATTCAGGAGCCGAGAGCTTTGAAGAGACAATCTGATCTTAATTTCATGTCCATTATGACGTGTACTCATAATTTAAGATACTTGCAATAAGACTATGAGCAACCCAGAACAGTAAGTTAATAGAAGAATCCCTCAAACATGGCATACTTTTTGGGTTTTTGACTTAGCAGAGAGCAATTTTAAAATTACACCAGTTAGACCTAACCGATACATCAGGCATCTTCCAAGATGCTGAAAAGGACTTACAGATACAAACAGTTTGTTTCTGGAGGCAAAAGTCTTGCATTAACCTGAAGGTCTACAAGTACGGCACCCTGAAGGATGTGAGCATGCAGGTTAGGGAAGAACTAAAGCACAGGTATGGTAGCACTGCTGATAGATACAGCTGGAATCACTCATAATTTTAAAGATAAAGTGTAAATGGGACTTTTATGAGCAAGAAATTAGGAACAGGACAGCTGTGGGAGAAAGAAATTTCCAGGGAGGAAATAGGAGTCAAAAATAGGAACACTATAGTGTAACATTTACAGCAAAAAATACTTTTAAAACATTTTAGTAATTTATGATTTAGAAGAAATTTCTTGCTGCAAATAGAGAAATATGAAGGCGACTTGCAAGGTCCAGCTAAAAATGAGATATGAAGATAAGAACTGATACAAAAAATGGATAATGTATGTCCTTAGAGAAAAATAAAAAACAAACAGAGCATAAAAATGAGAACTACAATAAATGTTAAGGAAAAGAAATAGACCCAAGCTGCTAAGCAAGGACTTGGTGAGGCCATTAAAGAACAAGAGTGGAAATTCAGTGACAGATGATGTTGATATATTGCTGACACCCTGAATGAAGTCTTTGTCTCACAACCCACAAGAGAAGCTGAAGGTCACAGAAGAAAGTGTGGAAAGCATTTTTCAGAAGGAAAGTGAAATATGCAGATGTCTAGAGGTCACTTCAAGGTTAACAACTAGGAACCTACTATAATTAAAACCTAACATTGTCATAGGTAACAGTGAGAGATATCCCCCACAAAGCAACTCAGTACTGAAGAAAAAACTTGAATAGGGGAGGAGTAAAGTCAAGTTTGTAATATTTAAAGACTTCTTTCCCTCAGATTAAAAATGGATGTGCCCATAATTCTGGAGCAATCTTCTGGTGTGAAGAGAAGAGCTGGAAAGTAATTACAGCTCTATAACAGAACAGACAGACTTTGATAAAACAATGATTTACATAAAAAGTAAAAGAGAAAAAACCCAATATAGACAAACAAAAGAAGAAAAAAATTTAAAAAGATAAATCATCATCATCATCACTTCCAGACTTCCCCTGGTCCTTGCTGTACCTCCGTAAAGCCCAGTAAAGGAAAATGAGCAGTCAGCCAGCTGTTAGGAGTTGCATGGCCACCTGATGCTCCCCTGGGAAATCACAGATCTGCAAACTCCTGCACACATGGAGTGAAAAGTACTGGGGCTACCAGAGTAAGAAATGAGTAGGTATTTCAGAACATGCAAGAAACATGTTCACAGAGCAACTGTGCCTTCAGCATCAGTGTAAATCACTACCAAAAGTCATCATAAGCAGAGGTAGTACAAGATCACTCTGCTTGAGAAGTACCTAAATTATTCACTGGGTTTGCTTCTGTACAACTTTCACTTAGGGGGAAAAAAGCTGCTTTATATTAAAAAGACTCTAAAGAGGGGAGGGGGAATAAAAATGAAAAGTAGCACAATGATTCTGTGCTCCAAGAATTCAGTATTTCATTTGATATAGGAACGGAGCTGGTAAGAGTTTGACATCACACTAGTGAGAGTCACTGACATACATAAGGCATGGGGAAAAAAAGTGATCGAGGCTTAGCAGCTTGTAAACTCAAAAGACTAGAAATATGAATTAAGAAGCAAGGAAGAAAATTAATTTGGAATATAAATATTTACTTACAAAGGCTACCAGCAAATTCAGATGGTCTAACAAGGAAGATGGTAGATTTTAAGTTGGAACAGACATTGATCAGATGTAACAATCAGAGGAGGAAGAATCACCGGATTTTTTAAAATCATGTATTTTTCATAACATTCAAATGACAAAACATTGTTTCTTCTTGGTAGCTGTTACTTGAGCAGCCATTTTCTCCTACAGTTTTAGTAGAAGGGCCTCAAAAGATGTATTTTTAAGGGAAGAACTGGTTTCAGTAACATTTACAGACAGCATAGACAAATACCACTGGCTAATACTGCATTCAACCCTTAAATAGGTCACATGTATAAGCACAACACACATGTTGGCACTGACTCTACTGTAAAAGTTGTTTTGAAACTTGCACATAATTGGACTAAACTCTCTCTTCTCTTTAATGACTGAATTTAGTTTCCAAATTTGGACCTGTTATTCTACAAAAAACCAACCCAAACTCTTACATGGTTTCTAATCAAAATACCTGTTAAGAATTGCAAAGGAACATCTCAAAATGCTGTCTTGAAATTCTGCCTTGTCTCCATGACATTTGGGCAGCAAATTTAGGCATTATCAAATACTCCACAGACTATTAACTTCCCACTTCAGGGACGCTCTCATGAACTCAATGTTCACAACACTACAAAAAAATGCTGAACTCCAAAGTTATTTCTAGCAATCAAAATAAGCAGAGTTTTGATTTATTTAAATAAAAGTTACATAAACTCTTCGGGAAGCTAAAACTTCTCATGTACACTTCTTCCCTCAGCTATCAACCACACAGAATGCAGAGACTCCAGTGAACTGAGGAACAAAATGGGAAAAGGGATAAGCAAAGACCTATGATGAAACATAAGGAAAAAGTGGAGTTTGGAGTGAGGAGAATAAAAAATGTCAGCAACAAACCTAGCAGACACCTGTGAGGAAGAAATATTGAGCAAAAGTCTCGATTTTTGAACCCAATAGGCACCTGAAATTGAAAATTATTTCCTGTTACTTGCTGCACCAAGGAACCCTGATTCTTTTAGATGGCAATGTCACTGAGTGCCCATGCACAATGCAGGTATGTTATTTTAAAAAATCTGAAAACACCTGCTAGAAAAAAGCTGTATTTTCACACATGTACATATATATATATATATGTATGCATTTATTCACTCATATTTTATATACATACAAAATATATGCATTTTTATATGTATAAAGATATATGTGAATATATGTATAAACATGTACAGGTATGGGCATGTAGACAGACATACACACAACATATAGTAAAGAAACATTTTAGGAAAAATTCTATACATGTCTTACATGGCCATTTAAAATCTGGCCCTTGCAAAGTAACACCCACTTCACAACAAATATATGAAAGTTAAATATATCTGGTTTAGAGAAGAAAAGAGCTCTTACCTGCTTTACTACTGTCACTGTGCCAGGGGCCATCGTAACTAGAGAAGCAACTGCAGTGGCATCGTGGGACTCTGAACCCAACTCAATGATTTGCTGCAGGATGTTTACAGCTGCTGGATCAAGTCTTTCACCTTATCAGAAAGACAGTAGCCATAAGATCATTAGAGTAAAACAGCTCCAAGGGTATGGGAATCTAAGTGGCTCTCTTTCCCCTCCTGACTTAGCCCTGACTCACCGGTTGCACATTTCAAATAGCTCAGTAACATGACACTTTAACAGCAGATCTATGGCAGGGAAATATTCACAAAACAAATTTCCCAGGGAATGCATGAATTAGCAAGTGAAGCCACACTGATCATTTTTGTGCCCATTTGAAAGAGATCTAAAAGAACACATTGAATAAGAGATGACAGGCACAACTCACAGCAGTAACTGAAAATTACTGAAAGCTGAAAGACTTTACAAATCCAAATGTGTATTTGCCAGACATTCAGCTCACATAGAATCTGACTACAAACCTATAACCACAGCCAGAAAGGGAAAGAGAATGTAAGAGCCATGTAAAGCTGCCTTGTATTTGCTTTAATCACTCTTAGAACTAGGAAAGAGACAGCAAATAGAATAAATCTCATCTTTTAACCTCAAACCCTTTCAAACTGAGGTTGACAACGTGAAGGGAACCCAGGTCAGATAATTTAATTAAAACCAGAAAGTGGTTATATTTTGTTATTTATATATGAAACAAATTTAACCAAGTACTGAAAAATGTATGCTTGATTTGTTTTTTTCCTATAAAACTACCTTTAGACAAAATGCTACTGTTTTCCACACTGAGAGGAAATATGCTGGAAGAGTATCTGAATTTGGGTGCACTAAAAAGTACACCATTCAACTCTGAAAAATACAGCCTTGTGCTTAAAATCAAAACTGCCATGTACAGCATATTCTATGATCAAATTTATTTTTATTTTTTTATTTGTATTATGAACTATAAAGACCACAATGGTAAGCAATTGTAAAATGCTGGTTTACGATAACTACTTATTTAAATATATGAAAACAAAGTATATGAACATCTACTCTAGTCTCTGAAGTTTTAACACTCAAAAATCTTGATGCTTTGTCTTTTCTTCCAGTTTTTGTTATTTCTCCCTTAGCAATCATTATCTAATCCCACTCTTTTCTTCCTCAGTCTGATACAGAACAGCTCACTCAATTTTGTGTGCCATCCAAACTGAGTTTGTTAGCACTGTCTTGGGAATGTGGTAAATGAGCTATTCCACCGTGTCACTCCTGCAGTCTGGCTGCCTCAAGCAGGGAGAGAGATAATAGCCAGGGAATTGCCATTAGATACACACCATCTACTCTGCCAAGATAGCTGATTTCAAAGTATATTTAATAATACAGGCAGGAAATTCCACACAGCTAATAACAAAGTGCAAAACAGACTGTGATAAGCATTAATGACTTAAGGATACAGAAATTCATAAAGAATGGTAATTTCTCATTTATCCTCAAAGAAAATATAAGCCCTCAGAAGTAAAATCTGGATGACTAATTTCATCCTTTTTAACAGGAGATCACAGGATATTGTATATTGCCTAGCATACTTAAAAGAATTAAATATTGGTGAAAAAAAGATGTATTTTGTGTTCCAACTTTAAAAAGAAAGGTAACTTACCATTCTCAGAAGTATATCTAAGGTTCTGTAATGCAGCTACAGCAGCTTGAGTGCCTTGAACATCTTCTCCAGCCTCTGTGATATGGAGATACTGAGTGGATGCTTCTTCAGAAACTTCAGCAGTTAACTTGAAAACAAAACACAGCCAAGGCATGAATAATCTCATTTTGGCAATGTAAAGGACAATAAGGAATGAATTTTGAACAACAAATATTGTCACAAGAGTTACAGAAATACTGATTGAAACGGAATTCAAGAAGAATATTACATGGGAGTTGGGATATTGTCGCACAGTTTTCCTCTAGATTCTACTTCAGAAGCTGTTTTTAATATGCTAAATTATCCTGACTTTATTTTTTGTTGCAGTTATTTTAGAACTAACAACAGACTTCTATTGTATCAGGGACCTTTTGAACAAAATTAATTTATAATGCAGATCTAGTAAAACATCTCTGAAGTTTGAAATGGCATTTTGTTTCAGCAAACTTATCCTTTCCAGGAACTATGTTTTTCAAGACAAACTCTCCCTATGTAGTCCTGCTCTGATGGGACTTACTTTATAGCCAGCTCAGTACCAGAGACATGTTTGCACCCAGCATGTCCTCTAATTTTATCAGCTTTGGGTGTCCACTAGGAAAGTCTACAGAGAATCATTTAAAACGTGGATACAAGACTTTGAAGAACTACATTTTAAATGCTTGTCCTGTCTTCTTTGAATAACTGTCCAAATAGAACCTACTCCAGTATTTTTCAAGGACTTAACCTTCTATGTGTGGATATTCAATAACTGTTAGACAGGACCTGCAGGTCAGCTCTTCCAAATCAGGCATTAGATTTATAATGGGGACAAGACTGAAATTTAGCAGAGGTCTCACGTGGAGGTCAGCCAACTGCAGTTGACTTGTGGCTTCTTCCTCTCACTTGACATCAAACCCAGCCTACTTAGGCAGTGGAAGAGACTCAATTTGCCAACTCTAATTTTTTAAATAAAAGTGTCTAAATCTGTGGTTTTCCATAGATTCTGCATCTGCAGTCAGCTCAGCTCTGTAAGGATAATAGTTTTCATTTTAGAACAAATTGCCCTGCATATGACAGCAGAGGAAAACTTGAAGGGGTATTGTGTCTCAAGCTACCTGTCCTACCCCATCCCAAATGGAGAAAATTCAGGGGGTTTGCTTTTTTCCAAACAAAGTTTCTTAGGTCTAACTTGACTTTTTTAAAGTCTCATCTTAGCGATACTGTGATTTTTGCAGAGTCACAGAATATTCTGAGTTGGAAGGGACCCACATTTTCTATACACTTTGGATGGCAGCTGAAAACACAGAACAAATGATAGAAGACTTACTCTGTCAAACATTACCATTTCTGCAGCTGTTCAATTTACAAATCTAGTTTTCTAGATTCTAACCTTCTCTGGACAAAGATGTAAGCTTTTTTCATTATTTTCAGCTTTGCTCCTCTTGCAGTTAACACCAGCTGATATTTGGCATATAAAAAAATGCATTAAGTTTTTCAATTTCACTCTTTTTTCGCTAAAACTTTCACCCTTTCTGCTGCAAATAGAGGACTAGAGGGCTAAGATAAGCATTTACAAGGTTGTTAATTCTGAAGTTTAACAGTCATAGCAATGCATGTGTTCAAATTATGAGATCACATGACCTTCTAATCCTATATGAAGTCAAATCTACATTTTTGTATAGTTCTTATTATTATCCTTACTTTTCTCCCCAGAATTATAAAAGATTTCAGGGTCAAAGCCATGGCAACTTTGCTTTACCTCCCACTTGGTCTCCCCATCATTTTCCACCAGCTTCATTCCATGCTTGTTTTTAAGATGCCTGTTGAACTCCCATTTTGTACCATAGACAAAGCTGCAAACAGGACACTTAATGCCACCTACAGGGAAACACAAATAAACTCCTTGAGTTAATTGCAAATAAATTCTTTTTCAAGGCAGTAGCAACCTGTTTAATTAGACCCCATCTCAATCAAGCCAGATAACTGTAATTTAAAAGTATTTCCTTTAGCCATTTAGCCAACATGAAAAAAGGTGAAAAAAATAAAGTAGTTGACCTCTCATAGTGCTTGAAGGGCAATTTTGGACCATGGTAATGGGAGAATTTTGGAATAACTCATATATCTGGGAAGCTACAGCAATCCTGCTTCCTTCCTTGCAGCTCTCCCTTCCAGGGATGTTAAGTATGTACAGTCCAAATATCTACAAGACCAGGGGCTCTGACAAACTTCAGCTTTAATCATCAGTTCCCTGTTGTCTTGAAAAGGCCTAGTGTGCCAGTCTTCAGGACACAATCTAAGACCACGATGTTGTTGTACTTGTTCAGCCAGACCTGTTTTTCGGTTGGTTTTTTTTAATGTGTTTACAAACACCAAGATCTTAACATTTAACATACACATTAGTGGCACACTAATATTTTTTTTAAATGTATCTTCTCCAACACAGCTGTTTCAGTCTTCCCAAGTTTCAAACAAATATTTCTTTTGGGCATTATCAAAGCAAACTAGGAAGTATTAACAAAACAAACTAGGAAGAGTTAACAATGTAATGCCAATTACACTCAACTATCTTTGCTTTTGAGCGTTTTATGTTAACACACAAAACTGTATATCTAAGTTTTCTGTCTACAAAATGATGCATAGCATGACTTGAGCATAATGTTTACTGTATCGGTATGCAGCATCACAGGTAAAAAACTGAGCATGACAAAATCATAAGAATCAAATTTTCTTCACTAGATTAAACAGCTTTCACTTCTTTTTCTTATGAAACTCATTTGGCCAAATGTCAGACTTCAGCTGCTTGTAATTATGCAAATAAGTATTTATCTTTTTTCCTCTCTATTGACTAAAGCAGAACAAAAATAATCTGCATATGATTAAGTGTTGCATTAGGTGACCAGAACTCACTCTAACAAATCTAATGGCTGGGGAAGTGCCTTATGCCAGTCTAGGAACTATGATACCAGATGGCTGACTCCACATTACTGTGGCAAATTATGATTTTTACCCATCATGTTCAAATGCTTCAAATAGACTCTCAGAAGCTGGTTATAATCAAGACCCGGTTGCAAAGTCTTTTATGAATAAGGTGATTAGAAAAAAAAAAATAGCATTTTACATTAATGGAAACCTACCATATGGTATTCCACCAGGTGAAAAGAAGTAAACTTTTTATTTTGATAAAACAGAATATAACCACACTCAGTCACTAGGGTATTTCACTAACATTATTATTCCTCTACAAATCCCCCTCTTTTCTTTTTATTATAGGTTTTTACCAAACTTTACTGTTAGACCAATGCTCATTACTCCTTCCCTAAACAAAACCAAAATAGTTTCACTCAAAAGGTTCAGGTTAGAACGAAGATATTGTCAGTTACAGACAATGAAATTACATGTTAGTTTCACACCAATCTGTAGTATTAGAAAAGAGTCATTGGAGTGAAACAGTGAACACTTTTCTGCATTACTTTTCTATCAAAATTATTACAACAAGACACCTGATAAATTAAATCTGTAACTTTTGACATTATGGCTGTAATTAAAGAACAAATAATAGAAGCATAGAATAAAATTGGTAGTATGTAACTCCGTGTCAGTGACTTGATACAAAAGCTCAGAAAAATTAATTTCCATATAATTCTTTATAGTAACAGGTGACATACAAAGTTAATGAATTACACACCTTAACTACTTTCAATACCAAAACTGATGTTTGCAATAAAATACTGCACACAGGTATTATACAGTTCCACAACTTGCTTCCACTGACATGTGCCCTCCATTTTCTCCATTTTATTTTTGGCCTAAAATCTCCATAAGAGAATTATTACTTTCTGTCCAAAGAAAGCATGTGATGATAGTTGTGCAGCAGAACAATGAGGCCACAACTGGATCCTCGTGCATGTACTGCACAAGTCCCTGCACAAACTGAAAATGTGTCTCTCAGACACATGAACAAAACAATGGATGGCAAGGAGGAGAAAAGAAACAATTGGGGGAAAATTTTATGTGATTTTCTCAGCGCAAAGCTAATGAAACTAAAAAATAAGCTATCAAATGAGCACACAGGCAGGGTCTTGCAGAAAAACTAGCGGGTAATGCATATCTAATACCCTTGCACCCTTTGCAGAATGCTATTTGTTTTCTTTTATTACTTTAAAATACTAAAATAAATGTCAGATCACAGACTTTAATTCAAACAAAGAAAAACACACCCCCTGCAAAATCCCAAGCATTTCTCTGGTCCTGGGTGATCCCAATTTCTAATACAAGCCCAGAAACTAAATACTGCTGTCTATCTTTGGCAATGCAGTTGCTTAAATGAATAGGGTCCATTCTATGAATCATTCACTTATTTATAAACTCATTCTAGGAATCTTGAGTACAGTCCAGCAGTCTACATTCATATAAATATTTCCAATTAAGATTATTTGCAGTGCCTGCAATGCAGACAAAACCCTGTTGAGAGTAGAGGAGATGGGCAAGTGTGAGGGAATTCGCTCTGGGCTCAGTGGGTAACTTAGAACAAGCAGAATACAATATGAATAGATATAGACAGCTTTTATTAGATATTAATCTTTGTTACTTTCCCCTCTCAATTTCTTTCCAAATCCTTTTGCTTGCTGGTTCTCTCACCTTTTCCTTTTCATCTGTAGTCCTTTCATTTCAAAGGATTTGTTTAGTATCAGGTCTGAAAGGTCTTCTTCCCTTATATGAATACATGAATAATTTTCTGAAATTGCTTTTCAGATCTATGAATACAGTAAATTGGAACTAAACAGAAGCTTGTTAGACAGCAAGGTGCAACTCCTGGCCCAAACAGCTTACAAACACATAGAATCACAGAATGGTTTGGGTTGGAAGGCACCTTAAATACCATCTTGTTTCAACCCCCACTGCCATGGGCAGGGACATCTTCCAGTGCACCAGGTTGCTCAGAGCTCCATCCAGCCTGGCCTGGACACCTCTAGGGATGGGACATCCACAACTTCTCCCAGCAATTTATTCCAGTATCTCACCACCCTCACAGTAAAGAATTTCTTCCTAATATCTAATAACATATATGACATAGAAGTGTCATATACAGCAAGTATGACATACTCATCATACTGCATAACACGTCCACAATGATCCGCTTGTGTTGCATGAACCAATACAGAATATCTGATTTCCAAATCAGGAAAATTTTTATTAATTTCAATAGGATTCATGTTTATCACCTCCAAATGCAAATCTCTCCCACAAGGTACATTCTTCTCCACAGTGAGATACCAAAACACAGAAAAACTGATGTTTCTATACCATGACAAGAAATGTCTGGTCTTATTTTGAACCCTCATGCAATATCCATGTGATCCATCACAGAGTAGGAAATTGAGTTGGCAAAGGAAGCTGCATGTGGGAAAACTGCACCTATTAACATGGCTTTCTTCATGGTAGAGTTCTGAAATGAGACACTGACTTCCAGCTGCTACATGGATTTGATGCCCTGTTACTGCTCTAAAACTCCTCACAGGAGGTGAACACGCAGAAAACAGGCACAGCACTACTGGCAGCACAGGACATATAAATGCTGTGTAATGAAGGGAAGAGAAAGAAAGATGCCAAGTCAGAAATGGAAAGAACAGAATAGGCTGTTTCAGTTGGAAGGGGCCTACAATCATCCAGTCCAACTGCCTGACCAATTCAGGGCTGACCAAAAGTTAAAGCATGTTGTTAAGGGCATTACTCAAATGCCTCTTAAACACTGACAGGCTTGAGGCATCAAGCACCTCTCTAGGAAGCCTGTTCCAATGTTTGACCACCCTCTCAGTAAAGAAATGCCTCCTAATGTCCAGTCTAAGCCTCTCAGGCATGGTTTTGAACCATTCCCACATATCCTGTTGCTGGCTACCAGGGAGAAGAGCTCATCACCTCTCTCCTCCCTTCCCCTCCTTTGGAAGCTGGAGAGAGCATGAGGTCAACCCTAAGCCACTTTTTCTCAAACTAGACAAGCTCAGAGCCCTCAGCGACTCCTCACAGGATATGCCTTCCAGCCCTGACACCAGCTTTGTTTCCCTCTGGATGTAATCAAGGACCTTCAAATACTTCTGGATGTAATCCTGTGCCATGCGCTCTGGGATTACTCTGCTTGAGCAGGATGGTTGGACCAGATGACCCACTGTGGTCCCTTTAACCTGACACATTCTGTGATTCTTAGGTGCTTGGGTCCCAGCACTGCACACAGGGCTCCAAGTGAGGCTGCACCAACACTGAACACAGTGGGATAATCACCTCTGTTGCCTGTCTGGTTGTGCTGTGTTTAATGCACCCCAGGATGGAGTTTGCCCTCAGGGCTGACAGGGCACGCTCACTGCCCAAATCAGCACCCCAGTTCCCTGTCTGCAAGACTGATCTCCAGTCACTCCTCCCCCCATTTAGGCTTATGCCACAAGTTAACTCTATTCTAGGTGCAGAATCTGGCATTTGGACGTGATAAATTTTATCTACTTAATACTTGTCCAATGCTCCAGTGTGGTGGAAAAAGGATGTCCACCACAGAAAAAAGGCTGTTCTCTCTCATCTCACCCTAATGTCTCCATTGTAAGACTACTCCTGCATTCTCAATGACATTACAGTTCTTTTGTTTCAGTGGAAAAGAATGATTGTCAGAAGTGCATTTATCTGGCTCCCAAAGGGCAAGGCAAACCTAATCAGCATATGAATAATTTTATTTGTTCAGAACATTGCAAGTATGATCCCTAATTTATGTTAACAGAATTCATTCTCAGGTCCCTATTTTTAAGGCTAGGAACAAATAATTCCTTGCAGGGCTTAGATATTTGGAAAGCTAAACAAAGCTCCCCATAGCGAACAGTTCTTCCTGCATCAGGGTGAATCCAGAATAGAGGCTGTGAGTACTGACCAAGTAAATATTACTTCTTTAAAACAACTGTAGATTCCATGTCAGCTTTCACTGTCTGTGAAAATAATCCTAAAATTATACTATACATTTCTACCCTGAAATTATACACAGAGATTTACTTTTTAAACTATTTTTGTTTGTTGGTTTGGGGTTTTTTTCTGATAAAAAGGAAATAAAGAAAGGTCATATAAAAATAACACAGGCTCAAACTCCTTAATGTAGTTATATATTTTTCCCTTCTACAGCAAGTTTAAAGGAAGAGTCTCAGACTTTAAGTATCTTTGTCATGATTTTAACATGGATTAATACCTTCAATAAATAACTGTTAAGTCTTAGATGAATGATTTGGAAATACCATCTATTAATAATGTCATATTAGAAGAATTATATTTAATTCATTATCTAATACAACAGCATTATTTCAGTCTCTGTTCCACTTCAACAAAACCAGCAACTCTGAAGATTCCAGAAGATATTATGAAACTGCTGGTAGTTCTTATTAAAAATAGGAAAAACACTTTCTAAAAATATGAGGAACAAAGAAAGAAACTCAATTTTACCAAGAATTAAAATATTTTCAACACAATTTGGTATTAAATCTGGCTTTCTCCTCTTCTTGCCCAATTCCTCCCACACTCGGCACTAGAACTGAAGAAGCTTTACACCCCAAAATGTACCTGCCTGCACAGTCAGTTGCTTGCTCTGGTTTTCCTACCCATAAAACTACTTATGTGAGTCAGACAACTTCTGCACATCTCTTTTGCTAGTGCCCAGACGCTGCAAGGAATGTTACAAGTTCTGATATTCTTATCAAGCTATTTTTGTGATATAATTGTAGTGAAAAATACAGCAATCTGATTGTTTCTTCCCCCTGGCACTGGTAGACTTGGCAGTGTGAGGTTTACGGTAAGATTTGAACTTAAAGGTCTCTTCCAACATAAATGATTCCATGATTCTATTTCATTAGTATTCATATGTAAACCTTGAATTTTTGATCCTGTCCCAAAATCTTTGTTGCCTTTACTGGGTTTATCTGTGACAGCAATTTCAGTAACTGACCAGGTGTTTTATGCAAAGTTTTATTTGTCTTTGTGTAGTACAAAATACAGGTTTACAGACAGCAGGAACAAGCAGTTGTTCTGTGGAGAATCAGATATTTAAGATTCTGACACAGAGATGCAATGTGAAGAAATGCAGCCTGTAACAGTGGTCTTGAGAAGCAGAGACACAGGATGCAGCACAGAGGAGGGCAGGCACAGAGAGAGAAGTGGGGTCTAGGCTGGCACTGAAGAACCAACTATAAACCACTAGGTTATAAATGACTAAGAAATGGTCAGTTCAAAGCATGCAAATCTGTAGCTGGATAAAAATCTGGTTTAGGAACAACATAAACAGTATTTAACACACATGAAAGGCAGCGTATACAGTAAATTTGGATTTAATCCGGAGCTACAGACTGAAAAGAAAAGCATATATGTGTGTAAGCAAATAGTGGCCATAAGAGGATGGGGAGAGGAGGATGAAACCATCAAGGTGAGCACCATGTATCTCCCAGCCAAGAACTCCAGATGCTGACAACCTTCTGAAACCCCCATCCCAACACCAACCCCAGACTTATCTTAGGATTTGGAAAAATGGTGGCAGGAAGACTCTAGGGAAAGAAGTAAAATTCAAGAAGAGTGTGTGTGTGTGTTACCATCTTAATTGTATTAATAATACTACTAAGAGTTTTCCTGTGTCTGTATTTTATCGGGTTTTGAAAATAATGAAAATCTAGATGAATGGTGATTCTTAAATTAAGACTGTTAAGATTTCTGTTATATTATCAATAAATTCTTGGCTTACTTATATAGATAAGGGGTGCTTCCTTTGTCCATAACCAAGATTCAGAACATAATTCACAACCAGTTTTACCTGAACTCTCCTTGTCCCCAGGTTTTACTAGTGGGGGAATAATTTGCTGCCATTTACTCTTCAGTCACTTTCCTTACATTTGCTCAACCTTACCTTGAGTTCAACCTTGCAGCATTGTCACAGAAATTTATCAGCAGAATGATATCATTTATCATTCATTTCAACAGACAGTGATACTTTACTTACAGAAACAGACAAACAAGTGTAAATGATAAATGTATGCAACAATGAATAGTACAGGCAAGGTGAAACAAAACTTTGGTTCACCCACTCTTAAAAACCAAGCACAAAGGACACTGAATGAAGGGTAAAGGGGCTGCCATTTCAGAATTGCTAAGTAGTAATGATTTATCCCATAACACCCAATAAACTGAGGAATGCATATTGCACAAAAATTTACCTTTACATCAAGTTTGTTTCAGAAAAAAAGTAACAAGCCTTATACGGTAGAGATGTACCTTGTTGGATAAGGGCTTCAGCTGCAGGCTCCCCAGAGCCTGCATTTACATACTCTTCATTAGGATGCTTCCTGTTGTAATGCCTCTTCAGGGAACCAGATATATTGCAGGAATAGTGGCAATGTGCACATCGGAAGGGCTATGAGCAAAAAGGAAAATGTTAGACTGTATTTCCTTACTTCTTTGGGATACAGGTCTAAGCTGCAATGTTTTCATCCCAAGAAACCATGTTCCTTCCTGGTAAAGCATCTCCCAAGGAGACCTTCCAAAATTCAATATAATGGAAGTTGTAACCAAATGTTACCTAAAATCTGGTAATTTTTATTATGTGCAAGACACCAAGTATTTTCAACCTTATAAGATTATTACCTACTTTTTGTAATTCGATAAAATTCTGTGTTTTTATGAGTAGAAGAACACAGGTCTGACCATATGGAGACTTTCTGCTACAAGGAAATTACTCAGCTGCCATGAGCTTTGGTTTGAAAAGGGGAGGCAACACAGCTAAAATAATTGAAGGTACACTATGACTGTACAGCCAACCTAATTTAACAGGTAACTGTACCTGGCAGGGTTAACCCTTTTCCTATTCCTTTTCTTTCCTTCTTTCTCCAACATGTTCCCAACTGCCTCCCTTTCACTGACACTTGCATTCCTCTGACCATTTGGCAAGTTAGTTTGGGGAACTAAATTAACTAATTTTTAAGAACATATGTCTCCCTCCAACTGACAGGGAGAGACATTTCTAAAGTAAAAAGGAAAGGAAAAAAAAACATTTGTGACTGAAGTTAGCCTTCGAGAATACCTTCCTGACTGAGATATATCACAGTTATAGAAAGCTTGACACAACCATCAGGGTCCTGGAAAAGGACCAAAGTCCTTCAGGAAAAGTCAAGTACCTCAGAATAGGATGGAAAATGTTTCATGCACAGCAAGCAGGGCCACCTAGTCAGCAGAAAATGGTTGGTATAGAAATGTTTGCAGAAGATGATTTTAAAGCAGGGAAATGTCTTCAGTCAGGGTCCACTGCCCAGAACACTCCCCCCAAAGCTTGTTGCTCATGACCTTCCTTCAGGCTCCAAACAGCAAAAACAAGGAAGAAATGTGATGTTGGACTCCCTGAGCTCTACACTTCAGAGGATACTGTAACATTTAGCTATTCAGTTTTTCAGAGAGGGGTACTCTGTTTTTCTATTGCTTAAACTGTTGTTTTTTCAAGAAAATAATCCAGACAGACTGCTGTGTTCTTGTACCACTCCCACATTCTTGAAAGTCATGTTTGTTACTTGCTATTGGACAGCAGAAGTGCAAACTCATGAGCTGATAAAAGGATCATTAGGTCACATAAGTAGTGACATTTCTCTGAGTCTGATAAGCATGGAAACATCTGTCCTAGAATGAGGCAACATGTCACTAACAAACAGGTTTTGAACTCCTTTAAATAAGTACTTAATTCAGTGGTTTGCAGTTCTCTTGACAATGCCTTGAATTTCTACACTCATGTGCAGGCTGATCCCGAGGTCAGAACCAGAAATATTTCAAGAACTGCATGGTGTGTACATTCATCACTTTATCCATCCAAAAAGGAAAATTACATATTTTTATTTACAAAAAAATCCTTTTAAAAAGATAAGTTCAGAGCAAAACCACACACTTCAGAAAGAAAAATTATTTGTGCAAAATGTATCATCTCTTTAGATTACTTGATTCATTTTCTTATATATCTTGTCTTCCAAAATTTAAACCATCATTGAAAAGACTGTTTTGCTTTCTGTTTTATGGTGCTTACTAAGAATGGCAGCAGTGTACTTCTTATAGATGCAAAATTGTCTGTTAGATAATGAAAGATGTTGCATGTGAAAATAGTATGATGTTTTCAATAAGAAATATGCTTATTGCCAAGACAAAGCATTACATTAAAGTGTGTATTTTCATAAATATAAAATACTGGCTTCTTCTGGAAAATAAACTAATATAATTTCTATTTACTGAGTATAATATTTCACAATTCATTACATCAAGACTTATCACACTGAGAACCAATGTAAAATCTAGAAATAAAGCCCTACTACAGTTTATTAAAATAAACCATATCTCTAATCCAAATACTTCATAGAAACATTAACAATCTTCAAAACTCTTTCCAAAACATGTTTCAGATAAATGAGGTGTTTTAAAGTCAATTCTCTTCAATTTTCTTCAAGCACAAAAGACTGGCAAACTTTCAGAGAAAAATAAAGTAAGAAATGAGCAGTGATGTATGGGATTTGCTCTTCTAACTCACTAGGACATTTTAAGGTATGTATTAGATTTGTTCTCACAAGGACTGACAATCAAAAAAACCCAATAATGTTTGGTTTATATTGCAGCATACAGTTATTTTTGGCAAATAAAGATACTAGTTACAAATTGTCCATAAACAATATAAT
>JAOXXN010000395.1:146688847-146739110 GCA_026770055.1 Myrmophylax atrothorax
AAAAGTCTGAATATAAAGTAAAAATTTCCAAAATATTAAAATGTTTATAAACCAAAAATGTCACCAAACAGGAAAACACACCAGTTTTAAAACTGTTGCCAAAAGTTTCATGTATTTCTATATGACTTTAAGCATGATTTAAATAAGTAAGATTTATGTTTCCTTACCTTGAAAGAGACGTGCTGTTCCATGTGGCGTAGGAGCTGTGGTTTTTGGGCAGCTGTGTAGTCACACACTGTGCACTTAAACTGCTTTCCTGAAATGGGAATAGAAAATGGAATAACTTTTTTCTATTTAAGTTCAGAAAACTACTTATTCTATGTCTTCATAAAGAGGAATTCCAAAATGCTAAATATGAACGATGAAAAATACAAGAAGTCTGGCACTTACTCCACAAAATTTTAGTTAAACAGAGCTAAGAGCAAAATAAGGAAGAAAAAAGGCTCAAGTGTCATCTTTAAATTAAAAGCATTATATAACCTAGATTCTCCTGGGATAGTCACTTGGGAAAGAAGAAAGAGAATTGTTATAGTGCAGTCTACATGGAAGAAGAAAATTCATTATTTACAAGTGCAGGCACAGCTACTTTGCTATTTGTAAAGCAGATTTGGAAATCCTTAAAACACAGATGTTTGATCATGTTCACATGGTTTTAGCTACTTCTGTCCCAAGCACTGAATTGTTATGATTCAGATACATTTTCCCTTCAAAGCACTCTCTCTCACAAATCTTTTTTTTTTGCCCTTATATTTTAAACAAACATAATTTCCTTACTTTTATTCTCTGCATTTCATAGTCCCTTTCTCCATATTTTGCCTTTATGATTCTATCAGTCCTGTTACCTCCAGCCAAATTACAAGGTGTAATAATTACAGAAGGACTTAATTCCTGAATTAAACACCCATGTCTGGCAAACTGTATTTGTCTGATGTGGAATAAGAATATGCTAAAAACCAGTCCAAAAACAAAGGAGGCAAAATGAAGGATGGAGAAGTAAAACATGGAATATTTTCTGTATTATCATAAAGAGATCAGGTTTCTTTAGATTCTGGATCTTGGTGAAAAAAGTTACAAGCATTTTATATTAAGTGTGAAAGTTTCTATAAAACACAGCTAAAAAGACCCTTAAGACAATTTCTAGTATCTAAATAAAATAATGGAAACTGGTTTGTTTATTTATTGTGGTTTATTTCTAATTGTAAACAGTAACAACCCTGGACTACAGAATTGTTTTCTATCATGTCCTTCTTGAGAATTGTGTCTTCTGGAGAAGAATAAATCAGACAGAAAACTGCTTTACATTCCACTGGTTAAATTGACCTTGCAAGGCTGGTATTTGAACAAAAATTGCCTTGATTCATAAGTCAGGAAGACAAGACTCATAAACAGTGAAACATCTTTCAAATTCATTTATTTCTGAAATAACTGAAGAATGTGAGACGTGTGCTGGTAAGAACTTTTGCAGTGCTGTCACTACAGAAAGGGACACTGGGTAACGAGAAATTGCCAGAACTCAAGAGGCTGAAAGTCCCCTGATAAACTGTGCATCACATTTCTGGTGACAAGAGTTCTCTTGTTTTTCACAAGTGTTTGAAATGCATGAAGAGTTTACTGGGGTGGATTTAGTGAGAAAAATTACTTAAGACTCCAGAGACTGTGAGATTCTGCTTCCACTGGAGCCAATGGCAAAATGCATTTTCCAAAGGTACAGGGAATTTCCTGGAACAGTTTTGGAAGTGTGAAAAGCACTTGGATTTAATTGCACCAGTTGAAAAGGGAGATGCACCAGAAAGGAAAGTTACCATAGAATGGTCTGGGTTGAAAAGGACCTTAAAGATCATCCCATTCCAACCCCCTTGCCACAGGCTGGACACTTTTCACTACAAGTCACCTCAGTTACTGCAGAACATGACGAGTCTGAAGACAAATAGAAAAGGCTCCTGGTAATCCCACTGCCTCTGAGTCAGGGTTTCAGCCTGACCTAGAGGTAATTTATAAGAGAACATCATTCCTTGCATGCAAGGGAACATTTAAAACTAACTTCACACATTTAAAACACATCCAAACACGGTGAGCTCCTGCTCCTCCTCTTGACAGTGCCAAATTTCACAGCTGCCTCAGCTGAATTGCAACAATTACTTATATACATATACATTTGGTTCAAGAAATGGAACTAACAGGTGAAAGCAAATTCAACTTACACTGCTGAATTTCACTACTTGAACATGCCAGATGGTGAAAACAAAACAGAAAGGTTTTGAAATTAAATCCCATGCATTGATTTTTTTTTTACAGCACTATTTTTTTTTCTTTATAGTCTGATCGTGCTTGAAATTTCCTTTTCATTCAACTACAACAATCTGACTCCTTCTCACAGCCAGGAATCAGCTCAGGATTGCATTTGGTAACTAAAATCTTGATCCTTGCACATGAAGTTTACATGTTATGTGTCATACCTGCTTGTTACTGACCAAATTATTTCAAAATATAGGCAAGTACTTTTTGAATAATGAGGTTATTAATACAGTAATTCTGCAGTAACTTTGCTAAGGAAACAATAACTATATGATTTGTGTAATATGTATTTGTGGATGCAAAAGGGATCATCTCTTTCACTTCTACATACATTTGTAAAGCACAAGTAAGTATCTCTGACACAGAAACCTCACAAACATTCTAAAGATATAATACTTTCTTGGAAAGTGCACTTTCTTGGAAAGGACCGTATTAATGAGCATGCAGTTTAAAAAAAATAATTTAAATGAAATGGTCAATAAAGAGTAGAATGAGTTTTCACAGTTCTGTAACAAAGATCAAGCTAAGTTATAATGAGGGTCTATACAACTTATCCTGCTAAATCATTTACTTCAATTTGATAATCACAGAAGAATAAGGTATTGTTCTACATTTTTATATAAAATATTATTTTCTTCTGGATGTGCATCTCACTTTTTTCTGTTACCATGCCAGAAATATTAAAATTACTGTAGAGAACACATGCCAGGCTTGTCACTGGCTGATTAGACATGGGGACGCAGGCCTTGAGTCTTTTGGGCTGCTGGATTTGGCAACAGAATCCTAACAATATTCTCTTAGAAGGAGTAGTAAGAGACTTAACCACAAAACTATTTGCATTTTCAAATTTCTATTGAGATAACAATCCTCTGCAATAAAATGAAGGGACATAAAGCCACCACGAAATTTCAGAAAAATCCAAGTATTTCAGAGACATCTGTCTGTCTTTTCACAGAAATTAATTTTGCAAAGTTTTGAATTATTTCCCAAATGGTGTCTCCTAGGAATAAACAAAACTTGTAAATCACACTTGGTGTTAAACTGAAAAACATTTGTTAATAAGGCCCTGTAGTACAGCCAGTATTTCATGTCCTAAAATGAACTCAAGATTTAATAAACATGCACCTACCATCAGCAGTATGAAGGAGTTTATGGCTCTTCAAAGTGCCTTTTGATTTGAACTTTTTCCCACACATATCACAAAGGTGTGTTTTCTCAGTGCTGTGACGATTCATGTGGGCTTTCAAGTTACTCTTGCTGCGTGTGGCGTACTCACAGAGAGAACACTTGAAGGGTTTCACACCTAAACATGAAGGAATATACCATGAAACAACCAGGCTGTACCTTTTGATGAGAGGGTGGACATTTGCTTGAAAGAAATTTCAGATCATGTGAGCAACACGGACACCAAGGTCAACATTTTAAAATTTGGATAAATACATTTAACAAATTTCATCTATAGCTTCTGTGTAAATGATACCAAGCTCTTGACAACATCACTTAACATGGGAAAAGAACGGAGGACTCCTTTTAGAATCAAATATTGCCCTATTTAAGCCAAGTACTAAGTTTAACCAAGCAAACACTAATATTTCGGCCTTGCTGTGTATATCATTCATTTAGAACTAGAATCCAGACTGTCTAAATTGATGCCTAGCTGGTGTATTTATCTCCTTCTAAAAGTCTTCAGATAACCATCATTCTCTGTTTACTACAATAAACAATAAAGAAAGCTGTTTTAAAGAGGATTATTTCATTAGGTACTAAATATATTGGCAGAATTTTAATGTGTCAAGCTGTGTTTTATTGTCAGTTAATATCAGATTTGCTAATGTCTCACACAGTAGTATCCCTAATGTAAGTACATCTTATCAGAAATGCCTCAACAAGATGCAAGCACTTACAATTTCACTTCTCCCAAACTGTCCAAAGCCCATAGAGAGACACCCAGTATGTAATTTAACAGAAGGTCTGTAAGAACAAAGTAAATCCTTCAAAGAAAAGTTAAATAAATCTGAACTGGCAGAGTAGTTCAAGAGTTTCATGAGGCTCTGGCAGTTTTAGATTGATATAAGTGACCTTAAAACTAGATTTACAAGCATGAGGAATTATAGTCTGCTTTAAGCAGACTTGATTGCAGACTTTGATTTGAAAATAAATTTCTATTCACCTCTTTCTCCTGATAGTCAGATGACATGAGTTCCAAGATTTCTGGTCAGAATAAAAATCCCTCTGTCTATGGAATATACAGGGAATTGCTCTAACCTATATTCTGCATTACCCAGACTTAATGGAGTAAAGGCCATTGGAGAAGACCCTGCTATGGTACACAGCCAGGTAAACTCACAGCTAAAGCACTGAACAAATATGCTGAACAAACCCTTTAAGATCCCTTAAAGATTTGTAGCATGTAGATTTTTAACAATATAGCTGTATAGTTTCTAACACTTTAGAATAGCAGTGAACAGTTACTAAACCCCTTAGTCATACTTTATATCAAATTCTCAAAATTCTTGAAATTTTGTTTAATGCTCTTTTCAAGCAAAAAGATTTTAGCAAAGACATCTTGTTTGGGTCACTTACATAGAAGGGCGTAAAAAATATCATGGTAGTCAAAGCAGAAGGCCCAGAAACCTTGGAGAAGCTCCAAAGAAGGCATGTGATGTGAGGGTGATGATGGTGAGGAAGGAGGCAGGTCTTGAGACCTCTGATTCTATGTCAGGGAGGCATGCCAAGGGGCAGACCATAGGGAGGGTCTAGGGCTGGACAATTCTCAGGTTGGATGTATCCATTAGATATGATAATTAATTAGTGTTATAAATTTGTAAGAGCCTTATACTGCATTGTGCACTTATGTATTCAGTGTACCTTAAAGTGCTTTAATTAAAGACTTGCTCTCTATTTTATCTACAATAATAGTCTGGAAAGTTCTTTCCTTCCATTTTAGGCATCAGAAACTATACAGGAACAAACACCCTGGAATCAAGACACCAGTCTGAGACTAACAAATCCCATTATCCCCTTTATGCAGAGGGATGGCTAAAGAATCCAAAAGCACAGGCTATCTGTTCCATTGATTGTTAACTTGACTGAGGACCAATAAAGTGGTCTTCAACCTATTATAAAAATGCACAGATTGGGTAGACACTAGATTTTACTGGGCAGAGATTTTAAGTTCAAGGGATTTTTAACCAACATGTTGCCATATTACTGGAATTTCTCCCTAAAAAGTCATAGATATGATGAGCATTATCTTATGGGGTTTTGAGCATTGTCTGTGTCAATAGCTGCCATGCACTGCATGATTTAATTAAAATACTCAAAGAATTTACAGGTATACATCAAAGTAACTGGATTTCAATTGTTTCACTAATAGATTTCCAGACCATGTATTTCTGGGCAAACATGAAAGGAGTAGGAGTGACTCATAAGAAGTTAGAGAAAATTACTTATTTTAAGAGACTGAGCAAGTTTTTAATTCACTCCTCCTTACTCACACAGAATACTTTATAGATGTTCGTGAATGAATTTTGAAAAAAAGTACATCAGAACCTTGCTCATTTTACAAAACATTTAAGCTGTCCATCCATGTTATGAAAATGCAGTTTCATATGTGATCCAGAACTCATTAAACTAATTAGTTAACCTTTAATGTAGCTTAAAGAAGTCTGAATCCTTTTTTTAACGTCAGTAAAGCTTCAGAGACTCATTATATGCCCAAATGCTTAAAACCAGAGTTTTACCTTCATGAGCCCAAATATGACGTTGAAGGTCTGATCCATTCTTCATAAAATAAAAATCACAGTAGGGACATTTCACAGCTCGTTTTCCAATAAGTCCTTTCAGCTGAACTCTTCTGCCAAGAACCTCAGAAATAGTAGTCATTGAAACCTCTGAGGGAAATGCAAAAGGTAATAAGAACCACAAGTACATGAGGGAATTTGATCTCTAAGTAATATTGAAGAGCTAGATCCTGACTCACTCAACCTTTTTAAAAACTGTTTCCCTTACAGCCACTCAAAACTGACTTGAGCAAAGAGCACAAGGACCTTTTCTCCTTCAGGCCTCCTAGGATGCTCTGTCCTTTCTACTCTGATCTGCGAACTCACTGTCCTCACTGCCTGTTTAAAAAACCCCAACATTTTAAATATTTAAAAAAATGTGGTTGTGCCACTGGCTTATAAAACATTTCCTGACTATGAATCTTCCCCATAAGCTTTTTTGGTGCTTTTTTCTTCAGTATTTTCAAAAGCTTTATTCAAGATTTCATCCCAGATTTCCAGATGTATGGTATCTGAAGACAATTGACTTCAGCCACAGCTATACTGATCAGAATGCTGATAATCAGACACTTTAAAGAAAAAAAACAGACTTGTGGTATAAATGTGATTGGAAGGGACCTCTAAGGTCACCTGCTCCAAGCAGAGTCAATTTTAGAGTTCCAACTTCAACATTACATCATGTTGCTCGAGATAATATCCAGTCCTGTTCCGAACATATCCAAGGATGCAGATTCTACAGCCTCTTTTGGCCCATTCCAGTGTTTAAGCACCTTTAGCGTCAAAATTATTTTCCTAATTCTAATCAGAATCTCCTTGCTTCAACTCACATCCCTTCACTATAC
The DNA here is from genome assembly GCA_026770055.1 of Myrmophylax atrothorax. NCBI lineage: Eukaryota > Metazoa > Chordata > Aves > Passeriformes > Thamnophilidae > Myrmophylax > Myrmophylax atrothorax. The sequence continues at coordinate 146,695,767 of JAOXXN010000395.1, forward strand.
AGCTTCAAGAAGATTCTAGCTGTCTTCTTTTTAATTAGACCGCTGAATACAGCAATTAAGATTCCTCTCCTGGCCTTTGCTCATTCAAGCTAAACACAACTCTTAAGTTTTTCCTTCATATGATCTAATGTTTTGGTTGTCACGGCAAAAAAGCTCAAAATAATGAAGTTTAAATTAAAGTGTCCCAAACACACATAAAGAAAACACTGCTAAACGGTTTAAAAAAATAATCAAATTGCTAAATGCATGTCAGATGAATGAAATGCTATCTCCTGACTTAAAGTACAGCACTCACGCAATCTAAACATTAAGACATGAAAACTGGTGCTCCAAATCTTATAAACTTGAAGGTTACAGTCCAAACTATGACTTTTACCTAAACTGAACTCTAATACTTAGTCTCCTGATGATCAGCCCCAGAATGGAATCAAAAGTCCTGGCTGAACTCATACGTCCAACAAGGAAAACAACCTCAAAAGGTAACTATAAAGGCCCATGCACTGAGCAGAGATAAGCTGTAAAGTACTCATAAAGAAAAACACACACACATATCTGAAGCCTCATCTGCCTTCCATGGCTTAGATCCTTCATTCGTGACTGCAGGCTATGATGTCTGCTCAGTGGGAATCTATGAAGGCTGGTGCCTCTCATGTCTCAGAACTATTAAGAAATACCATATTAAATCAGACAGTGGATAAAAGGCAGATAATTCTGAGAGGTGGGACCAGAATCCAAGACTTTTCCCTCACTGCTGAGTACTCAAATCATTGGGCAATAAAGTGCTTGTCTCTTTGGTTTCAAATACGGCTCTGCCAAAGTCTACAGAGAATTTTGTCTCACTGCCTTCATGGGACCAAATTTCAACTCCTCTACAAATGCAGAAGAGGAAGGAGTGCTGTTTGATTTCATGTATTCTGTTTGATGAAACAGAAGAGACAAGGGAGGGATCATGCTGAATGATACTAAGGAAAGAGAGGGGAGTTCTAGAAATAGCATTTTAATGATAAATATGAAAGGGTTTCAGTTTAAATTAATTTTTGATATGTCATTTTAAAATTCAATTCATTTGAACAGTACCCATTTTTCCTTTCATCCTTACACTTTTTCATTTACATTTTTGAAATCAATTGCACTCATTCCAATGCAGTATTTAGTAGCTTATACCATCAGATCCCTCACATTTATTTGGCTTGTAATTAAGTATGTTGCACAAATAAAGGATTTCCTTCTGATTACAAGGAGAGAATGCACAGGAAAAAAGATTTGTGCATTAATTCTCCTCCATATATTAAAACAGGGTTGTTGCATAACTACTGCATAGGCATATCTTAGATGTAGTATTTATTCAGTACCATGGAGATATATCTAATAAATCTGGTATTTTGCCTTTAAGCTCTATTTGCCTGTGATACATGAATGAAAAATGAGGACACAAAATAATAAGCTGTGCAGATTTTCTTTTTTAACTTTACATCTACTGTAACACAGAGTTTAAAAGAACTCGCTTGGATCAAAAAAATTTACACTACATTTTTAGAGGGAATTAGATACCAAATGAATTTGTCCAAAGTATTTAAATGCATAAGTTTAGTATTTCAGGGCTCCAGAGTTAACTGGTATATCTGGACCTCAGACACAGCACACAGAGAATTCAGCAGAAAATGGACCAGTGCAGGCTAATGGCAACCTGTAAGGCACAGCACGTAATGTCCTGCTAGTTCACACATCCTGTTATTTAGGGAAGTCTCATATGTTCCCTGGCTGAGGCAGTACAAAGGCTTTATAGGCACAGCTCTTCAGATTCTATTTCTATGCTTGCTGGTGATATACCTCCTGACTACAATATAGCTCAGAAGTCTTTTTTCATCTCAATTTGCTGCATCAGACATGTCCACTGACGTACGACACGCCCTCCAACCACACAGCTGGGGAGTGGTCTGCAAATAAAGAGATTTAGCAACTAGAGAGCTGAAGTGGGAGTTAGTCTGAAATTAAAGTGAAGGAAACTGTTTAAAACACGGGTCTAGCACTATCTAGTGGCAATAGGAAGGTAAGAGACTCCTGCTTTATCTATTATTTTGTACTTCTGGTAAAGACAAGAAAAGTTACATCATTTTAATAGGATTTTTCCTTCCCCAAATTCAGTTTGAGCATGGCCAGTATTTCCTTTTTTAATATCAAATTATGTGAGCTGATAAGTAGCACTGTAGATGAGTTAATTTAAAGTCTGTTGGCCAATGCAGTCACCTCCCCTTCGTCTGCAGTAGCAGTGGGTCTACCTATCCAACATAACACAGATACTGAGAAGGAAATTATGGACACATCAGTATGGGTCTGCCGAGGTCACAGCAGTCAGATTTAAATCAGTCCCTGCACCAGCACTTTGCCACTCAACTCTCAGGATCTGAGAAAGGACGGTTTACTCAGGCACAGCACGTTGACTTACCACATTCATGTTATGCTGTGGTTGCACTGATAAATCAGGCACTGGAATGCCAGGTATAAACAGAGTTTGGATGGGCTGCAGTGGTTAGCTGGATCCAGCCAGGCTTGACAGCTCCAGCTTAATATTGGCCATTACTACGACCTAGCTGGTTTTAGCAGTGGCCCTGATAGAGACTTACCTGGCCCTGGAGGCACAGCCCAGCCCCACAGGACCTGAGCACAGAGTCAGCTCTGCATTCACATCAGTCACCTACAGACAAATAATGTGCACTAAATGCATTGCTGTCAGTTCAAGTGAGGTCAATGGGAATTTTATGTCTCCTGGGTTGTTACAGGACGTCTATATGCCTGATTCCAAACTTCTCAAACATAATATGAATTCAGCTAGGTCTTCTTTTGGAAATGAGTTCTTTGCCCGATGAAGTGAGATTTCTTAGCACAATTCACATATTTAACAACACACACATCGAACAGTAACATTTCTCACTCTAAATTCTAACATCTGCAAACTCAACATAATTTTTACTTTAAACCAGTTAAGCTAGACATAGACTCTTCTCCTTCTTAGGTATATAATCACATTACACTGCTGGCTCTAAACCTTTATCCATTTGTTTCACTAAACTCAGAAATTTTCCTTGATTTTTTTCTTACCAGGGTGATTTGTCTTGATGTGAGATTTTATAAGTCGATCTTCAGAAAATGACTTCTCACACACAGGACAGGAATAACTCTTTTTATCCTTAAGTGAGAAAGAAAGAGATTGCATTATCAGTCCACTGGCAAAATCACTATAGTCATTATTCAGTAATACATGGTTTTCAACAAAGTTATAATTGAAGCTTCAGTTTTTAAGGAAAAAATGAAGGTATTTATAGTGAAATAAGTGAAGAAGAAATACTAAAGTACTCTAAGCATCATTAATCCTCATGAATGAGGGGCTCCAAGTTAGAGCAGATGAGAATATGCACAATAAATGTAAGCATTATCCTCTGACTGACTCTGTAGAGAATCAAGAGTGTCAAGATCAAGTCACGTAACAGAAGAAAACGTATTTGGTAAAAGCCGCAATATTCAGGGGTTTTTCTTTTTTTTTTTTCACAAGTCCACCCTTCTGAAACATAAGGATCAGATCTTATTATTCTGAAAACATCCACCAGTATGTGGATTTATAAAATGGCCTGAAATTGAGCAGCAGAGTTAACAATGACAGATGCCATTACTTACTCAGTGTCTACACTTCTAACTGCTTTATAAATACTCAGCATTTATGTGTTATCAATAATGTCCTTTTCTACTATTTCAATTTAAAAACTTAGAGACTACTCTGGATTTTCTCAGTGTCACTGATGTTCTAACATATTTAACACCATCAATCAAGTTCAACTGGACAGTTTTAACTCAATTTCTTCCTATAAGCAATTTTAGTCTAATTTTAATTTTCACGTTTTTACAAATGCATCTAATTCCACATAAAAATGTAGGACCTCTCTTCATTAACTGGTAAATTATCCGATTTAAAACAAACCTTGCCACTTCTTATATAAATTGAAGAGATAAATTTTTGCAGAACCACCTTCTGAGAAGACAGACTGGCTGCTCAATGAAATGAATGGCTCATCCAGCCACCTCTGCACTTTGGGGATTAACATAAAACTGGATTATGAAAACCACAGATGGAGGGGAAGCCTAGTTAGTCCCGAGAGCTGAGCAGAGAACCAGGGAACATATTACCTGGTGGGAGAGGTGTACTTACCAAACTACCAGAGGTCTCTGAAAACGTGAGTTGAAGCTACAGAACAGATATTTCACAACTTATTTGAGGAGGACAGAAATACTTCTTGAAGAGTGTGGAAGGAAGATCACTGATCAAAAAGAGACAGACCCTTCTGTTATGAAAGTGAAATTTGGAGCTAACAGGAGAATAAGGGTCCTGGACTCTACCTGTTTCTGACCTTTGACCAAAGAGCATCTCAACACAGAGAGGAAAAATGCATAAGGAGGTCATTATTGTCCAGATGCTGCAGCTACACAGCTATAAATGGACATGTCTCTTCAAAGAAAAGCAAAATTGATGGGTTTCTATGGCAGACAGGTTTTGGAATATGCACAGCAGGCATTTTCACTCACTATCATATATCCCTAAGAAAGAAATCCTATGTTTAAGTACCTACAAGTCAAAACCAGAAGTAACCCTTAGAACTCACGGGCTAAAGAGCAATAAACACTTCCATGACAGTAGGACATAGGATATAGGATATGGAGCTCTCACTGCCATTAATATGGTGACAGCATTCACAAGGAGAATTCTGCCTGATCTGTCAGATCATTTGCTTCTGTGAGAAACCCGCACCACAGACGGGGAAAAGCAGCTACTAAAGCATTACCACCCTGAGGAAAGTACCTTGCTGTGATGGAGTTGGGGCTGTCACCATTTGGAGCCCTGAGAATCTCAGGGAAAATAAAAAAGGAATATCAGAGAACACTAGCTGGTTTTTGGAAGAAGAGATTCAAGGAGCCTACAATGCTGACAAAACCTTGAAGAAGGGCTGTTCATTTGCAGAATTAGGGTCTCTCAAATGATATAACCTACATCTGCTACCAATGATTCCAGATTTCTAAAGGAACACATTACTCCAGTGAAGATTGGTAGATCAATCCTAATGAAACTCCACAGCAACATCTGCACCTTTTCAAAGATGGAGCCGCATAATCATATTCATGATTTGGCACACCTTAAGAAAAACATAAGAGCTGTATCATTAAGGAGCTCTTGAGGGGGCAGGTGAAATTTATTGACAGATCTCAGTCTGCTCCTCAAAATTACTATATAACTAGCTACAAAATTCTTAATAAATAAAGATATAAAATCAGTATATTTTTATTGGGTGTTGCTGGTCTTTCATACTCACTGTATTAAATGTTCCTTAGTGTGACCAGAACATTGAGTCAAATACACCTTGCTGTTTCAGAAAGTTACATAAGAAAAAAAAAATTCAACACTTCATTACACACATACATTACTTTAACTATGATGCTGTAATTGCAACAACTTTGCATTCTTGCTAATACTCTTGGGGAAGGTAAGGTTATAAGCTTATTCCTTAGAGGAAAATTCAAAATAATCAGTAAATGCAACAAGAGCTACAGAGCAACAAGCAAGGACAGGCACCAAGAACACATCTTTCCACATGATGATGGTAACAAAATTTTTCAATAATTAAACAATCCAAATAGCTTCTTTCAAGCAGTTAGAAAGTTATCTATACCAAGTTCTGCAGAAATGATCTTCAAAAGGCGTACCTTTTGTAGTGTAAGAATGTGCCCATGAGCACCGAGACCCTTCAGAGTGTATCTGTCAAGCTCCACTCTCTCACAGAGAGAGCACCCAGCTGAAGCCAAACCTTTCACTGCTACTCATCCAGGCCACTGCCACTGACTACTGGAGCTTATGCTATTAGTTTTCAGTGTTTAAGTGCACTTCTGTCACTGCCCTGAGAGCTCATGACAGTCCTTCAGTGTAATCCCGTCACTCTCAAAACAGCCCTTAAGAAACCCTCTGCTGCAAATGAAGCATTTCAGACCACCCAGGCCACAACGCAGAGCCCCAGAGAAGGTCTCCCCCAGCACAGACGTAGCTCTTCAGAGTGCCCTGGTCATAGGTAACAACAGAAGCACTTTGGAGGACTGAGGCTGAGTTTCTGGTAATACCTTAATCACATTCTCAGCATGCAACTTTTCCTCTGGTAAGAATAAAAGCTACCTACCCTTTGCCTTATCGGAGTGCCTGCCTTTGAACTGCCTTTGAAGACTTTTTTGAAGGGCACAAACAGAAGCAAAGTATGGACAGAGCTGGATCTACCTTTGTTACAGACCAGCTGCATAGTGCAATCAGCTATTTAAATTTCAAAGCTACTTACACATTATCCAAGATTTGCTTAATACCCCTATTAATCAATTTGAGAAAATAAAAGAAAATAATTTAAAAAGGTAGGATTTTGACTGAAAGTACTGTTCGTATTCTACAAATCAGAAATATAGTAAGGTTGGTAAATATTTGCAAACCTAGTAAAAAAATAGTCTAATGACATCACAAATTTTCTTGTTTAAGCTGTTTTGTTATAAAACAAGGCCACTTACATAAGAATCACAATGTGTTTCACTTTATATAAATGAATTAAAATTGTGCCAAGAAATCAGATATATTGCATTATTGATTTATAGCGCAATGAAGGGAATTTTATTCCTCTAAGGCATGTGTTTCAAGGTAATTTGAGGGGTAGGTGTGCTAGCATACAGTCACAAAAGGAAAACTTAAAAGCCTCTGTATATGTAGGGGGCTGGGAGTGTTCAACCCGGAGTAAAGGAGGCTCAGGGGAAACCTTATCACTCTCTTCAACCACCTGAAAGGACGTTGTAGCCAGGTGGGGGTCAGTCAAGCAACAGGACAAGAGGAAATAGCCTCTCCAATTGTGCCAGAGGAGGTTTAGATTGCATATGAGGAAAACTTTCTTCCCTGAAAGGGTGGTCAAGCATTGGAACAGGCTGCCCAGGGATGTGGTTGAGTCACCATTCCTGAAAGTGTTCAGAAATCTTGTGGATGTGGCACCTGGGGACATGGCTTAGTGGTGAACAGGGTGGTGCTGGGTTAATGGTTGGACTTGATGATCTTAAGAGGTCTGTTCCAACCTAAACAATTCTATGATTCAAACCAACAGATCATTACAAAGTTTATTTAATTAATCAAATAGTACTAAATACGTTTTGCACAGCAAAACACCATAAAGATCATTGGCTTTTCTCTTGCTCTCATCAGTAGGGAGACATTCTGGTAACACAAATATCTTCTCTTATGAACACACACAGAATAATATGATCATATACTACATGATCTGATCTATAAGGCAATTCTGCCACTTACTTCAAAAGAGACTGGGTGAACTCCTGATTGTTTTGTTATCAATTTCATTGTAGTGTAAAATTAAAACCATGTCCCTAATAAACAGCCCAAATTAGACAATTACATTACAGAAATCAACAATCCACTCCCTTCCTTTCAGCAGCAGTGACATGATTTCATGAGCAGGATATAATACAAAGCTCTACTAAATACTGGTATTCCCAGAGCACTTCCAAGAAAAGTTCTCACAACTCAACACAACATGTGATTGTATAATTTTGCAGAGGAACAGAGAGCCAAAGCCTGCACCCACATCTCTCAGACGAACAGAAATTTAATTTCTAATATGCGTGGGAGCAGACTTAGGCCCCTGAGTTACACTTCGAGGAGTAAAGACATCCAGAAGTCTTCACCACAGTTGTCCTGATGTTCAAATAAAAAATTTCAGAAAAGATCCCTCAATTAAGCTGATGTCCTATCAAAATGCAACTTAGCTAAAAGTATCTGACGCACCTAGGAGGTGCCTAGACACACGTGTGAAGGAGGCTACAGAAAAATGTGCAAATGCTTAGACAGACTTTCAAGAAGTCTGACAAGCAGCAGAAGTAACAGCTCATAAAATGACAAGCACCTGCATGCAGTACTTAGCATATTTTCATGAAATATCCAGGAGTAAAAACAAATGCTTAGCTGACATTCAGTATGGAAGTGAGGACCAAGGGTGAAAGCCATTTTCCAACTGAGCACCTGATCCTTAGGGCACAGATGTTTTTGTTATTTTCTTCCTTTTCCAGGACCTTGCACTCTTGACTGCATAGTGGCGCTGCTCCAATGCAAAGGTAACACAGCCAGAGCAGCGACAGCCTAAAAATTAATGCTCCTCAGGAAGGGGAAATAAGCAATCAGAGCTTAAGTATCTCACTTCCTACAAATACAAAAGGTCAGTAGCATAATAGAATTTCTAAGCATCCTTCCAAAGACAAGAATCATTGGCATCCCAAAATGTATGTGAAAGCAGAAGTTGGCCCCTAATAACAAGCAAGTCCTGGGTCTGAACTCCAGTTTGACAGAGGTGCTTATATTACAGTGTCAATTACATACAGAGATTTAAAATATTTTCAGAGACAGAGCTTTCTGATGTTTATCTGCTCAGCACAGGGAGTATTGTAAAACTCACTGGAGGTTGCAAACAAACTCTGGTACCTCCATCAGCACTGTTTGGTCCCACACCTGATCCCTAATGGTCCCACAAGCTCATCCATAACTGTAAATTGTTCAAGTAATTTTCAATTGCCCAGCCCTTTCCTAGGTACCATGACATGCAAGTGATTGGCACATTTCATGGTGTGAACTTCTGAACAGTTCAATAAATGCCAATAAATGTCAAAAACCACTACACAAGCCTTAGGGGTACAAGATGGGTAATGAAAATCAGAATATATGCAAAGTTTTGGTTTTGATCAAGTAGAGCCTCAGTTTCCAGGCCTCAAAAGTAAAAATCTTCCTCATAACAACAGCGTTTAGCAAGTACAGAGGCAAGAGGCAGCACATTCACACTTCCCATCATCATCTGCCTGGAAATAAACAATCCCAAATTCAGTGCAAGACTTGGATGATGCACAGAGAGTAAGACAGGTGGTTATACAGTGAGTGATAAGGATGAAGAGATAGCTACTTTTCAATACTCATCGTTCATCCTCTTCATCAAATAATGCAGGGATCCCCCTGAAATGCAGCCAGCAACAATGCAACAAGGGACACACATCCACACAAGGAACTGAAATGCTGGTACCTTAAGTCTTCTGGGAAGTTTAAATTTTAATATTTATGAATAAATGATTTTGCAAACTAAAATTAGGATTAAAGGAGATTTTCACATTTAACTCTGCACAGTTTGTTAACATGCTGTAATTTGAAATAAGAGGTCCTGTTCAGTGAGATATATATGAAATAAAAATACCAAGCAGTGGGCACAAAGGCCGATATGACAAAGGCCAAATTTAGCTACTGAGTACATTTTAATATATGAATTTTTCAACCCATTTCAATAAATATATTTGGCAGTAAGATCAGTAAGCATGCTTCTAAAAGATCTTGCTGTCATACTGGTTTTAATTATGAAATGCATTTTCTCAGTTCTATTTAGTATCATGAAAATGATTCTCCTGGTAGGAGCTGTTGGACATTCATCTCACTTGAAAAACAGGTACTTACATAAGGATATAGGAGAGCTAATTGTAGGCTCTTTTTTCCTAAGTGTTCTTAGACACCATTTATGCAGATTTCTGCTGTCAGATGGGTATCATAAATATAATAAATTCAAAAACAACAAAAAGGGATATCTATAGTAAGTTTTCTGCACCTTTCAAATTCAGACTGTGTTTAAAATAGCTATAGAAGTGAAGGACACAAGGGGGAAAAACGTTCCTTTTTATGTCACCTGTTCTGGTTGGTTTTTTAAAGCTCTCCTGAAGTAACTGCTTAAGAAGAGTAGGAGATGAAGTGTTCTGTTTCATTGCAAATATCTTTAAAGTCACTTCAGCTGTTGAAAATACTGGCTAAGAGCCTACCTGCTGACTGTGGAGGATGACGTGAAACCACCAGGCACTGTATGTACGTAAACACCTTTTTTAAGAAGCTACACAGAAATTGTTCACATATGCAGAAAAACTAATATGAATCCTTAATTCAAGCACCACATTCTTAGTAAAAGGAAGTGTAACAACAATATTTATCACACTGCTTTGAATTGTGATGCTGGTTTCTCACACAATTCCAGAATATTCTGAGTTGGGAAGGACCCACAAGGATCATCAAATCCAACTCAAGTGAATAGCCTGTAGGAACTTGTCATGTGTGGTGCATTGTATCATGGATGCACAAGATTTATTTTCAAGAAAATGCCAACAAAAACCATAATGCTGTGTAAAGAATGAAGAAAGGCCCATCTGTGTGAATATTTCCTTGTACTTAAATGACAGAAGACTGAGTGTTGTAATTAACTGGCATTTTCTCTTCTGCTGAAATAAGAACAGAATTAAGTTCAAGAGAAGGGTAAATTGCCTTTTGGAAGTACTTTCCTGCACCAGTAATTCAAACTTCAAACTGCAAGGACGCAGTTCACAACAGTTTTCTGACATTATCAGACAAGAAAGTTTAAGTACAAATAGTATGCTTGTCAAACATTTTTTGAAATCCTAAACAGTACTTAATTCAATACCAGTACCTTCACATACAACGATATGAGGTAATTTGTGCCACCTAAGCACTCCTGCTGGCCTTCAGGAAACACTCCAGTCAAAAGTTGACTAAATTCCTTACGTTGGGAGAGCAGGCACCTGCGAAACACCCTTTTCTAGACATCAGTTTGGAACAGGAAGGAACTTATCCGTGCTCATACACTGTGAGTGTGTGCACATTCCAATCTATCTGGGTACTCACAAGTCTAGACTGTCCCAGACCAATTACATCTTTCAAGCAGACAGGACCCTGCCATGTGGTAGGAAAAGAAGTCTGTGGTGTGCAGATTTGTTCTGACAAAAGCTTAACCCATTTGGTCACTCATGCAAAACAATAAAACTGCAGGAAGAAGTTTGGCAATACTGATGTAAGAAAATAATTGTTTTTCTTAATCTTCCAAGAAAAGCGTGCGAATAATTTCACTCCTAAAAAGCCACCTTAGCTAATGGTGAAGAATAAAAATCTTATTCCTTACGTTTAAAACATTTCTTATTCTGAATACCACAACATATTTTTTTAAACATATTTTTGAAAACAATGCAAGTAGGGTTCATGTAGAAAACATTTTTCCTCAAAAGAACCATTCATGTAATAATGTTGGATCAGAGCAAGATCACCAAGCAGTGTGTTGCACAAGGGCCTCCAGTCAGACAGACTCAAAGAAAACATATAATAGGGCATGTGGAAGCAGCAGACCAGACCCATTTTTAGTACATGTCATTCAGAGCTAGAAGGCTTTCTAAACAAGACAGGAGCCTTTAAAATGTGATTTTACCACAGTCATCTATTTATGAAGGAAGGCAATTCAGCTCCACAAAAGGAAGTAAAGCAACAACAGTACCAGACCTTATTTTACTCTCTCAAAACCCAAAGAAACTGACAATACTGGGAAAACCAAAGGGAGAAAATGGATACAGATATACTCTACTGGAAACAACTAAGGACAAAATATCTACTTGCTGTAACTTATGTATTCTCACAAGTATGCAGAGTGCACATAGGTAAGAGCCCTCAGCTGCATCTTCAAATATTACCACACAATTCCAAACACTGTGATGATGACACTGAATTTAGACAAACAAGCCTTTTTGTTCGTTACTTACCAGATCTGTGTGAACTTTAAGATGTGCTTGAAGCTTGTATTTATCTGGGGTAGAGTAGTCACAGTGTTCTGTGGGACATTTCAGCAAAATATTACTGTGTTTCTGAATGACATGACGCTTAAGGCAGTTTTTGGTGATGGAGGAGTAATTGCACTGGGAGCAGTAATATAAGTGTTCTCGAGTATGAGTACGAACATGCATGTCATAATGCACTTGGTACCAAAACAACTTGCCTGAAAATAAAATGAGACATGAATAAAACAATTTTTAAACAACTGTTAGCAAAAATTAGAAGAAACACAAAATTTTCTTTCAAGGTAAAACACCCTGTTTGAATGCTGTCTCTTTTGTCTTTAATGAAAACTTGTCTAAAGACCCTTCACTACTGAAAAAATATTTACAATACCCACTATTGTCTAAAAAGGTTGTGTTATATGTCCTGAAACAGCCTAACAAGGGCAACTTTAATACACAACAATGGTTTTTTCCTAAAGAAAAAAGTCCTTTACATTTGGTCTCCTACACAAAAAAATCCAAATGCACCTGTACACTAAAAAAGACTGTCAAAATATTTTTTGTAACTTCCTTCCATATTACTCCTCCCTACAAGCCTTTCTGACACCATGGCACCAAAAAGTGCAGAGCAATTCATCTAAGGTACAGCAATGTTATGGTGTTTCAAAAACTTATTTTTTAACACTAATTCCTCTTCCTTTTCAAGAATTAGGACTGTAACATAAACCTCAAATTGTTTCCTTTCCAGTTATGTAAACACAAACATTTTTCAGCCAGAATCAAAGCAAATGGTGCATTATTCCCACTTCCATCAATTAAAAAACCCCTACAATTACAATCAGAATAGTCTTGATATGACACTATGTAATAAAGATTTTCATCCTGAAGAACCTGGTTCAAAACAAGTCACAAAAACATGCAAGTATATATGTACCTATTCCACAGAACGTATGTTACCACAGATCCTCCTATACTATATGAAAACATTCTGTTGTTTACACTAAGCTGATAATGAAGCTTAAGTATTAAAGCATGGACTGACTAATGCTGATTGCATGCCTAAATCTGCTGTGTCTGGCCCCAGTGAAAGTATGACTTGGGGAGAGGCACATGGACAGAAATAACCTAATTCTACATTTGACATCAGCAGAAAATTGAACTTTGCAAATCACTCTTTGGTATATTCCACTAATGTGTTTTTCGAGATTTAACTAATTTTACACTATTTAAACAGCAAAAAATAAATCTCACTGGACCTCAGAATCCATATTGAACTACAAAATTAATACTGCTGAAAAGATACACAAATATATCAAAGACTGTAAACCAGAGCAGCAAGAGAAAGAAAGCTCACAATATTTTAAAAAACTGAAACAAACATAATTCCACTGCTCCTTACCGCAATATTCACATTCCAAGTCCCCATAAACCTTCCTTATCCTCTCACACAACTCCGTGTTCATTTGCCTCTTCTGCAAGCTATCCAAGATCTGCATAAAGGCAACGGATCCAGTCCCACCGTTGGATGTAGCCATGTTGGAAGAGGCTGCCTGTGGGCTGGTGGCTGCTCTGACTTCTGGTGCTGGCAAAGGGTCTGTGGACTCTGCCAAGTTCTGAATTGGAGGATTGCTTGTTTCTGATTCACTAGAATGAGCAGACTGGATTCTCTCTTCAGAGACTGGAAGGTTTTCATTCATTACATTGTTCTGACTCAGATTTAAACTTTTGTCTTCAGGCAGTGAAAGATGAATTTCTTCACCCTGCTCATTTACAGAACTGCAGTGATTAACTTCCTCTTCCTTTGGAGGAGAAACTTCTAACTCCTCAGGACCAGCAGTACCATTTTTCAGCAGAAAGCAATCTGGTGCTATACAGGGCTGAATGTCTGGGACTGCTATGTCTGTTGTCTGACACAGCGTCTCTGTCACACTACTCACCAAAGGGTTTTCAAATTCCAAGGAAAAGACTGCATCCATTTTTGCATCACCATTAGGTTGACCATTATGGTTTACATCTACACCTGTTGATTCACCTTCACAAGCAGATGGCTGTGGTGTGTCAACAGCATAAGTACCTGTGATAGTCGATTCATCTGTAGTTTGTGTTTGCTGTTCACCAAGGGCTTCTGGCTGGATGTCCCCTCCTGGCTCAAGCAGGCAGAAGCTTTGGTTGATAGAACTGTTAAAAACAGAGTCCTCCTGCAGATCTGCGTGCACGTCTTTGATGTGAGCACGGAGTCTCACAGAACTCACAAACTTCTTCAGGCACACAGAGCATACATACACAAAAGGGTGCTTCCGAACATGAAGCTCAAGGGCTTGGTATTTAGTGGCTCCATGACCACAGAGCTCACAAGCAAAGGGTCTCTCATCACCATGAACAAGCATGTGACGGTCTCGATCGAGTTCATTTTTGAATTTGCGTTCACAGATATGACAATCATAAAGAAGTTGTCTTTTGCCCTCTCGGGTCATCAAGCGCAGCTCATCAAAAACATCTTTCACCTTTTTGTCTTGAAGGTCATGAGTCTCCTTGATGTGTTTAATCAAATTTTTAACATCTGAGTATTTTTTTTTGCAGAAGCGACAATGCTGCTTAATTTTCTTATGAACCCTTTCGATGTGAACTTTGAGATGGCCTTTGCTGAGACACGTGAATGTGCAATAATCACAGCTGAACTTCTCCCCAGTATGTTTCCTCATGTGAACATTCAGGTTGGCTTTGATTGCACTGGCATAACTGCAGGAAGGACACTTGTAAGGCTTCTCATTTGTATGAATCCTCAAATGTGCTTGGAGGGAGTGTTTAAATTTGAACACCTTGTTACAGTATTCACATGTAAAAATCTTCAGTTGAGTTGGGCCCAACCTAAAAAGAAAAAAACAAATCAGTTATATTTACAATATTGAAATTTGATGACATATTGTGTCAAAATTCCCTAGATATTCATAACGGACAGAAATGTTTAAGGGTTTTTTTAAATGTATTCTCCACAGGCATGTTAAATTATACAACTTCTGTAGAGATTATTTTCAGCTGTTCCTTTACTTAAAGACTCAGAAAATATTTCAGTTTTATGAAAATGGATGGGGAAGCATTTCATTCATATTCTGCATAAATATAAATGTAAGAGCTTCAAAATTACCGGCTTGATTTCATTGCCTGTTCATATGGGGTTTGTTGAATGGCATATTCTTGATATCCTTTTCGTTGTGATGGCTCTTGAACTGCTGTCTCTGGAGCTGTGGGTTCACTTTCCTGGGGAGCAGCCTCAACAGGAACAATTTTTGTGGCTCCTATAAGCAAGAAACAAAGAAATGCTCACTAACAATCTCATACTAAAATGTGCATTGCCTATAATACAGAAGTGTAAACAAAACATCAAACTCTGTAATCATTAGTTCAACTATTTTAGTTTCTGTTGTTAAATTACTGTGCATAAAATGATGGATAAACTTCAAGAAGACATCGGTCATCAGTACTTACATCACAGATCTGCTTAAATAATGTACCAGGACTGAGGGTTTCTCATGGTGCTTGATGCCTGCTACTATGAGATCCTACAGTCAAATATTTCCACCTTTAAATAAATTTCAGAAACGAAATTTAATTTTTTTCTGTTTCTGCCTCATACCATATTCTTTAAAGACTTCTGCCAAGCTGTATAATCAGTTCCACAAATAAGGCTGGGTAAAACACAATTTAGTCTATCTTTAAAAGTCTGCATATCTTTTCTTTAATCTTATACTGCCAGCCCCTCAGAATAAAAGAATATGTTTGGAACAGGCTCCCCAGAGAAGTGGACATAGCCCCAAGCATGCCAGAATTCAAGGAGTACTTGGACAAGGTTCTCAGGTACTTGGGGCTGTCCCATGCAGGGCCAGGAGTTGGACTCGATGTGACTCCCCTCCCAGCTCAGGATATTTTATGACTCTGTGTTCCATATATACTTCTCAGTCTCCACTAGAAGCAAGAGTAAAGGGGCTCCACTGAATGCATTAAGATCAGATTCCTGAAGATATTATTTATATTATTTATAAAATATAGGCAGTATTAACATGAAGTCTCTGAAACAGTGGGAGTTACCCAACAACAGGTGTGAAAGACTGAGGGGCATTAAGTATAGGAAAGCAGTGCTGTAGACAAGAAAAGGGAGAAAGATGGAGATTCCCTGGGTCCCTCAGGGTGATCTAAAGTGGGAAATAGAATATTTTGAGAAGAGGCCATGTGGGAGTGTGTAAGGGTATTGAAGCCTTTTCTGTCAGATGGGACACTAGCCAGCTCTGTAACTACACTGACTGTAGTAGCTCTGCTGCTCACTGAACTGGCTGCATCTAAAAATGGCACTTTTTTTGACTACTGTTTTTTAATAATGCTTTCAGTTCTGTACTAAAGATTTTGCAGGTTTATCAGAACTGATCTTCTAAGTTTTCAGTCTAAATATTACCAGAACATTATATATATATATTATATTCTTTCTGTTCCTCTCTCTGCTGCAAGTGTCAGGTTGTCCAGCCGAATTGCATCTCCCATATTGCACTCTGGTAGTCCACTGAGATGGGAGCTTGTCAGTACAGGAGACATGGTTCAATCAGTAGATTCAGTATAAAGGTGATACAAACGACAGTGCACACCAGACTGGAGTTCCCATACTTCAGTACTTAAAATAGAAGCAAACTCTTTATATTTAGAATGACTCAATTAAAAGAAAATAGATCCTGAACAGCTTTATATGCATGGCTACCTCTTCCAGGCCTCCCATTTCCTGAATGTGAGACAAAGATCCTCATTAAATGCTTCACACTAACTCTCCTCTGTGCCCTTCTGCCTTTCAGGATGTTTGAATATTTCCTGAAAGGACTGCTGAACTGTTTAATAGACTTTTGTACTACCACTATAAAAATTTAATCACCTAAATTGGGTGAACTAAATATATACTAACTCACTAGATAAATACTAACTCATCAGTATTTTGCATACGTTGAGTGGGCAGAATGCTCCAAGGTTATTCTATTATTACTGCCTCTAAATTCCTCATGCAGTCCATAGAGAGACAAAAGCCTTTAAAAATCTAAGCAGGGAGATCCATGTCTTCAAACATACTGATGCAGCACTTGCTCATAGGAGGCAATCCTGTCCTGTCATGGTAGGTTGCTGCCTCCAACCCTTACAAGATAGGGAAGCATTAAGAAAACATCAGATGTCTCTGTCCGTGCACTTGGGATGCTGCCTGTGGGCTGGTAATGGACCAGCAGCCACAGCAATCACTGCGAGATCACAAACTAATGACTACATCATATGCCCAGAAAGTGTGGAAATTGGTTTCTAGGCTCTACCCAACATAGTAAGCAGTGAACCCACATGTCCCACATCCCAAAAGAATTGCCCTCAATATTCAAGCTAGAGAAAAGCATAAGAACAAGGCAAACAGATACAAGCTCTTACTTTTCATTAAAAATACCATACACCAGTAAGATAAGTTTTTCCTAACTTTTTCCCTAGATGATCATTTCAAGAAGTCAGAGCATATAAATAGCAGGAAGAAAAAAAAGAGGTTAACTGTACTGATTATTTCTTTCAAAATATCCTTCATGCAGCACTATTATATTTCTTTTTTTAAGTTCAGAATGGACTTCAGTTTACTAGACTTTATTTATGTTTTTTACTTTCCTCTTCTCAGTCAATATCATCGAAGTAAATCTGCTTTCAGAGTAGTGAGATTTGAGTTCCTCATGACATTCTGCCAGGAACTTCTACAGACAAGCACCACCCAATGAGCCTCATCTCTGTCTCAAACTCAGGGATGGCCTCTGATCTCTTACAGTCTCTTTCTTAGAAAAGCAGCTTGTCCTTTGCATTATAGAGCTCTCCAATACTTATCAACATTCTAAAAGGTAATAGAATTATTAGGAATGGATCAGAAATAAAATGGGAGATATCATCAAACAAATCCCTATTTATTTGAATAAATTCTATGAACCTCCTAAAATTTCAAGTACAGACCACAAAACAGGATCAAGAAGAACCAGCAAACAGTAACAAAGATAAAATCCCCTTTTTTTGAAAAACGATACATAACTCTGAGACCTTCGGCTTGGAAGAGAGACAAATGATAGGGGAATATAAGAAAGACCTCTAAAATTGGCAACACTATGAAAAAAGCATGAATTATCATTATCTCATAAACCACAAAGAACAGCTCAATAAGTAGTCAGCAGGCTTAAAACCAAACAAAAGAATGTGCGATTTCACTCTGTGTGTAATTAAATTATGGAATAATTACTCCACAATGTCACAGGGACTGAAAATATAAATGTATTCAAGAAGGGATTTAGACAAATTGATAGATATGTATTAAATATGATCATCCAGATTCAAACACCAGCTCAATGTCAGAATGCAGGAGACTTTACACAGTAAGTTTCTTACTTCTTTCCTATAGAGATGCTGCAAAACTGCCTTCAGAGACAACTGATCTGACTAGATGAATTGCTTTTTTTTTTAATAAAAGGACCTTAGCTGAAGTTTAAGTTTAAAAAAAAAATCTTCATAATGTAGGTACCCTGGTCTGTACAGGTAAAATAATGTGCTGTGGGCATGAAGTGGATATTTTTCTCTTACAATCTCTTTGAAGGAATGCATTTTTTCAGTTTCTACAATATCCTGTGGAATGTGTGCCAAGTGTTGTATGATCTCTGGTAAGAGTTCTGAAAGCCAAATCAACAGAAACCAACTCTGCCCATAACCCCAATGGTCCCCATGCAAATCTATCCCTATCCCTCAAAATAAAGCTCAAAACAGCAAAAGAACCTTTCCATATTTGTATAGGTTAACTCATCATGAGATTAAACACATTTTAACTCGGACAAAGAAATAGAAACACACACCTGTGAATGGAGTGATCAAGATCCCTACCCCTTTCAAGAGATTGTCTGAGCTAAATCAATCTGTACCATCATAGCATAAGTGCCTGCTCACATTCAGATGGCAAAGGTTTCATTTTCCAACCCTTGTCTAATTCAACATTTGCTTTAAATCAGCACAAGGTTAGTGTCTGTTCTCTAGCCCTCCACTCAATTACATGTTGGTGATGCCTTAAAAGAGCCAGCACAGGAGTTCTTGAAGATGAAGAGGATTAGAGAGGGGATCTGGTTAAAATCTGCATCACGTCTCTCTTTCTGTAAATACATTATCAGTTTTCTGGTATGTTTTACCACAGAACTGCAGCAATGGGCACAATCATCCCGAGGACAGGAAGATGGGGTCAGAGGAAAGCGCTTGCCTGTGACAGAAATCTGTACTTACTGACCCAGATACCTTAAAAAGGGGTAGCTCCAATCCTCCTCCTTTTCCTTGTGAGGCTCATTTTATCTGATATGAAATCCCTTCAGATGTGTCATAAATCCAGAACCATGATCCCATGAGTCACAGAAAAGAAATTGTCTTAAATAGGAAAGACTGTTATCAACTAAAGAGAAAAGACTATCATCAGTTATACTGTCAGTCCCAAAATGGTAAGCAAAATAACATTCTTCCACTTCCTCCTCACTGCCTAAAAATCTCAATGGGAGAAGGAACCAAGCATTCATAAATTACAACAAACAGTATAGCAGCAGGAGGACTCAGCTGGACTTTTATAAGCAGTGGTTCCTCATTAGAAAACAGGGAGAGAAGAACCTGCAAAGTGTTGTATTAAGAATTTGTATGATAAAAAAAAAATCCAACTTCTTTAGAAAACAAAAAAATAATAATCATCAAGAAATTGAACACTTCATGCTACTTTTGTATTTCTTGAAAAAAACGCCAAAAACCTTAAAACATTCTACCACTGACCATCTTCACAGGAACTTAACTCTGCTAGTAACAAGCTGAAACTTTAAAATATTATTGGATTTACAAAAAACAACAGTTTAGATGTTCAAATCTCTCCTGTATCAAACTAATTAAGCATGAATAATAAATTGGTTTTAGAAGCCTTGATAATTTACAGAATTTAAACATGAGAAATAAAATAGATAAAAACACCAGAAGATCGAATATTTGGCTGAATTTACTCACTTTTTCTTAAAAATAGATTACAAAACAAAGCATCTGCCATTCAAAACAAACTACTTACAGATGTGCATATAACTGTAGTTATTCACTTTTGTTCTTAATTGTGATGCTTACGAAAAATTCTACTATGTTTGACCTGGTATCAGGTGTGCATGTCCATGACCACAGCACTTCTCTTCAAGATCCCCAGGTCCCTCCAGTTACAGAACCATCAAATGGTTTGGGATGGAGGGGACCATAAAGATCATCCCGTTCCAACCCTGCTGCCATGGGCAGGGACACCTTTCACTAGACCAGGTTGCTCCAAGCCCCATCCTACCTGGTCTTGAACACTTCCAGGGATGGGACAGCCACAACTTCTCTGGGTAACCTGTTCCAGTACCTCATCATCCTACAGTGAGGAAATTCTTCATACAATCTAATCTAAATCTACCCTCTTTCAATTTGAAGCCATTCCCCCTGGTGTTACCACTACATGTCCTTGTCAAAAGTCCCTTTCCAGCTTTCTTGTAGGTTCCCTTTGGGCTCTGGAAAGCTGCTTGAAGATCTCTCTCTCTGGATCTCTCTGGAGCCAAGCTGAACAACCACAGCTCAGTCAGTCTGTCTCCATGGCAGAAGTGCTCCAGCCCTCTAATCATCTTTGTGCCCTCCTCTGGACTTGCTCCAACAGGTCCATGTCTACAACTCTTATTCAAGTTGTATTTACTCCGTGGGTTAATGCAAGCCTTCAGATTTCCAAAGCTTTAAATGGATTACTTTTCATATGCCTTCCAAGAAAAAAATTGCAGAAGATGAACATTGGGGAAAATCAATGTTGCCCAACTGTCCTTTTTGGGAAGTTAAAAACTAAGTCATCTGCTTGTTCAAAGGGATTTTGAAGAATATCAGTCATAACCTAGAGAACACATGATGTAAAACAGTGTCCCAAACTTAAATAGTGCATAGCAAAATTATGGCAAAATGTTAATGCAATACTTCCAAAAGAATCATTTGAGAAGGGAGAAATACAGTCTGAGTAGTTCCTTTATACTGAGAATAAAATACAACTAATACTTAAGGCCTTCTCTCTTTTTCTAATTGTCATCTGAAACCTTCACCAATATTTTAATGCACTGGACACAGAAAGGAATATTTTCATGCATCTTTGAAGTTAGGTAACAGGTGGCTACAGATGAACAGGTTTAGCTAGTGCTTAAGCACCTTTAAACTTTGTTTTCAGTCTAGCACACAGAAAGCAGGGGAGAAGGGAGAACTGTTTTATCTATTAATATTCTTCAACAGCAGTCTATAGCAGTAATTCACCTCTTCAGTAGATGATATAACTCCAGAAAAATGAAATAAAAGACTATGAAAGATGTTTATTAAAAACTCTATAGTCATTAAAATGTTACTGAGGAACGAGAACAGATTAAGAATTACTAGTGACATTAAGACATAGCTAAATCATGGAAATTAATGAAAAAAAAAGAAGGAAAATCAATGGAAAATAAATTAAAACACAATTGTATTAAAAAAATCTTTTTCTCTTTAATCTTCAACAAGTTAACCGCTTATATTGTATCTCCTAGAATTTCCAAACTCTGAAAGGTCAGGTGACAATTCTTATCTGTCTTAACAGCAATGACATTTTTATTACATATATTTTAGCTGGGAACTTGAAGGTAATAAGATTACTAATTGTCAATCAAATAAATGAGAGGACCTTCAAAAACTGCTGCAGGTTCACACTTTACCATAAATCCTCTTGGTTCATTAAAGCCTTCTGAATGTATCATCTTCTATGCAGTAAGTAACTCCAAAGCTGAAGTTGTTTTAACATTTTGAGTCCCTCAAAAAGCACATGTGCAAAGAAAACCCCAAATTTTTGTTATCCAATGAAAAATTGTACTAGGTAGTAATTAAGTCACCTGTGTCCTCTAGATTTTCATTTCCTCTCCCACATCACATTTGCTTCACTACCTGTATTCACTATTATTTCATTCGCCTTTTTAGGCTAGTTTCGTATGAAAATGCATCTTTGATTGCACCATATACCATGTATTTCCTTCCCCTCTTGAAAATTCTTCTAGTCCTTGTCAGAAATGTAAAGTCTAAGAGAAAAATTCTCACAACACACAGAATTAAGCATTGCGAGAGGGCAGCCCCCAGTTACAGCTCTTTCCAAAAGGCCCGAGGAAGGGAGGTTTGTTTATATCCATAAATTAACTCCATAGGGACCCACTGACTGACACCTACATGAGCCCCTTAACCAGCTATCACATGTGCCTTTTTTCCCAGAAGAAGGAGCAGAGAACACGAGGGTAGTGTCATGTGTGGCAGGGACAGGAACGAGCACCAAGATAGGAGAAAAGCCACATGCAATGGGAAAGAGGCAAAAGGTGGGAGACACAGTGGGAAAATGAGTGTTTCATAGCAGCTAGGAAAGAGTCTAGTGCTATATCACCCAAGAGAGAGGGAGCTGTGGTTAATGAAATGAAGCAGTGCAGACCTTAAACTACCCAAAAATGGTTTCCACACTTCCAGGGCTCACCAGTCCTCTTCTACCTTCCTATGTAACTACAGTATTGCAAGAGCAGATTTTTAACAGCTCAGTGTAAAAACAAAACTCTGAAACTGTGAATCCTAAATTATGAATGTGAAAGTGTTTTTTACTTCCCTTCTAAGCACACAGGATATTCATAGGCAGCTCATCCAGCTTCCTCTACCATTGCAACCAGAAACACATTTTAGCAAACAAAATCCAAGCGTATCTCAGATCTCAACATCAAAAGACATTAAACAACAACACAGAAAATCCAGCCAGCTTCCAAACCACAACAAGAAAATAAAGACATTCAAGTTGTTCTGACAGTTATAAGCAAAACAAATACTCAAAAATGTTAGCAATAACAAAAAGGAGAACAACAAAGCTACGAAGCTGAAAAAAATGCACAAAACAATTGAAAAGGGATTCTGACAGTCAGGTGAGTTAATGGTTTATATAAACAGACAAATGCAAACCTAGTTTTAAAATAAATACTTTGAATACTTTAATCATGATGTAGAACTTGATTTTTCAAATATATTTACATATTTTCTGTCAAACTACTTGTATGTATTATATATGTGTGTGTGTATATATATATATATATATATAAAGCTGTTTGTGTTTCCATAAACAATTTTACACTTACCAAAAATGTACAAATCAAAAGCCTAATAGAGAATCTACAGGAAAAAATTCTTTTCTGTTCTTTGGTCAATGTTTTATCATTATCTTCTTTAAAATCATTCACAGGCTAAGCACAACAGATGTTAATGCAGATAACTACACCAGGTCTAGCATTTATCACACCTAAGAAGAAATGTTACTTAAGTTCTAAAATTACATAGCTGCCAGATGCAGAGACTCTGTATCATGATAATCAAATATTACTACATATTTTTCATACAATAAATATCCTAACCAGTTTGGTCTTAAAATAGTGACTACTTCATACAGTAATTGGTGATTTTCATTACCTGGAATAGCTTCATGGGCTGTTAAAACCACACTTATAATTGGATTTTTAGCTCCTTGAACCTGTTCAGACTCCTTAGTTGATGGGGTTTTCTCTGTTTTCTGAACTCGGGGCCTCTTGGGAGTTTTTTCTCGCTCATCTTCCTTCCTGTCAAGGTCAACGTCAGAATCATTACCTAAAGAGCAAACATCAAAAAGAAGGTAACTATGTACAAAAGCAATGCAGGTAAAACACAGTCGCTGACACTACAGGAATCAATGGAGAGGAAATTAATGCTACTGTAGAAAGAGAGGGGTTACCAAAACAAGATGTGCTGCATGATCCCTAAAGCAGAACTCTTTTCCCTCTGTTAAATAAAACTAGTGTGAGACTTACACAAACAGAAAAAAGAGAGAGAGAAAAAATCAAAATTTGAAAAATGGACTCTGAGACATTTGTGTTTCTAAATTATTTCAGATTATTGTGCATTTCTGTGAAAATTCAACAAACTTTGTCAAAGTCCTTAAAATTCTCTGATTAATGAACAAATTATTTTTCTCTTTTCCCTATTTAATTGTTCTGATCACCTTAGAATTATTTCTTCTAATACTGGATTCCTTATCCACCTTATTTAAAGGAAAGTCCTCCAACAGTCTCTCTTAACTGAGCCTTTTTTCCCGCATGTTACTGTGAATCAACAGCCAGAAACATCCTTTTCTTCTTAGTGCTTATTCAAGAAGAACTAGGGTTCAAAACAGCTCTTTGGTTCAACTTAACTCCGAGTTGCACTTCCAAATCATTCCCTGTTGCTGCTCAGAATCTCTTCAGTCTCTTAAACTGGATAAGCTGCAGACCTGCTTACTACTTACTAGAAAGCCACGTAATAGTTGCATACAAAACACTCATCTGAAATGAGAACAAATGTGAAGGTCAATAAAAACGATCCCAGTCCTGGGGATGAAAACTGGAATACTTTATTGAACGTGCAACATGCAATTTAAGGTTTCTGAACGGCACATGCTAATAGGGAGGAAGCGTTATGGTAATCCAGGGAGGGCTTATTTCAATTAGAGAGTTACACAATACTTTGCTAAGTTACAGAAACAATCACTGTTCTGTTATCTCAGGGATTTACATGAGGGGGAGAGAGAAACAAAGGGTTTCAACATTAATTGATAATATCCATCTTAAAGTCCATCTCTATCTTGGAACCAGAGACAGCTAATCAGCGTGGCTGAACATCAACAGGCCTTGTTGTCCTTACTGATAGGATGTTGTCTCAGCCTCTGTTGACCAAAGTTTACTGTTTAAGCTTGTCAGTTTTCTTGCTGTTGGAAGCTAAATTTTCAGAACCCGACAAACGAATAATCAGCCATCAGCTGAATTCTTCCTTGAAGCTATTTCTTTCTTAAATCAAATGAGGACTTCCTTACTGAAATTCTAAAAAAAACCTAAACAATAAAACCCAAATCTGCTTATATATAAATAACTAGGCATCATAAAAACAAGAACAGAGAACTACTAAGTTTATACCAATAAAATATTTTATATTAGATGAAGTGGTAGAAAATGCAGGCTAGAAAAAACAAAGTTGGCAAATAAAGGCATTATGCAAATGGACAAGAGGTAATGAATAAGGAAAGCAGAAACTGATGGAAGAAAATGATACATAAACACAGTGAATTTTTCTTTTTTTTTTTTTTCCTGAATCTAAATCAGTTGACTTAATCTCCAGAGTAATTCACTCCATCTATATCCATGTGCTGTAGCTGTTCTACTGAGGTAGGGACACAAAACCAGAAGGAAACAAGGTATGCAGGAACAAGTTTATCATTCTCAGGTATCCTGAGGCAGAAAGTGCACACTGACAACTGGTAATGACTTGATGGTAATCCATAAATCTGAAATTCATATTTACAACCACCAGAATGAGGAATAAGCAGATAGCAAACTGAATTCAAACTCAGTTAGCCAGTCATATTTCCATGGACTCATGTTAGCGATGCTTCTGGCCCAGCTTCCAGATCTGCCGGGATAGCCCCCAGCTTTTCAGTGCCTGCTAATGATTTCTTCAATTTCATTAGATAATTTCCTTGATCTATGTCTCTTCTCAACTACCTTCTCCTCTGTAGACTTCTATGATTTTGGAAAATATTGCCGCTTTATAAGTATAAAGAGTCTCATAATGTTCCCATTTAATTCCTTAATATAAATTATTCACTGATACTGAAACCATGTAATTCTAACAGTGACATTTCTCTGCAATACCTGAAAGGGATATTTGAATATAAAGAAAAATTCCAGACAACTCCAGCAGCTTTGAGCAGAAACTGCTTGTGCAGTGGTTTCTTTTGGTGTGATGAACAAGGGTGGAAGGAAATGGTGGGACTCTATCTTAGAGGTCTTTTTCAACCTTAATGTTTTATGAAACAAACACATTTTTCCAGATATTCTTCATCAAACAGGCTCTGTTAGTTTACTGTGAAGAAGAAGATGAATCACCACAAATTTCTCAGCAGGACCAGGCCACCAACAGAAGAAAGTCTTCTCATAAAGAATCAGAAGACACAAAGAATTTAAGATGCTTATTGAATTATGTTTCCCTGGGGCTACATCACATACTGGTAAACAACAAACACAAAAAATAATTGAGTTAATTGCTCTGCTTTTGTTCAGTGGACAGCAAGAGTTAGTGCGAACATCAGGGAAAAAAAGATTTTATATAACTGTGGACAAAACATGTTTTAGCTAAAATAAATTCAGAACTATAGACAGGAATAAAAGCTGTCATGAGGACAACAGAATTTTCTCCACTTTGCGTGCGGTCATGTAATTCCTAGTAGTCACATGAATAGAATCCACGCACCCTGCTCCTAAATCCTCCTGTCTAACCACTGAAGACTTAATCAGTTTAATGAGGAAAGAACGTGCCTGAAATCAAAGAACAAAACTTTGCCTTTTCATGCTTTTCATGTTAACCTGGAACTGTTAACTTTTGAATATTGAAAAAAAACCCTGACAAACCACAGAGTTGAGTTTGTTTGTGATCCATATTTGTGAATAACTATGACCACAGGAACAAGCTAACAAATGTTTCATGCTGCTTTTGTTTCCTAGAAAGAACTATTTCGTAGCCTGTATGTAACCTGCAAGAGACTTAAAAATTCCCCAAACCAACACTCCCCGTCAATAAAAATCTCCTCTCAATGACAGCTGCTTTGTTCCTGAACACTTTCTACACCAAAACATCCTGAACTGGAAGCTGAACTTTAGGAAGGGATTAAGAGGGAGACAAGAGTATGTTTTAATGAAAAACAAGAGCTTCAACTTTGACCACAGGGCTCAAATGGCCTTTCTAGACTATGCAGCCATCTTAACAACATTTAGTTCCTTGAATTCAGCATTTAATCTTCCTGGAAAAAAATTCCTTCAGGGTTGGCATTGTGGATCAGAGTGTCAAAAGTTTGTCCCTCACAACTAGGACAGTTCAACTGCATAATAAAGGAACACCCGTAAGTGATTTTAAAATAATTTAAGAGAATATGGAGTATATACCATTTGAATAGCTACACCAAGTCTCCCAAAGCAGTATGGGCCTTCGCTTGCTCCTGAACAGGTTTGTTTAGACAAACTGTCTCACTTTGCATCTTGCTTGCTAAGCAGTGAGCTTAGCACTTTGTCAGCCGGCACCTGGATCCAACAGATGGATAAAGTGACCTCCCCTCCTCAGTGATAGGAGTTTCAAATGCCTGCTTGCGTTTATTCAAGCAATACAACGGTGTGCCTGCGCCTTCTAACATGTTTAAGAGGTGGTTGTGTCTCTGTTGATTGGTAAAGCCACTATCAACTTGAATTAATCGGTTCTTTCAGAGTCCCTTCAAATTGGATCGTTCAATTGTCCCACGATTCTGCTGGAGCCATTAACTGAAGGAACCGCTCCTGGCACTTGTAATTGGATGTACGACATTTTTGTGGGCACAGCTACACATCCTTAACTGGCATGTTTTTAAATTACCCTTCATTCAAAGTACTATTTCTTAACCCCTAAGAAGTACTAATATTTCATAGCAGCAAGAGGGCAGCTTGGAAAAAAGTGAACTGGCCATTTAAAATGAACACAGGCAATTGTTTCTCCTGCAGAGAATGATGTAATACTTGCAGGAAGAATTAATCTAAATCTGAACCCAGCTGATGGCAAAAACATTTTAAACTAAGGCCAAAAGCAACATCTCGAAGAGTTATGCAGACTCTTATTTCAGAATGAATGAATGGTTTACTCCAGAGAAGAGACTCTGTCCAGTGTTGTAATACATCTTGCACCCAAATCCCATTCCCCAGCCCTTCAAAGTCCTCTCGTATCTTAGCAGAGATTCAGGTATGCTACAGTGTGGGAGAGGGATGGTGGCTAAAATAATTACCTGTTGTCTATCTCTCAAAACAAGGAAGCTTAGAGGCAGTTGCTTGGAGACTGAGACAGTCAAACAGCCAAAATCCCAAAACCTATCCCACCCCAGCACTGGAAGCTGAAGCAGCTCAGTTTTCTGACTGGAAGCAGACACAGTGAAAACACATGGCTGTTCAGGAAGAACCTCAACTCTTCTGGTTTTGTCTAAGGACAAAACACTGGACGGCAGCACCACCAGCCAGACAGATACAAAACATTAGCCAGAACTGTTAACTTGGTTTAACCAAAAAGAAACCAACTGGCGTACAAACATCTCAGATTACATCAGAGCAAACTGCTTAGGGAAATAAGGCCTCTATAAAAAAAGAACATTTACTAAGCCTGTACATGGGGGATTGCTAAGTACAATGGACATTTTTTAATTCTGTGCTGTATTGGGTTTGTGTGGACAAGTTTGGGCAGCAGAGAGGCTACAGGTGTGGCTTCAGTGAGAAGCTGCCAGAAACTTCCCCCATGTTCAACCAGGCTGGAAGGACTCATTGCTGGCCAAGACTGAGCCCAGCAGTGACAGTGGTAACACCCCTGGGACAATGTGTTTAAGAACGGGAAAAAATACCAACTGTGCAATGGCTACTGGAGAGAAGAGTGAGCAAATGTGAGAGAAAAAACTCTGCAGTGAAGAAGGAGGGAGAGGAGGCACTCCAGGCACTGGAGCAGGTTCCCCTGTAGCCTGTAATGCAGACCATGGTGAGGCAGCTGTGCCCCTGCAGCCCATGGAGGGCCAGGGTGTGGTGGGAGGTCAGAGATCCACCTGCCACCCCAGAAGGACTCTACACCACAGCAGGGTCATGCCTGAAGGAAGCTGTGACCCTGTGGAATGCCCACACTGGAGCAGCCTTCTGGCAGAACCTGTGGGCCTGTGGAAAGAGGAGCCCCCAGGCTGCAGCAGGACTTGTGACCCCATGGGGGACTCATGCTGGAGCAGTTCATGTAGGACTAGCTCCCATGGGAGGGACCACATGCTGGAGCAGAGGAAGAGTGTGAGGAGTCCTTCCCATCAGGATGAAGCAGCAGCACAGAAAACGTGTGATTAACTGACCACAGCCCCCATTCCGAGTTCTCCTGCATCACTGCGAGCAAGGAGTGAAATTGAGCTTGGGAAGAAGGGAGGAATGGGGGCAAAGTGCTTTAAGATTCGGTTTTACTACTAATTATCCTGCTCTGATTCAATTGGTAATAAACTAATTTCCCCTGGTTGTGTCTGTTTTGCCTGTGATGGTGACTGGTGAGTGATCTCTGCCCAGTCCAGACGAGGAGGGGAGTGACAGAGCGGCTTCAGTGAGCACCTGGAGTCCAGCCAGGGTCAACTCACTACATTTGCAAAAATATAAATCAAGTTTTCTTTTTTTTTGATGCACGAGGATGTCAGTAAGCAATAAGGCCTAGTGACACCCTCAAAAGTTAGAGAACTATCAAGGTCACTGATTTCTGAGAGGTCAATGCAGATCACTCATCACAGAAGGAAAGCACAGCAGAGGCCTATTGTGTCCATGAAATATTCCTCTGATCTCTACACGTTTCAGTTTCAGTAGAATTTTATAGTGATTTATTCATTTTAATTACAAATCTCCATTATGTTAGGGATTTCAACATTTCCTTTGTAGACCTATAAAAGATGGCAAAACATTTTATTACTTGGAAACTTTTATGAATATTTGAGCTTCTGCTCAAAATATATATTATGTTTCTCTCAATAAAGAATATTACACAGAATATCAATACATATCTTTTCAATATTTAAATGTTTAGCCTATTTTATCAATTGCTAAAACATTATTTTGGTCATAAATATAAAACACTGCATCAAATGAGCTGCTACAAAGAAAATTAACTCCACTGCAGCCAGACACAGTGCAAAATGAAAACATACTGATTATTAATCAGATGTCCATACAGTGCTAAGCGTTGCAAGAAATGAAAAACATAAGAAAGTAGTACAAAAAAACAAATTATAGAAAAATACCAGAAGAATCAAAA
Organism: Myrmophylax atrothorax; assembly: GCA_026770055.1. NCBI lineage: Eukaryota > Metazoa > Chordata > Aves > Passeriformes > Thamnophilidae > Myrmophylax > Myrmophylax atrothorax. The sequence continues at coordinate 146,725,446 of JAOXXN010000395.1, forward strand.
CAAAGTTCAAGTTGGAAAGACATGGATAAAAGGGGAAAAAATAAAACAACTTGTATGTGTTAGATAAAATGTCAAAGACTACAGGAGAGGAATCTGCAGCCTAAGCTCCCTGTGTTTTTTAGCCATCTGCTCTGAACTATGGTGTCTGAAATGTGAGAGCAGGTATTGCACTTCTGGAAGATTGACAGGCCTTCAATAAAAATCTCCATCCCGCTCTAAGAACTTCAGCAACAGAGAAAAGCAGACTCTAAATCCATCAAAAGAACAGAAAAGAATTCAGGTTTCCCAAGTCACAGGATCGAAACACCTGTACAGCATCATCCTTTCTCCTCTATCTGTGATACTTACCTGCATGGCCTTTCTCACTGAAAAACTATAATCCTCTTTGTGAGAAACCAAACAGTTGCTAACGCAAAAGAAGTGTTTCAGGGAGTTTTAAGACAATCATAAGTGCAATAAACATTTTAACCATTTTGAAAAAAAATTCAGTGTCTTGTCTGACTTTATGCTCAGTTTTGCTTCAAGGTGCTTTTTGTGTTACAAGAGACAGACAACTCGATTCCATTTAAAAACAAACACTGGGGATTACAAGTCAGATCTCCAGGTGGAAACACACTGTTCCACAAATGTTTTAGATTTTTTTTTTTTTAGATATGTTCTTACCTCCATCTCCTTCTTCCTCTCCTTCATTTAGAACAATAATGCAGATATGTTTAGTCAGCTGACGTGTGTTGGAGAACTTGCGATTGCATTTCCTACATTCTAAGCTGCCTGGTGAGACCTCAGACAGTTCTGGGCCCTCTTCTGCTCCAGGGGGAGTTTCTTCCCTTGGAACAGGGTTGTTTTCTGCCACTTCTTCATCCACACAACACTTCTTAGTAGATCCTTTTGGTCTGCCCCTTTTCCTCTTTGCTACAAGCAGCTCTAGAAAAGAAAGTTAAAGTTCAAAGGAAGATATCATTAAATTCTACAGCTAATTAGATAATATCTCATCTTTGAAAAATAGGTATATTAAATGAAGTTCGACAGACTTTATCCTGAAAACTTAAAAAAGGTTAGCTTCACTCAAACTTATTTCAAGCAGTGGTATTTGCTGGCATTTCTGGTGGCTGCAAAGCAATAACGTTTGTGTGCTTGAGATCAGCAGATGTCAAAGGGCCACAGTTTTACATAAATTACACTGCACTCTTCTAGACTGTTATGAAACTGTATCAGCACATAACGTCCTAACAAGTTGTTCAGCTGTGTTCTGGCACTCTAAAAAAAATCCTTTTAATTTAAATAATTTTCAAAGAAATTATTTAAGTATTGAGATGCAATCAGAGAAAAACAATTTATATTTTACAAGTAAAAGCTCATTGTCCTTTTAATATATTGAACAATTACTCCTTAATATTTCCTGTGGTTATTTATTGTTAGCCCTCTCTACCCAAAAGCTGGCAAAATAATTGTTGATAACAAATAAACTCCAGAAGCCATGCAAAAAATATTTCTTTAATTAAAATCAGAAGTCATCCACAACTTCTAATAAATACAATATAATTTTACATTTCTTCATTTCTGTAGAGGAAATACTGATTAAATGTAGTGCACAGAAATGCATGACAATATAAACTGTACTTCCTGCTTAACATTTCTCTCATCACTGCTGTAGAATCACAGATTCTGATCAATTGAGATTGACAAAGCAAAAGTCTGAAAAACCACGAAAAGAGTTAATATTAAAAAAACCCAAAAAACAACAAACCACACAATTTTCAAGTCCAAGTGCCAAAAGACCTTACTGAATTGGTTGATTTAAAGCATATGGAAAAATGATTTCAAGGCATCTTAAGGGAGATGATGTAGGAGAACAGGAGGTGGTGGCAGCATCTTATTCATAATCTGTTTAGCATTTCCTTTAAGTATACCAGGAAAACAAAAACCCACATTCAGAGACCACACCTCTAAGTTAATCATGTAATTACTATCAAATGAAAAAGAAAGCATTCTGACTCCTTATAGGAGTGATCAAGTACCTATTTGCTTAAATAAATATAATAAACCTATAAAAACCTCACTATGAATAAAAAAAGGAACACTTTACCCTTAAGTTTTTGCAACTCTATCAGTGTCCTGAATTTTTGTGCTACTCCAGTGAAAGTAGTTTTGTCTATCAGAAAAGGGTGATTTCAGTGCTCTCAAGACTTCTTTTTGCTACCATTTATGTTATTTTGATATCCATTGACCTCTGCAATCAATATTTGGTGCCTTGAGTTGAAGAAATTAACATACAATTAAAACAAGCCAAAAAACAACAATTATCTTGACGTCAAGTTGTCTAAAGGTCACACTTTGCTAATGTGTCCAATATGAGGAATACAGGTGTGGATACTGCTCAGGTTACCATAAAATAATTAAATCCCAGGATTGAAAGAGTGACTGCAACCACCATATTCTCTGTGTATGATATTCCTTTCATTCTTTTACAATGCAGTCATCAGACTACCCAACAAAACAAGAAAAATCAGGTCAAAGAGATGGTTCTTCCTGACTATTTTAATGTAAATTTCATATTAAGACAGAAATTGAAACAAAATCTTGCATGCAAGTGGAAATGTGAAAAGTGCTGCTTCAGAAGGCTAGTGGTAGAACCTCTGCTAGGGCTTACAAAATTGCAGTTCTTATCAATGTGACTACTAATAGTGTTACAAATACACAAAGAAAGAATGTGCAAATTTTACAAATCTCTGTAAATGTGCCCACCAGTAGGATAATTTACAGCAGTTCTCAAACATTTAAAAGGGTTTGGTGGCAAGCACTGTGCAGCAAAAAAAAGAGGAGCAGGAGGGCTCATATGGGCAACTGATACATCACCAGAACTTCTGAGGCTTATCAGTCATTTCTTTTCTCTGCTCCTTGGTGTCCTGTTTCCAGGATAATATGTATCTCAAGCTACTTTGAGTTAGCAATACCAGAATTAAACCTTTTAATGATCCACATGGCCATAAATTCCAGCTGTCTCTCTGCTCACATTGCCCCCAGTGAGCCCTTCACACTGCATTACACTAATTCCAGGTCAAAGCACCACCTAAGATTAACACACAGTAGTTTAATAGGAGCACATTGTCATTCATCTGCCAGCACATAAGCAAGTTAATAAAACATCACTTGCTAGAAAAAAGAATGTGCTTAACTGTTAAAAATAAAGCAGTGTATTAAATAAATAATGAAAAAAAAAAGCACCTAACACTTGTTTCAAGGATGCTTAGTCAGAAATGGAAGTTTTAAATTGGTCATTAAAAAGATTTTAAAGTAAGATCTTGTTCCCTCAAGAACAAATTAGTTGTTTCTGAGGATTTTACATCCATTACAGACTCACTGACACCAATCTTTATGCTGACTGATATTGGATAAGCATTGACAATATTTGGGGAAGACATTCTGTGCTGTATAATTATGTACTCAAAGACAAAAAGGCATTTCAAAAAAAGAATAATGAAATAAACTGTATGTCTATTTTTATACTGTTCCTTCATTGAATTATTCACATAGCTTCTCCAATCTATTTAATACAAAAACTTTGTCAGAAGTCGCAAGAAGCTTGTGCAAGTGTTCCCTTAAACATACTGAGCAAATTTTAACAGGTCAATGCATTATGCAACATGAATCCTTCCTCAGATGTCAGTACAAAAAGTTTGTATTTCATCTCCTACAACAGTACATGGCTGTATTCAGAATCTTCTGCACAAGATGTCATACAAATACACGCAAACCAATCTCATCCACAGCCTTATTCTGCTACCTGCTATGTCTGTGTATCACCCAGCACACCTCATCCCTCAACTGTGAATGCCTGCTCTGGTTGTATCCTGTGTTTAAGCTGATGCACATACCATGGTTTTAAGTGACCTTAATGAGTTAAACTCCTTGGAGGAAATTATGATACTCAGACTGCAACTTTCTTCAAGGTTTCATAAGCGATAGAGCATGTATCCCATAATGCAGATATAGCCTAATCCAAACAGTGATCCATCAGGGAATAACATGAATAGATGAAGCCAGGGCCACTGATTCTGTCCCTTCACCAGTCTGACTAAGTAGAAGAGAAGAAAAAGCAGAGTTTTGACAAGCACTTTGAAGGAAATGAAGGTCATTGTGAAAAGTCATGAAAGGAAGCTTTACACAAAACTGGAGTGTGAGTGACTACAGTTCCCAGTAAATACCTGTCATTTCCAAAGCAAAGATGTCAGACTCCATCACTGGACAAAAAGATGTGACCTGTGCATAGTTGACTTATGCACCAGATATCTGTCTGTCATCCTTGGTCCCACTTAATAAAAAAATTCTCTCATTGTCCCACCAAAATGTTTAGGACAAATCAACTCTAAATAGATCACAAGTTAACGATGGGAAAGTGGCGTGACTAAACAAAATTCAGCAGAGGGCACTGTCAATAAAATAACATTAGAGTAATAAACACAGATTACTTGCCTAGCACTTTACTTGTCCACAGTACTTATAAAATCATTAATTAATTACTCAGGCAGAACAAAGAGCTCCATTAGCAACTCAGCATTCACTCATCTATACCAATTGTGGAATAGCTACAGCATTTACGAATACTTAGAAGAGAAATTGGGCTTTCAAAGGACAATGATCTTCATCTGTTAGTGGCTGATACTAAAGTGAAGTTATAATTTCTAAGACTGACATTCATCAATTACTTCTCCTTTCAGTGACAATACTGAATTACTACAGAGACTGGTTCACTGACAAAAAAATACATATTATATACTTTTTAGGTTTTATCTGCTGCAGATTCCGTAACAGGAGGGAAAATAAACTGAAAGAACACTTCCCAGTTCCTATATTCAGCTGTAGAATACCCCCTTTTCAAACAAAAAAACAGAACACAGAAAGTAATTGGACACTTCAGAACCCTTTTCTCCAAAGAATATTCTTTGTGTGATGGGAAAAGAGAAATGCTAAAGTACACCGAGACTTCAACTTGAAACCCATGTGGTAGTAATCTACCTTGACATTGTCACTGACAGCAGATGTCAAAGAATTGGGCTACATAATCTGAAAAAGGTGGCACCATATGAGCATATGAGATAAATAAAAGTATTCCCCAAGAATAACCAGAAATGTAATTTATGAATATGTAACTTAACATATGAATGTTATATTTCACATAATTAGATTTATCAAGATATTTTCTTAAAAGCTATATATTTCTAATTTCTGCTGCTTCAGATCATAATTGTAATTACAAACGATGCTTATAAATATACAATGCATGGAGAAAGTGCAGATAGTCCTGACACAAATGCAAAGAGAAGTTTACAGAAATCTTTTTACTAAAAAGAATAACAATAGGCTACAAAGTACCCGTCTCACTGTGCTCAGAAACACTATTTAATGAAAGGATAACAGGAAATAAAGATTTAAGAATGGAAGATGCATTCTGCATGCCCGAGGAATTAATTCTGTGCAAATTCAATAAAATTAGAACGGCATTTTGAAATCTGATTTGAATTTCATCATCTCCAGAGGCACTGGTAATTTGGGCCATTGTGTGAAATAATAATCTGGTGTGATTTTTTCTCCCCAACCATCTGAGGACATAGCAGCTATAGTGAAATACTATGTGATCATTATTAGAAATATCTTCTTACATTAATGAATTTAATAGAACTACTGAATTACTGCTGGTAAATAAATGAAGAAATACCACATGCACATGTTAATGTTGCAAAAAATTCTTCAAAGTATGATATTAGACTGGTTTTGATTCATAAGTACAGAGTTTTTAAAATCCAGAAATCATAATGATTAGAAAATCGTAGTACTTGTGTTAAACTCGAGGTTTGCCAACAATATATATCCATTATTCAGTAAGGGTATGAAAGAAGATAACATTATAAAGCCTGAATTATTTTGAACCCATTGCTAATATTCCAAGGGATGGCAATTACAATCAGTTAAAAATGGGATGGAATGAATGTAACTCTTCCAGTGCAGAGTAAAATTGTCCTCTATAACTAATTCAACCTCTGACTACCAGATTGCTTTATCTACCAGTGTCAATACCAAAACACAGTTATAAATGATGAATTGCACCACTTCCTCGTTGGAATAGAACTAATGATATTACCTGAATCACAGCAAACAAGTTAGACAACTCAAGAAGCACACCTAAGCCTTAAGACACACTCTCATCCATGGTGTCCTGGTTGCTTTCCACTGGTGTGATACAATCTTCCCACAGCTCACATTAAATGTGCAGAAACCAGACTTTGCTACACTTGACGTTTAAAACTAATGAACCAATGTCATCATTCCCTATGCCATGTTGAGTTTATCCATATCTGTCATATGATCTATTCTGCACTGAATGAACTTCAGGGTGGGGTGGCAGTTGTAGAGGGATTATTACCCTAACCCTAACCCAAATCATTTTATACACAGTGCAGAATCATCACATCACAGGCTTTATTAAAAAAATAAGTGACACTGAAAATTACATTTCTCTCAATTTATGAACGTACCTTCTCCATCTTTGCTTGTGTTTGTGGGTACTGTCAGAGGCTGGAGTGGGATAATGATGTCATCCACATTGGTCCCTTCTTCTGTGTGCTTCTCGGAAACATGAGACAATAGTTCAGACTGATTTGGTGAAAATAAGTTACAAAGCTTGCACATGAAGATGGAATTGATCCCTGGAAAGTAAGTTTAAAAACAAGTAATTAATATCTTCAACTTTAAGCTATGCTACCAGTAGTTATTGAGATTTTTGGTTCAGTCAACACAGTAACTACCAGTTTAATACACCTAACAGTCAGTAACAAGGTGAAGCAAAGAATATTGTTAAATGAACACATTCATAATACATCCCACCATGTTAAAATTAAGAAATGCTTAAATGGTTAAAATTAAGAAATGGTTAAACTCCTACCCAGATCCTCACAAAGCTAAAAATTTCTTCTGGCATAAATCTCAGAAATTTTCTAACAAGACCCAATAGAAAGCAGGGCAGATCAAGACCTACGTTTCCTTCTGGCCTCGGACAACATTACAATTTTCTGTATTATCAAACACATGGTAAAATTATATAAGACATGAAGTCCTTGTCTAGGTTTGTTGTGTATCACAGTGGTAAAAATGCAAAATATTTTATCCTTTACAAAGCAGTTCTGAAATACAGTTGGGCTCTAAATCCTAATTTATGTTCATGGGCCTCACTGTTACTTTTTATATACCTGACCTTTCTACTTACCTCACCTAAGCAAGTCTAACTCTCTAATTACTTATGTAAGTGCTGGAAATAAAAGAAGGAAGAGAAAATTAAACACCATAAAAGATAAAAGAAACTTTTCCTTCACTATAGTAACATTTGTTAGAAACTAAATATATTTTTCTAAAAAAAGTAGGGTTTGATGTGTAGAGCATTACCATGAGCACACATTGTGAGGTACAAATGTTAAGGGCGTGGTTTCAGAGGTCATTATCCTTAGATGTGGCTCTGCCATAATGGAAGAGTGGGGAGAAAGGTTAAAACATCTGCAGCACTGCCAACCACAAAATGGCTCAGCATATGACTGTCACAGCTATGCAATCACATCCTTTCTCCTCCTGGCCATTCACTTCAGAGTTGTAAAAACACCATCTTTTTGGCTCTGTTATCCTAATATGTTTGAAAAAGTATGACCGCTTTGAAAAGTATCAGGCCTCATTTTGACCCATCTATATGGAGGAAATTGGGCAGTAATTGAAGGAACATTTAAGAGAGGACAAAAATTTTGCTCTTATCACTGCAAATATCAGTCTCAGAGGCAATATTAACATTCAGCATTAAGTAAACTATCTAGTAATACATACACTTTGATGCACAAGTTCCTGTTGATTCAAAAAAACAACCCAGAAACTACAACCTTCAAAGCAGCAGCAAATGAAGAATTTAATTAAAACTCTCCTTAATCAATGTTTAAAGAGAAATTTGACACAACTTTTTAGGCAAAACTTTGTGGTTTTTTATTTTTTTTAAATTCAAAGGTACTTGAGGCGTGATGTGAAAGCAAAACATCAGGAATGTAAATATCAATAAAGAAGGATTAATATAATCCCAGCTAAAAGAACCACAAGAAATTTTGGCAGGGAAATTCAGAGGACTTTGCTTTCTAAAACTGCTGTTATTTGGTTTAATGGTTTGATTTTTCAACAGTCCCTGCTCCCTTCAGTGTCCAACCAAACCTAACAATAACGAGGGGCCAATTTTAAAAACACACTTGCTCTCCCAGTGCATGTATGAAGTCCTAGCCCAGAGACTGGTTTCAATTGCTACACTCCCTACAGAAAATTAGGGATATAAACCCACTGAAACCAACCTGGAGCAAGCAACACTATTTGAGGTACAAACCAAACCACAGATCAGCCAGATAAGTACAGAAATAAAGTTATACTTTGTGAACTTTGGTATTAATCTGAGGGTAAGAGAAGAGGCGAGCTGTATTTTGGGACCTATACTCAAAACAATGCTAAGCAAAGATCACTACTCTACACCGCATTGTTCCACTTCCTTCATGACACATTAATTATACAGTCCCTACCACTGAAGAAAAATCCTTCTTTGAAGTGTCCTGAAAGTTAACAGCAGCAGAGCTGCCTCTCTTTTACAGTTACTTGCACTCAAAATATAACAAAAGCACACCTCAAAACTAAAAGGCAGACTATGCCTTCATCTCTTTCAAAACACCTCTGACAAACAACTCCAACGCTGCTTCTGTTGTTTGAAATGCCCTCTCTATCACCCACAGGCCGCTATGTAAGTAGTGTATGGTACACTCAGTGTGTTCTTAGGGGCTCAGTGGGGTTTCTTCTCAGCCTTTCTGCTGTCTTGGGCACACAGATATTTCTATTTTGATTGCAGTATACTTATAATGGATATGTTCCTTTGAACTAGTTCTGCTCTAGTTAGCACTATTCTTTTTTTTTTTTTAAAGTGAATGAAGCCTGTTATTGGCCCAGTGGATGACAATTGTTCTCTTTAAATGTAAATGCTAATTTAAGATCCACAATACAACTTATAAGCATTTACATAAAGGTTTAGCTAACACTGAAATTCCATGACTTAGCTGATGCTTCTGTTTTGAGGTTTTATTTGTCTCTGTTTCTGCTTCCTGACCTGCTGATTGTTTTCCCTAGAAGTTCAGGGTCACTGCTTTGTGTCTCCTGTCTCCTTCAACAGCTGTAATCGGTACTCATACACCAGGGAGGACTTAGACATGGGCAGAAGGACAAGAAGAACCCCTAGAAGTCTCCACAGTTGTGTGAAGTGTCTGATTACCAAAACCATCAAACAGAAGTAAAGCTGGACCAAACCCAGAAGGGAACAGGCCATGAGGCAGAGGACGGGGTGTTAACAAAGGTGCAAGAAGCACCAGATGAACACGCAGAATATGTGGGAGCTTTGGTGCAAGGGGAGATGGAAACCAAACTGAGCAAGAATGAATAGCAAAGGAGGTCAGAGAGCAGAGGATAAACTGTGCTGATCACCAGACTAAACAAGTATGGAATAAGCAAACAATAATTGATTAACCAGTTGCTAGTTAGGCAGTGTAGCAATAAAGCAATGAATTATAGTCAATTAAGTGTAAAAATCAAATAAGCAGTAAATTAATTAACTATGCAGGGAATCAATGGCTAATTAGTGAAAAATTAATTATGTAGGAAATCAACAGAGCAATTAATTAGGCAGCAATTAAATATGCAGAGAAAGAAAGAAACAGTAATCAAATATTCAGGTATACAAACATCAGGAATTTCAGCCAAAACCAATTTGGAACATTCCGCTCACTAAACATGCTTTGTGGTAATTCATTATCTTCAGTTTGCCCATATAAACTGTGCTAAACATACATTGAAGTAAATAATATCAGTAATTTTCTTCTTAAATGGAAATGTGAAAAATTAAGCTACAAGTGAAGCCATTTTAATTCTTCCCAAAATTTCAGCATCTTTCTTAATTAGTATTTTTTCGTTTACACTGATCATGTCTACAGCAAAGTGAGTTTAACAAAAGGATTACTAAAATCAAATTGCAAGTTGCAGACTAGCAAGCAGATTCCCTGATTCCCAATCTCCTTCACAAAGAATAAAACAGTCTCTGTTCTGTTCTACTTTAAAGTTGGAATGAGGAAGAAAGAAGTACTTATCTTAGAAAAATCACTGAAATTAACTGAAATCAATGAATCACTGAAATTAACATATATCATTTTAATCATCATTTTAATAAAGATGCTGGTATAAACTAATTTTATTTCTCTTCATTTCATAGAGAAAACTAAAAAAAAAAATCAATACTAGTTTCCTGCTATTTTCTCTATTTTGATTCATCAAGAAATTAATATGCAGGATTATAGCATAACTCCAAGTCAAAAGCATTATCCTCACTAAGCTTTAAAGAAAAAGGTATATAAAGTCTATAAAACAAACTATTTGCTACCCTTAGAACAGCAGTACTGCAATGTTCCAAAGTAACAGATTAACTGTACTAAAAGAGTCAGGTGAGAGAATCAAAAGCTATTTTAGAGCTTCCTTGATCTGAATTTGGATTATTCTAAACAGTAAGCAACTGGTTTTTAACATGACTGCTGAGACAAAACCTGCAATACATTCAATCAAAGTTATGAGGCCCCTGACCATGGCTGTTCTCACTTTTAGCTGCTGACTAAAATCACGGGAATTTAATTATCATTACTTAAATGCCACAAATATTTTTTACTTAAATATGAAGGAACAAAGTCACAGCAATGTTGATACAGGATGCATTCCTGCAAAAACTAAAAGATGAGACTAAAATCAATACCACAAAGTGGTTTAAGGAAAACCTAATCATGCACATCCACCATTTTTCCTAAAAAAGCCCTAAGTTGAGTTTACATGGTAAACTACATCTGTAGAGGCTCCCAGACACTGCAAAGAGGTACACGGTACATAAGACTAAACTAACTGATGTTTGTGAATGTTTCTGGTTAAGAAATAATACAGGTTAGAATCTATACCATTCCTGAGAGGGTGGTGAGTCACTGGAACAGGTTTCCCAGACAAGCTACAGATACCCCGACTCAGGAAGTGTTCCAAGGCCAGACTGGATGGGGCTTTGAGCAGCCTTGTCTAGTGGAAGGTGTCCTCGTCCATGACAGAGGGGATGAAACTAGATGGTCTTTAAGATCCCTTCTAATCCAAACCCTTCTGCAATTCTATGATCTATACAATACAAATATAGTAGGACAGAGGAAAAAAACAGCACTAATTAAGGTGCCCAGGCCAGGAATTCACAACAGTGCTGTTGTGAGCAGAACTGAGTTGTCAGTTTAGTTCATACCTAAGAAAAAATTACAAGCTGAGAAATAAAAATGGACGTGCATCAGGTTTTATTCAACAGAAAATCAAGGGAGCATGAAAATGTTTATAGACTGACAAGTTTTTATCTAGTCTTTTAAGTAGGTGACAAGTGCAAAAGACCACAAAGATGAAGGTGCAGCAGTACAAATCACGAAACTATTTTTAAATAAGGGATAACATAGGAGTTAGTAAAATTTTAACAGGAAAGAACAAAACAATTTCTTGAGTTTGTTTTTTTAGTTGCTTTTAAAAGATAAATCTACATACTACTACAATAATGCAATAAGCCTAATAAGGTGTCAAAATTGGAATGCCTGGCTGTAGACATGGATTACTGACAGACACACATTCAAACGAGCTTCTGACAAACTCGGTTTTAATGCCAGTGGGTCACTGCCACCTCAGAATATTGAGGATAAAGCAGGATGTATTGTTTGTGATGCAATACCGTCTGTTAGATGCAGCTTAGGGTCAAATCTGATTAAAAGGCTGCTTTAAAAAGTAATAGAATTCCTGAGGAATTTCATTGCAGCACACAGAAAAGCACAGTGTAAGGACTACACAGGAGCAACAACCTGACCACAAGGGTATGAATGACTGTGACACACTGAAGGGGATAAAAGGTTACAAAGGCAGAAACAACCATATAATGGAGGCTTTAATTAGCCTTATGCAGAGTGGTTAAATGTCAGGTCAGGAAAGAACGCCAAGATTAAATATTTAGACACCATTAATGACTGTTTCACCGAGCAGGCATTCAGGGAAACCACATGAGGAGACAGTTCTTGACTTCATCAGAAATAAAACACAGGACCCCTTTCAAAGTGACACTACTTGAGAGTAACACTGTAACCGTGATTAAAGTAGTACTGAAAAATCCTCTTAAAGAGTGAAAAAGAGCCAAATGTTTGTGTTTCATTTCAACAATGTGAACTATATTAAGATAAAAAGCATCTTTAACAAAACAAACCACAAAAAGGACTAAAAAGGTTCCAAGACAAGTTAAATCCTTGAAAGCAGCATGAAGGCTATTTAAAAGCATCATATTTGATGCTAATCATCAAAGAAGGTTTTTGAAAGGGGAAGGAAAAAAATCTAGCACAGCTAAAACAGCAGTGAAAGGAAGCTTTAGTAGAAGAAAACATCTTTATTAAAGTTTTGTCAAAGGAGAAAAACAAAAGAAGATTGTAAATTGCATCAAATTTAACATTACAACAGTAAGGCAGGTCAATAAGGGTAATTTTATCAACTTGAAAAATAAAAAGCAGTTTGTAGCAACAGTTTTAAAATATCTCTCCAGTAACAGGCCCGCTCAAGAGCCTGTGCAGACAAAAGTAACCTGTGCAGAAAAAAGATCCTTCAAAGAAGGTGAGCCCATAGCAAAACAAGCTTTACAATCTGCTGTCACATTATAAGGGTTTGGAGAGGTGTTCTATGAAAGATCTCTCAGTTATGCCAAACACTTTAAAGACAGCCTCAACACAAGGCCAAGAACTGCAGTGCTCAGAAACAAAACATTACAGTTACAAGAGACAGTCCTGTAAAACAGATGGTCCTATAATATGTACACCCATAAAAATAGAAAGCATTTCTGTTGCAAAGGTCCATGCTGAGCTTACATCTTTGGATATTGTTCCTTTGATTTGACAAACTAATAAAATAATAAATAATAATAATCCTTAAAGTGTACAGAAATAAGTAAAATCAACAACACAGCGCAGTTCCATATATGAGCAGTTACATAAATTCGATTTTTTTCTGCCTGGAAAGGATGGAACTGAGGACTGGAGAAAAGGCAAAGTGTAAAATGAAGAACTATAAAATTACTTGTGTCATGGAGATGACCAGCAAATGATCTCTGTGAAACTACTGCCTGTCTTTTAGCTGCTCTCTCCTTGCTGCTGCAACTGTGTACAATGGGTACACATCCACCTGGCATTCGGAATTCTTGGAAGTTGATCAAGAAGAACTAAATTGAAAGATGTTCAGCAAACCTTGTAAAGCTTGTTCAGGGTTCAGCAGAGCTTGTAAAAAGGTTTAAGAGAGTATTCTGGCCAAGTATCACTGTGTTCTTGCCCTGTTCTTACACTTCTCTATTTAGACAACCATCCTGAGTCACTGTCAGACACATGACATGTCACGAAACGGAACTAAGATCCAGATCATTCACTACTTTCTTAGATTGTGTTTTTTTCAAGTCGCAACAATAAGAATACTAAGTAACAAAGACTAACAGAGCTCAGTTACTGTAGCATTCAAATAGCAACTTGCTTACAA
>JAOXXN010000395.1:146741963-146755182 GCA_026770055.1 Myrmophylax atrothorax
CTGGAATACACATAAACACCACTTCTACCTCATGTTATTCTGTTTTAATTTTTCTGTTTAACAACCATTGAACATCAGTTTTATCACTTTCACTCTTAAATCATGAGAACTGTTGTATGTATTCAATATTAATGAACTTAGCATTAAATTCCACAATGTCTGTTACTGTAGCTAATTTCAGTACAAATGATTGTGTAGGAATCTCATTATCCTTCCTAAGCATTCACAATATTATATTTTTCCTGTCATTCTGCAGATGTACTCAATTAAATATAAAGGATAAAAAATTGTGAAAACAAGAATTCATTTCAGTATTAATTACAGTAATATTTCAGTATTAATTACAGTAATAAACCTAAGTAATTTTCTGTTGTAGGAGAAATAATGCATATATATTAACTGAAAAACAGCTTATAAAAATATTTTTTAAATGTCCCTGCTTATATCTCATTGTAACAGGTAAAATTCAGCCATGGGCAAAAAGGCCACAAAGCCTATATATGCCTTACTCTGACAAAACAGCTTTTAACCCCAGAAATACCTGTATGATGATTCATATCACAAATATTGACTCCATAGCCCCAAATTAGATTCACCACAGCCCTGGGACTGATCTCTGCCATCACTTAGATATTTTCAGATCCTTTGTGCTGTGTTTCACTGCAATGTTACAGTGCAAGCTTGTTGATCTTCCTGATGTGAAAGCAGGCTCTCAATGACCACCTCTTCTCAAAAAACAGTGGGGGCTTCTGTCTTCAACCTCTTTCTCATTGGCTTTGGTTTTCTTTTCCCCAGCTTCCTCCGCTGGATGCTGAAATAGTCCCAGTGTTTAGCCTAACAGCCAGCCTCACAGTTTTACCCCATTCTTTGTTGAAGCAAATGCCCTTAGATCAGATATAAAAGAAGACAGAGTACAAACTACAGCCCTAGAGGCAAAATGCTTGTTGTTTAACTCACTGGGATCTATGGGAAGCTGCAGTCAAGGATCTAGCAGGGCTGGGAGTGCAGAGATTTCTAATAGAAATGTAAACATCATTATGAATGGAAGTGTGAGTGTTGGGAGCAGGAGGAGCTGGAGAAGGTCATCAGTACCCTGGCATATCCTTCAGACACCCAGATCAGGGACACCAAGAGCACCCAGAGAAGACATGAGAGAGTAAATCAGCAGCGTCACTGATGCCTCGTGGGGTGGGATGAGATGAACATTTCCAAGATGAAAATTACTATTCTCTCCTAAAGAGCACAAACGACACATCCAAACACCACCTTGTCAAAGAACAACCAGGAGCCATGATCATGGGGACTCAGGTAATTCTGGCAGGGCTACCTGAACAAACACCCTTGGTGCTTATGGGTGTGAAAAGACAAGTGCAAGAAGTGAAATCATTTATGTGTAAAACAGTCACCTGTCCTGGCTGGTGTCATGCTGTTACAATTCTTGCAGCACTAACCAGCCTTACAGAGCTTTGAACATCACTCTCTACAGATGTCAGGAGGGCTTGGCCAGGGCCAGGCCAAGCCTTAGCCTGCAGCAGAGATTGACTAGGCAGCTGCAGTCTACCACTGTTCATCCCATCAGTGCTCCTCTTGCTCCAGACAATTTAGATGAGACAAGTCTTACAGAGGTATGTTCTTTAGAATTTATGTCAGAAACCCAAATAGAAGGCAGAATAAGACCTGACCTTTCCAGAGCATGTTGTCACTCCTTTGTGAAATTCGTCTCCTCTGGCCCCAATGACAGAGCAACATTGTATTAGATTCATGAGTGGGTGTTCTGACCTTAAGACGTAACATTTACAAATGTGTCTTTAGCCTGTTGCCTTGACATGCCCTCTTCACCTGGATTCCTGGTGCCCCTTTCTGTCTCTCTTCCCATCCACAGTAACTAATGCACTTATCTTTTCAAGAATGTTTTCTACTAGCAGCAATAAAGATGAAGGCACACTTATGCTCAGCACACGCTGCCCATGAAAGGAAGGGACTGTTCTCTTTTTTGGACATGAGTAATATTCATCCTTACCTTGGCATTGAAAGAACATTCTCTGGTCCTTGAGTCACTGAGCCTCACTACAGCAAGTAGGGTGGATTTTCCTGCCAAAAAAACCACTTGTCCCAAATCTTTCACATAGAACCACTAGCTGAGCATCAATATGGCATGTAGATTGTTACTTTTTACATACAGATATTGCACACAGTTCGGCTTTGCACAATCACAAGCCCGTTTAAAAGGTCATGTAAAAAAGGCTTAATCTTCACCAAAGACAACAAATCAGAATTGCAATCTCTGATCTTTGGTGTCCGGCCCAGCCAAAATGATTTGGGAGGTCTGTCTGTTGGAGGCCAGAAGAGAAGGAGAAAAGCTGTTAGTGCTGGGATGCCTGGCCAGGTCACAGAGCCACATAAAGCAATGTTTTTGCAGCTCTGAATCACCAATTTCACAGCTTAAACAAAAAATACCCTCAAGTTCTTCCAGAAATTCCACCATGTGTCATCAGAATGCCCATAACTCGTCACCAGCAGTTCAGCTAAAGCTCTCTGCACACAACACGGACCCAGGCCATGGGATAACCAGCACTGATTGTGAGGGCCCTGTTGAAGCAGACAGCAGTGATCCTTGTTGACGCTGTCCTGTGCAGGACCAGAAGATGGACTTCAGTGATCCTTGTGGGTCCCTTCCAACTCAGGGTATTCTGTGATTCTATAAACAGCTCCCACCTCAGGGGAGAATCTGATCCTGGTCTGTTTGTTCATTCCATTCTCTCAGTTTCCTTATTGACTAAATTCAAGGCCTACTCTACCCATGTTTTCCCTGACCCTCCTCCATATCTCATTGTCTGACCTCTCTTTCTGCCTTCATTTCCCAGTCCCAGTTTTCGCTGTCAGGAATATCTTTCCTGTTTTCCTCGAGTGCTCTTTCCAAGTGCTTTCTGCACTTTTTCACCCTGACATCTGTCCAGCCACTTACCGATAAGCTCCTGCACACACAAGTGTTCATCAAATACAGCCACCAGCTCCATCTCTCCAGCCCACTGAATAGCTCTTTGTTGCAGCCTCTGTGTCTGGCCAGTATCAGTTGACGTCTTCTGATCCAACTTTTATATAATAAAAATAATAAACTCTACCAAGTTCTGGAGAATGCAAAGGTCACGTATAGAGCAAGTTCAGGATTGCACAGGGTCTGCTTCTGGAGCTGGAATCCAGAAAGGCAGTGTGAATGCCCTTATTGAGTGCACAGCAGATGCTGACTCCTCCTTTTCCCAGTTACATGGTTTGGCTTGATTCACAAATAGGAAAATCACTTCACTGATGAAGTGTATTCCCAAGTGTGAAACCAGGGTGCACCTTGCTTGGCTGTTCCATAAGAGCAGTCCTACAGAATTAAGGTAGTAAAAGAAATAAAAAGTCAGAATTAGTACTGCCTTGTACAACTTCCATTTCCATTTGGTTTTGCATAAGATGTTTCTGGGAATCTTTAACATCACACAGTCCTATTCTGCATTTGAGCAGGATCTCTGACTCATTCAGCATCAGCTGACATACCTGACCTAGATATGAATGAGGGCTACACAGCACAGGGGTTCATCTGTAAGACAAGACTGCCTCATTTGTTACAGAAGCAGAAAAATGTGGAGAAGTAAACATGAGGTTTTATGAAGGGAAATTAGAAGTAGATTTTCTTGCAGAGTTCATTTATGGTATAGAAGGAGCATTCATTATTTCTGTATTCCTTCTCTTCTGCTTGCTCACCATGGCATTTGCAATGTGCTTTGGAAAGCCTCCTGTATTGCTATAGCTGAGAATTTTAGCATCTGTGCATATATGTGATAATCGCTTTTAAGACCCTTTGTCCTAGGTGCCTTACCTTGAACAGATCCAGTTAGGGAAACTTTTTCCCCTAAACTTCAGTGCTTCACTTTCCCTTTTTTTCCCACAAGCATTTTGAGAAAATAAAGCCATTTCTGTTGAAGCAGCAAATCAATATAAATGCCCCATAAGCACCTAGAAAAAAATTAAACAAGCCACAGGGAGGATGCAAAGATCTGTAGAGGGGAGTCAAAATACTTGCCTAAATGAGGCAGTTGTCCTGTGAGAGAAAACAGTAAATTATGTGATCATGACCTAAAGATCTGCAACAAAAAGTATCAGCAAGAGGATAAAAGCAGATGTATGCTGAATTTCCAACCTGACTGATTTTTATTTTAATACTGATATTCTAAGACAAAAATCCTTTAGTATTTGGTGAAGCAGTGTTCATAAAGCATTCTAGCAGAAGAGCGGAACTCATAGATATCACAAACTAAATACTGTAAGAAATATTGTAAAAAAAACCCAACCAACCCCAAACCATCTTCACCCTTGTGTACATTTGCAGTAGAATTGAAGAAAACAACCCCAAACATCTGTCTGGGTTCTTTATGAATTGCACAGAACAAATACACTTTACTGCATGTAAGTTTCCTACACTTGCTTGTGAACGATTTTTTGGTAAGTACAAAATTCTCCCTGAACTCAGTGTTGTTCTCTGGTTTCATGTTTTTCAGAAGAGCTGTTTCAGACACACATGGAAGGTACATTCCTACTACAAGTAAAATCACTTTGTCAACTCGTGTGAAGATTTCATGACCAAGGGCATTGCAGCCTGGGGCAGGTGTGATCTAACTCAGATAATTCAAAAAGTCTTACAAACAGCACTGTTTTTATACAACTTTCCCCCTTTTGATTAGCACATCAGGAATTATAATTATTTTCTCTAGGAATAAGAAGTACTTTAGTTGGTGCTACCTAAAGAATAAAACATTGATAAACTAAGTTGTTAACATTTCATGTCATTAAAAAATTTTAGAGTAACTGATCTTTAATAGAACTATTATTCCAAACTGGTTTTTTAATCCTAATTAGAGTATTCACCACATGAAAGCCCCTCTGCATGTTCCCACTCTGAGATGAGTCTTTATTACCATGGAGATTCAAAAATAAAAACGTCAAGATTTTTTTTTAATTTTGTTTTAATCACTAACACAAAAGTTCCCCTGACCTCAAAACTGAAGATTTGGAAGCAAAAATACAAATATTTTAAAAAGTATTCCCAAGTAGTGCCATACCATAAATGTTAGAATTTTGAGTTCCCCATATTTCTAGACTTCCCTTGCTGTCATTTTGAGGACATAATACTCATTACAGACATTACAAAAGTTTAACCAGAGTTTTTGTCTAGCCATGCAGGTATGAACACTTCATTCCAGATTTAAGTTCCTCAGTGCATGGTGTGACAGTTCCCTGGTGGCAAAACAGTTCAGTGCTCTGCCAACTCTTTTCCCCTGAGCTGTTCAGTTTTCCTGGCCAGTAAATTTACTGCCCTCTAACTGTACCTGTTAAACTCTGTGAAGCCATGTGTTCTACAATCAATTTACAAAGCAATCTACACACAAATCTTGTTTAAAAATAATTATTTGTAAGCTGGGTTAGCTCTCTCAACCTGCTCACAGACAACTGCACTGAAACAACTGACCAGACAGTTCAGTGGAAATGGCAGTTTTATTAACATTTGTTGATCCATAACATCTGATGGAATCATAGAATTGTTTAGATTGGAAAACACCCTTGAGACCATCAAGTCCAGCCACTAACTGAGCACTGCCAAATCACCACTGGGCCATGGTGCCACATCTACACATCCTTTAAATACCTGCAGGATGGTACCTGGGTTGCACCACTTCCCTGGGCAGCCTGTTCCAATGCTTCACAACCCTTTCTGTGAATGTCCAGTAAAATCCAATTGAAACCTTCCCTGGCACAACTTGATCCTTGTTTCCTCTTGATCTGTCATGTGTTGCCGGGGAGAAGACCCCAACCCTCACCAGGCTACACCCTTCTTTCAGGGCATTGTAGAGGGTGATAAGGTCCCTCTTGAGCCTTCTTTTCTACAGCCTAAACACCCACAGTTCCCTCAGCTGCTCCTCATATGACTTGTGCTCCAGACCCTTCCCCAGCTCCATTGCTCTTCTCTGGACATGCTTCAGCACCTCAATGTCTTTCTTGTTCTGAGGGACCTGGAACTGGACATGGGATTTGAGGAGTGGCCTCAGCAGTTCATCCCTTGGGTTCAGGGGGATGGTGACTGCCCTGGTCCTGCTGCCACACTATTCCAGATACAGCCCAGAATGCCATTGTCCTTTTTGTCCACCTGGGCACACACTGGCTCATGTTCAGTCACTGTCAGCCAGCATTCCCTGGTCCTTTTCCACTGGGCCGCTCTCCAGCCACTCTTTCCCCAGTCCGTAGCACTGCAGGGGGTTGTTGTGACTTAAGTGCAGAACTCAAGAGCATGGTCTTGTTGAACCTCATACAATGGGTCTCCATTCATCTCTCCAGCCCGTCCACATCCCTCTGCAGAGCCTTCCCACCCTCCAACAGATCCACACTCCCTCCCAGTTTGGTGTCATCTGCAAACTTACTGAGGGTGCTCTCAATCCTCTCATCCAGATCATCAGTAAAGATATTAAACACGACTGGCCTGATACTGAGCCCTGGGAAACCCCACTTGTGACCATCTGCCAGCTGGATGTGGCTCCATCCACTACCCCTCTCCAGGCTCAGCCATCCAGCCCAGTTCTTAACCCAGCAAAGAGTGAACCTGCCCAAGCCATGGCCTGCCAGCTATTCCAGGGGAATGCTGTGGGAAAAGGTGTCAAAGGCTTTTCTGAAGTCCAGGTAGATAACATCCACAGCCTTTCACTCATCCACTAAAGTGTCACCTGATCATAGAAGGAGAGCTGTTTGGTCAAGTGGGACCTGCTCTTCCTAAACCTGTTCTGGCTGGGCCTGATCACCTCATTGTTCTGTACGTGGTGACACTGAAGATGATTTGCTCCATGACTTCCCCTGGCACCATAGCCAGGCTGGCAGGCCTGTAGTTCCCCAGATCTTCCTTCCAGACCTTCCTGTAGACAACCTCCCGTCATCTGGGACCTCCCCAGCTGGCCAGGACTGCTGATAAATGATGGAGAGTGGCTCAGTGAGCTCTTCCTCCATTCTCTCACAACCCTTGGGTGGATCCCATCCGGTCCCATGGACGTGCTTCATTATTTTT
The DNA here is from genome assembly GCA_026770055.1 of Myrmophylax atrothorax. Classification (NCBI taxonomy): domain Eukaryota; kingdom Metazoa; phylum Chordata; class Aves; order Passeriformes; family Thamnophilidae; genus Myrmophylax; species Myrmophylax atrothorax. Next base: position 146,749,054 of record JAOXXN010000395.1, read on the forward strand.
CAAGTAAAAGGACCATTGTTTAGTGAGAGCAAAGACTAAACTTTGTTAAGTAATTAAGTAGTTCTTCCTGGGTTTTGTAAACTATTTTCCACTAAGGAAAAACTTGAGCCATATTTACAGCTGTGAAGGTAATCAAGAGTGTCCATTTAAAACAGATTCCAGGAGAGGACACAGAGGAGAGTATTCTCAAAGTATCCTCAACAGCTACACAGGTTTAAGGGAAATTTTTAGAGTTAATTAGCACATTATTTTTTATCACAGTTTTATTTTCTCATTGATTTCTAAGAGAAAACAGCTCGAGCTGATGCTCTGTACTTTTGGAAGTTCTACTTGAAAATGCAAAGGAGATGAGTGCTCAGAAATCGTAGGAGGTTGTTTTTCAACGAGCTTTATGCTTAAGAAAGAAAAGTTGTCCTTGCTTTACTGTAAATGCTGTATTGTTTTTGATTCCACAGTATCTGTCTTCAGTAACTGTATCTTGTTATTTTTATCTGCCATGTTTAATGTGGAATTCTGTGTTTAGGTCTGCATAATTGCTGTTTTCTTGTTACAGAACATTAACTTTATGCTTCCAGTAACAACTTTATAATGAAAATGCTAATAAAAATGGGGCAGTACAAACTACACAGTTACAAATCTCTCCAGGGCTTAGTATGAGGCGTATCATAATTCTTGACATCTCAGGATTGTATAGTCTACTGATACTGATTACATTGCACAGTTAATTTAAAAATTATCTCCTGCAGGCCTGAGAGAAAGGCAACAACTATAAATAACTTCAGAAAAATATATACAAACTGCAAATGCTTCTAATAAACAGATTCTGGTTTTCTCAGTGTGGCAATATAATCACTCAGAAATACTCTGTATTAATCACATTTCTGTTTGCAGGTTTATACTGTTTAATCCTATTACAACTGTACAGCATGTTTTTCCTTTGGTAGGTGATGTCAGAGTAGCTGGAGACAGCAGGACAGCTGGAACACTGTGCAGATTTAAATGGTGGTTTTCCTTGTTTTTTTAGATTTGGGGGTTCTTTTAGGTTTGGATTGGGGGTTGTTTCCATACACAGGCTCCTACAAGATGAGAAATTATATAAAAGAAATGAAAGTTGAGATGTTATTATGTGCTTTTTCTTCAGTCTAATACAAAATGAACACAAAATGAGTATCTGGACTGAGATAAAAATGCATGTGAGAAAGCAAACTTTGCCTGAAGCTTTTCAAAATGTAGCACTGTCAAAATACAGGATTATTTATATTTATGATGATGTATAAAAAGTACAGCAAAATATCCAAACAGCAACCTGATTTCATTGTCTTCACCTTTACTGTAATTCAGGAAAAGAGGAAATAAATATATATACACCAAATAGAAAAGGCAGATTCACAGTACAAATAGCATATTCTCCACACCACTAAGTGGTACTGAGAAAGGCCCAAAGAGAGGTGCAGAAGATAGACATCTTTGTTATCGTATTCCTGCTGGGAAAGTTGCCACAGCTCTCATGGAACAGTGAGCTATTTATAGGATAGTGGAACAGAGAAGAAAAACAGCACCAATCATGCTGGGTTTGATTTATTAACTCTACAGTAGGAATTTGACAACCATGATATGCCCAAACTATATGAATCTGACAGTTCCTACATGATTTATATGATTTTAATTTGATTAGACATATGTTTGACTTCAGCAGATTTCTGTACTATTCTTAATCTTCATCAATTTCCTGCAGTATTAGCATGTCATTAAATACTTCATACCTTAAATTTCCTCCCAGGAAAGTGAGAACCACCACCACTACCTACTTAAATAATTGTAGTTCCTTGAATTAGATAATACATACCTATATGTATACTAACTGGGTCTAGAGGAAGGTGCCTATGGTAGAGGAGTTGGAACTAGATGATCTTTAAGGTCCCTTCCAACCCAAACCATTCTGTGATTCTATGATTCCATTATATATATATATATATATCTTTGTTGCTGTTCGTGTTGTGTTCTACACGCAAACTCAACTACCTATAGTTTTTTTTTCCACATGCACTTTATTTGTGCTACAAAATGCATCTTGTACTTTATTTACTGATGGTTCTTTTTTTTCCCTTTCAATAAGCTTAAATACAACATGACAGACCTTCATCTATCCATCAAGCTCAGTGGATAAGACAGCCACAAGTTTATTGAGCACTTGCTGCTTCATTAATAAAGCTGTTTTAAAATTACAAGAAATATTACTGTATCCCTAGGACTTCCACCCAGAGAAGGAGAAAGGAAAACTAATGGGGATTTCCTTATAGTCAAATAAAAGGTAGTTTTTTTTCTAGAAGCTTTCATTTTCTGGTAAAAATTACTGTTGGTTATAAAAATGCATTTTAAAAAAAAACCCTGTTAGTTATAAGAGTTGCCTATCAAATATATGCAACTGAATTATTTTAAACAAAAGATTACTGCTTTTTAAAAAGCAAAATCACCACAGAACTCAGGGTGTCTGCAAGTGTAGCATTCACTTTGTCTACTCTTTTAATTCTACTTTTTACATAAGAAGGTAAGTAAAGACTTTCCCATTCTTGGAGATTGATGATGGCACCTTTCAGTGTCCTCAGATCACTGGCAATTCCCAACCCACTTTCATGAGTATCTGAAGTCAGATGCAGTAGTGACTGAGGCATGGGCATCCTTCCCGCTCCTGACTCTGTAAGAGTATTTATGGGTATATACGGAAAACAATCTATAGCTAAATTCTTCAGAGCCTGTCTGCCTGCAGCTTCCAGAGTGCTTCAGAAGCATCCAGACTTCCCCACTGACTGCAAAGGGAGACTGATGGGACCACTGTGACCATAAAAAAACTACTCTAAAAAAGCACAAGGCTACTAAGAAAACCAGATTTAAAAAAAAAAAAAAAAGGTCAGGGATATAACCTGTGTATTGTCAACATCATTGATTTCCTTGTTGGTTATTGCATACTACAGTGGAACTTCTACAATTATCATAGCTCAATACTTCCCTCTTTGACATAGCAAGTAGTGATGGCAGAAAGAAAATCCATTAAAAAGGAAAAGCTGTAAATAAGTCCTTTGCAAAGTAATATGGCTTGACTGGCAAAAAGTCCAATCACTACCTATTTGTTCTTTGCTCCTTAGGAGGAGGAAAACAAATGCATTGCAGTGTCTAAGGATATTTTAACCAAACTCCGCCATCTCTCTTACAGAGGAATTTTGAAGGTATTACAGAGATTATGCCACAAACTTTTACATTTTTCCTAAAATCACAAATATTGCTCATCTTTTGAGTATCCCATCTACGGCAAAGTGATGACAACAACACTGAATTGGAGTCTACATGCAGTCTGCATAAAAGAAGGTGACTTCGCTTCTGTAAACTCCATCTACTAGGGCTGACAGAGGCTCCAGTTAAACTCCTTAAATAGTATAAGCTGTTTGAATTTCCTTTTTTATTACTCCTCCAGTTTAAGTTTGTATCTTCAGGTTTCATTGTGTAATATCTCAAAGCCAAGCAACTCTGTGCTCTGTCTGGGATTGTTCTCTTGGCCATGCTTACACGGGTTTTCTCATGCAAGAATGATTTATTATTCCTTTTCCCTTCCTCCCTGATAAAAACATGTTGAGTGTGTTTAATTTGTAACTCTAGTGCTCTAATGAGATAATCGCTCACATTGGAGGGTAGAAGAAAGTAAGTTTTGTAGCTTGCACACCTGAATATTTTCTCTATTTTTGGAGCATTCTTCCGGTCAATTGCTGTGTTCTTTTAACAGTAAGTGAAAAATTAAGCATTAAAGGTTGAGCTAGATAGACTTCTTTCAGCCTCACTTCTCTTTCTCTGGAAGAACAGCACAGTTGCATAATATGTGAAGTGCAGTCCCTAAAAACCATCTGCTCAGTCTTCTTTCATTAGTACATCATGGCAAGGGTTTGGGTTTGGTTATTTTTGTAACACAGAAACCACTACTTAAACATCCAATAAAAATATACAAGTTCAGTTTTCATGTTCATACAGGAAAACTGCTAATAAATTACTCATCCCTGTCATAGCTCAGCTGTCAATTTTGCAAAACTCTTTTATGATTAAACCCAGGTATGTATTATGGACATTTCACATGCTTTATGACTGTTCACATTTGCTCATATTTGGTATCTCCTGATATATTCTGAGCCATACCTGAACCCTGATTATAATCTCATTCATATTAATGCAAGGCAGTGAAAAACACCTTAGAAATTGCTGAAGTCACCCAGATGACATGGAATTTAATGGAGTCAGAATCTGGCCTTCAGTCACAACAACTACAGATAGATTCTGTTCTCCCACATCAGCAGCACTATTCTGCCATACAAACAACCATCAAATAAAACTAATAGATGTGATCAAATCTATTTAATAGATGTGAGCTGTCACTGAGATTAAACCCGTGCAAGTCATTAGTTTAGAGTGACTTCACCTATTTTTTTAACAGAAATGCTGCAGTTCTAACAAAAAATCAGGGAAGTTCAGTACTCTAAGATTTCCCAGTATCCCATCTGGACATGTTGGAGGACATCCATCCAAGGGCCACCAGAACCTTCACATGCCTTGTGGTTCCTATGCCTGAAGGCCATGCCTGCAAGAGCTCCAGTGCCAGAGCTGTCAGTGAAAGGTCCAAGCCTGGCACAGCACAAGCCTTCACATGGCCCTGTCACACTGCAATACACATGTCCATCCTCTCCCTGACTACTGAGAGGCAAGGAAAGCTTTTCATCCCTGTCATTGGGGAAGCCCAGACAGTGATCTGTCCATCAGGGAAAGCTCAAGTCTGCCATGTATGGCTTTGGGGAAGGTTTGAAGTATCACTGTATCTCGCTTTCTCCCACAAAAATGCTGCCTACATAAAACCTACCAGCCTGGCAACGCAGATGTGCAGCCCATCCTGTCCAAACTTGTCTGCCTCTCCCAACCGCTTTATCCCATCTAACACACACTTCCTTCCTTCCTTCCTTCCCTCAGCAATCAGTTTGGAAATGTGGAAATTCAGCTTTTCTTTCCACCATCTGCAAGTCCATGCAGGTCCCTGGATGAACTGCTGCAGTCACCTCTCACAAAGTACACTCAATGTCCTAGAGATTCTTCCCTTCCTCTACTCCTGAAGGAAAGCAGAACCATCAGTGGCCCAGGAGAACCCTAACATGTCTGTGGAGCCTGCAGAAGGAATCGTCCTTGCTCACCATAGTGTGTCAGAGGGCATGGCAACAGCTTGGTGTTGTCACCAGTCCTTCCACTTTAAGGTATGACGACCACAACCACGGATATACCAAACTGGGATATACTGGAGGCCAGACAGGGCAGGAGGTGAATGGCACAGTTAGTGGAAGAAGGGCAGGATGGACACTAGAGCAAAGTTGCAATTGCATGAGTAAGTTCATGCCATTAAATAACTTCCTTGATTTGATCCATCCCTGAGCTTCCTTTTGGAGTGCGCAGAATTCATTCTTTCCAAAACAGTCATCCTTTTTAAGACCATTTTGCTTCAGGAATACCTTCTATGAGCCCACCAAGTGGGTTCCTCCTGCTCAGGAGTCCTCTAACACCACTCAAGTAATGCTACCCTTGCCCCCTCGATCATAAGAATACACCTCCTCCATCACCCCCCGGCATGAAACACCCACCTCAGCTCCCTGCCCTGAGAACAGCTCCCATGAGCTACAGCACAGCCCTGTGGTATCACACTTCCAAACAGGAAAGGAGGGAACACACAGCTGTGAATTTCTTTCAGAAGAGAGGGGTCTTACACGGGTGATGGAGCAGGCCCAAAGTAACTGGCATGTGGTGCCAGCCACTCAAGGTGGGACAGCTCGGGGCACTGTGGGTACAATCTTTTCGGTGTTGGTGGGAAAAGAGCCAGGGGAAGGAATCACTCCCTGGTGCAAGTGTATTTATCAGTATGGATGTAGCCTGTACATTGGAGAGATTTAAGTCTCAGTCTACATTTCATTTATGGAAGGAAACTTTTCTATCCCTAAACCAAAAAGCATAAACTCCTCCTATCTTTATGCAGCAGTTCCCAAATGCATGGAATGTACTTGCCTCCTTGCACAATAAAAAAAAGGCATTTATCATTAAAAAAGAAGTTTAAGG
>JAOXXN010000395.1:146772472-146785028 GCA_026770055.1 Myrmophylax atrothorax
AAATCTCATTTTTGTTTTCTTCTAGTACTGAATACAGTTTTTCAAGTCATGATGGATGGACAGTATGACCCAAACTATTCTTCTGTCACCCTACAAATGCAGAGCTCCAGTGATAATCAAAATTAAATCATTTACAGTAAACAAACCGTTTGGGAGTTACTTAGGAGTAGAAAGACTGGCTCCTACCATTTGCTCCTAGGACAATGCAGATTAAACAAGTCAGTGCAACAGATGTAATAGCTTGGTGAAGGGAAAACCTAGATCATTACCTGACATTAAAATCCTGAGTTTTGAGTAATTCTGGTCCAGCAAAACTGGAATTATCTCACACTGCCAAACTAACAAAGAGAGGTACTCCATTTAATCAAGAAGATTAATAGCTAAAGGGAACTCTGCCTTGCATTAACTGATGATTTTTACACCTTCTGGAGAACTAACAGAAAGTATTCATCCAAAAAAAGCCCCAAACCTCTGCCCACATAGTGGGTAATGTACTGTAAGAGGAGGAGATCTGCAAAACCAGTTTGTGCTGAAGATAATATTCAAACTACACATATTCCACAGGATCTCACTTAAGAACAGGCTCTAGTCCTACGTAGAGGTCTAAATATCCTTAAACCAAACCCACCAGTAAAGTACAGAGGCACATGTTTTAATTCTGTTTCTTCTAAAACATGACCTGCATGTTCAGCAGGATCAGCAGCCAAGAACACCAGCACCCAGCCTGCAGTGACAGGCACTGTGGGGATAACAACACACAGTTGTTCTGAAGTTAAATCTTGAAGCAATTTTTACTAGCTCTGCAAAATACACAGCAATGCATGAACACAACAACTACATGCAGCTGACTACTTTGTCATACCTCACACAGAAAACAACTGTGCAACAAGAACATCATTTAGTACAATTTGGTATTGCTTTATAATTATCTTAATGAGGGAGGCTGTTGCACAATGACTATTCCAGAAACATGAAAAGAATACTTACACCAGAGTCTGACCATGGGTGCACTTTCAGGATGGTTTTATTTGAACATGGTAAGAGCACTGTGGCAGTAGAGCAGTCCTGTTCTGTCTTCCAGCTGAGGGATTCCTGCTTCCTCCACTGCTGCAGGAATTTTTGGACTTCATGATGCAACTTACTTGGATAATCACTATATTAGCTGCAAACTAATCCTGGGGGAAAAAAGATAAAGGAAAAAAGATGAGTTTTCTGCTATAGCAGGCAGCTGATCTCAGTCACTGGAGAGCAGTATGATCCTTGGCACTGACAGGAAGGAACTGTTCAGAGCAGAACTGTCTGTTTTGGTGGCAATATGGTGTTAAACCAATACAGGTGAATTGTTCAACCACAACAGGAATGTTCCCTCCACCCCAAAAAAGATAGAGACACTTAAGATTTCCGGTATCAGCCTTGTAAGTGGAGAACAATAATGTGAGCAAGATGTAGAACTCAAAGACACAGTAAACAAAACAAAATTAATTCAGCAGAACTATGGTTCCTTAAAGGTAATATAAACTTTGTAACCATTTAGATGCAGCTTCAATACTTCCCTGCCTTTCAAGAGGAAACTGACATTTGAAAAAAATCAGCAGAGGAACATCAAGTTGCCTTTCACTCCCTGCACCAAAGTTCACCCCCACTGCGAGTCTGAAAACTGTCCTTCAGCCTCTTTTGTTAACACTGCACATTAACATGGAGCTTTTCCCACAGAACTCTGTGCCAAACACAGTCAGCAGACTCCACCTCCACGGAAATCAGCTGAGCAGGACTTCCACAGTAATCACTTTTCCTAAATGATGGAAGGAGTTCCAAGACTCCTTTGTGTTCCCAGTGCTCCACTTGCCAGTATGTGGTACAGTACAGGTTAGTCCTGAAAGCACCTGGACCTTGGGGAGGTCACAGCAAACCTAAAGAACCCAAGAATAAAACAAAAAGGTTTCTGAGTAGTCAGAAACATCTAAAGCATCTCAGACAAAACCTCCCTTGAAGAACTTGGCAGTATAGCACATTTCTGAACACCAATATTCCTGACGAATATTTGTGAAAACCTCTACCCGAGGATGTGATTCCACTCTCCTTTGGTGGCTGGAACTGACACGTGAGCTGCAGACACACGAACATTAGTTCCTTCATTAGGACAAGGGTACAGCTCTGCAGAATTTGCATGAATGATGCAAGCCCAGCCCAAGAATGGAGCTCCCACATAAAAACATCGTCTGGAGTTTCTACTTTAAAAGAAATATTTTATCAGGATTTTAAAGTGAACTTTACAAGAGCCCAAAATAAAAGCTCATTAAAGCCAGGCATCAAAAAACAATTAAAACATTCATTAAAACAATTTTCAAAGCTGCCCACTTCATTTCACAACATTTACATATGAAAAATAATGTTTACAAAAATAAAAAAGATGTAAAAATGTGGCTCTTCGTAAGAATCCTGCCAGACTCAGTTTATGATCCAGATGATTTTCCTTGAAAGAGGTTTGAAGAGCAAGGATGCTACAGTCCTTAAGACTTACTTCACCTGCTGCATGAACTGAAAAGATCACTCACTCAGCGTTCTACAAGCTCTACCACTGGTTTCTATTGCTTTTTTAAAAGCCAGACAAACTAGGACAGGTAACTGAAGAAAACTCCCAAGGTGTTTGGACATTGACTAAACTTGTAAATAATTTATTTGTCACAGCATCTTCTACAGTGTTTACACTTGCAAGTGTGGAACAAGTTACTGAAAGTAATTTTTACAAACATCCACTGCTTCTGTTCTTTATCTGAGTGAGCAACTGTAAATTGTCAGTTGATTCAAGGCCAGGTTGGATGGAGCTCTGAGCAATCTGGTCTAGTGTAAGGTTCCCTGCCCATGGCAGGAAGGTTGGAAATGGATGATCTTTAAGGTCCCTTCCAACCTAAATGATTCTATGATTCTGTAACTGTAGGACAGGTCAGTGGAGGCCATACCAGGAAAACAGAAATGGTGTAAAAACATCAAAGGATTCCTCTAAGGAATTAATTTAAAAAAAATCAATTTCATGCGCAGTTTGTAATCTTCTGTCAATGTGAAGAATTAAAATTTAACTGGTGCTAGAGTAAAAAGCATCAGCAACAGCATTTCCACAACAAATATGTTGTGTGAAAATTGCTAAAAGTCATCCTGTCCAATGGGACCAACAGAGGCACGCTTAAAGAAACACTGCAAATACAGGAGTCCGGTCATTTGTACACAATAAACACAAGCACCAAAACTCACTCTTGCACAAAGCCACAGTCACCTGCCTTAGGCTCCACCTAAATGAAGTAAACAGAGTATCAGTTGGCAATACTCATCAAGCTCTGTATGCAAGAGCAATCTAATATTTAATCTTGCAAATTCCAACTTAACGACAATACTATTCAATAGTACAATTTCTCAAAGTAATTATATTTTACAATTTAAAGCAGTAACTTAAAAGACAGGAAGTGTTACAGAGTTATCAATAGTCTGCACACCACAGTGCTTCAGTCTTCAATGATCTGCAAGTCCCATCTGTGCAAAGATCAACCCAACCAGACAGCTGAAATAACTTGACTCTACAGAAGGGGAAGAAATGACCGAAGAAACAGCCACACAGTTCTAGTTAACAGCAAATTATAAAGTCTATCAGAAGAGGGATCTGTAGCCTACCACTAAAATGACAGAAAACCAGTATTCACCTTCTCATTTAAAGCAGGCAACCTGGGAAAATATTCCCCTTCAGATAAAAATAATTAATTATTAACAGTCTTTAAGAATTGCAGCAGAGGTTTGGTTTTATTGGGATTCCTGGCACTCTCAGGAGAGATTTAAAAATAGTATTACACATAACAGCAATTTAAGCTATGCAAATAAAGGTCTCCTTCCTTAATTTATATATAAGCAAGATATCATTAACTACAACAAGGAAATTCACACTGAAATTTGTATTGTGTAAGAAAGAGCAACAAATGCACCAAACTACTCCCTGATCTTGCAGTATGCAACTTCACATTAACATACAGAAGCACAACTTCAATCAGTTTGTTAGAACCAAGGAATGTTTAAGTACACAGACTCATTTTACTTTGATGAGATTTTCCTGCTTACAGTTAATATTTGGCATAACCTGACTTTTAACTGAACCATCAGCTCAGCAGATCCTGACCTAACTAGTGTGTTTATCAAGACAAGTAATTTAGTTGCCATATTCAAAGTGAAAAACTTACCATAACATTTTAATTAGGCTTCTGAACTCAAAGCAGTCATACAAGCTTAAATCAAAGGAATAATACAAGACCAGACAATCATGCATAATCACGTTACATCTGAGGATATCAACCATTACATTTATTTTGTAATTAATAATATTAAAAGCATTGATCAGATGTGGCAACTATTTTTCAAGTAATTGAGAGGAAAAACCTGCAGAGATGAAGAGTTCAAGTAGACAGATGTGTAATTGAAGGAAATATCACAGATTTCCTTGTTAAAGAATCTGTCTTATATCATAGCTGAGCCAAGTTTGAACATGGCAAGCTCTGTTCAGTGTTAGGCTAGAAATGTTCACACCAGTCTTCATAAAGCCCTAGAAGTCACCTTAACTTTCCTTGGTATTTCTTTGAAACACTCACGTGATATATTCAGAACAGATGAGGGGCAAGCTGCAGAAAAACTAGCCTTCCTGCTACTAGAACATTCCCAATGTTCCAGTGACCTGAAAGTACCTGATCCTGCCAGCAGACAGCTCAGTTATCCCATGGCAAAGTGCTGTGTGAAAATGAGTATGTCCTTGACCTACAGTGAGATCCAAAGGTTATGTTCACAGAACCCCATCAAGGAAAACATTCCTGAAAATGCTGTTTTTGTCTCACTGGGATAAAGTATACACCTGACAAACTAATATTAAAAATTAGTTAGCTGTAGTATTTCTTATCTTAACCTAACTTAATGGAAAAAATGTGTTTACTTACCCTTCTAGAACTGAGTGCAATATTGATTTCTCTTAAGTTAAAGTTTTACTGGTAAAGTTTACTGAACAATAATTTAAGATAAGCAAAACTCCAAAAGAAGCAGACTGGTGGGAAGTTGAGAAAGAATATTTATTTATATGCATGATCGATATACAGTCAGATCATTCCGTTAAAGTTTATCAGAGTGCTAATAATATATCACATATAAAATGCTAAAGATACTCTCAGAAGACATCGACTTAAGAACACACACCACACTAACCATGTGAGCATGTTGTAAGAATGTTTATTAAAATACTGATGTATATCACATATGGACCAGTCAGACAGCAGAATGAGTAGGGATTGAATGAAAAATCAACATTCTCTAGGCACAAAGGTGCCCATCTCCAGGAAGAGCCACAAACACCACACAGCTCCAATCACCCCAGCTGGAGCACTAGCAAGGAAGATGTGAGGAAAATTCACAGCAATTTTAACTTTAAATACTTAAAGCTAACACTAATGAGAGACTACTGCTATGAGTACAGACTCTCCAGGCCAAACAGCAGGGAGGTGCTTTAGGAATTCTAGATAACAGCAGTGAAACAGCCAGACGCGTCACCATTTGCTTAAACCAGAACACAATTTTCCATCTGTTCTGCTTTTACCCTTTTGTTTCCCATTTCTATCTCACTAAATAACTCTGCCTTCTGTTTCACTGTTCTGTTTGCCTGGTACTGAAGATATGGGGAAAGGAAGCAGTTTGGTGAAGGTTAAAAAACCTTCTCTGTGCCAGCAGCCCCAAGCAGTCCGTACCCTGGGAGAGGCGCTTTGGAAGCTCACGCAATGAGGAGCATTTTCTGCCAAGCTGCAGAGGGTCAGCAGGGCATCTTCTGTTGCCAAGCATCAACCTTGGGAAATAGTACTTTCCAGAAGGTACAAATTTGAGCCTTTCTGGGAGTTATCAACAGTACATAACGTAGCTCCCCACTCACCCAAAACTGCGAACTCACGCTGCGATTCCTGCGTATAAAAAGTACATCTAAAAGTCAGCGCGCAGCCACTCCGAGCGATGAACTGAGCAGTTTAAGACAACGCAGAGACACGAGCTCAGTCCTCAGAACACTGGGAAACACTTTGAACATCTGCAGAATGACAACCCTGCATTTGGCTGAACCATGCTGTATCTGCAGAGAGAACAATGAAGTGCATGAATAAAGCCCTCTGAGGCTCAGCTGGCAGTTTGATTTATTACACTCATGTTAAGCCTCCAACGTTCATTCTCCACATAGCTCTGACACAGCAGAAGATTTGGTTTGGACTACCTTATTTTATTTCTACATTTTTCACATAAAATGTCCACATTCTTACAAATTACACTAATACCACTTTGATATCTAACATCATGTTGATTCAGTGTGAAACATGAGAATTAAGCAGCTTTTTAGCTTCCTCATTCCCACAGGGTTCAGCATGCCCTCAGACATGAAACAATCTTATCTAGGGCACTTCTTCTGAATATTTTAATCTTTTTCCTTTCTCTTCCTAACCTTCACTTCTGCAGAAATACAGACCCAATTCCCTCAGCCTTCTTGTGCAGTTAGAACTCCTTAGTGCTGTTGTTCAGATCCAGCCATTCTAAGAGGACAGTATACAAGGAGCACATTGGTACTACTGAAGGGTAACTTCTGACAAGTTATCTGCACTAAATAAATTTTAAACTGCAAGGTGGGTTGTGCTCCTTCCCATTACTTATCAGCTCAGACAAAGCAATACCTGTTTATACAGAAGTAGAGCATTCTCCAGTTAGACCAGTTCATTGCTCTCAACTTAAGGAACTCACTAAAAGAAAAAAAGCAGGAACATTTTGAAACAAATAAAACAGGACAAAGTTACCACTGATCAACTGGATCTCAATACACTCCTTTCCATGTGTATACCTTATTATTATTATTACAAATTGATATTATAACCTTTTTCAAGTAAGACTCAGTTGGGGCAGGAAGTTGGGGTTTTTTTTAATCATTTCTGGATTTACCTCTTGGCATGACAACCTTTCACATTGTGTTTTCGGATCAATAATTCACCAGTACAACCATCCCTCAGCTCTTTTTTACCTTCAACACTTTGACAGTGCCTCTAAAGAACAGCCTGGAAAAAAACACTGAGCCAGGCAATGAACACTTAGGCCACCCCAGGAGTTTTCCAATAAACCAGGTAAAGTAAGTTATGTAAACAAATTATCATGAATACATCTTACTAGCTTCTAGACCACTTCAGAAAAAGAAATAAAACTATCGTTACACAGGTTCAGGTAGTAAGATTGTAGATAATTTTAATATTATTCCATGTCATGCATGCCAAAGGTAGATCTGGAAAAACCTGCAGATGAAGTTTATGATAAACTAAACAGGTTTTTCTAAGTTTTTCCAGTCCAGATAGTTCTGAAAGCACTGATCTTTTCCTCATCCCAGAAGTTCCCTCTGACAATGGCAGGCATGCTTTCACCATTACATATGCTTACAGCTACAAGATTTTTACCTCTCTGCTCCATACTCCACAGATCACAACAGGAAGAATCCCCATCACATGAACTATACCAAAAACGCAGCAGCGTGCAACCAGCAGACTCACGCACAGTCTTTTCAGCTTGTTCTCAATCTGATTATTCACGTATTTTGTACTGACTGCCATCTGCCCACTCCTCCTCCTGTCTGTCTCCAACACAGACTTTGTGCCATCTCATAAGCCTTTTTTTTTTTAGCACCTTTCTGCACACTTCCCTCAGGTCACCGATACACGGGGGGAATAAACTTAATCAAGATTGCTTCCTGCGGCTCCCCAGACATTAAATTTCAAATGAACTCTAGTGGAGAAAATTTTTTGCCATGTAACACTCATAAAAACTCTATATACTTATTTCCTGTCTTTAAAATATTATTGTACTTAAAACATGTATGCAGATAAACTATACATATTAAACAGGCATATAAGTTGCATACATATTTAAGACAAGAAATACATTCAACACCAAGTCACACTCCTTTATTCCCCATTTAAATTGCAGTTTGAGCACTAATCACCACGAGATACGTAACAGAATAAGCAGACAGGTATTTTTATTTTAGGCAAAGAATTCACTGCTTCATAGGACTTGACAGTTGTCTCCATTAACTCTGTGGCTGTTATAGCCAAAGCTTATCATGTGTTGAAAAGGACACTGGGATTAATTATGTAGTTCCAATCTGGCCCCCTTATTAGTATCAGAAATGTTTGTTCCCCAAGTTGTACATGACAGTCACTTAAAACTCCATCTGGCTTTTTTGATTTTCACCAGGAACTTCCGTGCTAAGAGTTCATGAATGTATTAACTGCACTGAGGCTTTTTTTTAACCCTCTCCTAAAGAAATAGTTTGCAACAAACAGCTTAAGTATGAACAAACCTGCAAAGGCCTTTTTGCATTTGGAAATTTAGGAAGTAACACAGAAAGATTCTATGCTTCTTTACACAAGATTTTTTTTTAAAAAAAGGAGAAAAAGTAACTCAAAAGAGCCTTCACTTTACTTTGTCTGTTGCTGACCTTTAGACCTGACACCCACTGCATCCTGTGGGAAACTTTTTCCAAGAGCCAACTTTTTTTATAAATATTTTAGTAGATTTAAGCATGCAGAGCACATTTTATTTGCCTACATCTACTGAAAAAGTTACTGAATGACAACAACATATATGTGGACTTCTAAATTCATTCAAGTATCTGTAATACAATAAAACATAACACAACAGTATCTCCAATGTGCTACATGCAGGTGCTGTTGAAGTTTGGGCTTTTTAATGATGTTTATTGTTACAGCTTCTAAAGTCTCTAAAATGCACACAACTGCATTGCTGCCCATTCTCCTGTATATGTTTTAAAACAGATTTGCATGTCCTCCATAAGGAACAAAAGCAGTAGAAAAAGTCCATGCATTCCTACCTTTGGGCAGTAAAAGTAACAGTGATAAATTCAATTTCCTTCTCAAAATAAAAATTCGACTTTCTCTTAGATGTTTTGCCAATAAATGTCCTTAAGCTTCGCAGGAGCTGCTCACTTAAAGGAATCTGTTTAGCTTTACAGTGTCTAAGCACTGCACCTGTTCCTTTTCAGATAACCAGTCTCCTTGACAAGTCCTGCATTCCTTGTTTCTCCCCTACAATGAGAAATTGTTTTGTGCAGTATGAAACAGATCACGTGGGGAAAGTCACAGGAAAGATTTTATTCCTTCCAGAGGGCACATCAGCATTCCTTTCCAGGTGTGATTCTCAACCCTTCTTCCTTCCTTCTGTATGTACATGGCTCCTGCAGAGCTGTACATCCCACAGTCCTGCACGAGATCAGTGCTCATAAGGAAACTTTCCAGCTGTTCCAAACAAGCCATGGAGTCAGACAAGGACAACCATGTTCACCAGGACAGGTTATCAGGAATTTGGCTCCCTCACACTGCTACAGCACTAACAAAGGAGACTAAAGTAGGAAACATTAAATATTGTTCAAAGAAGGAGCTCAATTTACTCAGAATTAGACCACGCACGTTGCGTTACTGCAGGATTTTATGCCAGCAAGTTTCAGCTAGATTTAGCAAGCAGGAAAAACAGAAGGAATGTTTGGTTTTGAAAGCTTATAATGGAGGGTTTGTTTCAATTTCACTCATCAAGTGGCAGTATTTCCATTATGCATGACTAAATGCTAACTGCAAGGACAAGTTTAAAGGATTAGTACTGAAGATACAATTTCCCCAGAAGACCTTGTAACCAAGAAGTGTGCAGTGACAGCACAATAAAAGCCTTTATTTTCAAGTCTTAATATTATTGAAGCTTCTGCTGAAATTTTAGTCCTTTGGTTTTTGTATTTTATCACCAGCCATCAAAACTGCATTAGTGGTCCATCCACATAAGACACAGATCAAGGCTTCAGTCCACTAAAACCTCTCTCACAGCCACAGGACTTCACATGGTTACAGCTCCATTACCAAAAGAAGCAGAGGGACAAGCTGTGTCTCACTCTAAGTTATTCCTTGAATGTCTCCTAGGACAGTGCTATGCTCCTGGCACAGATCTCTTCTCCAGGCTCATAGGAAATTTGCATGTGGACATTTGAGACAACAAGGAGCTCTCAAAACCTCCAGTAAGATAACGCCAGTGAATTATTATGCATGAGAACAGCAGGACAGGATGTACGGTGCAAGCTTACATAAGACACAAGGCACTGCTGGGAACCAGCACAAGTGAACAGCATAAATGGCTCAGGAAAATGCTGATGTCACTCGTGTACATTTGGGTTGCGCTGGCCAAGTTTCTCTGAACCTAAAACTGGCCTTTCTAGCTGTTTGTAAAACCTCAGTCTGCTCTGCTCTACCCAGACCTTGACAAGGAACTTGTTTTCAAAAACCTGTGCTTCTTTCTAATGAGAGTTTTCTTTAAGATGAGAAAGAATCTAAAGAAAAACAGAAAATGTCATGGAGAACTGGAAAAATCATGTAATTGTGTACACAAACACTTGCTCCTAAAACTTACTGAGAAAATAGTTCAAGCACAACTTACCCATTTTAAAATATGACCTCTGCAAACCTACTAAGGTCAATGAGACTTACAGTAGTTACTCGGTGAGCCCTGCTTGCATAAATTAAAGATGCCTAAGGGTAGCTATGAAACTGGGTATTTGATTTTTCCAGGGCACCTACATATTATGAATTAACAATGAATTGCCATTTTACCAGAGAAGCCTTCAAGTTTGTTAAGAAAAAGAAAATCCAGACCCAATTGTGTTGTGCTTACCTCCACCTCAACACATAAAAGTTTACCTATTTAATGTTAAAACTGATTATGGAAGTTTCATATTCAATTGAGTAGATAAGTGAGACACTGTAGATCAAATTACTTTCAAAAAATCGCCATGATATCAGTCAAACAGTGCTTCTTCCTGCTGTATCCTTTGTATCCTTCTACAATAGATTAAAAATAATTAAACATTAGGGGGAAAAAAAGATGAGCAATCTAGCTGCATAAATTAGTTTAAAGCAAAACTGTACAGAGGGAAAACTTAGCTCACTCAGGTCAGCATTTGCAGCAGCAACTCTCAGTTCTGTGCTTGGCTGCTTCCATCTGTTATTGCTGTGGCTGCACACCACTTCAGAGCAGTGTGTGAACCATGACAGTCAACTCCTTCAGTTTCAGCATTCCTGTATTTAGGTTTTGGCCTATGCAATACTTACGGTATTTGATTTTCCGTAGAGAGAAACCTACAAGGTGAGAAGGAAAACATTGGTCCTAACAAACATACTGATCCTCAATGACTTAGTTTGTCTTTCACTGAAGGTGTAATGAACTTACTGTCACTCCCTTTAGTATTTTCTTGCAAATACAGAGGCACCCCCAGAGAGCAGCCAGTTAACCCAACTCCCCTACCCTGGCAAGAACCAGGTAACTTACAAACCAATGCCAGAAGAAATTTCTTCATTCTATCAAGTATATCAGAACCCTTTTCTTTCAGTTCCTTACCAAAACACCAAGCCTAACACCCTGTAGCTCAGAGATGACAAGTATCAGAGATGATCTGCCACATTAGAAATTCACAGGGTGAATTAGCAGTGGAAGTTGACACCTAGAACCAGCTTTGTTCTAGGCAGAGGAGAAAAAGCCCACCCATAAACCACTTGCAGTGTGGAATGGCAGCTCTTTCAAAGTATATTAATGCACACAGTACCTAAAAATATGAAGTACAACATTACCACAGTGCAAATCATGTAGTATCACAGGTTATTAAATGTCTTTTCATGCAAGCCTCCATCTCCATCAAAGTGTGGCTACCACAGGAAAATTCTACAAGCAAAATGCTTGCATCCTGGCTAGAGCCTCACTGCTTCTATAGTAGAAATAACATCGCTATCTACCCATTATTACTACAGCAGATAAGGATTTCATTAGTGTGTTTATTCACAGTACGTTTTTGGAAAGCACCGCTATTCCTGATTCATAAGCAAACAGAGGGCTGGTGCAGGAACACTGATCCAAGGTCACAGAGTAAGTCTGTGGTAAGAAACTTCACCTGGTTTTGCCTTTGTGCAACTAATACTTTCTATTAATGAGTCATCGCTGCTCCTCTAAATTATTCTTTGAGCAGGAAGAGACAACCGACTGCCTGTGGCATTCCAACTCTACATGCTAATAGCAGCTCTGCTCCAGGGTTTTCTAAAATAAAAAAATCACACCCAAGGGCCTTGTTCTGTACTGTCACAGAATCCTGCTTCAGCACTGGGCTGCTGTGGGGGAAAAAAGGAATATACATATACATATATATATTATTAGGTAGCCTGCCTTGTTTGTGACCCAGCTCTCTCTCCCTAGAGAAACAAAACCTAGTCCTTGAATAGTTTTACCCCCTCCTGCCACAGACCACCGGGCAAGGGCAAAGTGCAGGAGGAAGGGACGGTCAACGGGGAGACAAGTTATGCAAAGCTGGGGGCCGGGGAGGGGGGCAGAGCTCCCTAAGGCCCACCGAAAAAAAAAAAAAGGCCCAACTTCTGTTCGCGGGTCACAGGGGTCACAGAGCGGGGGAGGGGGCTCTGCCCTGGGG
>JAOXXN010000395.1:146793307-146814349 GCA_026770055.1 Myrmophylax atrothorax
ACACATAGAAGGAGCTACGTAGCAAGGGGCTGGGGATCCAGGGCTTTCTTTCCAGCTAAAAGGCTGAAACCTCAAAAAGGCAGGCAAATTCCCAAGTAAAAAAAAATCTTCCTTAACCCAACTGTGGTGCTTCTCTGTCCCCCATCACAACCCTTGTAATCTCCTGGAGTTGAGGATGGTCCAGTCACAGAAATGAGCAGTTGTAGTCTCTCAAGCCACACTTTATGTCAGTGTACATCTGCCCTAGTTTAATTTATGTTTTACATCATCTGATACTCCTGTGAGGCACACACTCCACATGGAAGCTGTTAGGACTAGATTCCCATGTAATATCATTATGTGAGTAAGTAATATCAACCCCTCTTCAGGAGGATGTGGGAGACAAGCAGTGACAGTGTTGGGAGAAGAGTGGGAACTGAAATCAGAGATCCAGGGTGATAGAGAGGATCAAGCAGGTGTAGCACAGGACAGAAAGAAAAATATAAGGAGGAAGAATCAGATGGATTGGGGAGCATGGAGATAAAAGAGAAGAGTGAAAAACAGATATGTTGCTTGAGAGGCTGGAAAAAATAGAAGATAAAGCACAGAAGAAGGTGTTGGTCCTTTGGCTGGACTACAGTATCTCCCTACGACACCAGAGGAACAAAGTGTTGAGATTCACAAGAAATCTGTGAAAGCAAAGAAAAATATTTAGACTGAGTTTACTAAAGCAATTTAAAGAGCAGTGTAATTCTGCCCTGATGGCAGTACAGCAAAGGGGATGCAGCATCTCTGGACTCTGACACACCAGCCCTGCAGGGCCAGAGGCAGAGCAACTCCTGAGTAACAGTCCCACTGTGTACTGTTACAAACAGCCACATGAGCTGGTTCAAACATGCCAAATTTTGTGACAAAAATAGTTTGGATGCCTCCCCCCTCAGTACACTGCAGCTATTAGACATCCCCATTTGGCTGGTTACAAATCTTCTGCACTAATTTTTTCTGAGCCAATTTATACCACCTGTTTTTGCACCAGAATTGTCTTTTCACTTAAATAGTTCTCCCCTGTGTTTCCCTTCCTACTGTATTTATAGAAAGCAGTCTTGTTCCCTTCCAGCCACTCTTCTGCCAGACCAAACAAGACTTCTTATGAAACAGGACGTTATAAAATAGGCTCTCCACTCCCATTGTTCCTCAAAAAGTCCTTCCTTTCACCTAGTGCATCCTGAATTTTTTTTTAACTTTGTCAAACAGAGGTAAGCACAGTTTTTCAGAGAGGCTGGAGGAACAGCAGCATTTGCTTGGGTTCACAACTGCACACCAGAAGTCTCTCATTCCTGCTTTCATCCTTGCCAGTCACTACACAGGTACGGCATCCATAGCACCTGTCAGTTGTGGTCCCTGCATCCCATTTCTTCTCCTCTCAATGGAGTTCTTGAGGGGACATGGATTTTCAGATTCAGCTGTTCCTCTCAACAAAGGTAGGACCCTGCAGATCCTCTGGCTGGTGGTAACTTGCATCCAAGGAGGCTGTGATTCCCAGTTCTCCTCACTTCCAGGAGTGCAGAAACCCTTTGCATAAGATGAGTTGGATTCAAACCTGTATGTAAAATGGCAGCTTTCAGCTCCTGCTGAGTCCTGCTTAGTTTTGGATCTGCCACTTGTGTCCAAATCCTGAAAGCTCGGAATGCATGGGGAAAAGAGGCTGCCACACAGCTGCAAGGGATCACAGGCCCAACAGCCCTCCAGCCATTGCAGAAATGTAGTGGTTGCCAGCTATATCTTTCCTGACATGCTGCCCTTCAAAAGACATCAGCAGGCATTTTTTCCCCCTAAAAATAAGAATAAAACAAAATAAATGTTCAAAATAAAGAAGATGTTATCCCTGAGGTCACTTATCTTCATGATCTCACCAACTTTCTTTATATGCCCTTTATTGAAGTTTTTCCTCAAGAGGACTTAACCTTCAAATTCCTTATTCCAAGCATGGGAGTTTCTTTGCAGTGACTGCAAATATTCTTCCTGAGTTATATTACTTTTCTTACTTTTAAAAACTACTCCACAACATTTTTGTTTTACAGATGTTATGATCACAGTCATAAAAGTGCTGATCAGGAGAGACTTCTCGGGGTCTCTGGTCCAACCACCCATTCAAAGCAGGGATCAAACTAGCACTTGGTGGGATAAGCCAAGGCTTTGACCTGTGAAGCCATGAAAATCCCCCAAACCAGTGAATCCACAGACTCTCTGGGAAACCTGTGCCTGGACTGCACCACCCTCCGGGTGAAAAAATTTCTCATTGTATCCAACCTTAATTTTCCATGCTGCCTCTTCAGGCCATTGCTCTTCCTTATCCTGTCTGGCACTGGTCAGTGTTTGACTTTACAGTTCCCATCTTGGTGTAGCTCTAGACAGCTCTTAGATGGTCCCAGCCTTCTCTGTGTCAGAGAACACACACCCATCTCCCTCACCATCTCCCCCTTGGATGATGCCGCGGAGGTCTTTGACCAACTTGGTAGCCCAGGGCTGAGCCCTCCTTGGTTTCTAATCCTCCTGCTGCAGTGGGATCCTCACCTGAGCACCAGATGTCTGCAGAGGGGCCTTGCCAGCTCAGGTAGGGCAGGGACCACATCACTCACGTTGGCTCCCATTCCAGCTGGTGTCTGCCTCAGCACCTGGGCCCTTCCCAGCAGGGCTGTTCTTGTGCAATCTCTCCCCAGCTGGTGGTGATTTATGAGGTGGTTCTGCCCTGGGTGCACAGCTTTGCACTTTTCCTCCCTAAAGCTGATGGGGTTTCTTTTGGCCCCATCCTCGGGTTTGTGCTGGTCTGTCTTTGTTTGTGGGGGTGCTGCCATTCCCTGTGTCAGCTGCCTTTTCTCTGCCCCGCTCCCCTTTTGCTTTCAGTTTGCTGAGAGCGCACTCTGCCTCACCTGCCTGGTTGCTGCTGAGTGTTTGGAGCCCTGGGTTGGCCCCCTGAGCCAACTTGCAGCTGGGCATGCAGTCCTTGGTTGCAGCCACGTGAGCCTGAGATCTGGCCAGTTTTCCAGGTCAGCTTCCCTTTTGATTATTGAGCTTGAGGCTCCTCAGCTCCCAGGTGAGTCTTCAGTGGTCTCAAAGACCATCCTAAAGTTGATCTTATCTGCATGTGGTGGGTTAACCCAACAACCTTTCCAATTCTCTCTCTAACAGAATAAGAGGAGAAAAGAAGATGTGAGATAAAGTCAGGGAGGTCATTTAGCAATCACTTTCACAGGCAAAACAGGTTTGACTTGCGGAAAATTAATTTTATTTGTCAATTAAAAGATATTCAAGCAATGAGAAACAATGGGAAAAAAATAAAAAGACACTTTCCCACCAACACCTTTCCAAGGCCTGGCATCACTCCTTTAAAACATCCCTGCCAAGGGGTGCCAGTGGGTGGGAAGTTGGGTTAAGGTCGTTGAGTCATAGAACACCTCATGTTGGAAGGGACTCATAAGGATCATTGAGTCCCCCTCCCTGCTCCTCACAGGACTGCTTACTGCTGAATCATATGGCTGAGAGCATCATCTGGATCCCCCTATCTGAATCATATGGCTGAGGGGCTTAGCTTTGCCTTGTGGTGGGGGTGCTGGAGTCAGCTGGGACCACCCGTGTCTGGCACAGAACAGCCCCAGCCTCTCTACTGCTTCAGTCCCATAGTCTGCCCCTGGATGTGGCCAAACCCTGCTAAAGCACCAGGCTGGGCAGTCTAGCCCTCATCAGAGCTGCCCCTTTGCTTATCACTGAGGTTGCTGGGGCAGGATCTGCCCTTGAGAAGTTTTCATGGACACTCAAAAGTGGAGAGCATATGGAGGGAAACTTATTTAGAAAAACTTTAATACTGAAGGCTCTCACCCAGAACATCCAATTTTCTTTATTTTACAAACTGATTGTTCTAATTTGTCTTCTAATAAAAACAAACTCTTCATTGTCAACTCTCTTTTTGTGGTCTGGTGTTCTTGCTCTGAGAACCATTCACAAGTGGATTGGTGATAGAGCTTTGACTCTGCTCTGGTGCCATCACAGGATGTCACACCTGCCATCACATCTCACCCTTGTAACATCTCTGCTGTCCTGCCATAATGGATTTTCTGGAGATTATAATACTCTGCTCACTTCTGAGTCCCCTCCACAATACAGAGTAATCTGTCTCACTGAAAATCAGGGGAAAAAAAGTTCTTTCTTGTTTCAGACTGTAATTAGATTATCTTTAGTGATTACTCCACTCTCTCTGCTGAATAGATATGCTTTTACCCTCTTCTCTTTTTAATTATAAGGCTAGAAGTCTTTTACTGTGATATATCTTTTGTCTTGCTGTGTTAACTATTCTCTCTAATGTTTCCCTAGATCAGAACAACATCTGTGTACACCACGGAGGCCATGGTTCCCATCAGTTTTTGATGAATGGACCTCCACCAACCTTCAGCGTTTGTTGCAGAACACCATGCACTGCTATTACCTAAAAATTAATTGGAAACATTGTTGGAAACATTGCTTAATGTAGCTCCGGAGACTGGCTGGGAATTAATGACTATGGCTAGCTCTAAACCCATCCAAAAATTCTTCTGAAAAACCTCAGGTGCTAAGGACAAACTGGATGGAGAGCAGAGGGGGTGATCCAGCCCCAGGAACTGAACTGTGGTCCTGAAGGGGGATGTGTGATACTCTGTTTTACTGCATCAGATGCCTGATGATGGGGATATATCAAACAGACAAAAAATTTTTGGCATCAGCCATTTTGCCAAAGTCTTTTGTAGGAAGTGGATCATAGTCCTTCATTTATCCATTTGGTTAATTATTTCAGATACCTGAAAATTTCTGTTGAGATATTTTCTACAGTGATCAGTGAGACAAATCTACAAAATGAGCAACAATGGGGCCATTATCTTTCCCAGGTTGACTGGTGTGGTTTGCTATGGCTACATTTTTAAATTTCTGCCGTTCAAAACAGGATGGCCTCATGCAGACTGTACCAGCTCTTGGATGGTGTGCAAGAATTGTTTTGGAAGATGCTAACTGGTTGAAATATCCCCCATCACTCTGCTCTCAGTGTAAGATAGGAGTAATTCAGTCCCAGTGGCCAGGAACTTTCCCTGCATTGTTCCATCCATTTGTGTGGGTGTAACCTGCATGACAACTCTGCTAATCTATATTAAAATAAATTATGTATTTAAAAACAGGGGAAGGGAGGATCCACAACTGTAAATCAAACATTGCAGCTCTGATACATTTAAAGATATGGACAGGAATTATTTGCTCCATCCTTAGAGGTTTACAAGCCTATGAGAAACAGCCAACATGGATTTGTAAAGAGTAAAGCATATTCCATAAATCCAGTTTAGTTCTTTAACCCAGTGGATAAAGGCAAAACAGTTTTGGTTTGGCTGTAGTAACATTCTTGGCATAGCCAAGAAGGAAAGTCCTCACTGACAGGCAAAGAAAGCATGTGTGAGGCCTGGCTTAACTCAAGTGATACCCCACATCAGCAGACATCAAGTCCCCAAGGCCACTTTCTGCAATGAGGCATGAGGAAACATCCCCTGACTGGAGGAAGGAATGAGCTAAAATGCCTGAGATGGAGGAATATCCTTGTTCAGAGGAAATGGCTGTCAGGTGGAGAGTTAAATGCCTGGAACGCTGTGCTCAGAGAGCACTTATAAATTACTCATTTTCCACCATTTGGGACTGACAGGTCTGCCCCAGTCCTAGAATGGTTGTATGTTCTTGTTGCCTGGTTTCCTGGAGATACAGTGCATACTCGGATCCAACTTCCAGAAGGTTATATTCTGGGAAAAGATGCAAGTGTTTGAGTGTTAGAATTCAAGTAGTTGTGACAACTTTGAGAAATAGCCCATAACTGATAAAGTGAAATTCAATACAAGTGAGTGCAAAGTGTTTCACTTTTGAAATGAAAATTAAATAAATAAATATATATAAATAAAAATCCTAAGCGGTGAGTGTTGGTCTATGGCTCAGAGGCTGAATATAAGCCAGTAGATAAGATGATGTTGAGCCATTCTCATGTATGTCACATGTAGGAGATGAAAGGCCATTATTCCACTCTATTTAGCAGGGCAAGACCTTTCCTGGGATATGTGTCCCATTTTGGGCACACATACTTTCAGACGAGGGGAGTGTGTGTGTGCATGTGTGCATATACATCTGTGTGTACAGGGGAGAGCTCAGTGAGGCTCAGTGAGAGCCTAAATCTGAGGGATTTAGACAGCATGACCTATCAAGGAAGGGTGACCAAGAGGTTTAGTTTAATAGAGCATCAAATGTGGATGAGGAAACAGGGTTTCAACAGGGAACGGTGCTACAAAGGGGGTACTCACCGTCTGTTCCCCAGGCAGAGGGCAGGACTGAAGTAGTTTGTTACACACTGAGAGCAACCTTGCTTGAACATGAGGAAGCAAGTAGCAATTAGGAGGATAATTACATGTGGAATATGTTACTGGAAAGGCTATGAAAGCCCAGGACGGGGCCAATAGGCATCTGTGGAGGGCGAAGGTGCCTTTTATTGAGTGAGAAGTGGTGGTGTTTGAGTTCCCCTTTTGAACTGTGGTTCCTGAGAAAGAAGCCTGCCCACTTCTCTGCTTTCTGTCACCTCCAGAGCAGGGCAGGAGACATTTCCACTGGCAACAAACAGGAGATGGCTCTGTTTTTCTGATGTCTGTTCTCTATTCCTATCCATTGCGATATTCTTAAGCTTTCCATTGAATTGGCATCAACAGTGTTTTTAAAGGAGGAATTACTACTTTTTTTCCTTTTGGTGCTATTAAAAATGACAATTTTTTTTTTGAGTGAATATTTAGTTCAGTCATTTCCAAGAGTTATGATAAATTGCAACTGCCTGGTTGAGGTTTCATTGTGTTGCCCTTTAGTATCACATGCCAGCCTCACAAGAATGGTGTTACGTTCCTTGCTGGTGCCTGGTGTAACACTCTTAGTCTTCCAAATACTTTCTGTTTTTTCTTATCACCACATTCACTCTCTGGAAGCTGGCCAGATCCACCTCCACTGCCCAAGGGTTCAGACAGGGTGAGAAAACAGAGAAATAGTGTTTTCTCTGCAGTCCTATGCTCCCAGGTTGGAGCTGCCAGGTCAGCAGCAGTTTCTCTGAGAGGGGCTCACAAATACAAAGCAGCTTGGTAAGGCAGACATAGATGCTGAAGAAGCAGAAGGCCTGAAGGATAAATGCAGCTCTCACCATTTCCCCATCCTAAAGAGGAGTCAGTAAGAAGGGAATTCATGTCCTCTCTCTCACTAATTCTAAACCTCTTCTGGTAGATACCTTATATTTACAGGATTTGCCTATTTCTGTATTGTGTTTTTGAACATCTTTCATCAATGAGTGTGAAGAATGTACAAGAATCAAAGAATTATAGAAAAGCTTGGGTTTGGAGTGACCTTGAAGATCACCTGGTTCCAACCTCCCTGCCATGAGCAGGGACACCTTCCACTGGACCAAGCTGCAAGTGCCACCCAATCTGGCCTTGAAGGGATGGGGCATCCACAACTTCTCTGAGCAACCTGTGCTCAGGCCTCATCACCCTCACAGTAAAGAATGTCTTCCTAACATCTAAACTGAATGCCCCTGTTTTAGTTTAAAACCATTCCATGCCAACTTCTCCTATCACTATCTGCCATGTAATGAATCACCTAAGAACAACAAGAAAGCATTCACAACAATATCCAGAAGGAAGGGCAGCAATTTCTTCCTTCAGAATATTCTTTCCTAAGATGTCTCAGCTCCTCCACCTTCATACTTTGACTAGCTGTTCTCCCCCACATGTGAAATTGCATTAATTTGCTGGCACATTTTGAGCATGGGGAGTGTTGAAACTATGGTTTCAAAGCCAAGGAAAATCTTACCAACTGATGCCCAAGAAGTCAGGCGTTGTCAAAACAAACACTGCTATTTTCTGAACTGCCTCACTTTGTACCTTCTTATGTTTGTTTCCTCCTTGCCCCTCAGGAGAATAGACATGGGGCTGTGATCAGCAGGAACATGACCTTCCCAACATGAGCTTTGTTTAATCCTGAAGGGAAGGGAATGTGACCTTTTCAAGTCATTTGTGGCATCTTGCAGTTGGCTTTAAGGTTTGCATCAGTTGTCCCAATCCTACTTTATTCAGTCGTAGCATGTTGCACTCTGTGTGTGTGTGTGTTGGGTGTGCCAGTGCTGCTGCAGGAGTGCTCCAGACACATACAGACACAGACACACCACACTAGCAGACTACAGAGATATAGTTTCATTGTGACAGGGATTGAAAAGCCAGTCAACATCAGCTTGAACTGTATGAAACTTTTGCTCATTGCAACGTGCCCCAGATTTTTTTAATCTAAAAAGCTCATGAAAATTATTTTGCCTGTGTTTTCCTCCCCATATGGCTGTGGGCAAGCTGTATTGCACTGCATTGCACTCTTTTTTGCAGCCATGTTTTTTTTAGCCATGTTTTTTGCACGCTTTATCTTATTAATGACTGGAGCTTGTCAGAAGCAGAGGGGGAGGAATTTGCATGACTTTGAGGCAATTATCCAAAACCTGTGTGAGATATCTTAAACACTGTGTAATTCAGAAACTGAGGGAGCCATATGCATTTTCCAAATCAGGAAATTTTCCGTTCTCATTATTTTTTTAGATTATTTTTCAAATTCAGTGGATCTATGTCTTAGCAAAAAGTTCATAAGCTTTTTGGGAATGTCTGCAAAGGAGTAGGTAGTACAGAAGTGGATACTGAAGCTTGGAGGAGCCAGGAATGCTCATGCCAGGAAAGCTCATAGAAGTAATGGCTGGGAGGATTCAGAAGCTGATGGTCAATGAGGCTGACCACCTGGAACATGAGCTTGGATGAGGTGCCCAGCTTGGTGACAGGTGGTTTTCTCCCTGAGCATTATCTCTGTCAGCACAAACCCATTAATCAGTTTTAAATAAATGTCACTGTAAATACAGTACCTGGACTGAATCTGACAAAGTACTAAGTACCTCCATTCCTTTTTCCATGAAGCTGGAGTTGCAGGTGGTCTGTCCTTGCAAAAATTTCCTGCTATTCTGTGAAGAAGTAGAAAGAAACTGTAAAAGGTTGCAAAAAGACCATGCTTTCCCTAAAGAATATCCGACCTCATGAAAGAAAAGGTAAAGTCTTTCTTCTCTTTACAACCAGTGTTGTAAAACTGGTATTTAGGTAGTATTTTCTCCTTCACAATTCAGGGGAAATACCAAAATCAAAATGGTGCAGATAAAAGAACCCCCATTTTCTTGTAACCTACACCCCACCTCTGAAAAAATCCCCAAACAATCTAACCAAATGAAAAAAGCAAACTGAGAAAACCAGGGTTGGTGGCTCATTGATGTAACAGTAAAAAAAAAAAATCAGACATACCAAGAAATTTCTTGTTATTTTCAATGTTGCTTCGTATGTCATTTTTGTGGTGCACTATGTTCTGGTGATGCCCTGCTGATATGGTAACAGGAATAATCTATCAGCATTGCCATTACAAACCTTATTTTTATCACTTGGATGTGCACATTTGCTGTTACTTGGTATCTGTTATAAAAAAATTCAATTTTATTTTTAATGACTTGATAATTTTTCAAGGAGAAAAATATGAAAGGTTCCAAAAAGAAAAGAGAAAAGCAGCATTAAAAAAGAGAGAAGAATCAACAAATGATGGCATTATTAATTATTTTTAGTAGTAATAGCTGTAAGTTTTATTTGTGTTGCAGTGATGCCTATATACTCCATAGAATTAGGTGCTGTAAAAACACTTTTTTTTAATGGATTTAGTACTGTTAGAAAGCATTGGACTGAAAGCATTATGAATTCTTATTTATTGGGTTTTTGTCTTTGATAGTGCCCTAGTATCTGTCTGAGATTTGGCTTTATTGTGATAGATGCTGTACATGCACTCAATTATCTCTGTTGTGAGAAGCACTTTAATGCATGCTCACTTTTAAAAGGGAGCTGAAACACTCTCCGTGGAAAAGAGCATATCTGCGGAGCAAAGAGCAAGCCTCATCACATAAAGCATATAAAGCACATATTTCTTGCAAAGCCACACTGCAGAGGTGCAGCAGAGATGTCTGAGCAGCCTCTGAATGTGCTGCTCTGTTGACATGGTGCTGGAGTTGTGGGCTGCTGGCTTAGGTGCTGCAAGGAGCGTGGCCATGTTAGTGCAAATCTCTAATCTGCGGGCACTCTGTGGAGTTACCTTGCTTGGCTGGACCTCCAAGCTGGTGAGGCCACGGAGCTGCCAGGCTTCAGCTCAGTGAGGCCCTGAATGTGTTTTTCCTTTGTCTCTGTCTTGCACAGGGAGGATGGACTCTGTCTACAAATACCTGAGAGGAGGTTGTAGCCAGTTGAGGGGTCACTCTCTTCTCCCAGGTAGCAAGTGACAGGACTATAGGAAATGATCAGTGTGGTTTAGATTAGTTTTATTGGGAAAAATTTCTTCACTGAAAGGGTGGCCAGGCACCTGGAACATGCTACAGAGAGAAATGGTGGAACCACCATTCCTGGAAGTGTTCAAAAGGTGTGAGGATGTGGCACTTAGGGATATGGTTTCACGGTGAACAGTGTGGTGCTGGGTTAACAGAGGAACTCAGTTATCGTACAGGTCTTTTCCAACCTTAATGATTCTATGAATTCTTACATATTGTGCCTGGGTTGGGCTCCTACACCTGTGAAAAGCCCTTGAGTACTTTGACATGTCTGAACTGCCTAATGCAGGAGCAAATGCCCTACTGATGACCCAAAGAAGGGAGAAGGGAAAAGTAAAGAGCACTTTGCTCTCCATTTTACGGAGACCATCATTTGGGTATTGATACCCCACTAAATGGCTTCTCAAGGATCACAGAGGGGTACAGGGCATAGACACAGCTGGAACCCAGCACTAGGCACACAAGCATGTCTCTGACACAGTTAGTAGCTGATCCCAGGCTCCTTCATTTGTAGTCCAATGTCTTGCACAGGATTTCATTTGCCCAGAATCCCTCTTGGATGGGTGGATTAATACAATCTAATTGCTTTTTTTCTGTCCTCAACTAGGTTTGTCAGCAGAGTCAGCGTATGATGTGGTTGAAGATAAAAGCAAACAAAGGAACTGAGGCACCTCTAATTTAGTAATATAAAGTTTATCCCCTTCTCCCTATCTCGTCTTGAGCACCATGCTCTCAAATTTGCTTTAGGTTTTACTTTAGTTTTCTTAGATTAACCATTATGTTTCAGACTGCATTTAATCACACACATACTAACTCTTTGGCTGGATGTAGCATGCCTAGACAAAGCATATTGCACTCTTTTTTTCATGGCAAGTCACGCACACTGCTCATGTAGATTCACATTTAAGCCTCCCTGTCTCATGATGCATTGTGCTGCCTCCAAAGACTAAGTGAGCAGTAGCTTTCATTAAAAAAAAAATCATAAATATATTTTACTGCTTGGACTTAGTGCAAATGTACAACTGACTCATTGGCTCGATAGATGTAATTGCTCTCAAGGAGCCTTTATGGTCTATTGTTTCAATTATAAGTGAATTACATAGTCCCCAAGTACTTACTCACTCTGCTTTCAAGGAGAGTGAAAAGACCAAGTCAAAGCAGGAAATTAGACAAAAAGGGAACAATTTTATTGAAACTTTTCACCTTCTGCGTAAAGAAGGGAAACACATTAAGCACAGTCCAAGCCATTTGTGAATGACATATTTTATCTGCCTGAAACCATTACAAGCCCTAAATTGTATAAATTCAGATGCTGAGAGAGGAAGGCAAAAATTAAAGGTAATACATGCATGGAAAATACAAAGTTCATGAGGAAGGAGACAAGAAGAAGACTGAAACCATCTTTCTTACAGCGATAAGTGATTGGGCAAAAGGAAAATAAACAAAAAAAGAAGGATTGGAATTAGGTCTCTGAGAAGCTCAACTGTACTTTGGAAGACATCCTGCTTTTTTTCCCCAAGTAGAAAAGGCTTCTGGGATCTGCAACTTCCAATGTCACATGCTCGACATCAGAAATCACTACATTCTTCAAGAAACTATGGCAAATGCTAAAATTAGGCAGGAGAAGCACAGATCTGATAATACTTTGCAAAATAAGACCTTCCCGTAAAAGGTTGCAAGACAAAAGACAATATATGGCAATGCTTTAGTGACAACTGGGAATGAATGTATCATAAATAAGAGAATGAAAGTAGCCTACAGTAACAGAACAATACACAAGCAGTAAGCAAAGATATTCTGCATATTTCTTCAGTAAAGACTCCATGAAGGGACGATATTATAGTAGTTCCACAGTATTTCTAAACATAAAAAATTTTGGTGTTTTAACCTATATTTCATCAAGAATATTTAAAAGCTGGAATGTGAATGCTTAGGTGAATCCCTTGGGATTTTGGATTAAAAAGTCTTCATGTTTCATTTTCTAGGAGAGTGTCGTGTACAAGACCCTCTGAAAAATGTCAGATTCAACTGGTAAGATAATACCAGCGGAAACAGTATTCAAATATGGTAGAGCTGTGTGCACCACTGACATTTCACAGCCTCTAAACAGAAAAAATATCCTGGTGTTGATGAAAGGACATCTGTAACTAGGGAAATATTTGTCAATCTTGTCATTTGGTTGTGATCTGTGTCTGGGTGCTTGAGCTGTGGACATGGTTCTTGGGGAAGTTCCTGGTGGAGTTTCTCTTTGCCCAAAGGGAGGATTGAGAGAACTCATGGAAAAGATGACAGGGTTGCAAGTGGAGAAAACACTGGATCCAGAGATGGACTCAGGGCTGTACAAAATAACTCAGTTTGCAGACTCCTGCTGAAAAGGAGATTCAGGAGGGCAGAGCTGCTCTGGAGGACAAACTACTCAAGCTAAAAGCTCAGTCAAACAGACAAAACCAAGGAGGATAACATGGATAGAGAGACAGCGCTAGTACCTGACAAGTTGAAGGAAGATTGAATGGCAAGGAAGCATAATGTGCCTTGCCAAAAGAGAAGGGACAATATCAACCCTAATTAGACACCAAGACCTAGAGTAAGAATGAAAGAGGAAAGGAAGAAGAAAATCAGAGCTGCTTATCAGGGAGCCACAAAAAATTATCCTATTCAGTCTGTCTTTGCTCACAGCTGGTCAGCAGGAGAATGCTTAGGACAGGACAAGGGTTGCTGGGAAGCATCTTGATGGAGCTGGGCACCACAGTAGTGGACTTTCTCCTGCTTTTGAAGTCCCTTCTCTGTCACCCAGGGAACATGCAGGCAAGAGGTCCTCCATCAACATGTACTGTCTTGGGTCTGAGAGAAAATAAGTGAAAGAAGATACTCTGCTAAGCCTCATTGGGTCTGGGAAGTTTTCAGCAGCCTCCTGGAATATTCTATATTCAGCAACAAGGCCCACCCACCAAATTTAGGTGTCTTTGACACTTGAACTGAGCAGTACTACTGGGAACCACACTTTGGATTTTGGAGATGGCCATATTTAGACAAATGAACAGATGTGCATGGCATGGCTGCTTCATGGTCTGGAACTGGTGCTGCCAAGGATATATGTGTGATAAGAACTTCCTGTCTTTATTTTTTCCACACAAAGGCGCTTTCATCCTTGATTGCCTTCCTGACCCCATGGATTTCGAAGCAACTCTGCACGACCTCATTCTGCATTGCTTCACCTCCATGCAAAGGCAGTGCACCAGTTAATGCTTCATGACTCTTTGCTACCTCTGCCCTAGCAACTAAAACCTTCCAGGGACCCCACTTTGGTTCTGAAGGGAAATGCCATGGCAACAGTAATATAGAGAAACATTGCCAACTCACCTGCAAAACAGGAGACCACATCCAGCTTACCAACTGGAAACCATCTGAGGTTCAGTGTCCAGCTGATCTCTTTGTCTCCCAAAGCCTTCTTTGAGTTATGTCAGCATCACCACCATCAGAAATTTGAAGAATTCTGGCATATTCATTTCTCCAGCTGCTGGATCACTGCCTAGGGCTTTCTCATGCATAATGGCTGGCTGGGACTCTCTTTGCTAGCGCCACACCACAACTTGGGGGTGATCCCACTCTTCCAGAGTTACAGTGCCATGGGGACTTCAGGTTATATCTTATGGAATCATCCCCGCTTGTGATCATCAGAACCTGGAACCCAGAGTGGTGCTGAACTTTTCCTTTTCCTGTATCTGTCTCTCCATGCATCCTTAAATCCCTAGGGATTTTGTAAGTAGTGAGGTGCCCCTTTGCTTTTTTTCTGGTCAAAATGTCCATGTAGATTGCATTTACTTATCTCTGTGGCTGTACAGAAATTTAAAAGCACTAATACTGCTGCAAGTCTGAGTCTCCTTCTTTTTCAGCTGTGCTAGTAATTATTATTTTAATACCATTCTTTGTTACCCGTGAGACTAGAGATGATTAAAACTTGAACTGATGCATCTAAACCACACAAAATGCTAAAATTCAGATTCAGAGACTTGTGTGCAGGACTTGGCAATGTCAGCAATACCTTGTCTAACAAACTGACTCAGTATGCAAGGTCACCTCTTATCTGTAGCATCTGCTGGTAGAATTAATTTAGGGAATTATCTAGGACAGGTAGATTGTTTCCTCTAGTCAATAGAGGGAAATCTATGCTGCTGGGGACCCATGTTTGCACACTATCAACACAGGCTCTTTGACCTGACTGGTTCAAGTGGCATCCCTCTAAAGCTTTGTTTTTCATTTGCTACTTCTCTGTCAGGGTTTTCTATGTTCTTTGATCACTACATGATAAATATTCTTTCAAAAATTTTCCCTGACCATAGGGGTTCCCATCTCCTTCCCCCCACCTGACATATCCATACTGCAGATCTGGACTCTGTGCAAGTTTTGTGACAAGCTGCATTGTCTGTGAAGAGACAGAGTCAAGCACTTCATTCCAGGAGACAGAGCAATGTTTTCTAAATTGAGATCTTTCCATTAACTTAGGGGAGACAGACAAAGGCACAGCTCTTTTTGTTGTATTTCCCGGTGACTTGGACAGATCTTTGTCTTCTCTGTGTTCTAACATGCATAAGCTCCATTTTCAGATGTCCAACAGCTGCATTTGGACCCTTCTCCCATGGACTGGCCAGGCACTGACTATGGCCCGACATCCTTAAATGTGTCCCAGGACATTCTTAAACGCATCCCATCTTCCCAATGGTATGAGAAGTCCATAACTAATTTGGAGGTGGTAATGATGGGGGTATATATTTTTGTCAGACATCAACTATTTTCTAGAATAAGTAGGGGGACGTAAGCCAGTGTTGACAGATTTCAAGTGACTGCTTGGATAAATGCAAATTTCACATGAAAATAAAATGTCAGGCAATAATCAGATAAATAATAATTATTTACAACAATGGAATTATAATAAAAACATAATTTAGAGAATAAATGATTCTAAATAAAATTATGATTCTAAATTTAGTTTTGAATAGTAATTCTATATAATATGGCTTGAGTGTGACAGATGTGCTTTATAGCTGGTGTAGCTGAAAGCAGTTTTCCAGGATGATTTTGGATAAAGAAAATGGATTCTAATAAAGAATTTACTTCTACCTGACCCTAGAATAATTTCCTGTTTTCACATTTTCCGAACTTTTTAATGAAATACATTAAATTGCCCAGATCAGTAGATCTCTAAGTGATGGTTTATTCTTAGATAAGCCACTGGGCTGTGCTATTACTCTACATTTTAAGGTTTCAACTCTCAGACCAGCTTCCAACATGATGTTCAGAAGAATAACTACTGCTCATGGCAGATTTAAATTGTTCACTAACTGAAGAATCTGGTCAATAATTAATGCCACAATAGCAAATAATGACCTGAATTTTAGCTCAGTCACAATTTTTGTATTCTTTGTGTACCTGTAAATGCATACAATAAACCAATTACTGTTGGGTCAAAATAGTTTTCAGGCACATTAAAAGTATCTAGTGATGCAGATTACTTGTAATTGAATGCTTCAGTCCAGCTACCAGCTTCTTTGCAAGCAGATGCTCTGTTCTTTGTTGGAAAATGGAAAATTTAATCCAAATTAAAAAAAAAAAAAGGCAGCCTAGGTTCAGTCCATATTTTTGTCCATTTTTTTCACAGTGCTGTCTCTTG
Organism: Myrmophylax atrothorax; assembly: GCA_026770055.1. NCBI lineage: Eukaryota > Metazoa > Chordata > Aves > Passeriformes > Thamnophilidae > Myrmophylax > Myrmophylax atrothorax. The sequence goes on from JAOXXN010000395.1 coordinate 146,809,420, forward strand.
CAGTTGATCTCAGTCAGCATCCAGGTTCATCTCTGTATTGCATGGGCTTGGTTTTTAAAGGTGTTGTTATTAATAATATTTTAGACAGAACAAAGATATCAAGCAGGTGGAAGCATCCCACTCCTCTCTGGCAGCCTGCTTGGTCCTTTTGATGTTCAAGGTTGCACTGTGTATTGCTTTTTCCTTTTTTTTCCCCCCTATTTTTTATTTTCAGTGATTGAGCTGCAGCTCAAGGTGATAAAGATTCCCTGTGTGTGCTCACTGGACTGTAACCTTTGTCATCCACTCAGCCCTAGGTTCTGTTCCAGGATAAATTCCTGGAAATTCTGTCTGTGAGTTACAATAAAGTATGCTTTATTTGCCAATATATTTTCTTCTCTTTCTCAAGTTATCCACAATTTTAAAATACTCACAAAGTATTCATATTAGACCCATGTAATGTGGCAAATCTGCTTGACTGTGGCAGCATTAAATAAGGAAATAAAATTCACATTCCTGAAATACAGCTTTGAGGAGCAGAATGCCTGTGGTATTATTCTGTGTGTTTTATATCATAGCAAAGCTACTAATCATGGACTGAGATCCCATCATGCATGATAGTGTGAAACACAAAACCAGACAGTGATGGCCAAAACTTGGCAGTATCTAAGTAGCTAACTGAGGCAATGTGTGTTGTGATAAGTACATCTTCTATAGGGTCTTCAGGTCAAGAAATTCAAGGAACGACCCATCCTGGGTAGTATTTCTGCCTAGTCCCTACACAACATTTCAAATAATGTTTGAAAAGTTGTTTCTGCACTGACCAAGCCACAGAGGTTACATAGCCATTTGAGATTCCATGACTGTCAATCTAATATCTCTTGGGAACATTACATTTGCTGTAATATTCTGCAAATGGCTTTAATTTTAATGCACAGCTTGATCTATAATTAGTTAGCAAGTCTCTCTTGAGCCAGCTGTGACAATGATTATTAATTTTTAGCAACATATTTATAGAACTGGTCGCTAAGATATATGTAGTTCCTGGTCACTGAGACATATATAGTTCCTCATCCTTTTACTGGTGTCCTGGAGTATGCAGTTATTTCACTGGATCTAGGGACATAGCTGAAAATAACTCTCTAAATATATTATTAATGACACTGTCACCATTATAATAAATTTTAAAAATAACTCATTTACCTTTTTCCATTAGGAACTTTTATTCACAGTTTATATTACACAAGATCTGGAGAGTGGAACGTGATACTTGGAGCTTTCTTTATAGTTATTTTCACATTCTGATTCTCTAGAACTATTATAATCAGCTGCAAACATACCTTTTAGAGGCAAAGAAGTTACCATTTTCACCGTGCTTTCACATATTGCTAAAGATTTTTACATACACTTGATCTTTGGTGTTGAATGTGGCCTGATTAAAATAGTGATTTGATATCTTTTAGAGACACTTGTTTTGACACATCTTTGGAGCCCTGGAAGAGAAAGGTTGCCCTCGGGATCAGATAAGGGGTAGAGAGTGAAGCGTGTTTCTCCTGAGGGCAGAAGCATCCCAGTGCAGTCCAGTTTGTGAAATATCCCTCCCTGCAGGGTCAGCTCCCTGCCCTCTGACAGAGACTTTAGCATCCTTCCCTCACAGACATTGGCTTTCACACTCTAACAAGATTTCTAGAGGGTTGACTGCACTTGCCAAGGGTGTTGTCCTGAGGGACGTGGCTCTTGGAAGTACATCACCCTGAACTGCTGACGGGAAAGCAGCTTATTATCAAACTGTCTTGGTCTTCCAGAAAAGTAAAAAGCCTGATTTCTTGCTTTTAATCCTTTTTTCACCCTTTCCTGAAAATAAATTAGGTATTTCAGTGCCACAGGGTCTTCCAGCGAGGACTGATTCTGTCACCTGAAAGGACAGTAGCTACTTCTAGTCTTTGTTTCCCTTCCTCTCTGTATCAGGGCACACACCCAGATGTGACCATGCCCTGAAGAAGGCATTTCTTCCCTCTATGATACCCCAGGGTGACATCCCAAATACCTCAGCCATCTGATCAACGATTTTCCTAGGAATAAATACTCTGGTCAACAGTATATCAGAAGGTGATAAAATAAACTTCTCTTGGATGCTGATTTCATGGATGCCCTGAAAGATGTTGCAGTGAGAAGCAAGAAAAGATTTTCCACGTACTTTTTTATGCAACACAGTCAGATATGTGCTACTTAGCTTGCAACTTTTATCCCCTGTGAGTGCTTTTCAATGCCCTTGTCCAAGTGCAAACTTCCCCGCTCTTAACCCAGTCACCACCTCATAAAGCACTAATTCTGACTTGGAAACAAACATGAGTAACTCTCATAAACAGAGCCTGTGCCAGTGTAGTTTGTGAAGAATACACAATGTGAGTCAGACAGAGCTGGGAAAGCAGGGGGTTTGCAGTAGGACCAAGTACGGGCATAGAAGTTGGATGCTTAAAAGAGGACGTCTCTGTCAGAGATTCTCCACTTTAAAGTGTAGTTATCATCTGGAAAGTGTAAAAGTGACATCCTGGTATGCCACATTTATTCCTCCTCCACAATTTCTATTCCAAATTCACTCAGTCTTCAAGTCAATACCATGTTTTTTGCTCTGACTGCCAGCACAGCTAGCTCAGCCTGTTACCTGAGAACCAAGCTGTGCTCTTTCTGCTTATTAAAACATTGCCAAGTGCAAAGCTTTTGGAGTCAGACATTAACTGGCAATGCTGTGGGAGAGGCAGGACATCTGAGCACGACATGCTTAGCACATCCCTGGCTACAGGAATGAGAGAGGGAGCAAAGAACCAAATGGTCCTTAAACTTGGCACACCTGCCTCAGGAGGCCCACAGAAAACAGGTACTTACAGAACTTAGGTGCCATTTTTACGCAATTACTTGTCTGACTATCACTACATTTCAGGATGGAAAAGCTAAATAGGGAGGCAAAGAGCCCCTTACTCACATCCCAGCAGTGCTGGATTTCCAAAGGATTCATTATAGAAGAAAAAGATGAAAAAAACATGCAGCCAGGATTTATTTACTATTGAATTGTCATCTCTAAACTGCAGCACCTGCAGCATGTAAACCTGGCCAAGGTGCACTTACTTCTTTTCATCCATGGTATATATTTAGCTGCTGAGAGGGTTTGAATTGTGTATTCACAAAAGAATTAAGAATTCTGGCTAAATGGGGGAAATGGGGAATGATAAGTGAACTAAAGCCTTAAATAGCTCCAAACTTGTCCTGGATTCAGAAAAGCATCTCAAAGTCCACATATTTATCTGGATCTCAGCTGATGTTCATGAACTCCCAGTGTCTGCAAAACAAGCAGGAGTTCTCAGAGGGGGCTTCCTGATGCTGGTGTTGCTCATCCCATCTGGAAACACTGCAGGCTTGAGTTGTCACTGCTTTGCACCCTGTGTAACTACTCATCTCTGCAAAGACCGAATGCAAAGAAGGTGCAAAATGCTGGAGGATTACAGCGTTTCAGCACCTTCTTTCACACACAGGCACAGAAATGGGTAATGAACTGATGAGAGCTGCTCAGCCTGGTTCTCATCCCAGCAGCTTTACGGATGTCTAGAAAACACCTGCTTTCCTCGAGGGCAATATGGCTACTGAAGGCAGCAGATGAGCTGCCTTAGACAACTTTTTTGGGTTAAGTCCAAAATACACAGGACTAGTGAGTCTTTGGGATCTTAATTTCTCCCAGCTGAAGACTGCTGAACTAACAGGTCCACTGCCTGGAAAATTGTTATCTGATGATGGGATAACTGGCAATTACCTGTCCTTTTGGTGGTGTCCAAAGGAAAGTCAGAGTTTGTATACAGAGGATGTGGACTGCCCATTATGGGTACACAAGCTGTGGCATTACACAGACTGTTATTGTAGTGACTGGTGCCTGAATCACAGACTCACAGAATGACTGAGGTTGGACAGGACCTCTGGAGGTCATCTGGTCCAGCTCCCAAGCTCAAGCAGGGCCACTCAGAGCCCATTGCCCAGGACCATGTCCAGATGGCTTTTGAATATCTGCAAGGTTAGAGACTTCAAAACTTCCCAGGGCAACCTGGGCCAGTTATCAATCACCCTTACAGGAAAAAAAAAAAGTGTTTCTTCATGTTCAGAGGGAACCTCCTGTGTTTGTGCCCACTGCCTCTGTCAGTTCAGGAGGCTGTAGGTAACAGCCTGCAGTGATCCAAGCAGATGGGAACTAATTCCTGTATGTCATTTTAGTGTTCAACTGAACTGTGTAGCACAGGACAGTTCCTGACAAAATTCTTTGTCTTGTTTCAGACAAAGAAAGATGTGAGTCTTGCAGTTCATGCTGATCCGTACTCAGCAGCATCAGCTACTTGTGGATGCAGTGTCTGACACTGGACATGTCTTTAACTCCAAATGCATGGAATGTTGCCTTCAGTCAACTTGAAAAGGATTTTTCTTCAGAGTTTGGTGTTCAAACCCACAAATCTCAGGAGCATGTACCACACAAATCTTTACACTTGGCTAGAGAGTAGAACTTGCTACTTTTAATTATTTTTTAACCTTTGCTGGGGTCCTGTTCTTTAAATAGCTGCTACAAATACATATTTTCCCACCCCAATATTTCCAGGGGTTATTTATCTATTTTCATTGAATTATTTATGTATTTTTAGCATTTAATTATTTCTTCTTGGCTGAATGGTGGAAGATAATAGCCATGTCACAGTGATGCAGCACTAACTCCAGGCACCAGCCCTTCTGATGTCACGGCTGTGTCCCTGGTGGTGGCCGTGTCACGGGGCGGTTGGTGACATGGGAGGACCAGGATGGGTATAAAAAGGGCTGCAAAAGCCTGGGCTAGCAGGCAAATCTCCAGGTGAGCAAGGACTGAGAGGAGAGGGCAGGGAGAGAAGGGCAAGGAGGGGAGGGCAGGGGCTGCTGCCCATAG
>JAOXXN010000395.1:146814449-146849370 GCA_026770055.1 Myrmophylax atrothorax
TGTCACAGTGATACAGTCCTAATTCCAGGCACCAGCCCTGGTGATATGTCACAGCAGACAGAACATAGGCCATCTCCCTGGCTGGGTTGGTGACATGGGTGGCCCAGGGTGGGTATGAAAAGGGCTACTCCAGACCAGACTGGCAGAGGAGAAGCCAGGTGACCATGGGAGGGGAGGGGAGGGGAGGAGTGGACCGGGGCTGCCCTTGGTGGTGGAGGGGCTGCTTCTCCTTTGTTGATTCTTCTGTCTGTTACAGCCAGACAGCTAGATAGGGATGTGACTAGATCGTAGCACACTCCTGTTCTCTCCCTTCTCCAACACCCAGTCAGAGGTCTGTCAGCACTGAAAGACAAACAGCCCCAATCTACACACCATTTTGGTCTTACAGGGAGCTGGGAGCCCCCTCCAGCCATGGCAAACTCAGTCATGCTTTTTCCACAGGTAGCCAAGGGCTGGGCCATACATGAGCTCCTGGCACCAGCCCAAATGTCCAAGTCATAGGAGGGAAAACTCTGGTGGTGGCCTACATTGCAGTGGGGGTTTGTGATGTGGTTGGGCCAGGACACCTCCTAGCCATCAGGAAGACAGGTTGGACAGCCCTGACCTGAGGCTGGGAGCCCCAGCCATGAAGACAGAGGCTGCTGGGGTTGAGGATGCTCCATTGTTTGGTGTTGCTGTCGTTGTTAACTAAATCCAGGACCGAGGCATGACCAGTGCACGGCAGGCACCTGCCCTCTCCTTCCTCTACCAGTCAACTAGAGAGTATGAAACTTTGTACAAAGAACTTTGTACAAAAACATTGATGGGGAAACATGCTTATTGCTAGTCTGTACGCTGTCATGATCCTATAGGCAACTGGACACTCCTCATAGCCACAGAGAAAGGGAGCTCTGCACCACCTACAGTCTCTGTGTGAAACTTAACTCAAAATAAGTCCCTTCCCTGCCCTTCCCACTACACAAAAACCATGACAGAAAAGAGAATGGCAAAGGGAATCACACAAGTCCAATCACATAATCTCCCCCAACACATTCCCCTTCAGCCTCAGAAGGACAACAGAACATGTTGTTCTGCATAGAAATGCTGGACATAAGGCAGGTTGTTTTCCCTGTGATCAAAACAGCCACCTTGAAATCCCAAATAGACGGCGGGGATGAGATATGCTTTTGAGGACACCCTCACAACTCAGCATGTAGGCTTTGAGTGTGCTGTTTCATCCAAGACATTTGGGGCATGCAGTGCAGCCCTGTTTGCTCAAATCTCTCATAGCTTTAGTTTTCTCAAAAACTCATGGAAAATGCGGAGAAACAGCAATGCAGTTGTGAGACCCTTTGGGAGCCCCTTGGATTTACACTGCAGGGGTCAGACTCAGTTATGATGCAGTTTGATGTAGGAGGAAAATCAGTGAACAGGTAGGCTGTGGTACTCAGCAGTTTTGGTCTGTTTTGGGGCACAGCATTTACCTGACTGTGCCAATGTGCTTATTTGTCCTATTCTCTGCTGCATTCTTGGCCAGAAAGCCCCTAGGCCCATCCTCCTCCTATAATCTTTGGGAAGTCTGCCTGAAGATAGGAAATAATCAGGCTGTTTTGTTCTTCTTGCACAAATACAGACCAAAAATTGCTTTCTTGCATGAGTGAGTGCTGGAGTGGAACTGGAACAAAATGTCCAGGGGACAAGTGTTCCCTGCTACAGGCTCACAGGGTTTCCAAAGGGAGCAGATCCTCACTTTCCACCACACTGAGCTAGACAGCGTGTCTCAATGCACAAGAGGTCAAGAAGTCTTTGCTAAATGAGTCAGGAAAGGAGAAGATGAATGGAAAAATAATTGCAGGGCTCAATAACGCACCAAATGGGTCAAAAGCAAAGAATGCAGAAGCAAATACAAGCAAACAGATGGACAAAGCTCAAGACACAGATATCCTGCTGTGAATTGCAGCAGAATTAGCCTTCTGGAGATGCCTGTAAGTGGTGTGTGGAAATTTAAGTACTGCCTGCACTTACTGAGCTCTTCACAGAGGACTGTGAGTGTCCAAGCAGCCCTTTCCAAGAACCCAGCCCTGCTGCTGAAGGCCAAACAAAAGGACTCAAGTCAAAGATCAGATAGAATAACACAGCACAAAATGCTGGCATTACTATTGTCCTCCCTTGCCATGTAGAGGATGAAGCACAATGTTAACATTAGGGTCCTCTCCCCACAAAGCCATGTGCCTGTGCATATAAACCCAAATCTAAATGCCCCTGTAAAGCAGAATCTCTAGAAAGCTGGAGGTCTTGTTGGGCACTACTTTCAAAAAATGGTAAATTATGCAAAGTTTGATGATGTGGTTATGCTGTTGTTGAGTACCTTGATGGATCCTTTCCAGCCCTGGCCCTTCAGTGCTTTGTGAAGAGAGAGAAATTCAGTTCAAATTCTTCAGCTTCTTGAGATAAAAAGTCCAGCTTCTCTCCTAAACACCACTGGAGGATAACAACAGGATCCCTTATGCTGAAATTGCTTTTGTCAGTGCTGATTTTGGACCCAAGTCTAGGCTCTGAACATTGGTGCCAGCAAAGTAGGAGCAGTGGTATAGAAGGAGATAAAGATGTACAATTGCCGACTTAAATAGTGTTACTCTGTTGTGGTTGAGGGTCTGGCCTAAGTGCTACAATGAACAGAGTTACTTGAAAATAAGATTCTTTCCTTTGTGGTCTATTTTTTATTCTCTGTTTCATACACTCTATATATAAAGGTATCTGTCTTCCTATGAAGGGAGTGAAAAGATTAATTTGTTAAGTCAAATATTCATGACTCCCCAGAAAGGGAGAAGGAGTCACCCGAAGATCATTTATTACAAGCAAGTAGCTGAGGTTTCTCTGGAGAAAGGTATAACTGCAAATCTGTGACACAGAAGATTTCTGACAAGGGATGAGTCATTTCCTGTCCTCCCTGTCACACACCTGGAATTAAGATCATGGACAGGTAAAAACCCTGTCACACAATGGCTCATTTTCCATTGATTTCAGAGGCTGCTGTTATAAATCTTTGGGTCAGATTATCCAGAGAAGATCCCAGAGCATCCCTATAATGTCTGTGATAAAGCATTGTGATAAGGCAGGAGATTAAAGGACCTCATGTCTTTTAAGGGAAAACCAGGTAACTTTGCAAAGTCAAAAGGACTGTGCTGATCAACACTGGCTCAACAGCTGGCTTAAGAGTGCTTTACGGGGGGATTTTCTATTTGGCTTAAACTGGAAAAGTAAACTAATTACGTGAATGAATGTTTCCAGCTGCAGCAATATCAACCGTTTGAGTGCATTTGGCCAGTGAACTATTAAGTACAGTATATCTTTAGCATCCCAGGGGACAATAACTTATCTTGCATGGCAGCTAATCATTGCTACCTCAGCTCTGCCTGCTCAGTCCCTTCCAGTGGAGTTCCACCCACTCATAATCAGGCCATTCATGCTCAGTCATGCATACAACCTTCTCCAAATAGACACAGTCCCACTAATCACCAGCCCTGCTCTCACTGAGGCTGCCATGTGGAGTATGATTCAATGCTAAAATGGATCTCGGCAGCACAAGGAACCTGTCTCGTACTCCCTCTCATTTACTGGGGCAGTTTCCTGCTCTGATCCTTCATCTGGTGCCGAGTAACCCTGTCACTGCAGGTGCTGCTCACTGTGACCCTGTCTGTCCACTGCACTGCTGCACAGGGCCGGTCTGTGAGCTTCGAAATGGGATGCACAAAGGGTGAAGATTTTTGTGGGCATTGAAGTGTTTCATGAAAGCAACTTGCCCCTGAAGAAACAGACAGTTTTCAAAGATTCACCTTGAATTCTGGAGTTCATGGGTGATACTTTGGGATGGTCTGGCAGATTGGGTCTTGGCTCAGAGCTGGGCCTGATGCCATGCAGTCACCTGTATGCCTCCATGTCCCAAATCTCTGAGCTTCAGGCTGCTGGATGGCTATTCCCTTGGACCAGTGCCTGAAACAGGGCTGCATGGTGTCCTCCAACACCATTTTATCAATAATGTTCCTACCTTCTGGCTCAGGAGAGAGGATGTAGAAATTATCAACAGGGCTTTAAATAAAATTTCCTTCTTCTTTCACATATTCATGCATCTCTCTTTTTTCTCTTCCACAGCCCATCTCCCAAGCCCTGTTTTTTTCCTGAGGGTTAAGAGGCATCTTCCTAACTTCTCTTCTTTTATTTTATCCTGGAGTCACGTTTTTGTGCAGGACTGGCCAACCTGTCTCTGATGAGCAGCTGTAGCTCAGCACCAAGGATCTGCTTCTCAGTGTGTCTCCTTGCACCTTGACAGTGTTACCTGCAGTTCCCAAAGCTTGTTGATGACAAAGATAGCAATGTCCTGGAGGTGCTAGTGCAATCTTTGGATTTTTTTTGATAGTTTCTCTTATTTAAGTAGTATTCTCTTTTCCTGGGGCATATGTATACAGAGGAAATCAGGAAAGTTGATTTAAATTAACTAAAGGCAGGAGTTTAAAGTGAATTAGGTAAATTGTATTAAACCTTCCGTTTCACGATTAAAATGGCCTTAATATGACTTAGCCTTGGAAGAGAAGTAAACCAAATCAAATCAAAGCCACTTTAATTCTGACAGTTTCCACAAAGGGCTTCAATTAATGCAGTTTAACTAATCCACTTAAACATTCAGATCAACTTTTCTGAGCAGCTTCATGTAAACAAGCTCTTACAACTGCTCTGCCTGAAATGATTCAACTTGGTTGGATAGTTTTCTCTCAGAAGGTAAATCTATGCAAGACTGGCTCTGGTGGAAGTCCCACTACGGGTGCTTGCACTTGGGTAACTCTATCAACCAGAAAAGTTGGATGAATATAAGGTCTTTGTTATGCCCACTAACTCCAAGCTACTGTGCTTCCATACCATTACACACACATGAAAATGAGACTGCCTCATCAATTTGGACAAGGAAAGAAATGATGGCATTCAGCCCCATGTCCCTCCTTCAGTTAGTGTGGAGGTGGCTGCATTGTCGAGTAGTTGGGATAATTTGCATTGTGCCCCAGCAAATCTCTATACTTCATTCAGGCAGCCTGCAATCCAGCTGGGATTTATTTTAGGTGGATTGAGACTTATATTAGCACAAAACTAATTTCTTTGCATGGGCCTTAGAATAGTAGAATTTAGGCATGTGGTGATTTTGGCTTTTTTTAGTTTGTTTTTTTTTTTTAAGCATACCTTATATTTGGCCACATTAGGTTCTGTCTGGAACACAGCAAAAGACGTGGCTTACAAACAGCAAAAATCACAGATAGCATTGGCCAAGGGAAAAAAAAGAAAAAAGCTGTTTCAGCCAAAACAGACATTTAGTCAATTTGTTGTGTATTCCCTCAATGTGCACATCAGTCTGCTCCATTAAATACTGCATCTTTTAATTCCCTGCTTTAATTCTTTCTGCCTTTATGAACAATTCCCTTTGTAGCTGAAATGCCTGATGAAGGTAGTGCAGCCTCTTTTTTAGCAGGAATATGGATGTTTGACTTTTTCAATTAGCTGAAAGTCTTCCAGCAGGGGGTTCCCCGAGGCACACAGCACACCTTGGCTGTTGACCCTCATACCCTGTGCTGCTTTACCCTGGAAGGGACGGCAAAGTGCAGACTTTCCACCAGGTTTTCTTCAATTTTCCCAAAACTTGACAGTTTGACAGCTTGAAACATCATCTGCTTTTTCTGTGGGGGGGAATAATCTGGGTATTCCAAAGTGCCGTTCTCACTGCACAGAGCCCCCGATTAGTCTGTGCTGTGCTCTCCTTCTCTCTCAACCCTCCTGGATTGTCTCTGATGGTCCCTGCATGCTGACAAGCCATGATATCGTGGTCTGGACCAGGGCAGACACCCTGACTGCAGTTAACAGAGCTTTCACTTTTCATCTAATTTATTAGGCTGCATCTTTGTAAAAGAGCTCCTTCAAAATAACTCAGGCAACTGCAGTGCTCTAGCAGCACTGTACACAAAATATTCCCAGTGAAAAAATTGTCAGCATCACCTCCACTGGATCAAAAGTCATGTCAGAGAAGATATCAAAGCATGAAAATCTGCTTGCATAAAAAAGCCAAAAGCCTGAAGCCATCCCAAGCACCTTCAAACGAGCCGGGAGTCGCACACAGAGCTGCTGTGCTGTGCTGGAGGATCAAGGGGTAACACAATTTCCAGCCAAACTCCTTCAGCTGCTGCCATCTTCTCCAGGGGTTGTTTTCAAACTGTGCAAACTTTAACTTTTTTGGGGGGAAAAAGCCAGTGCACAGTGATGGAAATCCTCCTTGATTCAATGTCTCAGCACCTGTCAGGTGCTTTTAAGGCAGCAAAGCAGGAGTCATCCCATCCCAGACTAAATCCGTGAGGGAACTGTTTTCTGCCCAGATTTTGTAGGTGTGGGAGCAGCTGGCTCTGGGATGGGTGATGAGGACACAGACCTCTAGCTCAGCATCATGGCTCAGGTGTCACCTGGGCAGGACGAACCTGCAAATCAGTCTGATAGAGCCTGTCATTTATTCACAGGACCACCTGCCATACACCAAGCCCTTAAAAAGCATGACTTTTACACTTTTCCCCCTAAAGAATTTGCAGTCTAATGAGCAAGTTGCACTTTAGGCATCTTTCCCATGGAACCAATTTAATTCACTGCCTGTGACACAGCACTGCAGGCTGGTGAGTCCCTCGTGGGGCTGCAGGCGGCCTCGGCACAGCCGTGTTATTCACAGAGAGCAGCATGGCAGTGGGTGCCCACAGGGTGAGCTTCATGGATGGGTGAGACATGATGGGCAGCTGCTTGGGTTCACTGGGCTGCTCATCCCAGTGCTGGATGTCCTCGTCACAGAGGTGGCCCAAGGGACTGAACATCTCCAGTGCTTCTGGGTGCTGCTGTTCCCCGAGCAACGTGGTCTCGCTGCCTTCCTGCTGTGACAGGCACTGCATATTACTGTTACACACGGTTGTCTCTTCTGTCACTACTTTGAAAGGGTGAGAGCTCATCCTCCCACAGCAGCAAGACAGCCTCTCTCACCCTCCCTCCTGGAGGCTCTGCCCTCCTGGAAGAAACCTGGAGGGCTGTGGGTGAAGTGAGAACCAGCTTGGTACACAGTCCTGCACTTAATGACCAGCCTGGAAAAAACTCCAACAAAACAGAATTCTGCTGTTTATATTTCTGCAGTTGAATTCCGTAATTCTTCTTCCTTGGATATTAATGCAGAAGGATAATTTGTAGGAAGACCCAGGGGACCGTGATCATACATTCACTCCAGATGTTTTGTGTGTAGAGCACAGTGCCTGTTCAGAAGTGCTCTAGTGGCTGGGGCAAAAAGCATCTTCTGCTACTCCATAATAAAGTAAACATCCTGTGTCTGCTTCTTGCACTGTTAATCTCTTCCCAGCAGGAGTCCTGTGCAAGCGCAAACTGGGAGAGGGGAGATAACTAACCCATGCCACTTATGAGAGAGAAAGCTGTCTCTAGTCCCACTCATCTGATGTCCCTGCTAAATCTTCTACTCCTGCTAAGGTATTTGAATGTGTTTTACTCTAAGAAAATCCTTGTGTTTACAGTTTTGGAAATTAAAGGTGAAAAAGCTAAATCTAATATTTCTACAAATTTGATTCTTTGATGCTGTTGGAATGCAGAAACAGTATCAGTATCATCACTGATACTGCATCTGATTAGTGTTGGTGCATCATTTCTTGGGGATGTAGGTGCCTCCACCGCTGTGCCATGCACTATTTCAGTCCTTTCCTGTAGTCCTCCGCACCTCCACAAACTTGGACAGCTGCTTCTCTCAGTGTTGCAAAAGACACAGACTAAGTAGTTTATGTACTTCTGAAATGAGGGATCAGCTTGTTTTTTCACAGTTTAGTCTTGTAGCCTGAAGGACTTTGTCTCTCTGCACTTGCTGTTGGTTTGCCAGCTTTACTGTGCCTTTGGTATTTCTCTGATACCTTGATCTCTCCAACTTTATCTGTCGGTGCTGAGAGCTGCTTTCTCTATTGTATCAGTTTATTTCCTTTTGTGTAAACACACATTATAGTCTAATTTCCTCTTATTATTTTAAATTGCCCATTTCTATATCCCATGTTTCCAAAATGCTTTTTCTGCAGTATCAATCTACTACTGTTCCTGTCATAGCTGAGACTCTCTGAAAATGTCTTCAAATTTGTTAACTGGGGTTTTGCTTAGATCTGCCATAATTTTGCAATAATAATCATAATGCTATATTTGATAAATTTCATATAAAGGAATATGGATTTTTGCATGTATCAATAATGGGAATGGTATGCTTGATAATCCCAATGCTGATATCCCATCTCCTATCCTGCATTACTAGTCAACAGGCAAAGCCAAGCTGCTAAGGAGAGTCACATTACTGGAAAGCCTAATTTTGAATTTCAGACTCCGAAGTTTAAATTCTATTTGATATTATTTATGAGATCTTCCTATGTGTCTTACAAATATACAGATTATTGCCAGTTATTAATGAAAACCAGACCTCCCCTTAATCCATGAGTAGTGGGCTGAATGGTGATACCTGGATTTGGGGGCATTTAATATTTATTATTTCTCTGTATAAATAAAGATGTTCCAGCAGTCCAATCACGGACTGAGAACAGCATAAAATAGCTCTGTCATGAATAAAGCAAATATAAGCAGTTCCCAAACAGCCCTGAATTTGGGATTACTCACTGAAAATTTTTAATAAGTGTATGTTCAGAAATTTTCACATCTGAACATATGCACTTTCACATGCATGCATGCACATTTAACTTCTAATTGTTTTTGTAAAGTACTTAATAAAAACATTTTCAGTGATTAATCCTCCTAAAAATATTCCTTATGATGAAAAATTGCCTATAGAGAGAAAAAAAAATACTAATTGAATAAAAATTTGGGAAGGTAGGGGGCAAGTCATGTTTATACAATCAGAAATCATACTGTCTGATTGCAGGGTGTAGCAATTGTGGGGGGGGAAATTTCAGAGGGCCTTTGCATTGTTTTGATTAGGTAGTATAATATTTTAGGGGGTCATCCTAAAATAAGCTCCAATCTTTTTTCTGTATGTTCAAAAACTTTAATTCAGATTTAGATGTGTGTTTTGTTCAATCTGAAACAGGTAATTTTGCTTGGAAATATTTTTCTTTTTTTTCTTTTTTAAATTATTAAAAACTAGCAACAACCACCAACAACTAGATCCATAAAAGGAAGAAGGTCAAAACAGCCCAAACTTGAGGTGACCTGAGACAGCTTCCTTCAGATCTCTCCTCTACTTGATCACAGAAATTTAAAACCAGCTCAAAATGTGGATTACAGAGGAAATGATGGGAGTCAGTTCACTTTGATGAGTGACTGGGTGAAATTTTTTTCTGCTGTCTTTCTCCCAGTTGATGCTGAAGTCCAGAGCTGAGATGCAGAGAACTGAATTTAAGAAGAGCCTACAGTTATAAGGGAGTCCTCTGGTAGCAGGAAAATGGGGATGCAGAGCACTCTTTTGGCTGAGGTCAGGAGGTCAGACAAAGGGAGGGAGAGAGCACCAGTGATTCCACAGAAAATTCCATTGATTTTGCGTGGTTCAGTGTGGGGACAGTCAAAATACTTCAAAAGTCTGACATAAAATATCACTGCTCCAGGTGAAACTATCTCAGCTTTTGGCTTGTTCTGACTCACTGTATTCAACTTAGTTTCTAAATGCTTTTGCATCAAGTCAGAACTGTCTTTGAAAATACACATCCAGCTTCAAACTTGTATTTTCCTCTCTGGATCCCTCTCCTCCATTGTGTGGTTATGTCTGGCTGTTTCCATGTTCTGTTCTTGTTCTGACCTACAGTGCAACCTCAAAAGAAAGAGAAGATAAAGATGGAGCCCTGTGGAGACTCCCACTCTCATCCACCACCAAGGCAGGGCTGTCTGTGTGTAGCCCAGTCAAATGGCCAGATTGCCATTTCCTTGTGAGCCTCAAACAGATCCCATCCTCCCCGACAGAGTGGGATGATGCAAATAAAAGCCTTGGATGATGTTCAAGCAAGTGAGAGAGGATAATATTTCCTTCCAATTCTCCAAGCCATGGGGTAGCTGGGAGCCAGGAATCTGATCCTTGTGCTCCAACATACAAGCACCACAGGCATCCTGGAGCTCCATAGCCCAACAGCTGTGGGTTGGCAGCTGCTCCACAGAATGAGGTGGGAGATCAGAACCAGCCACCTGCAAGGACAGTGCCTATTTCTTCTTTCCCTGGTTCCAGTCAGGCTTTGCCACAGTATCCCTTGGCTTTGGTTACTCTAAAGGGAGAGCCCCTGGTCCTCCTGGTGGGTATTTGGTCACTGTCCCCTCCCACATCTGTTTGGAGAATGATGGGAAGGGGTGACACTGCACCTCAAGATAAGTCTCTGCAGACCAGTGGAGTGGGTGCTAAATCCAGTGAGGAGCTTTGTTTTCTCTTTCCTTTAGTTCCTTTGCATCCGGATAACTCTCAATAATGAATGCAGCATTTACAAGATGGCAGAATTAAGCAGCATTCAGCTTAATTGGGAGGATGGCTATTCAGGTTAGAAATCAACATGTCCATCAGGAGTGCAATCCAAGTGTGGTGTAGGAGAAGGTGAACAAAAACCTGCCTGCAGACAGCAAGACAATTATCCTTGTACCTCCTTGGGCAACCCGACATGCCCATGGCCAGGCAGAGCTTTCTCTGTGCTTGCAGGGATCTCTGAAGTGGCTTTTTACAGCCCCATTTGTCAGCATTCAATAGCTTCCTGCTTGGTCCCAAGTTAAGATTTACTATTCATATTACAATATCACTTAAGCATCTTGCATTGGCTGAGCTGGAAGTCACCTGGGCCATAAAGATGATCCCAAAGTAAACTTATAAGGTCAGGCTGAGTTTATGTCTTCCTTGTGTGCATTAAGAAAACGAGGCTGTGGTATTTACTGTCTTCCAGCTGAGCAGTTGTGACTTCAGAGGCATTTCAGGTTGACAAGAACAGGAAATTTCCATTTCCTGCATGAGCCTAAATGGCAAGCAAACCCCCAAAAGCTTACTGCCAAACATATATAGATTTTTCCCTATTATGAACACCCAAGTCTCATTTCCTAGTGTTTGAGTGTGTGATAAATCCTTAGGTAAGTTTTCTCTTTCCTGCACCTAACTTTCACCAATAGTAAATGGCAGATAAAGGAATTTGTAGAATGATTAAGCAGCTCCAGACAAATGGAAATCTTAAGTATGAAAATCTCAGGTGTAATCTTTCGGGAAGGCTCAGCCTTTCTGTGTGCAGCATCAGTACAACAGGATCCTGAGACAGGACCAAATACTGGAGTATTTGAAATGAAAGTACATGTTAACAGCCTTCAGTCCACCTTTTTCCTTCTAGGATTTTACTGTTTTTGTAAGTTGACGGTTCTCTCTCTTTTTTCCTTTTTTTATTTTTTTTCTCCTGGAGCTCTTGTGTTTTTTGATTTTCCTTAATGGTTTTGTATGAGCTTTCAGCTTTCTGTCAGTCCGTTGTTTTTAGCCTCAGAGGTCAATTTTTGGTCCCTGGCACATGCTTAAATTTTCAAAGATTTAAAGCTTATGAGAGGAGCTCCAATGCCACTGGTAGAAACACTCAAGTTCCCAAGTAAGGCATAAATTTAAGAGCCTTGTTGAATAGATTTAAATCTGGAATAATGCTACAGAAGTAGGACAAGTTGTCTGGATTTATACTGCGTGTTTGGAAGCAGAATCAGGACTTAATTTATTTCACTAGAAGCACCTTTAACACCTTAATAGACAGGTGCTCTGTTGTACAAATGCAGTTAATGAGGATGATTTGAAACTTCCTATACACTGTACTTTTGAAGGTTTACTGTAAGATATTGCAGTTGTAGCAGAAATTGCAGAAAGCACTGTGTCCCCACGGTACATTATGTGCAGCACTTCCCAGTGGCAGTAAATGTTCTGGCTTAATCAAAAAGATCACATTTCTTTCTGTTACTACCTGCCCAGAGAAGCTAGAATAACTTTTGGTCATGGAATACATTAGTTTAAATCTTAAATTTCAAAATGAAATTACACAAAGTATTGCAGATATGATTCATATGTCCCCCATTACTTCCAATCTCTTTCTTTTTCTCCTTCTAACTTGAATTTGTGTGAGAACTGCAGTGTTGTTGGTAGCATTGGCACTGGTTGGAGGCTCGACATGGACAGGCACGGAATCCAGGCATCCCTAGTGTGCTGGGACTGTGCTCCCAGCCTTAGCACAGCCTCTCTCAGAGGTTGCTGAGCTCAGCCATTCCTGGGATTTGTCTGCTCAGCTGGAGCCACTCTCATACTGTAGGGGTGATGGTGTGTGTATCCTTGAAGGAAAGCAGTTTGGAGTACTGTAGGGGTGACAGTGTGTGTGTGTGTATGAAGAGATTGATGGAGAGCAGTTCAGAGTATATCCTTGAAGGAAAGGTGTTTGGAGTACACTCTTAAGGACCAGAGAGCTACCTGTAGAGTGTGTGGTGTCTGTGACCAATAGGATGCTTCTATGTTTGTTAGGTGAATGGTTAACCAATAGTGTCGTGACATGTTGAATATAAGAGGATATAAAAAGGGCAGATGTAACTGAAAATAAACTCTCTTAGTTGTAAGCCCTCTGATCATGCCTTCTGATGCCTGCTGTGCCTGAGCTCTTCTGACCATCATTAATGCAGTTCCCCTAACCCTAGAAAGGGTAACTGCAATATCATACTTCCTGCAAATCATCCTCAAGCAGCCTGGCTTTAGATTTGAATCACTGTGTTCTGCTGTTTGCAAGGCTCGTGGAGAGATTTCTGAGGGCATTTGTTGGCCTTGGGGCTCTCCCCAACCTGGTGGCTGCAGATGCATCCTTTGGCAGTTCTGCCTCTCCCTGCTGTTGGGAGTGAGTGTCCCAGTTTGGTGAAATGGGATAACACTGGTGCCCACCCACTGCACAGACCTGTCATGGAGATTTATGAAGTGATATTTTCAAAAGTGTAAAGCATTATTTAAGCCAGGTGCTGTGATCTATTGATAACAAATGGGATAAACATTGGGTAGTTAAATATTTAAAGCACATCCTTTGGAACTGGGACATCGTGGCCTTTTCCAGCTCTGCTAATGACTTCCTGCCTGTCCCTGGACAAGACACATCCCCATTCCTGCCACTCTTCTCCCCCCACATTTTGTGCAATGCGTCTATTTAGCTGTGAGTGCTCTGACAGGTGCTGGCTGAAAGGCAGCGGGTCTTGTAACCTCATGAAACCAACAAGACTTTGAATGGAAGACTTTAGCTCAGTCTGAATCCAGAGGTAGAATGTTACTCTTCCACCAGCCACCTTCAGTTTAATTTCAACTTTAAACTTTCTGGTTATTATCTGTTCCCAATATTACATCCACTGTGCCACTTGGTATGCTGAGGGGGTTTAGGGTGTCTGTGTCACAGCTCTAAGAAACATCCAACTCAATGCAGTGGGCAGTGTGTGAAGTGCAAATGCTGAAGACAGAGAAGATGGCTGGGAATAGACTATTTAAGTATTCCTTCTTTTAAACTCTGATTTGATGATTAGTAAACAAACACACCTTCCTGTAGCTTTTGTCAATAAAGCTTTTCACTTTTTAAGAGAAACCTCATGTTCACTTTTCTTCCTGACTGGTCCATTTTGCCTTATTTCAGAGCTCAAGATTTATCACAAGGTTCCTGTCCCTTTTGTATCATAGCAAAATACTCATAGAATAGAATTGCTGCAGATGTACCCCAGAATGGTTTATCAAACAGAGCACTGGATATGGATCCAATCAAACTGAGCCAATTATCCCAATTCCAGCTATGAGAGTTTGCTGTCTGGCTCTGGTTTATAAGATTCCCAGTTATAAATCTTGAGATTTGCCACATCTTTAGTGGAACCTCCTATTTGTCCACATAAAATGTCCATTTTCAGTCATTTACTCATGGAAGTATTTCTCCTGTCTGGGAAGTACATCTTAGTCTGGTGTCCTCTAGTTTGGCTGTGATCCAGTGGAATATTCAGCACAGGCATCTTTTATAATTCACATCCAAGGTACTTCCATGGTAGTATTCATTGAAAGACCACAGCACAGAGTACACTTTTCCCCCAGATTCTTGGTACCAGCTTCTGACTCAATTGTAATGTGCATATTTTGTGATGGAGGATTTTTTTTTCTGCAGTACTTAATGTTCGGAGAGAATTTAATCAAGAAACATGAGTAATTGGCATTAACATTCACTTCTGAGCAAGTGAACAGCTTTGATAGCATCTATACTCATTAGACTTTTCATTCCAAACACTGTTGATTACAGTGAACACTCTTTGTATTGGCTTCTACTTTGTAAATGCACCACAGATTCTGCTTAGCACAGAAGCAGGTCTTGAACAAAGAGTCTGTGGTTACACATAAGGAAGAAGTTTTAACTGTCAAAAAGAAACAAGTGGAGCACTAGAGGTACTTTGAGAAAATTTCTAAGCACTCTGAAACACAACAAGAAAACCTGCAATGACAGGACACAAGATTTATTTACTGGCTGCCTCACTGGAATGAGTTGGATTGATTTGGTTCACATTCTGAAATGAACCCCTGGAAAAGCTCAAGCTTCAACTTGGGAGGCTTGATGAAATTTTGTTGGAGTGCACTTATGGAGCCAGGAGCACTCTATGCAGTGTAGGAGCATGAGCCATGCCAGCAGTGAGATGGGACGGTGACAAACAGGTCTAGGTCCTTTGCATTTCTGCCTGCTCATGTAAAAGTCCTGAACAGCAAATGTGTACTGATCCCCAAAATGGCTATACCAGCAGGTTTGCACCACACCCCCTGTCCTCCTACCACCAGAATTAGTACAGGTCAGAGACATTTAAACCCCTTACATCCTCTATTTGCTTTTTAAAATGCATCAACTACAGAAGTATGAATAAGCATTTCCTCTGTCCACTGTGGAAATGAAGCACAGAGAGGAAAGCTGATTTTCAGAGAGCTTGTAAAATAACAATATTGTGTTACTGCAATATCTAAAAGGGCCCTAAGGCAGAAGTTAAGAAGTTTATCTGTGTCAATTCACCCCTACACTCCCTGATTAAATTTACACCCAAATCAAGTGGTTCAAAGTCTCAAATTGTTTAATGATTTGACTTGACAAATAGATAGTTTTCTTTTTTAGCAATTACTCAGAAAATGTGAGGCAGCAGGAGCCCTGAATTTCGTATCTATCCATAGAAACAGTCTGGGGATCTTGTTCTACTCTTCTATGATACTTTACACTTTCACAACTTTACAGCATTTTTCAGGTAATGTGGCACCTATTATTTCAAGTAATGTTAACTAAGCTCATGGTGAGTGAAACACAGATACATCAATTGCTCTGTGCCGGTGTTTTGGGATAATGTGCCAGTGCAAGGACTCTTGGATCACAGTTACCTGCTGTGACCATCTGACCTGAGTTTCTACTCATTGCTGCATCCTGCAGGGTGACCTGAAGTAGCCAAGTCCTTTCACAGAGCTTCAGGCTGTTTACTTGGTCTGTGGATTCCTGGGTGTCGTAGAGCCAAGAGCCAGGAAATATTAGGGACCACTGCTCATCTAAGGAACCTCCATTCATTAAAGGCTGCCCTAGGAACAATATCTAATGCTAAAACCATATGGGATTAGTCTGGTTAGGCTTTTCATACTACACATAGCAACACAACCCAAGAAACATGGCTTTGATTGGTTTTGGTCAAAATCTACTTGCACTGAGCTGAACATAAAACTTACCATGATGGAGAATATAGTACTTGAGTGCCCTGCAACAGCAGTTTCCCTGTCACCTCTCCCTGGATAGAAGGTTTTTGTTCTTGCCAGCCTTACATTTTTCATGCTTGTATCCCAGGGAAAAGGCTTAGGTGAAATCAATCCATCTTTCTCCTTGGCTGGGCTCAAGGCTGATCTGGGAGGCTGGTTCAGCATGAGAGGGCCCTTCCCCACTACCTGCAGGTGAAAGGGCTGCCAAATATCCCCTCTGATTTTTATATTCTACCCTCAGCTCCTTCCCATCACAGCAGGTGCTGTGGACGTTGGAGGGATAACAGTTGCAGTACAGACCATCTTGTTGCTGTTTTCCTATTGCCCAGTAGCAGCACTGAAGGAGCTACAGCCCACTGGAGACATACAGGTGTTGGTGGTCACAATTTCCTTTCTTGACATGTTGCAAACATCACTTTCCTTCTTAAAAAGTTTTAAGAGCATAGTACTGTTACTACGGTTGCTGTCACTTCCTAGTAGCAGAAACAAAACCTGGTTTGTTACAGCCACACAACTTCCATTTCTCATTGCCTATTTGCTGCATTTTCTCCTATTTCTGGGCATTGTTCTCTTCTTCCTTAGTGATTCAGCAGGTTCTTATGCTGGAGTAACTACTGCTCCTCCGAAGCACTCCAGCACTGTAGCTCTGCTTCTTGCAGAACATGGAGGGAGAAATGTGTCAGGGGATGGAAAGCGAGGGAGTCTGATCAAGAGCAGGGGATTGATAAAACCCTGATGGACCAGAAGAATGATCTCAGGGAGAGAGTGTGAAGGAAAAACAAGGGGAGAAAGATAACAGCATAAATACAGGTAGGAAGAAGCAACACATAGCCTTCAAGACAGAATTAAAGATATGATGAACGCGGTTAAAGATTGTCAGTAAATAGACACAGAATCTGAATAGTAATGGATCAGGAGCTTTAGCTGCAGTGCTGTGAATGTTTAAGAGAGGAGGAGAACAAGCAGGAGGGAGTTCGCAGTGGTCTGGTTAGCCAGAAAGGACCTCAGCTCAGCTCTTCAGGTCTCAGAAGCTCATTGGAACAAGGTGGGTTACTCATGAGAACAGGATTTCTTGGGGAGTTCACAAAGTTTTCCAGAGGTAAATAGCATACAAAACCTTTGCACAGCAGATTTTTGTCACCACTGGCTTCACTCCTGGCTGTAAATTGAAGGCAAAGTGAAAAGAAGTATTTCTTTTCCTCCAGCAATCCTCCATCATTGAAATATTGAGTGAGTCTGTGAGTTTGGTTTAATCAATGCTGCTCTGGTCAAACTCGTCAGTTATAGACAAAAATGCAATTATGCTGAAGAGAAAACAAGACCAAAAAAATAAACACTATTGACAATGACCTTTAAGCAAAAGTGGATTTTGTTTCTGTTACACTTCTGTATCTTAAACTTCCTAGTTCAAAGTTCACAGCAGTAGTCAGAGCTAAGTTCAGAGACCTTAGTTCACAGTAAGGAGCTTGAATAAATGACTCAATTTGTCAGAAGTTACGGGCACTGACTTCTCATTAAGGAAGTATCAGCTAGTATCAGGTTTCTTCCAAAACCAAGTATTAATTATTTGTGATGCTTTTTCTAATCCCATGTCTTTGTCAAGTCTCCTGTGACATCTTGGACATTTTGGCTTGGTTTTCTAGTATAGGAACAGTCAGTGACCCCAAGTCTGGTGTATTCCAAGAGTTTTGTCACTGGATCTGGGAAAAAAATGTCTCAAAACTATGTAGAATTTTCTTCTTTTTCTATGCTGAGGAGAATAACCTTAAGAAGGAAATCCTCTGTTTATTCATGGAGCTTGTTCTAAACAGAAAAAGCTGTGTAGGATATCTGGTGTAGCTGAAACAAATTATAATGCAGTGCATCTTTCCAAGACTAAACACTAGTTCATATTAAAAAATAGTCTTGAACATTATGTGAAACCATACTGTCTGCTGATACCTTTCCTGAGAGAGTCATGGTAGATATTTTACTCTGGGCATCTGACTCTGACAAAGTCAGCATAGGGTTTTTTAATGTTGAATAGCTCCATTTTCGCTAAAAGAACCAAATTTATTAAGGGGGACATGGGGAAATACTGCATACCAACATGATAACCTTGTGTGACAGCAGTCTCATGATAAATATGCCATAGATCTAGAAGTTCAGTCTGATACACAGTCTGGACCAAAGGGTTCTCTTGCAATGGGATGATCTATTATATTGCCCAGCCAACTTAAGTGGCATTAAAGTGAATTATACCAGGGTCCTGGTTTGGAAATTGTCTAGTCCATTATGTTTTAAGTACAGATTTCTTAAAGGGCAGGGGGAACCTTGAAGAGAGTGAATGAATTGGAAACAAATTTTAACTGTGACAGTCTGCCCTCTCTCCTCTCCTTGCCATTTTGGGCAATTAGGGCATTATTTCCTCTTTCCTGTCAAGGACTGGTAGGGTTTGAAAAAAGCTTTTCAGTTGTTTGCCTTGTTCTGATATACAGAAAGGGAACAAAAGAGTTGTTTATCCTTCCATGCCTCACAGCCATCTCTGTGCTTTCTTTTTTCCTGTTGCACATCCTTTGCTTGTTTTCTGAGGTGGTTTCATAAAGTGAAAATAAGAGATGCATCAATGGGTTGCTGGCTAAATCCTTGGTATTTTACAACTCTTTCATGACGCCACAGACCACGATGTGCTGTACTGTTCAACCATGCTCTATGTTGACACATTTTCATGCATTTTTGTTCTTCCAACTGACTCGTGTGTGAGGTCTCTAAATTGTCCAATTCATTCTCAGGTTATAGGTAAGCTTATTTTATGTTCTTTTATTTTCTTTCAATCTATACTTATTTTAAACACCCTAATGGTTACATTGTGCATTGCCAGTTGTGTAGCCATAGCTGCTGTATTTCTACTGTAGCTTGAAAATTTTCAGTACGACCATAAACATTCAGGATGCATTCTCTGGTAATAGCTTGTGCTTTCATGATATCAGATAGGATGACCCCCAGAAAGACAGACTGATTTTGGCTTATCCAAGTTATCCAGTAAGATAATGCAATTTTGATCCATTGCAGCCTCTCTTGCTTTGCAAACCCTGATCATTCCTACACATGTGGATGTGAACAGTGTTGTGTGAGTTCTGCAATTCTCAGCACTTTTTGGTTGCCATCAGTCTTCTCGTCTCCCCCCCATCTTCATCTGGAAACTGAGCTTTTACAAGCACTCACTTTGCATTTTGATCTATCTGGCCTTCAGAAAAGTGTGCAATTTGGTATGATACACAGATAGACCAGGTGCTAGTTGTGGGTGAGTCACCTTCAGTCTTGGATGTGCAAAATTGTTTGGTAACTTATTGAGTCTAAAGATGAAAGAGACTTGTATACGTTTCATCTGAGTTCACATACAGCTGGCTTTGGATGTGCTAATCAGATATCCAGGAAATATGCTTGGGTCAACATGGCTTTGATTTTGTGTGAATTCCTTACAATTGCATTCCTAATTTTGGACTGTGATGCCTTAGTCACCTGTGAGAAATTAGATTTTATATGATCATAGCTTGGTTACTTATTTTGACAGATGCTAAAAATATTGGTACAAGTACCCTTTTCTGATAGTTCATATTGCAGTCTGCACTATTGGCTCTATTTTTCACATGGTTTATGTAAACTTTTCAGTGTGCAATCCCTATGGAGTGATGATCAATCTGTGTAATTTAATAATTATGAATAATTACATACTTCAAATTTTTCCAGTGTCATGAGCCACTGCTGATGGATCTACAGGCATAGAGTATCTGTCCATGCCCTCACAAGGCTCTCTTGGAATTGCTCAGTGATGTTAAGCACTTAAACAGCAGGGATTTTCTGGGAACAGTCCAGCTTGCTCTGGTATTAGGAACCATTTAGCAAATGGTGATAACTAATTTAATTAGAATCAGATGCTGATGCCATTTGTGAAGATGATGCCGTATGGACATAACCCACTGTTCTTTGGCTCAGGAGCACCCTTCTCTGATTTTTGGAGTGTCATGGCATACAAGCACTAACACAGCAACTGTACTTCACAGTAAATGGTTAGAGTATTCAGATATTTGTCATTCAACCAAGGTATTTTATCTACTGAGTTGTCAGATGTTGTCAAGACCAGCAGTTTTATATTTCTTGAAAGAATTCATTCCTCAAATTACTGTCTCAAAATAATCAGTGGTCTGAAATTCTTGTCACTTACTGTGCAATTTACACTTTAGATCTAATTTACACACTGGGTGCTCAAGAGATTGGTCTGCAGTGATCGTATATGTCTACTTTTTGTCAGTCAATAGAGAGGTTCTGACTAATTACTCGTGCTTTTCTGCTGTTGTGCATTATGCCTACATGTTCTATGGAGCATGACTTCCATCTTCTGCCAGTTTGGAAAAAATATCCTCACTCACTCAATAAGTTACTTTACAGGTCAAGAAAATCCTGTTTGTATTTCTTACATCTGACAATTTTCACAGTTTCCAGCTAAACTGCAGAACTTCCTGGCACAGGATAACACAGATACTAAAAGTTTCTATGGTTTTTAGAAGACAATATACAAGTTCATGGAACATACTGTATTGTCTTCTCTCCATCTAGCAATGGTGTTGATGACAGAGGCCTGTTACAGTTTATTGCACTTATTTTTGTCAGTCAAGGCTAAAGACAGTTCAGATCATGGACTAGATCCATATTAGTACCACTTCCACCCATCATGGCTTGTGCTGAAGCATCAGCTGAATCAGTAGCTGTTAAGATTACTGCCATTGACTCACCTTTGACCACAATCAAACCTGACCATTCTGTCTGATGATGTAACAGAAATCCTGCTAACAGTTCTAGGTAGACTCCTCGTGTTCCCTATTGGCAATGACAACAGGATCATGCCTAATAACCCTACTATTTTTCTCACATGTTTGTTCTCTCGTCTGTTCATTCTTGGTGACCTGGATGTTTATCCCCTTTTGTTTTGCTTGTGGCCTTAGCACCTGGCACATGTATCGCACAGCTGGATGATGATTTCTTGTTTGACAGCTGAGGGCCCTTCATCATTTGCAGATATTGTCAGTGTTGGTCCTGATAAGAGGTCTTTTATAAATAACTGACAGCTTGCTCATCTAGGCACACCTTTAGCTGTGATATTAGATATTAAAAAGGGGTTGTGGATTCGTAGAATCTGACAGGGATAGCAATGTAAGCATTTCTGCTGGGGTCCTGTTAATATGAATATCTATGAAGAATACTCAATTTTCATTTTCTATTCACTACATGGCTGCTACAGGTAACTCCAGAGTGAGAAAGGGGCAGATTTATAAATTTTGCCTTGTCTCTGCATCTCTGCTTTAAAATATTCTTGTTGATATAGTGTGAGTTTCAAATCCCATGAAGTCTTGTCTTTGTAATGAAGGAAGAACTAACAGAATCTATATATAAGACTGAAACAGATCTGACTCCCTGCAAATAGATTTTTAACCAAGAATTCTTTCTTATTTTATTATCCCACCAAGAGTACATCTATTGTGAGACTGAGTCAATGCCCCATATTTCAAATTTGTAAATGCCCCACTCTGGTCCTCCAAAGAGTTCTCCAGCAGTTATGAGAGACAAATTCACAAGCTCTAATTCCATGGCATATTTTTTCCTATGTTTTCTTTGTCAAGAAGCAGCAGAAAGAGAACAAAAATACTTTTAATCTGCTGATTTCTCAAACATTCCCCCCAGTTCTGTGAACACAGAAGGAGAGATCTTTCTAGAGGTGCAGGGGTTGTAATCATCCATAGTGCTTCTCAGGGTAGATGCTTTTTTGGTTGTTAAGTATGCACACAGACAGTAGTCATAGTCTCTAAGTCTTGGGCAGAGACTCCTCTTATTTTGTTGCTGAGATCCTTTAGGGAAGGGGACAGCTTTCTGCAGTGTGTGGCTCTAGGTCTGAGTTTTTGGTAGGTGGGTTTTACTCTCAGAATAGGAACTCTCTCTCCATATTTAAATACTTCACTGAAAATGTTTGCTCTTATAAAAAATGGTACACTCGAAGTATGATCAAGATCCAAAGAAACAGAGCAGCTTAGATAACACCTGTCAAGGAGCAGAAATCCATCTTCACTTAGAGAACATGTAAGTACCGTGAGAGCATAACATGGCTGAAAAGAATTGAGGAAAAACTTAGGCAACGTAGTATCAGGTGAGTGTAGGAGTCTGTATAATATACTCCTTGAAATCCCACATCCCTGTTTCTCCATACTTCTCAAGTAATTCTCCTTTTTCTAATCAGAGTTTCCAGGCTCACCAATTTTCAGAACATGTAGTTTAACAGCAGAGCACAGTGCTTTTTGTGGATTTTGGTGTTTTGTTTGTTTGAGATTTTTTGGTTTTGGGTTTGTGTTTTTTGTTTTGTTTTGTTTTTGTTTGTTTTTTTGTTTGTTTTTTAATAAGCAGCCTTCAAGAGTTTTTTAAAAATAAAATCAGTGCTTAACCCCAGTCAGAGAAGAAAGCTCTCCCTGTGTGGCAAGTTGCTCAAATCTACAGCAAGGAAATGAACCTATGCCATAAGCAGCAGGGGACAGCAGGCATGTATTAGAGAAGAGGCAATGGTTGGTTGCAGGGCAGGAGAAAATGGTGCAAAGATAGCAAGGGGATGCTTTAATTTTTAAAATAAATCTGGGCTTAAGTCTCTTCTTGTGAATAGCACTACCACAGTAAGGTGAAACAGAAAACTGCAGTGCTTAGTCTTGGAAGACAAGAGATGCATAAACCAAATCTGTAATGTCCACAGCAAGGAAGAAAAGGCATTAAATTTCTAACTATGAGTCTGGGTTGCTGTTGTCAAAAGCTCTGATGACATTTGATGCAGCAAATGAGACTGGAAGGAAAATTCAGTCAACATTTGCCCTGGGGCTTCTGACAAGTAGATGTAAACTGATGGTCATCAGGATCCTCTCTAAGTGGAAGATCATTTCTTAGGACCTTATGAAATTAAATTATCATTCACTAAATTGAATTGTAAGGAATTAGAGTGTGTGTGTACAGTACTTTGAACTGAAAAAACAGACACCCTGTAAGGACTGAAAGGTGCCTGGTATTTGGGAAGTGTGACCTACGATTCTCCTTATCAAGCTGAAGAGCTTAGCATTAGATAACAAAACACAATCTAGTGAACATGGAGAGATGTGAACATGCAAGAAACTTTCTGAGTGCTGTGAAAACGGGTCTTAGGAAGGAACTGCCTCAACTTGCCCAATTATTTGTTCCTGCTCCAAAAAATAGTTCCTGTAAGAGCTGTGAATTACAATAGCAGGCAGCTGTGGTGATTCTCTTACAGAGCAGCCACTCAAAGTTCTCCAGACTCTAAACTGTCACAATCTAATTTCTAGTTCATAAAAAGCATATTTAATCTTTGTTTTCACAAAGCTTTCAAATACTGTTTTAGAGCTTTGTTAAACTGGGATTTATTGGTGATACAGCACCAGGAAACTTGTAAAGCTCCTTTATTTTTCTGGGCAATTGTTTAAGAATAGAAGTCTGCAAAGGCAAGTGTCATTATTTTTGTGTCACTATCTGTACATG
Source organism: Myrmophylax atrothorax (assembly GCA_026770055.1). Lineage (NCBI taxonomy): Eukaryota > Metazoa > Chordata > Aves > Passeriformes > Thamnophilidae > Myrmophylax > Myrmophylax atrothorax. The sequence continues at coordinate 146,837,797 of JAOXXN010000395.1, forward strand.
AGTCAGAAATTTAAAATCAGATTTTGATCCCTCATATATATAATACATATGTATCTTCATGCATATATTTAGAGATTTATAGATTTTAAATTTATATTTATACTATGTCAAGACCTCTTCATCTCCCTGAAGAATGTTGTATTTACAAAAATAGAGGAACTGAATGAAAAAAGTATTACTACTATTTTTCTCTTCATTCAGAGGAACACAAATCTCAGTAGAAGTTGTCTCTGTTTAAAACCAGTGAGTGTACCAGACCAGCCTTTACAGATAGGGGTATAGAACAGCAAGCTGAAATCACCCAAACACATTTACTGTTCAATCTAGGATTTAAAGGTCCTGAAAATCCTATTTATGTAATTTTTATTTCCCTTTAACCCCTTGGCAATAGCTGGTAGGACTCCTGCCATAAGCACTAATGAATTTTGCATTGAATTCTGACTCTTGGCATTTAGGGCTTAATAAAATCTTCTTTTCCTTTATCTGGAAGATTCCTTTTCTGCTAATTGGTGTCAACATCAATCAAGATCAGAGGTGCAACAACACTAGTTTAAAGGCCTTTTGCTCATCTGCTTTGTACCCCAAGTAATGTGGAGCTGTAGGCAGCTTACAAATAAAAGTGGCAATAATAGTCCTTTCACTCTGAAATGCATGAAAATCTTGGAAAATTTGAAAAATCATGCTGTTGCAAAAAATTAAAGCTGCTTCCAGAGGTCTGTCAGCTACACAAGTGGCATTTTGAGTGAGTGAAGCACTGATAAATATTTTGTGTACCTACAGAAGAGGTTCCTCTAGACCTCTAAACTGTGGATCACACTGAGGACTTCTTTACAGAACGTTCCTCTGGAAGATGAGGGCTGGGTCACAACTCTGAATTTGCATGTATAGTATCATAGGCATATTCAGGGCAATTTACATTGGTTATGGAAGTTAAATGGATCCTTAAAACCTATGCTTGGCTGCGGCCAGAGTAGGGGTTGGAAGTGTGGCTCTAGATGCTGCTGATGGCCTTACTTTGTGAGATGACTGCTTCTTGCTCTGTGCAAGGCTGGAGATCTTGGATCCTACTGAATTTGGAATTTGCCCAGGTCAAAAGTAAGATCCAGGCAATCAGCAGCTCCGTGTATGTTCCTGCAGAGGTTGATGCTGCTTCGGGTATTGATATGTTGGTGGCACAGAGGCTCCTGAGACAGCCAGCTCCCCCCATCCCTGCAGGAGTTTGTAGAGAGGTGCAGAAGCCCAACAAATTCAGTTTTAGAGTTGCAATGACTGCTCCTCCTGTCTGTTGTAAGCTTTTGGAATACTGTTTTTTTCTCTGGACAAGCCATGAAAGGATGCTGTCAAAGATAAAAACAGCCCAGGACAGGGCTGCCCTTTACACACAGACTCCTGAGCTCTGATCCTCTCCTGCCTGTCATGGAAGAAGGAACACAGTGTAATCAGTACAGTAGCAAAGAGCTATACCCTAACAGTAACTAGTGGTAGATGTGTTTATGCAACAAGACCAAGCCAAGGACTGGAGGAGTGACTGGGAAAGGTGATTTGGTGATAAGGAATGCCTTTTAGTAATGACCAAAACTTGTGTAGAAACACTAGCTGGGGCATCTCCACCTCCACCGTTCTTAGTGTGAGAATCAGACAGTATGGAGCTGAGATGGCATGTGGAGATACCAAAACCTCCATCAGACCGGAACAGAAAGCTCCATTTATAAGTCTTGTTCTGTCCTCCACAATGTCATGTATTGCTTAGTAAAATATAAGTGAAAGACTTTTCTACACACAGAATCAAAGTCAGAGGGACAAAAGGCAAACAGTAAAAAGGGTAATTATTTTCTTTAAAACAAGGGTAAATGACAAGCAGGATATTTCCTGCCTTTTCCATGGCTGAGCTGGGGAAAAGTGCTTTCATTCACAGAAGCAGTACAAGACTTAAGTCAGTGCTGACAGTGGATCAGGGGCAACAAACAGCAAATTTCCAGTCCTTCCGTGGTACCTCATGGCTCACAGTGCTGCACAACTCATTGAGCTGTGGCATTAGAGTAACTTGATCTTGTTGCCCACTGAAGCCTAAAATGAAGAAGTGGGGAGTTTCATAGTCCTTGCTTTGTGAGGTGCTATGAATATACAAGGGAAGGACAAACATGCTTAGAATCATAGAATCATTTAGATTGGAAAAGACTCTTAAGATTATGAAGTCCAAGTATTAACCCAGCCCTGCCAAGTCCACTACTAAACCATGTCCCGAAGTGCCACAACTACATGCCTTTTTTAATGCCTCCAGGGATGTGACCTAACCACTTCCCTGGGCAGACTGTTCCAATGCTTACAACCTATGGTGAAGAAATAATTCCTAATATCCAATCTAAACCATCCATAGAACAACTTGAGGCCATTCTCTTCTGTCCTGTCACATGTTACTTGATAAAAAAGAGACCAAGCCCCACCTGGCTACAGACCCTTTTCAGGTGGTAGTAGAGTGTGATGAGGTCTCCCCTGCGCATTCCTTTCTCCAGACTAAACTCTCCTAGCTCTCTCAGCCATTCCTCATATGACATATGCTCCAGATCCTTCCACAGCTCCATTGCCCTTCTCTGGACATGCTCCAGCACCTCAATGTCTTCCTTGTAGCGAGGGGCCCAGGACTGGACACAGCACTTGAGGTGTGGCCTTGCCAGTGCTGAGCACAGGGGCGGAATCACTGCCCTGGTCCTGCTGGCCACACTATTGCTGATACAGGCCAGGATGCCATTGGCTTCTTGCCCACCTGGACACACACTGGCTCCTGTTCAGCTGCTCTCAATAAACACCCCCAGGTCCTTTTCCATTGGGCAGCTTTACAGCTACTCTGCCCCAGTCTGTACCTGGGGTTACTGTGGCCAAAGTGCAGGACCTGGCACTTGGTCTTGTTGAACCTCATACTTTTGGCCTCAGCTCATCAATCCATCCTGTCCAGATCCCTCTGCAGAACCTTCCTGCCCTCTGGCAGGTTGTCATTCCCATGCAGCTTGGTGTTGTCTGTATATTTACTAAGTGTGCACTCAACCTTCTCATCCAGATCATCAATAAAGATATTAACCAGAACCGGGCCCAATACAAACCCTGTGGGACACTATCAATGACTGGATGCCAACTGGATGCAGCACCACCAACCTCTGAGCCTGGTCATCCATGACTCAGCCAAGAGTGCACTTGTCCAAGCTGTGAGCTGCCTGTTTTTCCAGGACTGTGCTGTGGAATGTTGTTTTGATGATACTTCATCACATAGCGCAAAAGGTTGTGCCTGGTCAATAGAGGGATGGCAAATCTTTTGGTATCCCGTAGGCCACTGTGGATTTTGAGTAATAGCAGCCTGGGGAGCAGGTTAATGCCAGGTACCGGCATTGTTTGTTGTAACTCATGTGAATAGCTATGAACCAAAAGGCTGAACATTGCAATGACAACACATCAATAGGAAAAGCCACTTTCTCCACCTTTTGACATGAATTACCTGTCTTGGATACTGCACTATAATCAGCACTTGCATCACCAGGAGGAAAATAAAGGCCAGTTTGACCTTCTAGAGCAACAGGACCTATTTTCCTGGACTGATGAGAGAGGCATTAGTCTGAAAAGTTACTTGGACTGTCAATAATCTGCGCACTGTGCGATGCAGTGCCCTGGCTGAGCCACACCTCCGTGTTTAATTTGTATCTTTTGCACAGAGTGTGTTCTCTAAGGACTGTTAGCTTAAATGTTTCTGCAAGCATGATGACTGGGCAGCCTGCAGCACAGATCTGTACAAGGACAGCACACAGACTCTGCACTGAGTCAAATGTGAGCCCTTTGGGGTGGGTCCATGGGGTACAGAGGGCAAGAACCGGGAGGAGTAGCTTTGCTGGGACTGCCAGTATCCCTCCTGACCAACCTGGCTGTGTGTGTCACTTGTACCAGGGCTGCTGCAATGCTGCAAGGAAGCAGTTAGAACAGCAGTGGGATTGCTTGTGCATTAGAGGGGCTCTCACATCAGCAGGAATGACAAAACAGACTGTTTTGTCTCTGTTCACCTTCTAGGCAGATCAGTGCAGTCCTTAGTGCTGGTCTTAGCTATTTCCCTCTTCATTTCACACATATTTCAAACAAACAGGGATGACAAAAGCATGCAATTTATTGCAACACACAATGCTGGTAATTTTGCAGGATCTGAGGCCAGCTGAGCAATATGCTGCTGACCTTAAATTGCTCATTCTCCTTTTCTGTTAAGTAAAAAAATAAATCAATGGGTAATTCCTTTCTCTCACCATACCTCCTCTCCCTTCTATTTTTTTAAGGCCAGACATCAGTCCTTTTTATTTAGTCTTGACAATGCAACCTATGCAAAGAAAATCTTAGTACCCAACCAATATATAGTTCCTTTTATAATGTTAATTAGGTGTGCTTAGTGCCTTTTTGAGAAAAGCATGATGCTAACCCCAGAAGTTCAGATAATCCTATTGTAGAATTTATTTGTTTATTAGAAGAGGGGTTTGTTTTGTTTTGTTTTTGTTTTGTTTTGTTTTGTTTTTTTCTTTAGGAGAACTTAGTTTAGAGGATTTAGCTTCTCCTCTAAACCCAAGACTAAACAGGGGGATTGCTGGTTGCTGGAGTATGCTGTGGGCCAACGATTGCAGAGTAACCTGCTGTTATATCTTTTTTGAGCAATGTGTGCAGCTACAGCTTGAAGAGCTGGGAGAGATGTAAAACCATTTTAATCCTTGGTAGTTCTTTTCTGAACTTCTTGACTAGCAGGTTATTAGAACAAAACGGGGTAGGTTCTTTCTTAATACACACAAAATGTGAACAAGGTGCTCTTGCTACTGTTGAACGTGCTCTTTTCTGAGTGTAACTTAATTTAGATTTGGAGATAGCTCAGAATTCTTTCTTTCATTTATACACATATAGTTTCTAAATAGTCGAGTCTGGACTGTAGTGCACCTTCAGCTCCTCAAAGAAGTGAAAGTGGCACACATGGAAAGGGGCTGGATAATGACAAAAAGCCACACAATGTAAGTCTCAAGTTTCCTGTGAGCTAAGGGATAAAATATACTATGTGAATATGTATCAGCATACATATTTACATATTTTTTTTTTATTGCATCATGACAACACTCTCTGCCAGGATTGAGTCTGGCAGCACCTGCAAAGTGGGACCCTGAAGTGTGATTGTTTCCTTATATCTCCTGTCCAAGGTCGTGAGGCTGTGGGTGGCAGGAGGCTGCCCTACCCCACTTGCTGTGCACAGGACAAAAGGTGTGTAGGCAGGCAAACACTTTATCTGAGCTGTCCATATGAGAGCAGAAAAAGGATTTCCTACCAGCACAGAAAACCATTCTAATAGTAAGAAATAACCCACAAGGAATTAAATTATAAATGTATATGCTGCCCTGAGGATATGTCAGTTTGTACCACAGAGCATTCCCTTTTTGTGCTGTTGGGCAGGGGAGGCCAGTTAAGCTGTTCTTTGGCAAATGAACTGTTAATATCTGAGAGACCCTCTAATAGAAAGAGGTGTGAGGCCACTATGTCAATATATTGTAATGCAACGAAATATGAATTGCAGCAAAAATAGGAAGAAAAATCTGTTTCAGTGAACAATCACATTCTGGAATACTTTATCCCAGTGGTAGAAATTTAATAAAACAGCTGGAAGCCATCAGGAAATAATAAATTCTTTTCTGACTAAGGAAAGAGTTTTTGGGCTAGTTCAAAAAGTTGAATAACATTCCCTTCTTTATTTCAGATGAACCATGTCACAGAGGCCAGCTATGATTTTATTTCTCAACAGGCTGTTTCCTTTTGTCAGACATTCTTTTGGTTATGACAGCAGCTTCAGGGATATTTGGGCCTTTGACTTCACTCAATGTGGAAGTACCTATGGTCTTCTGAGTCTGTTACCTTGAAAGATGGACAACCAACAATAAAAATGGGATGATATATGCTGACAGACCAGTCCTGTGAAGCACAGAGCCACCTGGCAAGGCATCCTTGATAGGCAGCTGGCTATGAATTACCACTGCTGATTAATCCAAAACATTGCTGGTGACAATGTTTTCTGTCATAGAATCACAGAATTGTTTGGTTTGGAAGGTACCTTAAAGATCATGTAGTTCCAAGCCACTGCCATTGGCAGGGATACCTTCCACTTAACCAGGTTGCCCAAAGACCCATCCAGCCTGACCTTGAGCACTTCCAGGCATGAGGACTCCACAACCTCTCTGAGCAACCTGTTGCAGTGTCCCACCACCCTCACAGTAAAGAATTTCTTCCTAGTGTCTGTCACTTCATTCTTCTACATGGTCTTTTGCAGAAACCAATTTTACAGGACCAGCATCCAGTATCGTATTTGTTTTAAATTTATCTGCCATGAAGTTCCCTCTCACTCCCCTCTTTAGAGGTTTCCTCCCTCCTTGCTACTGTGAGTAACAAGTGAGTGAGCAACACAAAACCATTCAGTTTTTGCTGCTTTAAGACTTGTCATTCTGTCCTTTATGACTTGGACTTGGTCTTGCTAAGAAAAGAAGCCACTGAGAATAGAGACTTATTCTCTGTTCAGACTGACAGCCGGATAGACAGGTGTCATCTCATGATGACATTTAAAGGTGGATGAGCCCCATGAGTGAAGGAGTCCAGTCTGGTGTAATCAGTGTCAACCCTGATGAAGACTATTTTTGTCAACTTTATTTATTCCTTTGAGAAATCACTTTATGATAACAGAAAGATTGTAATTTAAATGGTTATGGGGCATGGGTGGTTGAATTATTCATTCTTTACAGAAGGCAGACTCTCCATCAAAACCTGAAAGTGGCTGATATGCAATATCCCATCTCTTCCCTCCCCACCTGAAGTGCCCTGAAACACAAAATGAGTACTATGGCTCCTTTGATTAATCCACAGGGATGGAAAATTAACATCTTCCCTGAGACTTTCCCAGAGACACCCTAATTAGTCATCTTTCCAAGCTTTAATTGTATTAAAAAACAGTGAGCAGCATTGTGCAGCCAGCCTAAGTGGAAAGGTGCTGAAGTTTATTGTAGCATGGATCTAAACCCCACTGAAATAAAGACTTGTGCAGGTGATTTGCAGGGACTTCTGCTATTTAAATATAAATGCATATACAGAGCTTTGTTCTAGGTATCAGTTTTTTGATACACCTTGACTTTTGTCCCTGCCCTTAAATACCCGAGATTCCTTTTGAGGTATACCTTTTTAAAACACAAACAAACAAAAACCAATCAAAAAAGCCCAAGAATCAATCCATCAACCCCCTTCTCAATCTGTACATTTAATACCAATATCCCCTCTGCAGCACCTGTAAAAATGCGTTTCATCCAATCTGGTCCCTTACCTTTTCCTTACAGCCCTTAGGCCACCAACTGCTGCTGGAGCAGAGGGGGACACATGGCGAAATGTACTGGCCATGGCATGCCAAGTGCAGTTGCCACAGCAGCAGCCCTCTTTATTTTCCTCTCTCTTCCTCTAGAAATCTTGAATGTGTTTAAATATTAAAGCTGGAAACTCTCCCTGTAACCCCTGTGGAGCCTTTCTATTGAAAATATCCAAAATCCAATAAAATTAGCTGGTCTTTTTGATGTTTGTAAAGTGGCTGGGCTGGTAGTCCGATATCAGACACCTATGAAGATATCTACAGAGTTTTTCCAATAGTGCTGATATCTTTAATCTCTTTGCTAGGTATTCCATTCTGCTCACTAGCATATCCTTTATTTTAAAAAAGAACAGTTAGGAGGGTCTGTTTGTTTTATTTCTACCCCAATGTAACATTGATTTACCTTGTATCTTAGAGAAATCCCTCAACCAAAAAATACCTTGATCTTGCAGAAATCTATTAACTTCCTAGCCAAAAATGTTGATAGTATTCTCTAAAACAGAATTGTTTCAACTGTGCTAAGGTGGGAAGTGGTTGTTGTGTCAACAGGGAGAAAATTCAGCAATTCTAGTGTTTAGGGTTTCTTCTCTTAATAATCCTCCTCCACTTGCATCTCCCTGTAGAAACAAATGGAAGAGGACAACAGACTCTCCAAGTATTTTTCATGACTGCAAACCCAAGCATAACTAGGAAGAGCAGCAACCTCCAAGCCCTTTAGGATTAAGTTAACATGAAAAATAAGCTTGTGTGCTTTGCTTTACAAAGCAAACCATTTCCGTGCTCTCAAATTAAGACTGGTAAAATACAAGGACAAATCCTCAGCTCCTGCAGAAATATTTATACCTCCATTTAATTTTCACATCAGGCACAAATGCTATTCATGCAGATTAAAAATAGGAGTCAGAAGACAATAGGTGTTCTCAGCCAAATTAGCATTGTCTGTCAGAAAGAACAGGCCCTTTCAGCAGCTACATTAACCATTGGACTAAGTCAGTTTTCCATTGGGTAGCAGGCATTTTTCCAATTTTCTAATGCATACTATTGCCTTGGCAAAGAGTAAATGGGATTTGGTGCCAGGACACTTGCATCTAGAGCATACTTTGACTCCTTGCTGTGGTTGCAGAAATTCCAGGTACGCATCATTAATCACAAAGGCCGTCCGATTCTTGAATTATTTAATACAATATCGGAGCAGTTTTGAATTATTTAAAGCAATATGCAAAAGGTTCTCTGTGATATACATGCAGAGATTATTAAGAACCTTGCTAAACATAGTTAAATTGCCATAACTTAATATCAGCTTCCCATGTTCCATAGCCCTAACTTGAGGAGGGAAAGAAACAACACAATGCTGTCCAATAGCCTCCTGCTTTACCCTAAATTTTTCTGCAACTGTAATAAATAAGCGAAATGATTTTAATCTATCTCATTGGAAGCTGCTCAAAACATGACAGGCAAAAATGTCCAACACATTGTAATTTGGTATCAATGGAGAATTGGAAGAGCCAGGAGGTTTATTTTTTCCTCCCAAATCTGGGAACAAGTTATAGATATAACATGGAAACAGATTGCCTTCCAAAGGATCTTTCAGTTTTTCTGGAGAGACCAGGAATTAAAGATCAACTTCTATAATGAATCTGGTAGTTCTTCAAGATCCGTTGACAGTGAAAAAACATTACTTGGGTCTACTTGAGAAGTTCATTCAGCTCCTTAGTCACACTCGACAAATGGACCACAGCCAGATCAGTGCAAAGGGTGTTCCAGGGACAAAAGAGCAAAGCTGGGCATTAAAATGCAACATGAGAGTAGCCTCATAAGTAGTTCAACTCACACTTAAACAGTGGTTTAACAGTGGTTTAGGTCCAGACTTTGTAGCCATGAGCTTATTTTTGGGTGATGGCTATACTTTGCCACTGAAATGGTCCTTCCACTCACTATAAACATGGGCTGGGAGAGACTCCATTACCTTAGAGAGGGGAGAAATGGCAGCTGAGAAATTCTCAGTGTCAAGAGAATCATCCCCTGCATCTTTTCTCCTTCTTTTTATCCTCTTCTTCTGTTAGACAGTCACTTACTAGGGGAGATGGAGACCAGCTCCTTAAAGGCCCTTGAGGACATCTAGTTACAGAATTAGGACGCTGTAGAAATGAGTGTGCCAGGTGACCCTAATCTGAGCTGCTGCCTCAGTTCAGCGATGCCTTCAGGCACATTAGCAAATATACTCAGATTTATTTTCTTGAAACTTTTCATCCCAGCCAAGCGGGTGAACTAAAATTTCCTACTTAATCTTTCCCTTCAAGCTGACTGAGAGTAGCTGAGATTCTCCTGCAGTCACAGGATTGCAGGAGCTGCAGGTCTACGTGCAAGTGTGCCCATACATCCCTTAACTTGGCCCAACAGGGACATATACATTAATGAGTCTTTTTCAGTATGAAAAATATTTTCCCTCTGTTTCTAAGTAATTCATCTCTGAAAAAAAGCCTGGTCAGTTTCCCCTGAAAAGTACCCAATGTTTCCCCATTGTTAACCTTAAAATGGTGCAATTAGAGGGTGAAGAAGGGCAGAAGAGGGATTACGGACATGTATTTTTTTAGCCAAGTAATCACAATGGAAGCATTCACCTTTCCACTCATTTCAAGATGGCCATGAACTTATTATATAGCCAGCTCTAACACACCAGGATAATATATGATGGTGAATCATCTTAGTTTATCCATTCAGCTTGCCCTGTGAGTTTACAAGAGCTGAAAATCTATTTGCTTTTCACCTCATTTAGCCTTGATTTAAAGGTATGACAGGAAATAAGTGGATTCTATATGTCAATGCCTCTCTCTATGGATTAAAGCCTGTCATCCATCGTTGCTGATGTTCCTGCCCCAGTATGTACATCAGAATATGACTTTATGTGTGTAAGAGACAAAAGCAAATATACAGCTCTGTTCCTGACAACAAAGCAGGCACAAAACATTTGTGATTTTTCCCACTCTATGTCCAGCAGTTTGGTTATTGAAGAGTCAGGCAGTCCCACTGCACCTCCACCTTGAGTGCTTCTGGGACTATGCAAGGCATCAGGAGGCCCTGACTCAGCAGGGACTCGAATTTCCACATGTGGGAAAGGTACAGAATTATTCTAGGAGAGGTGAAAGCATCTGGGGACCAGCTCTTCTGCCCAGTGTTTCATGCTCCCACTGGTTTAGAGCATGTCTAGTTTTGTTATTTCTTTTATGATGTCATATAGGGTAAGGTGATCTCTTTCCCTTTTCCCCATTCCTCCAACTTTGTTGGCACTGTATCAGGTGGATTTTGCCCTGTACACTTTCCAGGCATTCATTCAGCACCACATTCTCTTTACTTCATATACATCCAAAATTACTGCATAAAAGTTGACCAACCAGTGCCTTGTCCATACTGGAGGCAATGTAGTCGCATCACAGGTACAGCTGACTTCCATTCTTTCCTTTTTCAATTTCCCCATAATATTTAATCGAAACAATTTTAAAACAGGTGACAAGTTCAGTAGTTGTCACTTTATGTCTTGACTGGTGAAAAAGGCCTTTATGAATATATGAGGTTTGTTTCATGGACATCCATTCTCATAATTTGATTCCTTTGAAATCAGTTTTGTGTTTGTAGAATTTAAGAGCTGTGTCCCTAATCTTAACATCCTTATAAAGGTTTTCAATCAGTCACTTATGTTAATCCAGAGCCCACAGTATCTACCATAAAATTGTTTTAAGGGCAACGTAGACTTTCAAAGGCAAAATATTTTTAACTCATATTTTCCTTAACTTCTAGATAATTTTAATTGTCTGCTTTTTTGAAAGAAATGTGCTTGGGTTTTTTATGCAACATTATTTTTCCCACGGAGCATTCTTTGATGTACACAAAACCAATAATACAGAGATAGCCATCTTCTTGTGCCATTATTGTGGCACTTCAAGACTTCTTTGAATTATTTGTGGTGCTGCAAGGATTAGAAGACTCTCAGTTTGTACATGAGTGTCTTTCATTTAATTCAGACAGAGCTACTGCTGTTTATTAAACACTTTCAATAGCATGGCACTATCACAAAGAATGAGTTCTTACTGTAACTGCAAATTTTGTATCGTGCTGCAGCTCAGGGTCTGTTTTCTTTTGCATCATGGCTTCCTTTGCAAAGTGAAATATTTAGGGTG
>JAOXXN010000395.1:146849470-146865264 GCA_026770055.1 Myrmophylax atrothorax
ATGAAGAGCTACTTAATATGTTGGAGGTGGGCAGATTCTGATTCCTCAGAATTTTTCTGTATTTCTCTTCCTTTTAGCCTGTATATCCAAGCTGAATTAGAACACCCATAAACCAGCACTCTGCTCCAGCCCACATGAAAATGCTGCTGGTACCAGAAGACCAGGATTCAAAACTAAGCTGTAGCCCCTATAAATTAAAAGATGGAGAAACAGAAAAGGAAATAATTAGAGTTAGAAAGCCACTAATTTAGTTATCAACATCTGCAAATTCCAAATGAAGCAATTATTTTGTTGAAAAGCAAGGAACAAAATTGCACTGCAGTCATTTCCACACTGTCATTCAAAATTGAAAAAAATTTTTAAAGTGATGTTAAACGTTCAAACACGGGAAGGTGGTGTTGGGAGAAGTCCCTCAGAGATTTTTTCTCACCTTACCAACGCAAAGGTTTGGGCTTGGAGTGCCAGGAGTGAGAGCAAAAGATGGCTGATGACTTTCAGATTCCAGCTGAATGGTGAGGTGGAGGTCAGAAAACAGAACCCCAGCATCTGGAGGTGGGGAGAGGTTTTTCCCTGTGTGCTGGCTTGACTTTTGGGCTTTTCTTTGGGCAGCAGCAGAAAAAGAGCCATTGCTTGCTGTTGAGAGCTCTTTTTTTTTTCAGACTCTGCTCTTTGCTTTTCCCCCTCCATCTCTGGGCACCCTGAGCTTCAGAGAGAGAGAGAGAGAGGAGAGGAGAGACACAGCTGCTCCAGGACACACTGCAGACCTTTTTTTTTTCCTTCCTGGGGACCGACTTGGACTGCAAGGAGATTCCTGGGAATTATCACTATTTTCTCCACTCCCAGCTTTTCCTTCTTTGTTTGGAACAAAGGACAAGGAGAGAGAGTGTGTGCACATGAGTGTTCATCCCTTGTCTTTGCCTCACTGGGAAAAGACTGAGAATTCACCTCGCAGCCAGCCGAGGGGTGACACTGACACTGTCCATAAATATAACTGCTCCAGGAGGAACCTACCATTTGGGGGTTGTTCTCTTTTGTTTTTACTTTTGGTGCTGGGGGAGTAGTTTGCTCTGGTCTGTTTACAGTTATATCTATATCTACATATATATATTTAAGTTAAGAACAGTTATCCTTCTTATATCCATTTTCTAATTAAAATTCCTTTTTCTTAAATTTAATAAGGAGTGACGTGATTATTGAGAAGGAATCCTCTCTGGTTTTTGGTAAACATTTTGGTTTTTCCCTCAAACTAAGACAGATGAGAAGTCTGACAAAGTTATGGTTATCTGCAGGTTTTACTTGATTTTTATTAATAACAAAGGCATCTTAGGATAGCTATTCTAACAGGCACATTTACCTGCTTAAGCTGAGAAGTTGTTATTATGGTTTTGCCCAAAGCAAATGTGCCAAGAAAAGAGACTACACATTGAACTTGTAGATACAGGGAGTGCTGATGTCCCTTAAGGATCCTTCTTTGACTTTTACAGCTCCTTTCCCTGCTCTTGTGCCTGAATGATCTTCTCCAACAAATCACAGTAGTTCTTCTACAAGGTATCGTATCCCCAATCCAGCCAACCTTGCAGATCACAGGTCCCAAGAAACCAAAAATCCATAGGAGAGCAGAAGACTTACCACATGCCACTCTCTGGTTATGAATTCACAGGCAATTGTAGGGATTTTATATCCTTCTGCCCTTTTCTCAGATGAGCTGGAAGGGTGAAAAAAGTGGTTCAGAGACCTCAGCAGAAAGGCGGTAATGACAGGCCAGTCTGGGGAGTCAGGGACTCTGTTCACTTGAACATATACTGAAAGAAATAAGCCATGGCTCCTTTCATTGAAATTTATTTATTTATCTTTCAATTATTATTTTAGTGGGGACATGTCACATTATTAATGCAGTGGGAGATAAAACTTTCAAACTCCAGCATATAATTAGGTACAGGGTTGCGTGGTACTGTGCTTGGATTTGCAATATGGATGTGACAGATGGAAGAGCTACCGTAGACCTTGTGTGCATTCCTTTGGTAGAGAGAACAGGAATGTTTGAAACATTCATAGGCATGTTACATTTGGCCATCTCTTCTAACCTTAATCAGGCTAGGTTTAGTCTATAGGAGGGGATTGGAGGAGATCTGATCCCTTCTGGCCAAGCTGATCCCCCTAATAAACATACTTCCCACTTAAATGCCTGTTCACCTCTGTGGTCTCATCTTAACACCTGGATTTAGAAGTTATTTTGTGCTAGTTAAGCCCCTGACACAGCTGTGGTTGATGACTGTGTCTTCTGAGCCTGGTTGAAATATAAATAGTTAATATTGAGCATTAAAATGTGGCTGAAACCAAGAGAGCTGATGAAATGGGAAGGTTTTCATCTTTAGGAAATAGCACAAGATGCATCTGGTCCACCAAGATGATGCCATAGACTTCCATAAACAGAGCTTGATTTCCATGGGTCAAGACCCTGGGTATTATAATTAAGACCAATGACTTCCCATTTTAATGAATAGAGCCCCAAATCACACTGAGAAATTTACCTTGTTGTGTCTCAGTGCTTCACTTTCCTTTGCAAAAAGCAGGGAGGCTAAAAATTACTTTTCCCAAATCTTTGTTTCTTCTTTTCCAGTAATCATGTCAGGGAAGGAGTGTGTTTGTTCAGCACCTGCAGCAGTAATGACCTGGATTCAGACACAGTGTTTAGATGAAGTTGCAAATAGAGTAATGACAATAGACTTGCTTTTCAGGTTTTTTGTTATATATTGCTATAAATCCAAACTACATTATAGAAGTTGAGCTCCTGGTTTTTATCAGAATCCAGAAATGCTGAGTTGTGATAAGACGTTATTAACAAAGAACAGATTAACTGTACTCTGGAAATGTTTTGACTAGTACTTGGTCAAGTTATGAGCAATGATTTTGTCAGTACTTTTTTAACCTGGACTTATTAATCCATCCCTTTATGGAAAATTAATTCTATTGTGTCATTCAGCATAAGAAAACAGAATTGTTTTCCATGATCTATGTAATAATCAGTGTTTTCACCAGTTTACCTTCCCTCTCACATAGTAAAGATGTGCATTCCCAAGGTGCCAGATGTTTACACCACCAAGTTGGTGAAATGTAGTAGAAAAGGATGTCATTTTGATGACTCTCTTTATAGCATATTCCTACCAGTGCTCATTTGAGCATCTGGGATGACAGTAGTAAATAATGCTTAGTACTCCTATAGCACATGTTCAAAATTAAATTTTAGTAGTAGTAGGTTTAGAGATCTCTGAAAAAGTGAACGTGTACCAAAGGGAGAAAGTTAACCCATGACTGCGATAAAACTACAGCAAGCCAAGAATTGTTCCCTGGGGAGTGACTCTTTCTCAGCTAGAAAAATAATAAAAAATGCTTCTTGTGAGTAGATAAAATTAGATGCCTAAATGGACTCCAGGGAAATTATTGCTGGGGGAGAAGTAATTGTTTAATTTTCACCACAGATCAAACTTAACTTCTAATTTCAGTAAATATTGAAACTCAAAACATTCCTTGGAAAAAAAATTATAGTTATTATACTTATCTATGAAAATTAAGATACTTGCAATCCAACCTGGCATTACAGAACTGTTGAGATTATTCATAGAGGTGAAGGACTTAACAGTTTTCTCTTCCTGATATTTCAGAACAGACTGAGATATCAGACTGGAGATGCCTTAGTCTGAATGCCACATTCATAAGAGATCTAACATTGCAGTTTTGAGGAAACACGGACAGTATTTGAATCAAATTTGCTGTATGTCACCTAAAAGGTACAAAGAAAAAAACCCCACCATCAATATTTTGGTTGTTTAAATATGTTCGTATTGTGCCACTGTAAAGACCCTTCACTTGTCTTCCCTAACCTCCTCCTGGCATAGGATACAGGATGCCAGGCACTAAGCATTTCTTCCAGCAGAACTCTGGTGTATGACCTACCACTACAGAGAAAAAGGAGTTGTAAACTAGTGGAATTAAACACAATATGTTAAATATACATTTTGGAACACAAGGAATGAAAAGATAAATATTAAAAGTCATCCCAATAATAGCAAAACATATCTGATCATTCTTGGAATATTTTTAGAAAGCAATGCAGTATGCATCTGAAATATCACCCAGTGAGACTTCAGCATAATTAAGCAATGATTAATCAATACTTAACTAAAGAAATTAAGCTCAGGAGAAACAATTAATTGAAGTTAAGTGAACTTTGACAGCTCATATTAAACTAAGGCTCTAATTAACAAAAGCATTGTGCATCCTCTAAATGGAGGGATGTGCAGGCTTCAGGTGCTAAGGATGGGGTAAGTGTTACTCTGCAGATTTCTCAGTGATGATAGAGAGCTTCATTCCAAGGCATTGAAAAGAGAAGGTGATTTTAATTCAGGTGCTCAAGATGCTATTTGGTGACTTGACTCTAAGTTCTGGCAGTACAGGTGGCTCTC
Organism: Myrmophylax atrothorax; assembly: GCA_026770055.1. NCBI lineage: Eukaryota > Metazoa > Chordata > Aves > Passeriformes > Thamnophilidae > Myrmophylax > Myrmophylax atrothorax. Next base: position 146,853,934 of record JAOXXN010000395.1, read on the forward strand.
TGGAGGAACAAAGACAGTGCCTCCTCATAAGGATTTGCAGCCTGGCCTCATGTCCTTCAGGCTGTTGTAATTTAGGACTAAACTGCTGGATGAGGCTGGACAATGCTATAAAGCCTGTGACGTTGCCAAACTCCAGAGAGCAAAGGGCACTTGGGCCTTTGCATCACTGAAAGTCTTTGAGCTCCGCAGCTCAATTTCCTGCGGAGCTGTGGAGAGCCCAGGCAGGAGCAGCTGTCCCTGAAGGGCTGCAGCTGGGGAAGAGCCCGCAATGGGGCAGGGACACCAGGAAGAAACAGCCTGGAAGGGCTGGGAGGGCCTGCCTGTAACAGAGTTTTATCTTTCTCCTGTCTCTCTTGTATTTTTATATTCCCCTCAAAGTAACTTGGGAAGTGGTCACAGCACCAACCCTGACAGAGTTCAAGAAACATTTGGAAGATACTCTCAGGCACATTATGTGACTCTTGGGGATGGTCCTTGAAGGGCCAGGAGATGGACTCCATGGTTCTTCCAACTTAACATATTATGTGACACTGTGACTTTTAGTGTTAATAAATGCCATAATCTGTGGACACAGCTTATAAACCTTTGTGCATGTGGACTTGTCTCAATATCTTTCGTGCAAAGCTTTGTCGTGAGACCACAGAGTCAGGATGCCTTGTCTAATGCTTATGAATAGATTGATTTATTACCTGGAAGACCAACCTGTTGGAGGGGAGGAGAAGAACACAGGGAAGGGAAGAGCTCTAAGTTACCACTGCTGCCTCTTGGCTCTCAGGAAGTGAAGTGACCACTGGTTCTGTTTACAGTAGCCAAGCCATGTCCACGAAACCCAGGCTGACAATGAGTTTTGGGCTCTGGACCCAACTACATCAGCCAAAAAAATAGGCCTTTTTCTAATCCATTTGACTGCTAGTGAAGCATGCCAGGGAATGATCACAGAAGCAGTTTATCAGACAGGAGAGGCATGTGGAGACTGGTATCTCTCCACTTGGTTCTGAGTTGCCAGCAGACATCTCTTCCACTTGCCCAGTCTTAACAAGATGTGTGTCTACACCCTTGACACCACAGATTGTGATGTCCATAAAGAGGACCAGCACAGAGCATTGTATGGCAGCACTCCCCAAGGTAACATGCAGCACAGGGACTCTTCTTAGGCTCAGGAATGGGGGTTGGAACTTAATCTCAGCCCTGCCCACCTGAGAGGACTATCCCTCTAGAATGCAGGACCTTTCCTTGCTGTCTTTAGAGACACCAGAGAGTGGCACAAGTCTGAGAAGATGAGGAGAATAAAAAGAAAGATAGTGACTTAATTGCTCTGTTAATTGCTTTGCTTCTGGTGCTCCCATCCCTGAGGAGAAAGTGCCTGAGGGTTATCTCAGCCCTGAGAGTTCTCCTCAGTGATGAGCAATTATCTCCCAGGCAGAGACTACCAAATGTGGATGTCACAAGCTAGCTCCATTCAAAATGATGGATGGGCATGAATGAAGACAAACTTCATCCCTGGAACTCAAATTAGGAGCTAGCATACCGTTATCTGTTGGGCCTGACTTTGCAACAGTGTGAATATCAAGGCATACTACTCCAAAGGTTTGCATCCTGAACACAAGTTCAGTGCTGGAGCCTATCTGAAAACCCATGTCAGACATTTACAGGTCTGATTTTCCTCTTGTTAAGGCCCTACAAGATTGCTGTGGCCATGGAAATGTTCTGGGTGCTCTGTGTGGAGGAGACAGCATTTCTCCACTTGCATTGAGCAAATCTGGGCTAATCTTATCCACTGAGTCCCATGCTCCAGAGGGATAGAGGAGCATTTGGAGTCAGGTTACTGAAGGCTGGTGGAGGTAAGGTAGCAGTCTGCAGCTTTGAAGCAACAAAGGGGGAAGAGCAAGCTGAGAACTTGCACTGGTTTTGCTCTTTGAGCAGTTGTACAGCAATACTGCAGAGCTCAGTTGTGCCAAGGTTCCCATGCTGGGGAGTACCTGCCTCTGGAGTACCTGCCTCCGGCAGAAGGAAGAGATTTACCCTTCAGGAAATTCCAAATCCTAATGGGACAGAGGAATAAAGAAAAGCAAAACACACCCTACACCCCCCAAAAATGCAAGGGTGAAGTGACTCCACTGTGGACACACAGTAAGGCAGTAGCAGGGTGAGGAACACCTTGTGCTGTTCCCATTAAAGCCCATTGCCTCTCCATTAAGAGTGCCTGGCCTGGCATGCTGTGGATGAGTTTTTCCAAGCAGCTCTATAAATGTGCATTATTGCTGTGCTCCTGTTGCCATATTTCGTCTTCTTTATTCACCAAGTAGTGGGAGCTGTCTCTGGCTCATCAATTAAACCCAAGAGTGATGATTTTCAGAGGTATTGCTTCTTAGTGGAAGAAATTCATCCTTAGGCTAAAGGACAAAGCACAAGGCCTAAGTGTTATTTAAATGGCTCATAAAGCATGTGCTGGCTCTTTAGCTAGAGTGAAAATCACCCTTTGCTAACATAGGAAATATCCTGCTTTCCTCTGCCTTTCCCAGTCTTTTCATGATGATGAATCTCTTTCCTCTCACTCCCCATTATTTCTGTAAATGAGAATATGCTGTAACATTGCTGAGGTTGGGCTAATTAAATCAGCTCTTTCTTATCTCATTGATCTGCATTTTAAAGCTGATCTGATTAAGGATGGGAGACTATATTTGATTAGAAATATGTTTTTGCCAGTTAGTTACATCAAAGGGTAGATTACGGTGGAGCAGAGGAGCTGAATTCACGTGGCTACTGTTGCTCCTGGATGTTAAAAGGAAGTACAAATAATGAGACGTAAAAAACAACCCCCGAGATGCATTTCCTATACATAGTTTTTGACAGCAAGTGATGATGCCTCTGTTTTATCTTCTGGAAAAAAATAATAATAGATAAGTGAAATTGTGATGCAAAGAAAACATTTCCATAGGCTGTGCAATGTTATGAGTAGTGCTTTACCAAATATCAACCAGAAAGCTCACTAAGTTTGCAATTTCTTCCTAGTTTTACGGTGGCATCAGCAGAGTCATTCAGCACCCAAGGCCAAACCCTTACACAGGCTGGCAGACAGAGCAAAGGCTCAGAGCAGAGCCTCAGGCTGGTCCTCTGCCTAGCTGAATTGCACAATGGCTATGCAGTTTTTGTGGCATTCCCAACTGGTGTGTCTGTGTGTGTGTATATATATATATATATATACACACACACACACACATACATATATATATACACATATACACATATATATATACACATATACATATATATGTGTGTATATATATATATGATGTCTGCATCTCTCTCTATATATATCTATACATATAGATATAGATCTATATATATGATGTCTGTATATAAGGTGTGTCTGTATATGATGCCTGGTGCAAGTACCTGACAAAGTCCTTTGTTAAGGTCCTTCATTATGCAAAAGCTCCAAGGATGCCACATCCTCAGCTCGGAGAGGACTTTTTCATGGGAAGAGGAGTTTGGGAAAAGGACAGGACACATTCATTTTCCTTTCTCATTGAACTTTCCAAGAAGACTTAGTGTCATCTTTAGTAACATATTTGAAGATGTCAAGGAGCCAGCTGTCAGGTGACCTCCTGTACTGGGCCACCATGCAGCCATCAAAACAGCTCCTAATTTCTCCTCCGTGGGACTGACACAGTGACTTCATTTTTGTGTGCCACTGCTGAACCACACAGGGGGATGCAGCAGAGCCTCTTAGACCTTCCTCCTCCAGACTTCTCTGTCACAGGGCTGTGCTTCACTTCTCAGGGTGCCTGCAGGGAGGATCCTCCTCTCTGTCACCTTGGTGATCTGCATCATTGTCCATGCTGCTCAGTTACTCCTCTTTACTGATTCATTTAAGGCTTCCCCCTTGGTACTGACCTGAACTGAAGTGGTAACTAGTGGAAGCCCTTTGTTGCATTCATTACCCATAGCTGGTGTCCTGGTGATGGTCCAGTGACTCATCTTGTCAGGGGCTTAAAGAGCTTCTTTGGAAGAGCCTGTTGTAAGTGGGTGTCAGAACAGTCACATTCATCTCTTGGCTCTGAGGTCAAGCAATCAGAACAGGAGCTGCAGACAGCAGAGAGAATCCCATAGATCTGGCGTGTTCATTTGGAAGGGCAGCACAGCTGCAACCAAGCATGGGCTAGGGGAAGAGAAAAATGAGTTTTGTTCCTGGGATAATAGGAAAAAATATTATTCTTTATTGATGAAATGTAAGTAAATAGGGAGGAGAAGAATATTAAAGAAAATTTTGATTTCAGTTTCCTGAAGAAAGTCCATGGTTAGTAATAAGCTGCAGACAACATTAACCTCTATATTAGCCCAATGCAGTTTTCTGAATACCCAAACCAGGACGAATGAGTTTCTCTCCCTAGCTGCATCCCCCTCCTCCTCCCTTTTACTTGAAATGTTAATGGGAGGGGATTGCAAATACAGAATTATATAGGAACTGGAGAAACTTTCATGCTTTCTACCCAAGGACAGTAATAGATGAGTATGAAAGCTACCTGCAACAAGTTATTTATTAAAAACCATATGCCAGACATCAAGACCTGTATGTCCAGAACCAGCTTTAGACGTAGTCCTTAAAATGTGATCAAAAGCCATTGAAAGCTGACCTGTACATAAATTTAACCAACAAACAAACTATGGAGTGAGAATGGTCAGCTCATCTGATGTGGCATTTCTGAAATGTCTGATGTGCAGGGGAACAAAACTTACTGTTATCAACTCATGTCTTATTTTTAACTTGTGTCACAGATGAGGTGGTGCAAAACTGTATTTATTTACTATGAAGAAACACAGATATTTATCCTTAAATGAGAATTAAAGAAACTGTCTGCAAGAGATTAATCACAGTATGCCATGATGAGATTTAATAAGCATGAGATGCATGCAGGAATTATTTTTCTATTTTTGCAGTGCCTGTTTTTTCCTGTATTACTGCTCAGAGAGATAATAGCAGCTCTAGTGGCATTACTGTTTAAATCCATGAGATTTCTGTTGGACCAAAAGAATCCTTCAAGGAGCGCAAACGATGAGGAAGTGATTCCAAAGCTAGTGAGTCTCCTTCCAGATGACTGATTGCTGTAAATGGTAGCTTAAGTTAGAAGGGATTGAATGTGCTTAGTCCTTCAAAGAGTTGGACTTCTTGTATCTTGTTATAGTTTTATGTATTAGGCAATAGGACTTACAAGGAAAGTGGTCAGGATGCAGGTTTCAGAATTTGCCCTCAAATGTGAATTTACTTGCTTCATATGAAGTGACCAAGTCTGCATTTTTGGATAGCTATCCACCACAGGAGGTGCATCAATTAAAATATTTATTAAAATGCCAATTCATCTTTGAATACAATATCCCATCACCTAGCTGAGCTTTTCCTGTTAAATGTCAATTCCACACAGAATATAATTTATAAACAAACAATTATTCACTTTTATTAACTATATTTCTTAACTTATATTTCATTTAAAAGATCTGTTTCAAGAACATTCATACTTGGATTCATTAATTTCCTTTGTGATGCAATAAGGACATTCCTTTTTAAGAAACATTGCAATAAATAGTAAAATAATAGTGTCTGAGTAATAGTGGGGGTGGCATTGACAGTGTATTGAGGGGGAATTTGAATGAAACTGAATTGCCAAGTCTGTGGTAGTTTTGTTTGTTTGTTTGTTTTTGTTCTTGTTTTTTTGTTGTTTTTTTTCTTATTACAGTAATTAATGGATATAGTTGTTCCCCTGAATTCAAGGTTGTTATTTTGCCTAGGTTTACAAAATCTGTTCAACAGTAACTGCACATGTATGTTTGCGTGTAAGTGAGAGGACACTTGGTGATTCTTGCCCTTACCTGTGATTGAATGTAGTGGAACATTTCTAAGGAACTCTTTTTTTTCTTTGTCTCATCTATAGGAAAGCTCAAAAGTATATTCCTTCCATTTATTTGTGTGTTTGTTTTAGAAAAGTATCAATTGTTTTAAAAATCTCCATCAGTTGTATCAGAGAGGCCTAGACTATGTGTCCCTCTCTGTGTAGTATGAGATTCCTGTCCCAAGGCTCCTCTCCACCCAGTTGTAACCCAGACACGGTGTGGGAAACTCAATATACTGAGCCCTTTTCAGCCCAAAACTCTGTACAGAATAGACCTCCGTAGCAGGAATTTCTGTATTTGAAGGCAGAAGCATGGGGTTTAGCAGAGCAGAATTTTCTCTCCCAGAGCCCTTCCTAAGGCCTTGGTTGCACAATATCATGCAATGAAGAGAGGTGATTCCAGCTTTGACAAGCAACCCACAGCTGCTGGATGGACACATTCACATGCCCACTCACCTGTGTCTTGGGCAAATTTCTCCTGGATGAATGAGCTCATTTCCAGGAATGAGATGTCACCCACAAGATTAGGAAATTGAGGCCATGCTGCACTGGTTCAAAAAGTCTCACTGATCAATGTGAAAGGGAACTAATTTGGGGGAGCTTGTAATCTTTGCCTTTAATAAGGCTCTTCCTAGGAAAGGTTTTTGAGTGAGGTGGTCGAGTCTATCCAAGATACAGAAAGTAAAGAGTGGTATCTCAGAGCCTCTTCCAAGGCTACAGAATGAACAAGCTCTGGTAGGAAGCAAAGAAGAAACCTTCATGCGAGTTTCCCTAATCTCAAATCCCTCATGAATGTCTATCTCAAGGCCAATATCTGTAAGGAACAGCAAGTAATGGCAAATGTTTATGGGAAGCTGGAACTTGCATTTTGGTCCTTTAGCATGTTTAATTATTAAATTGATTTCAAAAGAGAACGAAATTTAAGATGTCTAATTGAAGTAGATGGTGCTTTTCAATTTAGCGGAGCTTCCTCAAAGGGTTACATGAGGGTTAATATTAATACTAATCTTTTTAAATGTATGGTCTCATTACTACCAACCCTACCATAGCTGAAATATCACACATTTCACATTTGCTGGGATAACACACAGCACAACATTTTGCAGCTGCTTTAACAAGCCTAGAAACTCATATTGCCAAAAAACCCAAAACCTCCTCATCTGCACACCAGATAAAATAAGCAATAAATCCAGAGTGAAAACATTCAAATTGCAGGCAAAATACACTGTAAAAAAACCTCAGTGGGAATAAAAGAAAAGTCTTTGATCTCCTGTGAGTGATAACAGGTTTTAAAGTCTTAATGGCGATACCCTGGCTAACAGCCCTTGAAAGCACCGGTCAGAATTCCAGCAGTCTAACATCATGTGTCCAGCCAATTCTTATCCTTTATTTCCCTGCTGCTGCAAAACTGATGAGGGACAGAAGCTGATTGAAGGCTGCAGCTCCCAATTTTTCAAAGACCAAATGTTATTTAATGTTCAGCTGGAAGTCTGTATGTGTATTTAAGCTCGGGACGATACTTTCATAATTGGTCTGGCTTTTATTTTGGCGTAGAAAGAGGTCAATTCAAGGGTTGTGTTAGACTCCAAAGTCAATTAGAGTTGCTTTAGAGCAGATTTTTTTTATCACTGTAGTTATGAGAAGTACTTTTTTGGGTTTTTTTCAGCCTTACAGGCTATCTAAAGTGTGACAAGGGATATTACTTAACAACAGCCAGTGGCCTTCGAGGTAACAAAAACTGACTGATTAGGCTTAACTTGTCATTTTCTGATGAATTCTTTTGAACAAAAAGTAATTCAGACATGTTGTCAATGATAGTTTGGAAGGACACAGAGGGAAAATATGGGTAAAGTTAGAAGTTTATTAGGGTAATAGATTAAAAAATAGAAAATTGGGAATCATCTGGAAGGGTGAATAGAAGGTGCTTTAAAAATGATGCAATTGCTATAAAATAAGCCACAGTTGCTTTGCTTTTTATAAGGCATCTTTACATGGACATATGTACAGTTATGAAAAATCCTGCTTCAGCTTGTTTAGGAAGTAGTAAAATCAGGTGTGAAATGAGTTTTGTGTTCTATGAAAATCTGAGATTCCAATAATTGACCTTTGCTAAGACAGAATTAGCAATGTGTAGAATTTCAAACAAAAAGTACAGGGGAAAAAAACCCAGACAAAAATAGAATTTCTATCTGACTTAGGAAGCCTAGGTTACAAATACCAGCTTTATTTTTAGGAAAAGGACTACAGCTCCCAAGATCAAAGCAATTGCTTTCACTATATTTTTCAAGAAAACCTGAATGTTGCCATCACTTTTGCTTTTGACTAATTATAATTTCCCAGCGAAACACAGCTTTGTCTTTGGCCTGTGTCGAGTGAACAGAGTGGCAGGGGGTGTGAGTAATGGTGACACTCCATCCCCAGTGTTGTGCTCATGAGGATACTGCCAGAGGCTCATACAAATTAACTGATGTCCTCTGATTGCACAGAGTGACAAGTATGATCAGTTCAAAGCAGGTTGAATTATCATATGGCAAAATTGAAAGGATCATAAGTGCTGGAGAAGCAGCAGTGGGATTAAATTCAATGGTTGAAAATGCAAACTCACATGTTTTTGGCCAATAATGAGTTTTGCAATGGCTGGGGACATGACCTGGCAGGCGAAAGAGGTAAACATAATGACTGATCACAGGAAAACCATAAGCCAAAACATAAGCCTGTATTGTGTCAGGGAAGATATTTTCATTGGGAAAAAGTGAAGAATTTAATAACTCTGTACTAGACCCTCTGAAAACTCCTCTGGAATACTGACTGCCATGCTAGTTATACTTCTGCAAGAATCATTCACTCAAACTCAGTGAGGTTCAGTGAAAAACTATTAGTTATGATAAGAAGAACCATAAAAAATCAGACTAAAATATGAAGTGCAATAGCCTGTTTCTGATGGTGACCAGGGGTAAAGGCTTATCAAAGAGTGTTAGTTAGTGTAAGAAAGAGTAATAGTTCCCCCAATAGTTCCCCAAATAGTTCCCCAATAGTTCCCCTGTCAGTCTTCAGAAAGTTTCAGTTTAAAGACTTCCTAAGCAAGAAGCATTACCTTTGTTTTTACTGTCTTCCAACAACTGTTTCCTCTGCTGGATTTCCTCCCATACCTTCTTCTACTCACTTTGCTTATAGTTTGCATTCAGCATATCTGCAGCAGCAGGGATTTTTTCTGCAGTCACGAGATGTCGGAAAACCATCAGTTTTTGCTTCTTTAGAAAATGATCCTTGTTACTTCCTCTAATGTCACTAATTCTTATTTTCAAGGAGACAATGAGCAATCATTTGTTGTTCACTGCTTTCTCCCTAACAGTGGTGTGAGAAATGGAAGTGCTTGTCTTACACCAAGACAGCTTGGCTTGTTAGTTTTAACACAGTTAAAGATGAAGGAACATGATCTATAAATGGACACTGGGCTATACACCAGTGAAGATAAAGAGCAGTTTCAGCTAAAGAAAAGTTTTGCCCAAAGAGCAGAAGAATATTGAGAATAAATACATTTAAGCTGAAAAGTAGAAGAAAGGTTTCAGCCATGAGAAAAGTGGGACTCTGGTATAGGCTACTGGTCATGGGTTGGCTTTGACTGACCTATAATTGCACAAAATAGATCTATCAATTTTGAAGAAAACATCCTCACTTTTTTCTAGGAGTCTAGGAGATAAGTTGCATCAAAGTGTGTTAGATTTTCACTAATGGAGATGGCTTGGCTAGAATCGCTTCAGGTTGCCTTTGAGTCTCCTGTCTGAATAGTTGTGACCCATTTATAAGAGGATTAAGCATGGCCTTCTATTCATATCTTCTGACATACTTGAATGAAATACCCAGATGCTCCAATCATTCAGATATCCCCCACCTTGGAGGGGATGGATACAATCCCAAGTGATTTAAAGATAGGGCATACAAGTGATAAATGTGCAAAGTCATATAGCATGATGGCAGAGCACCCTGTTTTATGAGCTGGGGAGGCTCTTCCCATTTCCTGCCCTGTTTTTGAGAATAAAAAGCAGTTTTAAGTACCCACTCAACTCCTGTCACTGCAGGACCATAGCACCATACCTCCCCCCCAATGTTTTATCCCCTCTAAAATCTCCTCTGATGGGATTTTGTTCCAACACTTCCCCCAGAGGACTCTGCTCTCCTGTCTAATAAATTTCACAGTTAGGAAGCTTTCTTTGCTGTTTTGTCACTCACAGCCACATTAGAATGGATAAGGAGCTGCCTTCAGACGTCAGAGATGAAGAGCACTTATGTACATGGGAACAGTCCCGAAAGGAGTGAGATGAAGGACTACTGCAAATATCAGCAGTGTGGTTACCTTTGCTCACCTTATATAGCAGGGATCTAGGAAGAAATGTGAAGGTGTGAATTTCAGCACTTATGAAAATGCCAGATTTACAGTCTTAAACAGCAAAGTCTTCTGCCTCTCCACAAAACAAATATAGCAGGATGTCCACTGTCAGAGTTTTCTCACAAGTAGGTGTCAGCCTGAGGGTGAGAAGTGGTGAATAGGCACCCAAAGTGGGGAAGAAGTGGTCTTTTATCCTCTGATCAACAGAAATTGAAGCAGGGTCACCAGTTTATTGCACTGTTGATGTTTGACACGGGTCAAATGAAAACATTTGGTTGTTATCAATATGGGTTCATTTTAACATGGCAATTTCCTTTCCAATGACCAGTCACCAAAATCACCGTCACCTGCCAGTGGCTTTAAAAACAATGTCATGGAAGGTGATTTGGGCTGAGATGTCATCTATAAAATATTTATTGTAATGAGATATATGGGTTTCAGTCACTTAGTGCATCTTGCAGTAGCTGCTGGATGGGTTAAAGACCAAATTACTCAATCCTAATGGCATGCACAGTTCTTGCACAGTATTTTTATTGCTAATTACTTGGTGGCATTATATTCACATAAAATAAGACCAATATGGACATGGATTTTTGGGCAGCCAGTTTAGACCTCTTCTGTGTAGCTCTTTACCTTGTCAGTGGAGGTGAATCACTAGTGGAAGCAAGATCCAATCTGAAGCTTGTGTGTTTAATTACCCTTGAAAAATGGAAAGGTCAAAATAGGACAGGAAAGATTCAAAATAGGAAAGTCAATTGAGCATCTGGACAGAGTCCAAGCTCAGTCCTCACTGTCATCTCCTTGTTTCTTCTTTTGGAGGAGTCTATCATTAAGTGTCATTGTAAGAAGATATTTACACTGCAAAATTCTGTAGTTCTTTCTCTCTTTCCCCCACTTTTCCCTCTCATTTCCCTCTCCCTCTGTTCTGTTTCTTCCTTCCTCTCCATCCTCTCTTTTTCTCCTCCCCTCTCTTGTTGTCTTCCCTTTCCCTTTCCCTTTCCCTTTCCCTTTCCCTTTCCCTTTCCCTTTCCCTTTCCCTTTACCTTTACCTTTACC